>OZ026837.1:40130337-40760208 GCA_964023205.1 Lutraria lutraria
CAGTGACAATATTGATATATTAGTGCAGCCGACAAAGATGTGGAGACCGCCTATTATACTTGTCAATTCATTGAATGGTTTTGAACTTGTTGGTTATGATTCGGACGTACAAGTTCGGATGAACACAGTAACACGTGTGTGTGAGTGGAGACCTTGGGTGGTAGCACGTGTCGCCTGTAAAGCCGATGTACAGTATAATCCATACGATCGGCAAGAATGTGTGTTACACTACTCAGTATGGGGATACAGTACAACTGAGATGACTTTACAAATTGGTAGTTCTGGTGACTGGGGTACTACATATTTTGAAGAGAACGGTGAATGGGAAATAAGTGAGACTTCTGCCTCCAGCAGTGTTGTTGAGGGTAGTTCAATGACTAGTTTTAAGATAAAGCTAGCCAGGCAACCGCTGTATTATGTTATCAACATAATAGCACCCATTGTACTTCTTGGTTTTGTTAATGTATTCACATTTCTGTTGCCAATAGATTCTGGTGAAAAGGATTGGCTTTTCGGTCACATGTTTTCTTTCCTATGTTGTGTTGCTTAACATTGTAATGGGTTTGCTGCCAACATCAGCTTCACCATTGTCCTACCTAAGTTACTACACATTTGTCATGATGACGTTTAGCGCATTAATGTCTATAACGACCATTGTCACTATCCGTATTTACCACAAGTCAGAACACGATCGTGTACCCTATTGCATTGCTGTGTTCTACCTGTTGCTTACGTGTAAGAAGTGCTCGAAATCTGATACTGTGCAGAAAATTGGCGTCTCTTCTTCAACTTCTGTGGAAGACTCACTTTCTCAATACTCCAGGGAGGGCACTGGAATGAGTGTCAAAGAAGTGACTTGGAAGAACATTGCTGGCTTTATTGACTTATTTTTCTTTGTTGGATTCCTTGCTTCACAATTGTTTTATTCTATTTCTTACCTTTTGCCTGTATTCCTTAACAAAGACTGAAGTGATGTTTCATTTAAGCACATCATGAACATTTAATGTGTTGTTTGTTCTCTTTGAAGAGAATCTGTGTTACTGAATTATGCATGTTTTTATTTAGATGTTTTTTGCTATCTGTCTGTGCAGAAGTCAGTCTTTGACTAATTTTTTTAATGTACTCGCCCAAACTGTATGTGGACTATTGAAAATAGAAAATTTACCACTAGCCCGAGTACACAATTTTGAGAAAGTTGACTAGCCCGAATAGAAATTTACTAGCCCCGGGCTGTGGGCTTAAGTGGGTTAGCGTGAAGATTGGAAGTAATTAATATTCTTTTCTCAGGTAACATGACTTTGAATGTTTTTCATTCTCAGTTATACATCATTGTTCAATGTACTGCATGAATTTGTTCAGCATGTGTGATTTTTAATTCCATTGATTTTATTATCTAAGTAAGCTTTACTTGTCACTACAGATGTATATTTCATCATTTATTGTGTTACATACTGAAACAGAAGATGTCTTAGTTGTTGTCATAATATGTTGTCATATCACGCAGGGGTGTAAGTTCTCTGTAAAATGCCAGAATTTTCCCTTTTTCGCAGGTCCTTTATACTGTATTTCTTATTTTTATTGTTTCCTCTGAATTTCCAGGTTTTCAAAATTTTAAACTTTCACCCATATACTATGTTGTACAAAGAACTTGATTTGATTTGTGTATAGTTATGTCTTCATATATTATTTCCATTTTTGTATTCTGTAATTTTCTTTTGACTTCTTCTATCTTAAACTTAACATGTCTTACATTATTTTAATGTTGTTAGAAATAAATTTTACCAAGTGCTACATCTGTGTTAATTATCAATTATAAATCAGCATTGAGTGAAAGTATTACACACTAATGGACAAAATAAGTAATTGTTTGGTCTAAAAAATGCAATATCTTATTTTTTATTATCATGCATACATTAAGAAAAAATAGTACAACTGGAACAAAAGATGCTACATTTCATTCATTCGTACAACTTGCTTTCAATGAAAGACAAGATAAAGTAGCTTTACTGAATTATTACGAAAACCTCAATGTGGACAAAACTTTTGTTTTTTTATTAGTATACATATAATTCAAGGGTTCAACGCAACAGTGTCGTAACTCATACTGAAATGGGAACAAGTTACTACAGTGTTGCGCTGAGCCCTCGGTATACATTATTTTTGTGTTCTTGGACACAGCATCAGGTGATGTTATGTGTATAGCACTCTAGTACTACCAAAACAAAGAAAAGCTAATACTATGGTGGCTGATTAACACCATGTTGTATTTTACTACGACCCCTGTCATCTATTCATACTTCATGAACTAATCATGAAGTATTCGAAAACAGATTTCATGAATTGCTTTCGAAGGGGGAATTATGTGAAAAAACGACGACAAAATTTTACTTTGTCATTCCTTCGTGTTTTCGCATTTTCATGGTGAAAAAGCAAAAATATAGCATGACGTAAATCTGCTACCATTGTACCGGTATACAGAAATGTACCGTAGTTCTAAATACTGGTTTTGAATTTGCTTTTGTGATCACCAATATGTTAAAGTTTGAGATGTCAACTGAATGCTGCATTTACTAACAGTTATTAATTGGGCTGTCTTATTACAGATATTAACATTCACGCACAAAACTCTATGTTTATAATATCAAATCCTTAAGTTAGCATGACATTTGATGTGCATGGTATTTATAATATCAACCAACAAGCACATATCTTGCAATCAACATTAAATGGTTGTACAAAAGCTATTGAATAAATTGGTCCATAGAACACATATATTGCTTCATCAAACATTTACAATAGGTATTTTGATTTTGAAAGTGACAGATAGAATGGCTGCTGTTTGAATGATATGTTAATGTTTTATGCTACATCAACTCATTTTGATTTAGGATTATATGTAATTTAAATTAATTGGCTCATTATAAAATGCTCTTAAGAAGTCCGTGACTTACCATTTTGAATCAACTACAAACAATTATGCAAGTCAGAAACTTTTAAGGAAAAATACAGTCAAAAAATAAAAAAAGTTCATACAAATGCAGTAATTTAAGTGGCTTAATTCACCAGTACAATTTGATTGAAACCATACCTCTCTAAAATGATTTATACGATATATTGAACATGTATGTATAAGATATTTTTTATACCAGTACTTTACTTTGAATGAGTCTAGTATCTATCAATTTTCAATTTTTTCTTAGCTGAAAAACACACACTTATATCTTAATTATTTAGAACAAAATGACCTGTGATTTAAGGCCACTTGTCAATAAAGGTCATATTTTGCCTTTCTAATGAGTGGTTTTTGTTGAAAGTTTGACATAGAATATATGCATCAAGTCCATCAGAATAACACATGTCCAGTACATTTAACTTATTCAGGGGGATTACAGATACTCGACTAGACTAAGTTTATATTTAAATATATAGAGGAAAAATCGGGTCTGAAAATTCATTTTGGATAAAACCAGGTTTTCGAATAATCCGAGTTCGGATAATCAAGGTTTTACTGTTGTTAAATTTCTTTACTGGTTCTCCTGTTGGACAAATTACCTGAAATTTAATAGCCAAGCCCTAATTACCGGTATGGATTTATTGTTGACCTATATTGTCATGATTTTTATTGAATCGCAAAAACATACTATAAGGCCAATCTTAAAAATATTTTCTTTGCTGCAATGTTACCTATACTCAGCAAAAAAAAGGCCCTACCCATTTTTTTCTTGCTCCTTGGGTAAAAATTTTGTTTTCAAGAAAAAAAATTACTGTGGTATATGATGGATCAATATGAAAATAAATTAATATTTCCAACTTACCCACCCAGTAAAAATTTGATGGGTAGAGTTACAGCAAACCAACATTCTTTTAAGAATGGCCTTATGAAATACAAAAGTTGTTTTTTGTAATAAGCACTAAACATTAGCATGTTTTTATTTCATAGATCTATGAGACTGAGCCACTAACCTGTCATTGTTTACATTGCCTTCAAGATGAAGAAACTATTAAAGCCAAGTTACCTGTCACACAAATACGATTTAAACATTTTGAAGCTGGTGACAAACCTGAACATAAAAAGATCGTCATGGCTTCATGTAAGTAATAAGAAACATCAAGAAGTCAAATACTGTGGAATCATTAATTTTCGTTGGGGATTTAATTTCGTGGATTTCGTGGGTTGGCTGATCCATGAAATCAAATCCCCACAAATTTAAATGCAGAGATAAGGCATTTTTAAAAAAATCTAAATCCACAAATTTATGTCCCCACAAAATAGCCATTTAAGTAAAAAACACAAAAATTGAGCCCTACGAAAATAAATGAAAATACAGTATGTATTTTCATTGGAATATTTTTTACTGAATAAGGCTTTGTAACATGTTATGATTTTTATGGTAAAATGCATTTCATTTAAAGCTGTGGCCATGAACCAATGGTTCATTGGTTAGTGCGCTGGACTTATAACCCGTGGACGCTGATTTGAATCCAAACTATGGCAGGTCATATCCTTTTATGAGTTTTCACAAAAAATGTCAATTTTCGTCCATATGAGCAGTTGCTGGCTCTTAGTGAATGGTAAGTTACTCCTAGTACTGGTTAGAATGCAGTCCAGGAAAATTGGTATCATCATTCTGATGATCTCCCTGACAGTGAACTCTTCAGAGGACTTGACCATTACATGGGCAAGTTTTGTTTGCGTTTTTCAACTGATGTTTGAACTGATGAATAGTTGAAAATGTCTTTAAACCGACTGAAACCAAAAGCGCTGGTTAGAACCAACTTTTGTATACAACTGAAGTATTATTAAAAATAGCGCTAAACTAATTCTATTAATTTGTACTTTGTTCACTATCAACATCAACTATCACATCTTTATGTCTTATTTCCTTATTAGATGCATCTGGTATGATTAAGTTTTGGCATTACACATCTGGAAAATGTTTACATACAATAAATGAAGCTGACCAATCCCAGGTCCTTACCTTAGCTGTGAATCCAGAGAATACTCTGTTCTGTTCCACGGGTGATGATCCTAGGATACATATATATGACATGGAATCACAGAGAAAAGTTCAAACTCTGGAACCTAGGTAAGTGTGCAGTGTTTTTTACAATTTCCTAGTTATACGCTGGTATTGGCAGAATCTGCAGGGGGCCACCACGGCGCACATCCCCTAAATGTCGCCGAACATAGATAGAAATGAAATAGCATTCAAATATTTAATTCTCCAAAACTCACCAGAGTGCACCATAAAGATTTTTTAGGGGGATGTCCGCACCCACCACTTCCTACTTTCCTAAAAATTAGACCCGCCCCCAAGCCTGAAATCCTAGATCCGCCTCTGGTAGGTAATATAGGTCTCTGAGACTGACACATGGATCTCTTTGTTACTTGATTATTTGAAATCTTGTTTTCCCAAAAAACAATTTGGACCTTTGTTTTAACCTTTTTTCATGCTCTATGCTCTACATGTGAATATTTATTTTTTTGTTGTGTAAATCTTTTAACATGAAGTAAGTTTTCATCACAAGTCCTGTGTTTTTGATTTATAAACATTGCAATGCAATATCTCTTGAACATGTTAAACTGTAAAAAATAATACTTGAACTCTGTATGGTTTGTACATCAATATAAGGTTGTATGTAAGCAATGGAAGAATTTTAATCAAATTTTCTGCAATAAATTTTCTGTTATCTGAAGTGATAAGTGTTTTAAAGTGTTAGAAACAAGAATTACACGTTAAAGTGAAATTGAGTGCATTTTGATGTCCTACTTTAATTTAAATACAGATGAAAGTTTTTAATTTACACACGATACTGCAACAATATTATCCTAATGTGGGGCTCGACACTTACTTTATCAAGAGGTAGTCTGCAGGACTACCAGCATTGGAAATGAGGAAGTCCTCATTTTAATACATAAAATATCTGTTTTATTTCAATGCCTATCTGGTGTACATTATTAGTACACAAGACAAGTATAAATGTCAGATTTTCACAAATGTATTGAACAAAGTTATACAGGATACATCACATCAGATCTACACGTAATTTATAGAATTCAGGTAACCAAAATTTCAGACAGCCTGATTGGATACCCAGCTTAAAAAGCTAGGTAGTCCTTTAAGAAAATCAATAGCTTCGGGCTTACAGACCATTGTAAGTGTAGAGCCCTAGCTGTTATGTAAAATTGATTATTCACTTTGCCTTTTTTATCATTGTGTATCTGGTCATATTTTCCATGGTTGTGTCATGAATTGATGATATTGTATGTTATGTATGTTTTTTATGTTAGATAAGTTCTCAGTGGGAACTCTTTGAAAAGTTGATCAGGTTTAATAAAACAAGTCTTAATATCTTTTTTTTTTTTAACGCATTTGAGTACAAATATTTGCCTGGATTAATAACTTCATGTCACATAGTACATATTTACTGTTACACCTGTGTTAGCAGCAACGACCGAAAAAGAAGGCCACCCTCCCCTGTGATTAAAGGCCTCTGTAAATATAAACCACCCTGTGAATAAAGGCCACCCTGTAAATAAAGACCACCCTGTGAATAAAGGCCACCCTGTGAATAAAACCACCCTGTGAATAAAGACCACCCTGTGAATAAAGGCCACCCTGTAGATAAAGACCACCCTGTTAATAAAGGCCACCCTGTTAATAAAGGCCACCCTGTTAATAAAGACCACCCTGTTAATAAAGGCCAGCCTGTAGATAAAGACCACCCTGTGAATAAAGGCCAACATTCTTTGATGGTGTGTTTAATAAAGAATGTGAATGATTATTGGTATGACTCTCTAATCTAAGTGTTCGATTTCAGTGACGGAAGAGATATAATGGATGGACATAAATGTCGAGTATTTGCGTTGATGTACCATCCAACTATACCCCATGTATTTGTATCAGGCGGCTGGGATGACACTGTTCACGTAAGATCTTACATACTTCATTCACTTATTTCCCCTACAGTAACTGTTGCTGGGCTGAAATAACTCAAATGTGAGATAGGATTCATTGATTTCTCAAGTACTTCAATTTTTACCGTTTTATGATATCGATTTTTGAATATATGCTGACTGTATCCACGTTTAACTGAAAGTATCCCCTACTGACACTTACGGAGAATAATTTAAAGTTTACTCCCATGGATGACTCTCCATATCTTGTACTAAATCGTTAACAGCTCGGGCCATCCTTAAACAAATGTTTGTTTGCTGTAACCAGACCCAGAAAATTTTCAGTGGATAGGTAGGAATTATTTTACAATAATTTTTTTATATTAAACCCGAAATAAATGTCAGAATACTATTCTTAATAAAACAAAATCCCCAGAGACCGAAAAAAAGTTTTTGGAGAGGCCTTTTTGGTGGGTAGGAAGTGTTGGCAAACTAATATTTTTTAAGAATGGCCTCAAGTGATATACTAAGTATATTCATAAATCAATGGATTTGGTCAATTCAAGTCATTAGATTTGTCATTGATCTGGGAATATAAAGATAATTCAAAGACCGCTTGTTTAATGTGATTTATATTACAGTACTGGGATGACCGGATGAAACATTCACAGAAGTAAGTCGTCATGGAAATGCTTACTTGATATATGTTTATTTTCCACCTTCCTGAACATACATACAGTCAAACCTGTGTTAGAAGCCACCTCTGAATAAAGGTCACCTTGTTAATAAAGGCCATTTAAAAAAAACTATTGACTATTTAGAACAAAATTACCTTTAAATAAAGGCCACCTGTCAATAAAGACCACATTATGTCTTTACCAAGGGTGACCTTTGTTCACAGGTTTGACTGTGTACACTTTTCTGTTTAATAACTTATCACTGTGTATACATGTACATCTACATCTGTCTTTATACTTCAACTATAATATCAGATCTATGTCATTAGGTAGTCAAATATCTCGGTCAAGTTGCCGTTCTTAGCAAGTGGTCTTTGTTGATACAAAGTTTTTTGTTGAGTGACTGTTTTGTTAGTGTGGTCTTTATGTAGGGTTAAAATAAACACAGATGTAGTTGTACTGTATATAAGGTAATACTTGCTCTATGTTAAAATTCCATTGTGTTTGACCATTTCTATTAGTTTAAATTGCTTCTTTGAAATTTTTTGTAATTTCTTCTAGTGGAATGCTTTGAATAGATTGGGAATTTTGATGCCATATGGTTAGTTCTTTTGAAATATTAAATGAGGTCATACTTCTATCTATTACACAATACCATATTTAGTTAATGATGTATGTCATGCTGACAGAAACTAGAATATACTTGGACAATGTCCAGTCATATTTGTATCATATCAACTAGAATATCAGTGTCCATAACTTAGATCTATGTTCCAGTTATAAATATGATCTTTCCTGAGTCATTGTCAACCCCCCACACAGTGAGCAAGCGGATATTCCTTGTTTGTAACTAAAATAATGACTAATTTAGTTGCACCAGTATCACTGCCCAGAGTTTATCCTTTCAAAAGGTCAAATGTATCTTTTTTCAGTATTTTTAAGTAAATAAGAATATTATATTGAATATTACCACAAATATACTGGTAATAAGATATTACCATATAATTACAACCTGGTCATTTTGCCAACCAATCTTTTGTGTTGTTTCGTGGACACTTGTCTCACAAAGCTTCAGGTTTCCAAATAAATAGATAAGACTGGATTTTAACGTAGAGCATTTCATTATCCTCTGTCCTCATTAATCCTACAAAAAACGTCTGAGTACATTTAGTACATATATTATCACTTATTTTATTCTTTAAAAAAAACTTGTCAGAGTTCCACCTTTTGTGTTCAGATAAAAAAATATCTCATCAAATTATTATTTGATATATGGCATGATAGCTTATAAAGGTCTTTGTTCAATTAGTGTATATTTTAGAAGGACCTGCCTCTGTGGGCGAGTGTTTAAGGTAGATGACTTCAAATCACTGTAACCTCTCACTGATAGAGGGTTGTGGGTTCGAGCCCAGATACCGACCATGTCTCTTTATGTGAGAAAGTAGGCAGTTCCTTTCGGAGGATGGGAGTCTAGTGCTGGTTCTTTCCGGCAGAATGATGGTTAGGTGAAATGTCCGCCTCATATGTCTCTGACTGTTGAAAAGGGGCATTAAAGCCAATGAAACAAACAAAATTATTTGGATGATATATATAAACAAAATGTACTCAGATTTCTATGGTAGATATAATAATTCCTACATGTATATTGTTATGTTGTGATTGTATGTCTTGTAGTATTGGGATGACAGAAAACGACACTCGTATAAGTAAGTGATAGGACTATAAATGTGTGTCAATGATTTATTGGTGTGTGACCACTCATAGCTGCTTGATCTTAGGCTAAGAAATTCTAAATTCAATGTCTGGATGGAATCACCAATTTCTTTTTAATTCAAAATGACAGAACAAACATATCATCCTGTTTGATTTCAACTGCTTTAAATTCATACTGCGTCTGTAAAAATATTCTATGGTCGTCATGAACATTTATAAAATTCTTGTTGTATTGCTTGCATATTTGTGTGCTTATTTGAACATGCAGGTAGGTAGGTTTCTATGTTTAACTGTAACTTGATTTTATTTGGCCAATTTGTCTAAATGTGTTTTACTTAATGATCCATGTGACCTTAATAATTTATTTTCCCATCTTTTAATTGTCAGGAAGATGTCTTTTACCTTACTATTATGTCTGAGTTTTCTGACTACATACTTGGTCCTTTAAAATGTAAAATTAAACTTTTGTAAAGTAGAAAATATCTGTGTGAAAATATACATTTAGTGTGAATAGAGCTCGATCTTTATAGATTATTATACATGAACACGGGTAGTTGAAAAATATAAAAAAAATGGGTTTATATGTAGCGAATGTTTTGACATGTTGTTTTTTCTATATCAAAACATTAACTGATTGTCCATGATGTTTTATTATTTTCAAACACCTGAATATATTACCTGTCTGATTTTATTTCTAAAAATCTGATTAATAAATGTGTATTGTTTCTGTAAGGGTAGAATGAATTAAATCATATTTATATTTTTCCTGGGCAGTAGGAGCCAGGGTAGTGGGGCTTGGGGCTTAGACCATCCCTGCAATAATAATTTCAGACCACTCCCCCTTTAAAAAAAATCTAATGATACCCCCCCCCCCCCCTCAGTCTGAAATTGCTTCTACGGGCCTGTTTTCTGTGAATAAATCAGTATAACAACAGTTACATGCAATCTGACTGTTCTATTGTATAATGCTGATTGAAATCCAAGTACAATAATTTTGATGTTTTATTACTTGCAACTTGGTACAATTTTGCATCAATAATAACTAATATATTCATTTATTTTATTGTGAAGTGTAATTTTGTGCCATGAATATTTGAGGCTGCATGAATAACAAAATTAATTTTCCTGAGTGTCAAATACTTAAACAAATTTTATTTTCAAAATATGAATATTTTATATATTTTCTGTACATGCATATATTTTCAATACTTTTAACTAAATATTTCAAAAACAGACTGTATACCAGGTAACTGATTATTGCAATACAGTCAAACCAGTATTAGTGGTCACCTATGAATAAAGCCCACCCTGTGAATAAAGGCCATTCTTTTAACAACTTTCATAGCTTTTTTAGAACTAAATGACCTTCAAATACAGACCACCTGTCAATAAAGGCCACTTTTTTACTTCCCACAGATGGCCTTTGTTCACAGGTTTGACTTTATATCCATGTTTGTTATTAAAGTAGACATAAATAATTTCACTGTGTGCTATTTTAGACATATCAGTGGACCACATATCTGTGGGGATGCTATTGACATAGATCCAAGACACAACCATATCCTTACTGGTTCTTGGTGTACCGGTACCACACTTCAGGTAAGTTATTTACATGTTATTTGGGTTTAACACAGTTTATTCAACAATTTTCAGTTATATACGTCAGCTGATTCACCTTATCAATTTTCCTAGACGGTATTTGAACCAGTACTAATTTACCCTTCCACATGAAAGTGGCAGCCTCACACATGTGAAGGAAAATCAACATTGTCGCCAAATTTTCATGGAAGGGTATGACCTGTTGTGACTGGGAATCAAACTTGGATTGCCGGGTTACAAATTCACCACACTGAGCACTGGACCATGGCCCTGGCTGCAACTATATTGCATGTTGAGAAGCTATATATACACTCATATATTACTAAATACAATATATATATTTGAAAATATAATAAAGTTCTATTACAGTTTGTGTTAAACAATGCATCTTTGGTATGACTGTAAATTCTAATGATTTGAATTACGCATTAGGGTCAAATATTCAACTTTTTCATTGTTACACAATCATATAGGTATAAAAACTTTTGTTTTATGGTGTCTTAGTTAAAATATGGTGCTTATAAATTATGTCTGTTTTACCTATGTTTATCTTCAGATCTGGGATTTTAATTCTGGCCAGAAGATAAAGGATGTACCTCCAGAGCCACTCAACAACTCTATGGTGTATTGTTGTCAGTGGTTGGGTAATGACAGTATCATATGTGGAGGACACAATCACAACTTGGCTAGAGTTATTGATAGAGGAACATTAAATGTAAGTAACATTTATTTTTGTCATTCCTTGACCCTCTATATTTATAAAACCTGATTTTTTAAATGCAGTCAAACCTGTGATAGCGGCCACTTCCAAACACCTGTGAATAAAGGTCATTTATTTAAAACAAAAAGACTTCCGAATAATGGCTACCTGTCTATAAAAGCCATGTTTTGTATATCCCAAGGGTGGCCTTTGTTCACAATGGAAGTTGAAATATGTCATTACCATGATGTGTTGATGTGCAAGAAACAATTTTCATGCCCAGTGATTCACTCATTCCAGAGTTATGTGCCCTTGAACTTAGCCATATAGTGTACTAAAGCATTCTTATTGTCAAAGCGGCAGTGCAGGTATTAGTCACTTCTGTGACAAAGCTCTAGTTTGTCATTGCAGTTTGAATCTACATTGTATTGATTTATTCTGATGTGACACATCATTATCAATGCATTTATTCTTATAATGTTTTCTTCAGACCACAGGCCAGTTACTGGACCTTCAACAAAGTGTGTATTGCTTGGACAATGATCACCGTGGACATCATCCTAGAGTGGCCATTGGAAGTCAAAATTATATCTTTATAGTGAAGGAGGAAAAGAAATCGAGTTAATGGATCAAGTTTTGGACCCTTTATCTTGAATCCATTTGGAGCCCTAAATCAGGACAACATAGATATGTTGAATGGATCCTTCTATATAGCTTTTGTCAACACATTGACTGTTGCCTGGTATAATCTCAGTGGATTAATCGTTAAATATGTTTTTGTTGTTGTTGTCTTTTTGAATTAGAAATGCATTTCGTGGTATAACGCATGTTGCGATACGATTGGTATGTACCAACATGCGTACATTCCATTATGAATGAACTACACTATAAAAACTGTGCTGTACTTTGTATGTACCTCTCACTGTTTTGTTTGTTAAGCATAAAAAAAATACATATCAGGTAGACTTGTAGTTGTACTTCTATAATTGTTTGAATCTCCAAGATTTTAAAGTTAGCTCTATCCTTTATTTAAACAGTCTTGCTGAATATTTGATGATAGGGAGTGAGAACAATTTATCTTGGCTGTTAGTAGTTTTGAGTGCTAATGGATCCTAAAACAAACTTTGAATGACTATCCTTATAAATTGTGCTATTCTAACATAATCAATAAAATATTAACTTTCAACCATAGAACATTTTGAAATTTTGACTTTATATCATAAAGGGAGGTAAAATTATTAACTAGTAATCTCCCTTCTGTATGATTTTATAGTATTTTTAATTTCATGTTTAATACATATTCCAAAAATTACACAATTTAGAAAAAGCTCATAGTGAATGATAAATATAAATTATTCATTCTACATATGAGAATGAAAAAAAGAAGTTTATTAGTTAGAAATGAATGCTTAATACAACTGTTCACAGTGAAATAAGATGAACATGATTATACTGGTGTGCATTCATGTAATAATAAAGTAACCCGTCTTTGTTAATATAATAACTTATTTTAAATGTTACAGAACAATTCTGCAACTTTTTTGATTTTATCAATATTTGCTGTGATTGACTGTACAAATGTACCGGTAGATATAGAATTAAACACTTGTTTTTCTTATGTATTCACTATTGTAACAATAAGTAATACCTTGATATAGTAAAAGTACAGTGCAACCTCTCCAAAGCAACACCCTTTGGGAGTAGTATAATTATGTTATTGTCGAGAGGTTGTTGCTTTAGAAAGATTGATAATTTTTTTCTGTATTTTACATTTTCATACTTGAACTACCGTCTGAATTATCAAATGAAAAAAAAAGTTTTGAAGTGTTTTTTTGAAGTGTAGAATATAAATCTTTGCATTTTCTTTGCATATTCATAATATTTCGTAAATACTGTCAAACCTGTGTTAGGGTCCACCTTCGAATAAAGGCCATGCTGTGAATAAAGGCCTCTGTTTTAAAAGTCATCATTTATCATTTAGAATAGAACAAAATTACTTCCAAATAAATGCCACCTGTCAATAACGCCACCATTGCGAAAGACGAAATATGCCTTTATTAATAAGTAGCCTTATTCAGAGGTTATTTGTTCTAAATAATTAATGACAGTTTTTATAAGAATAGCCTATATTGACAAGGTGGCCTTTATTCATATGTGGCCGCTATCACAGGCTTAACTGTACCTTCCAAACCAAAATCAATCCTGGAAAATATTTTATTCAGGTGATAGAAAGAAAATTATTTCAGAATGCTCACATAGTTCTAAATGCATATACATACCTTCATAGCTTTTAATGTTATAATCAGTTTTCCGTCCAACAATTCACTTTTTCATGAGTGATGTGTATTGAAATGCTCAACAAATTGATCATGCAACTCAATATAATTTATGTCGTACAAACATATTCTGTATGACTATTTTTGAATTGAAAGAAATGCTCATATATATTTTGCATAGCCTGTTAGAATAGAGTGAAATAGTTTTCAAAGCTGTATCTTACGACACGTGTGTTAAATTTTTATTAAATTATTTGATAGGCAAGTATTTTACTGTAACATACTAGAAAAAATTAAACTTCACTTATTTTTTGTTGTGGTTCAATTTTTGAAAATATATTTTTTCCTGGATATGGAATGGATACTTTTGTAACGTACAATATCATAAGACTTGTGACTTAAAGTCAAATACAAAACATAACAAGAAATATTTGACTTATTGAAACCATACAGATCTATGTTTAATTAGAAAAAAGTATGTTGTAATATATTTATAGGAGACTTGCCTAGTGTTAATATATGTATACCTTACACATTTGTATATTACTAGACCAGTCCAGATTGAACTATTACACATTATGCATCGTCATAATGATGGCACGCAAAACTTAAGTCATTTTTACGCTGTCCATGTACAAAGTGTTTGTGTTACAATTGACTGAACGGTGTTTGAGTAGTAATGAGCTGGACTACTAAATAAAAGGTTGTGGGTTCAAATCTCGGGTCCTCCTTTCAGTAATTCAGAGACACTTTTTAGTGCCCCCATCCCAACTACCGAGCCTTTGTACTGTGTTAAGAAAATGTTAGGAAACGGTCGAGGTGTGTATTGGTACTTAATGTATACTCCGGGCACGATAAAGAACCAGAATAAAATATTCAAAAAGAGTTGGGATATAAATGCACGGTTCTCCTGTATCTTATCTCCCCTTTCTCTGGGGCAGCTCTAAATTGACCATATTTGTCGAATGGGCCATTAAACAACAGATGAATAAATAAATCTAATTAGAAGTTGATGAATACATCTGTGGGAATATTCAAGTGTGGAATGTACGTGACATTTACCCAGAAGTTGAAGTGCTACATTATCATACATTTACTGACATTATTTATGAAGTTAATGATTGCTGTATATTGGTGTCAAGCTATTATGATCAGTTTTTTTGTGTGAGACATTTTCTTCATTATTTTTTGTGATATAAGTTTGTAAATCTAAATTGTCCAGTTCCTGTAAGAATACGGTATAACCTGTGAACAAAGGTCACTCTTGCATAAGACATAATACAGCCTTTATTTGGAGCTCATTTTGTTCTCAATAAGCAATGGCTGTTTCTTAAGGGTTTTATTCACAGGGTGATCTTTATTCAAAGGTGGTCACTAACACACGTTTGACTGTAGTTGTAAGATATAATTCCATATATATTATAATGTACTACTGTAACCAACTGATGTATAATTAAAAAGCTTTATGCCAGTAAATGTTTGATCTGTTTTTCTGTTGATTTTTCTTTTTACTCATTAAGCCCTAGTCCTATATAAGCACGGATGGACACGGCGTGTTGGACTTCCCAAAACTGCCGTGTTGGACTCCTGGAGCACCAAAGGCATTCCTATCTGTTCCAGGACCAACAGGGATCGCCATGTAACTACGCTGCGGCTACATGCCAGATAGTGCCAGATGAGATCTGTGTTGATCTGGCACCTATATGGGAGAATGGCTTTACAGGTTTGATCTTTTTACACCCTGGTATAAAACCTTATTTATGCTATACCATATACATAGATCATCAGTTTAAGCTCCAGGCAACTAAACGTTTTATTTGGCTTGAGGAATGATACATCCACTCTCACATTTTTACTTTTCCACACGCTGTCAAGAGCAAAAAGACCTACCTTCCATATTTTTTAGTAAGCATGCATGTTACCAGGAACAAAAAAAACCGTTTAAACCTTACATACATTGGCCATATCTTAGTGGGTTTACAAATATTTATTATTGAAGGGGCATAACTCTACTACAGAAATCGTTAAAAATCTCATGAATAATAAAAGCTTCACTGAGCATAGGCAACTGACGTACGTATGACAGACCCCACCCTCCTAAACGCACTACTACCCTGGAATTTTATCTAAATGATTATGATGTTTATAGCATGTTTCATAACAAAAATCAAAGGTTAAAAAATGATTATATGTTATAATTAATATAGTACTATATAATGTAATGCATGCAGTAGGTATTCCTAAACCTGAACAAGCTTTATTAACAAAAATAACGTTCAGATCCATTTTGTTTTCTTATGAAAGGAGCTTCTGGATTAAGAAGAGTAAATACTATATACATGTACAGTACAACCTCTCCAGAGCGGCCTTCTCTTGAGCAACAACCTCCCTTCATAAACAACATGTTTTCCCCACTGTATGATTTAACTATTAATACAACCCCCATAGAACAATAACCTCTCAACAACAACACACTTTTGGGGCTCTAAAAGAGTGTTCCTCTGGATCGAGAGGTTGCACTGTATTATATATTTGTAATTCTGGAGTTGCTCCCAGTGGTATATATGTGTCATATATTACAATTATCAGTTCGATCAATTATCTACACTACATACATAGTGTTTCTTACAGCAGCTGGGCAATTTATTTCTGTATCATTTTCGTATATAAACTTAATAATAACGTCATGTCAGAATGCGTCCATTTGAATGCACGGAAATTAATATTTTCAAGGCAGATGTAGAAATTAGTAACGGCCAATTAATAGTTGAACAAAGTACAACTCTAAAAAAATGTATGAAATAACATGGATCAAAACTCGTCATTAAAGGATCAGGTAATGTTAAATTCAGTTTAACCTGTGAACAAATGCCACCCTTGGGAAAGACAAAACATGGCCTAGCTTTAATGACAATAGACGCTTTTTCTGAGGTCATTTTGTTTAATATAATATTAATCAAGGACAGGGTTTTTAAAGATTGGTCCTTGTGAATGGGACGGTCTTTAATCGGAGGTTATCTCTAACCGGCAGGTTTTAGTATATTGAACGTTTTCAATTGTGTCGGAATTGGACGATATCCCCAAGACATATCTCATATGATCCGCCTATGTAATACGTATAGCTAGATCCACCCTTGGTAAACGTATACTGATAACTAAGACGGATTGTAAGTTTTAGTGTTTTTGTTGCAGCTGGCTGTACCAACGAACTGGTGCCTATAGTAAAGAAAGACAGGTTATACAAACTGATATATCTGTAAGTTTACACTTTGCTTATCATAAACAACTTGAGATTATTTTAGTTGTCGAATGCATATTCTTTAACTTGCTTTCACAAACAGCTAGGGATGAACTTTAGACTTTTAAGTATTTTTTGCTTCACTTGAACACGTAAGCGTTAATCAACCTAACATACACTATATACAAGACACACAAAACGGGTATAGATCTACATGTATATGCATGTCTGTGTGTTATAAATCTTCTCTTAAATCTTGTAGTTTTGAAGTTTCAATTTCGGATTTAAAACGGTGTGTCAATGTATAATATATTCAACGTTGTGTATACGAGGTCAATGGCTTGTTTTAGACTGGCTATATATTCGCATTACACTCGTATACTTGATAGAAATACAAAAATGTAACTGTATTGTACTACTTAAACAGTTTTTCATACTTCCTGGACTATTCGTGAAGTATGCATGAATAGTTCATGAAAAAAAATATCATGAATTTCATTCGAAGGAGATTACGTGAACACTAAATATATGCACTGTACATTGTATTTATAAACAATTTGTAATTTAATTGAAGTTATGCATGCACGGATTTCGTTTAATAATTTAGATTGTTTTTACCAGAAAGTCTAAACCAGTTTACATTCTTCACCCACTGATACAAACAGGTGTGCTAGTTTAACATTATCAAGGACTTATAATATATATATATACATACATATATAATAAGTCCTTGACATTATTTAAATTAAAATATATCAATATGTAATGTATTAATTGTATGTATAGCTGGTGACAAGGATGATTTATATCTAGTTTTACGCCCCTTTTCAACAGTCAGAGTCATATGAGGCGGACAGTTCACCTATGCACTTTGTTCCTGGGAAGAACCAGTACTAGACTCCCATTCTCCGGACAGTGGTGAAATGTTGGGGGATCTGAAAACTAGGTTCCTATAGTAAACTTGGGCGTGCTTTTATCATACTCAGGCAAACTTATTAACAAAGGTCACGCATGGGACAGACAAACTATGGCTTTTATTGACAGGTGGCCTTCATTCTGAGGTCATAATGTTCTAAATAATCAATGACGGTTATTTAAAGAATGACCTTTATTCACATGGTGGTCTTTTTGCGAAGGTGGCCACTATCACAGATTGGATTATATACTCCAAGCATTCCTGCCCTGTTACCTGTTATATAGGACTCAGAATATCAATAGAAATCAAACTATCTATACGTGGCAATTCGCGAAATAGCCGCGACGAAAATACTATAATTGTGGTGTATATGTGTAATGCTCTATCAGACAGTCGTAACATTGCATAATAATTGTTTGCATGTGATAAGAAGCATACCCAAGTACCTAAATTTAGATAACGAATGGTGGAAGTGGCCTGTATATTTTGATAAGCAACTATAATTATAAACTGGGTACCGTTCCATGATGCAGTGCACTACACAAGTCAACGGGAACCAGTTTACTATAAAAAGAAATAAAAGGGAGATAATTTGAGTGCTGAAAATCATCAAAATCAAGCATTTCCAATGTTTAATCAGGCATAACTTTCCTCTGTTTTCAAAGTTAAATATTCTTTGTGAAAGCGAGCAGGGCGTGTTTGACATGATTCAGTAAACGCTGCTGTTTAATCGCTGTGCGTGGAATAAAATATAAGGATACACACTATTCTGAGAATCTGTAAAAATCAAAGTACTCATGATAACTGAACTTATTTGTTGTCAGGTAATACTTTCTGGGACGTGTACTAATTAAGAAAATGTGGTAGTGCAATATTTAGAACAATTCATATTGTGTCATGTTTGATAAATGAAGTCCATGCTGTACATTTATACACCAAATATTGAAATAGGAAAGTGTTTCCTGTGAGTTTACTATAAATTCCGTGTCTAGTTCAGTTACCCATAGCCGCCACTCGCTTGGTGCGCATGAATTTTGATGTGGACCGAAGTACTTCGTTTTTCTACATCCGCCATGCAAATTGATAAATAAACTAGTTCCCGTTCCATGTTGCAGTGCAAATACGCAATGTAAGTTCAATTTCCATAAGGTCTTTCGACACTTCGATTTTGTATTCTGTAAAAATGTCAACTATCTCTCACCCTTTGTCGTAGTTAACAATCACTCTAGTTCTGGTATTTTGTTGGACGTTTTGAGTGAATTAAATGAACCCTGCGTAATTAACTACAGTACAATTTTCTCCTGGAGATTTCTCTTGAGAAACCTAATCTGTCATTGTTACGCTAACTCTACAGTTTTCCTTATAGATTTTCCTTGCAACATGTGTGTTTGCAAAGTATTTGTACTAGCCTATTCATATTTTATAAAGAAGAACATTTGAGTGTGAATTATTAGACTGAACGTTTGTAATAAAATTATATTGGATATATCTGGATAAAGAGGTACAGATCCTTGGAATATAAATAATTAACTCATGACAAAGCTCTCTCTGGTTTGACATTGAGATATTTTTACGGGAAAAGTTCGCGATATTTGTGTTTCGGACTACGTGAAGTTCATATTTTTATATTTTGACTAAGTGGATTAAGAACTGAACGAAAATGAGATTTATCGGCACGCTGTAAGGTACGGGGAATAATTGTGATGTGATTTTTTTAAAACTTGCAATTTGTTTGTTTTGGTAACATGCACGTTTTTGTATACAAGTATCTTTATAGACAAACATGGTTGTAAGCTTGCGTGGGTGTTATGACCGTTGATGTGGTATACTCCTGTCCAGTAACTGGGTATCAATTACAAAAAATGTATACCATAAGTTTATTGTTTGAAATATCATTAGGTCACTTGTACTGGAGTCATTGGATGGATCTCTGAATTGTCAATTACTGCAATTTTTATAAATCTTCGAAAATATTGAATTACATTTTTTTTTGTACTTGTGACATTCTCTAGAAGGGATTGTAATAAATGACGCGTGTTGTCGCCAGTAGCAGTTCAGATTCGATTGCGCAAAGGTATTATATAATGATATGAAGGGTTTTGATCATGCGTCGTAACGCGTGGACGTCTGCGACATGGTATGTCGTAAGTACCTCCTACTACGCTGGAACTCCCAACTACTCTCGCAACTTCTGTGGACATGCCGAATGCACGGTAACATAAATCTCTTGGAATTCTTGGCATATCAAAAATGTTACAAATGCTTAATAAAAGGATTTCTTTTTTTTTCAAATTTCAGATCGTTTTCTCTTTCAAATGAAAACACTCTCTGCGATACTTGTTAACATTAATTGGTCGAATGTTGAACCATGAGTGCACGCGCAAACCGAACCTCACGTTATCAGTTTAAATATTGCACGCACAGATGCTAAAATCGTTGAATATCCTAGACAGCCCGTGCCAAGACCGATACTATCTTATTAATATTGTATTCTTTACTACGGTGACGGCTTTTCTACTCAACACCGAATATGAACGAGTAAATTGGAAGTTTCTTTTTTTCTTTGTTCAATGTATATTCGCATAGTATCATGTTAATTGTTGCTATTATTTGCCTTAAGTGGCTTCTCAAAACTCTTAGAGAGCTTCTACTTACAAACATAGGTTTCCAAATATTGCTTTGTGATATATTTCACATGCGGCTGTAGACGAGATTAACTTGCTAAACCTCTCAAAATCAGTAATCGTAAAATAGTGCCCTCGAAATTGAAGGGATATGTATCATTGACAACCAGTCGACTAATCTTTATATTACAGTTCTTTATTTTTTTCCTGGAATGGTTTCCTGTATAAATATATTGACAAGCTTGTCTGGTGTTCATTGCTGATTATTTTGAGTATCGTTTTCTCTTGAGACTTTCTCCAGGAACTAAATCAGACAAAGATTATAGGCTTCCTGGAAATGTTTCGTTATTTTACTGTTGAATCAATAAGATAAAGCAGTAAAACAGGAATTATTAGAACGGATTCAATTTCATCTTTGGTTTATTACTCATCCTATTTTATATTATATTAATGTTAAATTTAAAGTGTATAAAGCTATATCTGACCCAAAAAAAGCGTTATAAAATTTAAAAAATGTAAAATTACAAGTCATCGTTTTTTTCATAATCTCAATGTTTTCTAAAAAAAAAGATTTTGCTTATTTCAAACATGCCCCTCTCGCTTTCACACAAATACATGTGTATAAATGTTTTACCTTCATAATGCTCTTTATATGCATGATTGAACATCGAGAAAGTTTAATTTTGTTAATTTTAATTCTAAATTATCTCCCTTTCATTTCTATTTATAGTAGCATATCAAAATTTACAGGTCGCATTAACATTTAGGGTACTTGTGTATGACTCTTATCACGTACATAAACTTATTTTGCCAATAATAGGACTATCTGATACAGCTTTACACTTTAGTATGCATTCCGTGAACCAATAAGCTGCGATGGTTTCCCATTAAATATATGATTACAGCCGAACCTGTGTTTGCGGCTTCCCCGAATAAAATGACCTCCGAATGAAGACCACCTGTAAATAAAGACCACATTATGTCTTTCCGAAGGGTGGCATTTGATCACATGTTTGACTGTACTAGTAGTTAACCATTATAGTTATCAGTCTAACCTATTTTAAATCAAACAGTAACATGAACAATTCGAAAATTCAACACATTGCGGAGAATCGATCTTGAAAAAGAGAAACTGGTGTTATAGATACAGCTTACAGTGTATTTTATATATATGTCAGTGAACGTGTCATTATTTACATTTAATATTTGCTTCGCCAGCTGTTACGCACGGGAGTTCAATTATGTATATTGTACTAAACAGATACAGCGCTGATAACGTGACTTAGGCCTAGATAAATTGTTTGTTGGTAACATGATCATTATAAATAATGTAGGTAGGTCGGGGCTTTCTTGTTCTTGAAATTGTTTGGAAAGGTAAAGAAAGTGAAACAGTGGAATAAAAGTTAGGTAGGGTAACCAAAAACAAACATTTTTTATGCATTAGTTCTTGATTTGTTTTCAACAACAAAATCGAATACAACCTGTGAACAAAGGTCACTCTTGGAAAAGGCAAAATGTGACCTTTATTCAGAGGTTGTCTTGTTCTAAACGATAATTGATGTTTTCTTAAAAATGGCCTTCATTCACTGGGAGGTGTGTATTCGGAGTTTGCCACTAGCACAGATTTGACTGTACATGTAATTCAATACACTATCCCTTCATGCCCTTGCCGAAAGGTGAATTGGTACTGGTCTCCGTCCGTTCATGCGTTCGTTTGTCCGAAATGTTTTTGTCGGGTGCACCTCAAAAGCATTTGCGATATTTATATAAAACTTTAAGCAAAGTTAGAAAGCATTTGTGGAAGAGTGGGGCACATGAATCAAAACTCTACCTGTTCTTTTTTGACTGCTGTCTCCTGTGGTGGATTGGTCATATCTGACTTGATGCTTGTTACGTTGTGTTCAATTCGCACTTCATTAATCAAAGGTGGAGATGTACACAAACTGTCTAAATACTTTCTCCACTGAGTGTCTCAGTAACTAGTTTGGTCTTCGAGAAAGTACCGTTGCTTCAGTGTGCAAGGGGTGGGGGTAGATTTCAAAATATGGCACATTATGATTAATTGATGTCAGTGTGTTATAACATTTTGTGTTTCATATGTTGAGAACGTAACGTACTTATTTCAGTGTCTGACACGTATCATTTTTTGGAAGGCAAGTTATCACATTCCTCTGTCACCGTTTCTATCCGCATGGGCCCAATAGATGCAACAACAGTTACTGATGCTTACCAAGGGCTCAGCGCAACACTGTCGTAACTTGTTCTTATTTCCTTATGAGTTACGACACTGTTGCGTTGAACCCTCGATACGCTTAACAATATAGTTCGATGACGCTCAAGTAAATCAGACCAAAAATATCCAAAACTCTGTATACCAAAGTAAACCGAAACAAAAAAGTCTTCAGACCTTTGATCAGAATAATCAGTACAATGTATTTCGAAAAACATATCATCTTTGTAGTTTAGTCAGTCCTGGTGATAACTTGAACAGTGATAAGGTGATACGGCAGAATTATCACATCACTAGGATAAAATATACGATGTGAGATTCAACTCTTTCTATCTTGCGCAATTTTTACTATGCTTTCAGAACTGAGCAGTACATGAATTGCTGACAGGAAATCTGAATCTTGATAAAATGCCGATCGTTAAGGTTGAAGACGGGACCGGGGAAACTGTGCGAGTTCTGGACGTGGACGGGTATTATACACCCACTTTCGACGAGGTAGTCAGCACCGAAGTGTGTACATATTTATCTTTCAAAAAGTTTTTGTTATGTATACATGTACATGTATATATTCTTTATTGGCACCGAGCTGGAGCGCGATGTCCTTATGGAATACATTTGGTCTGTAGTCATTGGGGCGATGGGAGAATCTATGAATAAACTGGTCTACTATCAATTTATAGATTAATAACATATCAAATTCGATGTGTGTTACATATAATTGTTAACTTGATGCAATGTGTTGTATGTATAGGTCTGAAGACAAAAATAAGTTTATTTGGAGTGCTCCGACCCCGAATTGTACTATACTATACTTCTTCTTTTACTATATAACAATAGTAAAAGAAATGCCCCCAAAAATAATTTGAATTACTAGCTAGGATCTTCGTAAGAAGGTAGGAGCACTCCAACCAGCTTATTTTCATTTTCAGCCTGGACATCTGCTAACTTGATGTGTTTTATATGTATATGTTGAAGGTAATACAGAAGCAGGAGCAAGTATTTAGAACTATCACAGACTGGAAGGTGAAATCAGATGATGTGTTTATATGTGCCTATCCGAAAGCTGGTAAAGTTCTTCATTCTATTCTTCTCCCTGTGTACAATTAACACGTAGTATTAAATGAATGTCATGAAACTATCGAAAATACCTGACGACTGAACAACTGTTGTTATATTATGTAAACATCATTGATTTGACTTTATTGTATTAATTATTATTATATCTGTCAAATGTATGGTTTGTATACGATTTAATCATCCGAAGAAGAATGCTACTGATTACTATATTATCAGTAATTTATTAGATAATATTTGCTGCTAACCTTTATATTGCTGATTTGTTCTTTACTGATATTGAACTGATTTCTTCTTTACAGATATTGAACTGATTTCTTCTTTACAGATATTGAACTGATTTGTTCTGTACAGATATTGAACTGATCTGTTCTTTACAGATATTGAACTGATTTGTTCTTTACAGATATTGAACTGATCTGTTCTTTACAGATATTGAACTGATTTGTTCTTTACTGATATTGAACTGATCTGTTCTTTACAGATATTGAACTGATTTGTTCTTTACAGATATTGAACTGATCTGTTCTTTACTGATATTGAACTGATTTGTTCTTTACAGATATTGAACTGATCTGTTCTTTACTGATATTGAACTGATTTGTTCTTTACAGATATTGAACTGATCTGTTCTTTACTGATATTGAACTGATTTGTTCTTTACTGATATTGAACTGATTTGTTCTTTACAGATATTGAACTGATCTGTTCTTTACAGATATTGAACTGATTTGTTCTTTACTGATATTGAACTGATTTGTTCTTAACTGATATTGAACTGATCTGTTCTTTACAGATATTGAACTGATTTGTTCTTTACTGATATTGAACTGATCTGTTCTTTACTGATATTGAACTGATCTGTTCTTTACAGATATTGAACTGATTTGTTCTTTACTGATATTGAACTGATCTGTTCTTTACTGATATTGAACTGATCTGTTCTTTACTGATATTGAACTGATTTGTTCTTTACTGATATTGAACTGATCTGTTCTTTACAGATATTGAACTGATTTGTTCTTTACTGATATTGAACTGATCTGTTCTTTATAGATATTGAACTGATTTGTGCTGTACAGATATTGAACTGATCTGTTCTTTACTGATATTGAACTGATTTGTTCTTTACAGATATTGAACTGATCTGTTCTTTACTGATATTGAACTGATTTGTTCTTTACAGATATTGAACTGATTTGTTCTTTACAGATATTGAACTGATTTGTTCTTTACAGATATTGAACTGATTTGTTCTTTACTGATATTGAACTGATTTGTTCTTTACATATATTGAACTGATTTGTTCTTTACAGATATTGAACTGATTTGTTCTTTACAGATATTGAACTGATCTGTTCTTTACAGATATTGAACTGATCTGTTCTTTACAGATATTGAACTGATTAGTTCTTTACAGATATTGAACTGATTTGTTCTTTAGAGATATTGAACTGATTTGTTCTTTACAGATATTGAACTGATATGTTCTTTACAGATATTGAACTGATTAGTTCTTTACAGATATTGAACTGATTAGTTCTTTACAGATATTAAACTGATCTGTTCTTTACAGATATTGAACTGATTTGTTCTTTACAGATATTGAACTGATTAGTTCTTTACAGATATTGAACTGATTAGTTCTTTACAGATATTAAACTGATTTGTTCTTTACAGATATTGAACTGATTTGTTCTTTACAGATATTGAACTGATCTGTTCTTTACAGATATTGAACTGATCTGTTATTTACAGATATTGAACTGATTTGTTCTTTACAGATATTGAACTGATCTGTTCTTTACAGATATTGAACTGATTTGTTCTTTACAGATATTGAACTGATTTGTTCTTTACAGATATTGAACTGATCTGTTCTTTACAGATATTGAACTGATCTGTTCTTTACAGATATTGAACTGATTTGTTCTTTACTGATATTGAAAATATACATACATGTAGTGTTTTATATGTATTCAAGGCACACATTGGTTATGGGAAGTGTCCTCAATGCTTGTCAATCAATCAGCAGACAGAGTGAAACTTGTTAAAGAAACGTCAATGGTGGAAGGTGTTAACATGGAGATGTTTGATAACGTAGCTTCACCACGTGTTCTAAATACACACTTGCCTCTTCGATTGTTACCAAAAAACCTGTTAAAACAGAATGCAAAGATAATATTTGTCCAAAGAAATCCTAAAGATATATGTGTATCATTTTATAACCACCACAAGAAAATATGTGAGTACGAATATGATGGTAAATGGGAGAACTACACGGAACGGTTCTTGAAGGGTTTGGGTAAGTGTTGCTAGTACATAATTATGTAGTTTTCGGACCTTAGTACATTATAGGACATGTAGCAGCATATATACCAAATTATGTTTAATAATAGTTAAGTGTTTACTATAATGACGCTATAACTGTAAATTGTGTTTCAGGAACACACACACACACTGTGATCACATTGATTGCTATAAGTAATATCGTATGTTAGATTTAGAATTGCACTTTCTAGAATTCGTACATCATCTCAAAAGTTATCTTTTGAACGAGCCGGTAGACATAGGGTACCTGTCAGCGTCGTAGCCACGCTGAGGCACGCCGAGGCAACTCCAATCGATTGTTTGTAAGATTGAATTAATTGAACAAATTATTTTTATTGCTCTGCAAGTTTTAGCGGAGGCAACTACCTCGGCGTGCCTCAGCGTGGCTAGGGCTGTCCTACAGCATGACTATAACTAGACTTGTTAGTTAAAACTGCGAACAAGAAATGTCACTATTAATCTGAACAAACTTAAAACAGTTTATTCCTTGTTATAAATAGCTATCTTTAATGTAACAACCATGCGTAGAAGGTCTGTGATAACTTAACAAACCAAGGGAGGTAATTATTCTAATTCTAATATTATAATTCTTTTCAATAATTTTATTTAGATTACGGTAAAATAGTGTGTTTCTCTATACATGCATTTTTAATGTCTCTGTTTTAAATATCATCGACGTATTAAAAAGGTGTATTGTATATTACAATGCAAAGCGTCATTGAAAATTAGAATGGATTTGGTGTTACAGTGAAATTACTAGACATGAAAATACACTCGAAGGCCATTGATATTCACATTCGTCAACTTATTGCCTGGTGTTATCACGTTTGTATAAAAGGTGAATATTTTGTTGAAATAGATCATGTATGGCCTTTATAGGCCGTCATCATCAGACGCATTGCGTCTATTTTTCTTTCGTCCCTCGGTGTCGAGGGATGGAAAACCTGTATGATGCGTGTATGTGGTCGCACGGTCATGCAACGCTCCCCTGTCTGTCTCCTCCTATAAGACTATCCCTTATTATTATTGTATGTTGGCATCTTCTTTATAATTATTGTCTGTTAGCATCCCCTTTATAATTATTGTCTGTTGGCATCTTCTTTATTATTATTGTCTGTTGGCACCCCCTTTATAATTACTGTCTGTTGGCATCTTTGAATTACCGTCAAAATTTTACGTCTATCTGGCCCCTGGGGGAGGTTCCCTGGGGGAAAGGACCTTGGGGGGAGGGTACTGAGGGTGGAGGGTTCCTGGAGGAGGGTTCCAGGGGGGCGGGGTCCCTGGGGGGCGGGGTCCCTGGGGGACGGAGGGTCCCTGGGGGCGGAGGGTCCCGGGGGGGAGGGTCCCGGGGGGGGAGGGTCTATATATATAACGAGTATCCTTTTTATAATAATTATGTTCTAAATTTTCGGAAATTAGATCAAACTGCATTAAAAGGTATTATTATACATGACCCCAACTGTACACACATTTGTCAAACCGTTGTCAGCAACATCGAAAAAATATTGTTGACAATTTGTCTAAATTTATATATTATGCTCATTGATAAGGAACTCTTCAGAAAATCCCATGTTTTCCTTCTTTATACTATTTGTATTTGCTATAAAACATGTAATGTTTTCATGCAATAGAATATTTGCATAAGACCACGTGCTTCACACACTTGGTTGACACGCCATATGGAGTATGCTCCTTCTATTCCATTGGCCAAACGGCGAAGCATGTATCCAAATGGTAAGAATAAGAAAAACGAAGTTCCAGAAAGCTGAATGCGTATACATTGACATAATGGCATGTTTCTTTCAGTGGATTATGGGTCTTGGTTTGAGTATACTTTGAACTGGGAGAAAGTCTTCAATGATAATCCAGATTATCCCTTCTATGTAATGAGTTATGAAGATATGAAAACTGTGAGTATAATCACTCGATACATCTCGGTTATGTTCGGTACATCTCGGCTATGTTCGGTACATCTCGGCTATGTTCGCCTTAATTCACATTTGAATACAATAGACAATAGAGATAATACATACAACCCTATGCTGGCGGCCACCTCCGTATAAAGGCCTCTGTTCAAATAAAAGCTTTTATTTTTAAACGGTTATTGTTTAATTAAGATCAAAATGACCAAGAATAAAGGCCATTTATTTATTAAGTCACATATTATCATCTTTCGCAATGATGGCCTCTGTTCACATGATTGACTGTATCACACTAATGTCTTCAAATAATAAGAATGATAGGAGTGTTGCTTAATATGCATTTATAAAAATGGATGTTACTGACTTGCGGGCTAAGTCCCCCCATAATGTTGGCTGTAATGGCGGCCTTTATTAGCCCTATTAGTGATTCCCCGACTGTTCGTGATCTTTTTACAGGAATAAAGGAACGAAGAACATGTGTTTTACACAATGAGATAAACCACATGGTAATTAATATAATACAACTTCACATGACATACGTTAACTTACTGTTGTTATGACATCGTCGTGGAATCATTACTTTATATTGAATGTTTCATGTTATAGGACAGCGTTAAGGAAATTCAGAAATTAAGTGAGTTCTTGGGGCTTAAATCAGACCAGGCGTTAATTGAAGAGATTGCAGAAAAGTGTGAGTTCAGTAATATGAAGAAAGAAAAGGACCCACTTGAAGATAGCTCAGGATGGAAAGATGGTAAACCAGGAATGTACCGTAAAGGTTAGTGTGTAATGTTTGAATCGTGCACAATGTGATCTGTCCACCGTGGTCGAGTGGTGAAGGTCGCTGTAACCCCTCACTGATAGGGTTCGAGCCCAGGTACCGACCATGTCTCTTAATGTGAGAAAGTAGGCAGTGGTTTCCGGAGAATGGGAGACTAGTACTGGTTCTTCCCAGGAACAGTCCACCTCATATGACTCTGGCTGTTTAAAAGGGGCGTAAAACTCGTATATTCGTTGTACTATTTGGAAGCTGAACGATTTGTTGTTTACTAGTAATAATAATAATACACAACATGGCAATTTAAAACAAAATGATGTCACGATAAATAAATACAATACAATAACAATTGATATTCATCAGTCTAAAAAATAATAGTATTACATAAATATGATTTATAATTATACATACTCGATATAAGAATAACCATGTAATGCACACCAATACCAGGATTAACACAAAAAGAGGAAAGGATTCCTCTTATTTCTATTGTGGTCCCTGTAATATAATTGTAATATGCATGCTTTGTATAAAGTACAAAATGTATTAAATTTTGTTTGTTTTACAATTTCAGGTCAGATTGGCGATTGGAAGAATTGGTTCACTGTCGCACAAAATGAACGTTTTGATGCCGTATTTGCTGATAAAATGGACAAGTCTTCTTTCACCTACAGATATTCATGAATCCGTATCATACTTATACAATATGTACATAATGTAATATAATCAGAGTTCAGCATTTTATGCGATGCGTATAGGTTTAATTCTATATTTGGGACCTAGTTGTTTCACCATTTGGATACATGCTTCGCCGTTTGGCCAATGGAATAAAAGGAGAATACTCCATATGACGTGCCAACCAAGTGTGTGAAGCACGTAGTCGATGGTTGTGTGTATGATTATGTAACTGGTTGTAAAATATCGAATCAAAGTTCAGAAGAATTCTGAATTATTGGAGACCTTCTGTTGATTAAAGATAAAACCGAAGGAAGAAGAGTTTAATGAAATTCAATTAAAAAGACAAGGTCATCATTGAGCTAACCAGGATATTATATGTTAGTTTGAAGAAATTAAGGAAGTGTCATTTCAGGATTTTATCATAAAACAGATTTCAAGGGAGTTTGAAATTTCCATTACAGCATATTAAGTGCAGGGGTTGTTGGTTAGTTGAAATAAAAGTACTTGAAAACTATATATACTAGTACATAGTGTAACCCACGTATGATCTCAATTTGTCATTTTTATGTTATCTACTTCCTAACACGAATGAAAACATCAATACTCCGCTGTCTCTCGAACAAGTTCTTGGGTCCTCTAGTCAACAGGAAGTGTTGTTTATGTATAAGTTTGTCTTGACACTAATCTTGGAACTATAGACATTTTTGTAAACCCTGGTTCTATCTGTTTTGTGAGTGTATTTTGGCGTTCGACTACAAACAGACTATTTTACTCGACATTAATTTTTGATATTATATCGTGAATATTGTTATAGGAGTATATATCTTATATTAACAGTACAATGTAAAATTCATCAAGTTGGTGTTTGCTTTATTGAAAACAAATAATTTACTGAAATGTACTGTAAGCAAATTACTGATTTCTTTTTTAATTCAACAAAATTATGCCCCCCCCCCCAAAAAAAAAGATTCGTCTAAAGGACGAAGGTTAAGGTAACATATGTGATCCAGATAGAATGACAATGCTATGAAGACATAGCAAAAAGTGGATTTCTGTGTTTGAAACATAAATCAGCTAAAATACATGGAATTACTGATCATCCTGTACGTATGAGTAAGTATAGGTTAGAGTGTATATTTGTGCGTTCTTCGTAAATAAAAAAACACTAAAAGGAGTGGTAGCGACTGTATCTTTCGTGTGAAGAAAAAAAAACAAATATGCATCCGTCTTTGAGTAGTACCCAGCATGCACAGTGTGTACTAGGTCTTTCTTCGTAACTAAGAAATTAGAACGCCGGTATTATATTCTATCAAGATAAGAAAGGCAAACAATTTAAAAACAAGTATCACTGATTGGATAAGAAGGACGAGCATATATATAAAGATATTGAATACAGTAGATCCATTAAATAAATACTTGAAGTTTATACAATTGCAGTATTCAGAGTAGGCACAATCTGACCTTTAAATATAGTAAATCCTAGATTATCCGAACTCGGATTATCCGAAACCCTGGTTTTATCCGAAATGAATATTTTCGGTCCCGATTTTCCCCTATATATTTCATTGTTAAATAAACTCGATTATCCGAATCATGTTATCCGAAACCATAGATTATTCGAGATTATAATATTTCGGTCGTGTCGATTTCGGATAATCGAGGTTTTACTGTACATAAGAAAGCATTCAAGACAGATAACAATAGTAGCACAATATGTATTGAATAGCCATTCATGTGACACGATTTTATGCATTGACAATGTTTTTAATCATTTTAAATTTTAAACCATAGTAATAAAACAATTGATAACCTACGCGACTTGTACATCTAGTGTTATATCGTAAAACACAGTGGTTTTAATAGAAAATAATCTGGGTATACATAAATCTATACTTAATGTAACACGGCTATTTGTTGATCATACAGTTGATCACCCGGCCTCGGTCAAATGTCACGTTTATCCGATATATAACTCTAGCCATTGGATTAACGCCTTACAATATGACTGATTTCAAAATATTTACATTTATACTTGAAAACCACTGACAATTTTTAATGAAATAAATTAAAGTGCCGAAGTTGTGCTCGAAAATGTAACTGTTCTTTGTGCATTTATTTGGTATCTGGACGTACTGAAAAGAGGGTAAGAATCATATATAATTTATGACAGTATTATTGTATTCTAGTTTCTCTGTATTAATATTTATGATGCACTACATTCTCTGATCGGATATGTGCACTTCGGACAATAGAATCGAGCTCCGTGTTATCCGTGTGTTACGGATAGCATTATAATGCGTCCAAACTTGTTAAAATATTTAAAAATAAGATACGATCTAATGAAAGTCAAGTGAGAGCTGGTGAACGTATGGTTAGTAAATAAAAAATTGGTTGAATTGACAATACTTGCATATATTTGTTTGATAATATGTCAGTAAGCGGGTTATATTTTCCTCGACTGTCGCAAAATTGAGATCGGTCATAGATTGGGCTTACGAGTATATTCGTGCATGTTATTTATGCACGTACAGCTTACTAGATTAATATTCTTGTGAAGGGACGTAATTTGCTGTCAAAAAAATAAGTTTGTCTCGCTTGACTTACTAGCTTTTACGCCTGTGTTGGCTACTGCATGTTTGCATAAATAAATATGGATGTTAATTATGACGACTAGATACATACAATTAGACATATTTGTGATGATAAAACAAGGTAAGAAATGTTTGATAAATTTAATGTTGGTGATATTTGGTTGTAAAGAATCGTTAAGATCTATGAAGTAGACTGGTAGGTCAATGCAAGGATATGTTAAATGTAGTTAACTGTGAAACTATGCCTAAATAAACAATATACTTACTATACGTGGTATCCCAAAGTTGAATTATTTACTTTGTTCTTTCAAATGTGCTTTAGTTATCTTTAATCTGACATTCAATGTTATGTAACTTAAGCTGTAACCGTGTAGAATTGGGTCAGATATAAACTCAATAATTCTATGATATCAATTTGTTTTTGTTACAATTTCCGCTACAGACAATAAATCATAGGTTAATAAGTTTATAGTATGCCATGTGTATCCATAATAAACAACAAGACGGTTTATACACCGTGAAGTATAACATTTTCTAAGATGTACACCAAAAAATCGTTTATTTCACACAAAGTTCCGTCAAGCTAGGATAATATATCTTTTGAGGATAAAAAGGGGGTTGAAATATGTCTAAATGTTGTTTACAAAACTTGTTGCATTAATGTCATGCTACACTGGCCTGACATCTAAAACTGTATGAGCGCATTATGTATGGTGTTTCTATAGAAAGAGTTTGTTTTCTTTTGTAACTTCCTAACATAAGAAATTATTTCCATAATGAAATTTAAAAATCACACTACCAATACTGCGAGCTCTTCATGTTATGATCATACTTTGCTGGTTTAAGTAGCTGACATAATAACCTAGGATCCAGATTTCTGGTTCTATAGAAGATAATGTAGGAACTTCAATATTTTAGATGAGACATCTTTAAATACTGAAAATCCTTCCGTTGCAACCTAACCATGGAAGGAAACCAAGGAACATCGAATATAGAAATGTCGACAATGCAATCCGGGTCCCCAGAATCAAATACGCAAAACTACGCTCATAATTCACACCATCCGACAGGGAAGAAAATCGTTTTACCGCCAATCCATAATCCGCCAATTCCACGTACAACGGAATCAACTACTAATGCCGAGAAAGACACTAAACCGGAAGTCACTTCAGGTGTATCATCGAAAGGTCCAGATAATTCTTTATTAAGCTTCCTAGGAAACTTGGGGATAGTAGTTTTATGTATAATAAACATTCTGTCCTTCGTAAGTATAAAGTTTGTTTTCTACTTTGGCATTAAAAAATATAACATAAATAACATATTAGTCAGACAGACATATGAATACAATAATCTGCGACGGTTCTTAATGCTTCCGAATTATTCATCAATCGTAAATGTTAATTGCATTTTTCCTTACGAATCTCAATTTTTCACATTTCATATTAATTTTGATAAGACTGGACACGAAACAAGCAACTTCAAACGTACATAGCTTGAAGTACTATGCACGAGTACATTCATCCGATTTTAGAACTTCTTGATAAAAACTAGAGGGAACTGCTTGTAAGCTGCTATGTACATCAAACTGTTGTTTTACATTTAGTTGTTGGGTATCGGACTAGTGGTTGCCGGAGCCTACGTGAATAAGGAATTAAACAAAGAAGATGAAATTATGGACTTGTTAGATAAAGTGGACTTCGGTTCCTTCACGTTGAAGCAGTTAATTCAGACAGTGATTGTGATCATCATCGTCATTGGCGTGTTTGCCATCATTACGTCATTGCTTGGAGGATGTGGTGCTTTCTTCACATTACGTGTTCTTCTTATAATAGTAAGTTGTACACGGTGGATTATGCCGTGTATTTTAACTTTTTCTCTTAAAGTGTATCAAGCTATATCTGACAGTCTTATCATTGGCAGAATACTGTGGAATCATTAATTTTCGATGGAGATTTAATTTCGTGGATTTCGTCGGTCGGCTCATCCACGAAATCAAATCCCCACGAATTTAAAAGCAGAGATAATGTATTTTATTCAAAAACAAAGTCCACGAATTTATGTCCCCACGAATAGCCAGTTTAGTAAAAACCACGAAATTTGAGCCCAACGAAAATGAACGAAAATACAGTAAGTGTCTAAATGTAATAAGAATCATACCCAAGTACCTAAATTTGAAAGACGAACATTGGCATCAACGTGCAGATTTTAAGTCGCAACTATAAATAGAAATGAAAGAGAGTTAACTCGGTAATAAAAATCAACAAAATCCAACATTAATCAGGTATGGTTTTCCTCATTTCCAAGGTAAATACATTATTGTTTATACTTTTTCGAAAGAGACAGACAGAATATTTGGATAGATTGGAAGGTGGAGCCTAGATTCGTTTAGTAGTCCAGCGCGTTACCACCCGATCACCGATCACCCCAATCGGAACTCCTCGGCGTTTGTCTAACGAAAGTATTTCTCAGTTACGGAAATGCCCGAGTTGTTACGATTGCGATCACCCCGCACAGAAATCTAGAAGGACGATCGAGTTTGTAGATGTAGTATAAATAATGTTATGTATCTTTTTCAGTACATAATTCTGGTTATACTTTGCATGATTCTTGAAATAAGCATCCTCGGACTGTGGATAGATTTCTTAAATGAGGTAAGTCATGTAAACATTGTAGCTTGACAGACTGTGCTGCACAGGTTTTAATTTTTAAAAAAATGATTAATTCGTTTAAAAGATCTGTGTGATTTTACAGAGGTGTATTACATTTTAAAGTTTACATCTGAAATAAAAACATGTTTTATAGACATTTATAACCAAAGCAGTACGTATATCATAACCCCTGAAACGTTGTAGCTTAACAAACTTAATCAAAGTACTGAAAGTACTCATAGAAAAAAAATATTAATGATAATATTGTTCAAATTCAAATTCTGAAATTCAATATTTTTTCTGTTTGTATAGCCTATTTAAAGATAACTCTATATAAATATGCATTTAATATCATCCCAAGACAAAGAATATAAGAATTATTGAAGAAATTATTTTCAGATTACGGAGAATTTTGCACCAAATTACCATACCATTACGTTCAAATTATCTCCCTTATTAAAAACCACAAAATGTTATTCTGACTTTATTTTCCTGTTTTTCGCAATCAAATCATTAATTTAACATCCTTACTAATATCCCTATCTAAACGTCAAACAATTATTTAGCTAATAATAACAAAAAATATATTATATAAAGATGTGTCTGAGGACCGTGGGAAAATTTATTTTGCATTCAAAAGTCAGTTTGAGTTGCTTCCCTTAGATATTGTGGTAATAGGAACAAAAAGAGGGAATGTTTGTCCACGAACTCTACACAGTTAAAATGTATTGGGTAATTTATCTCTAATTGTTGTTATTTATTTTTTAAGAATATTATTTAAGTTGAAGTACAATGTATTCAAAAGGCTGTAAAATGATTCATTTTAGTGAGAAACTGCATGCGTCTAATGTACTTGAATATTCCGAACACATGAATGTCTATAAGGTATAACTGTTGTTTGTGTATGTTAAGTCTACAATAAAAAATACATGTTTTTATAAATTATGTCAGGGGCGTAGCTTATCCTATATTAACGTGTAGGCATGTCTTTAAGGGGCATCTGTTTGCAGTTCTGCATGTACGTTGTTTAAGCTCTTGGTACTCTGATGGTCCATTCTTCCAGCCCCTAACCATTCATTTCTATTGCGTTTTTCGCATTGTTATTGTTTTGTAAGAAAAGACGTAGGCACGTGCCTACAGTGTCTGTAGGAAGCTACGTCAGTGAAATTGCAGCGATTGTTAAGTTAATAATCGTTTTTGTTTATCTACAGGTTGACTCAACATTACGTGGTTGGTTTAATAAATTATTGAAGGAATATAGAGGACCTGGTGTAGCTAACTTGTATTCCATTGGTTGGGACCTTATGTTCGTTGTTGTAAGTATCTGGGACGAACCAACGCCGAACCTTTGATATCCAAAATCAATGGGTTCGAAATGCAAGTACAGATAAATCAACGATTTCGGATATTCTAGGGTAAAGGAAATCTAGTCGGAAGTGAAATTAAAGGGAGATAATCCCTAAATAAATAATGATATGCATGTAAATAATTAATTTGTACACGGAGAACCTGATGTTTTTGATTAATCGAATTTTGATGAGTCGGTTGGTTTCGGATAATACCATCTTTCGGACAAACTCCGAACTGTGATTATCCCATGTTGGAAATTCTCTTTGTTTCATGTTTTACTGTCATTCACACTTGTAGTTTGGTTGTTGCGGAGTGGAGCCAGTGACATTTTCAAACAACGATTTCCAGACATTACCTACCGAGTGGTGGACGACTGGTGACAATGGCAACAACACTATACCATACTCTTGTTGTAAAAATGTACCAGTTGATTCACTAAGAAATTACCTTAACTACACAGATGTCCCTTGTACAGAAAATCTCATTAACTACAATACATCGGTAAGTTTATTTAAAATTTGCCAACTGGTTTCAAATATAGGGAATTTTCTATTTGACTTTGTTGCCCCGTATACATGGTATATCACGGATTCAGACCGGTTGATGTGGCTTTTATCATTAAATGCAATTGTGTAAGTTACCTTAAAGAAAATGCTTATGTTAATTTAGATAAACCAATGCGATAAAAATGAGTTAAAGTTAACGGAGCAGGGTATGGCATTTAAAAGATCATTTCAAGCGAACGTTTATTCTCCTTGCAGGGATGTTACGACTTCTTTGATGAAATATTTACCAAGCTGGCAACTGTTGCCATAACAATAACAGTGATACTCTTCATTGTGGAGGTAAGTTAATGTCTGTGATTGTGCAATACCATAAAATACTTGTAAATGTATTAACACAGAAATCGTGTGCTTATGTATGCTAACATTTGACCATGCTAAAACTGTCGCCATGTTGGTTGAAAATATTTATAAACACACTGATATTCTATGAAAACATTGTTGATCACCATTTTAGATTGGTTCTGAAATTAATGTTGTGTAACTTAGATGATTAATTAGCTTAAGCGAATCAAATTTTAACTTGACGATTTAGAATCTTTTCATGCGTTTTCTCAAAAGGGTTCAAATTTGGTTGGTAGTTCTAACTGGGTATCTCCCGTGTTCCCCTGATTGATGCTGATTGGATATTTGTAATTATTCAGTCACGACAGGTCATACACTTACATGAAAATTTGACAACAAAATCGATTTTCCACCACATGTGGAGAAGTTGCCAGTTCCTTGTGGAAGGGTAAGCTAGTACTTGTTAGAAAAAAACTGGGGTGTTGAATCGGCTGCCTTATATTACTGAAAAGTTGTTGAAAAAATTGTCGTAAAATCCAAAATGTAGATAAATTGTAATTATTGAATCAGGACCTTGATCGAGGACAGTGTTTTTTTCTCAATTTCAGATAGCCGCCGTACTGTTTGGTTTTATCATAGTGTGTGCCGTGACAGCGAAGAAGAAAGTTGGTATTGTCTAACACAAAGTTAGCGGATGAAATAGATATACATGCACGTGTATTGTCTTTAACTACATAGAAAGGATATACCATAAATATAATACTCATAATAATAGCATAAACATGTATTTAATGCTTCATTAATTTGTTTACATTTTTGTTTAATTGACTTCTAGAATATTATCCGATAATGTTCAATTGTGTAATGTTAGTAAAATGATATTTGAAATATTGAATTTCGGAATTAGCCTTCTGATACATTCACGTTATTGATGTTAGTATTTTATAGTTTTATAGAATATACCATTGTTAGAAAACAATAAATAGATAAACGTTTACAGAGTTTGGCCTCACTCGTTCATAAACAACAGAAAATCGGATAGTTCTCAAAAATAGATGAATTGTTTATTTACCCGTTATAGAAAGTTTATGCAGAACAGGTAAAAGTAAGCAGATTAGCACACAGGGCTTATGTGCACAGAATGTGTATTATATATACAGTTGATATGTATTTCAATTTAGTACCATTTAGAAACGGGCACGAGTACATTTATTTCAAGATGACGTTGATTTATGACGTCACACACACAAGAGTTAAATAAACTTTCAATAATCAAACATCAGGTTCATGGAATCCTGATTGTGTCACGTTTCAATTAGGGAACTCGTCGCTTTAATTACGTATTAGTTATCGTTCATATTTTGAATTTTATGGGATCACAAGCGACGCGGAGCGGAGCGCAGTGATATGTTGCATAAAATTCAAAATATGAACGATAACTGATTTACAGTTTGTCTTAATTTCTATACATACAGCGTAATAAGTGACGTATTTTCTCCATATCAGGTTCAAGGCACATTTTATGCGATATATTTTTCAAATTTCAAATGAAATGCGGACATTTCATTGGACGAGAAATTGGGACAAACTGTAAATAATGTTGTAAGTCGTATTTTGTACATTTCGAGAAAATCGACTTACTGGATACGAAACAATCATATGCAAAGTCGAATACTACTTGCATACAATTTGATCAAAATAATGATATAGGGGCTTTCGACGAAAACCAGTTACTAAATGTTATTTTGTCAAATGATTGAGCAGGAGTTATCTATTAGTGCAGGCTAATGATTCTAAACATTGATACTGTCAACACAGTGAACACACAATATACTTCTTATCCCTAAAATACAACCTTCAAACCCATAGCGACTGAACAAACTGAAACAACCCAAAGAATGAAATATTATTTAGGCATGTACATAACAGACAGACTGACTGACGGACGCATGGGCGAACGATGGGCCAATTGTTGGGTACTGAAAGGGTATTGTTGCGTACGAGACATGTGATGGGTATTTTTTGTTCTTTGATACCCAACAATACCCTTAAGTACCCAACAAGTGGGCTTTCGTTCGGACGAAATACCTTGAACGGTAAGGTTTTTCTATAGATTGAATGAGTACTTAATGCTTAATGAAAAGGTATTATCAAAGAATGAAGAACTTTTACCATAGCATGAAAAGAAGGGTTTAGTCGTGTGATGAAAATAGGGTTTACTATAACATAGACAGTTTTACTTATTTTCCTTAGGTGAATTTATAAATATGATAAAATCAGTTTGTCTCAATTTACGTCATTTCCAAAAATAAAACCACAAAGAAACAAGTTTGCGTTGTACAGGCAGTTTTCGGAAATGACGGTGTAAAAGTTTAACGTTGAGAAATACACTATAATCATAATAAACTTAACCGTTCGTTGGTCACAAAATATGTTTTAATCAACGTTAGATGTAGAGATATTTGTTGATCATTATTCATGCACACATTTTGACGTGTAGTGGTGAGTGATACACGAAACATTATGGAGTTAAACGACGTGGGTATTGATAAACCTGAAGTTTTGGATTGCCCTGAGAGAAAGAGGACTACGAACACCTCGAAAGTTATTCCGAAAGAAAACAACCAAAAATTAGGAGATCCAGAGACTCGCCCATCATCAGAAAACAAACTCCGGAAAATTTCGATATTTTGGGACCAACACAAGAAGGCATTCGTCATTGTGTTTAAAGTCCTTCTGTTGCTTTGTTATCTGGTATATTTTGGTTTCGCTCTATCATATTACCTAGGAGACGAAGGTTATTGGAGACTTGTTGGGTGCACGATTCTTGGAGCATGGCTGGTAGCATGGAACTACTTAAAGACGACCAGTTGTTATACAAAATTCTGTGAGTAGTAGTATAGGGGTCTCTTTAAGTGTAAACAAACGGGCACCATCTTGGATTCTATTTACAGTAACTTATTTGCATATTTGCATTTACATTATTGCGCATGCGTAGTGGCTAGTTTTCATTTCTATTTGTAGTAATTAATTTACATACTAACGTTATTGCGTATTGACAATTTTGAATGCTAATTATAATAATTCATTTACGTCGTTTGCGTCACTTCTTTTGATCGGCTATATATGCTCAACCACCGATCATTTTATCATTTTCAACATGAAACCCCACTTCCGAGTAGCTACACCATCTCCGTGGCGGATATACCGTTGACTCTGTGTTTTTTCACAAAGCCATTATGACGGATTGTATCCCTCAGAGTTTGTGCTTATTCTAAAGATATCTACAAATCACAGAACGACATTCCGATCGTTAACAACACAGTTATTGACATTATTATACAAGGCCTTGCATTCTATAAATAGAAGATGATATCATTCTTGATACAGACAAGCAATCAGCTGTTAGAGACACAGTCTGTAGTGTATAAAAGATAGTACTACAACAGTCACAGTCACAAAAGTGTTGCCACTCATACTGACAATATGACCAAAGTCGAATTGGGAAACTGTCGATACCTGGAAGTAACAGAGTGGGAAGGGGAAGCCAGAGTCGATATAGGGAAATGTGTGAAGAGAAACCCACCAAGAAGGGGACCAGTTTTAGTCTCATGCGATGGAAGAACTTAGTTGATGCGTTAGAGTATACGGACCAGGGATTATACATCAAACAAGTCTATAAGGCTCACCTTGGAGGAAACGTGTACCGAAGAATTGTAGCTTTACTAAAGTAGCTGTCAATTTAGCTTACCTGTGAACTCTTTTCAGTATAATACACCCCCCCCCCCTTTTTAAGGATTTTCAGTCACAGGCTTGCTTAGGTTTCTCATTTGAAACAGAGCTAACTGTAATGTTTTGGAAATTATAAATCATTGTACATTGTATTAATTATCAGAACTGATCTTAAAAAAGAACCATGGAATGCAGATATCAAGGGACATTTTAATACCTTTGAATACATTTTATATGTGTATTCAGTCTATACCTTGGTTAATTGGTATTTTGACTGAAATGATATATCAGCTAAATATGATTATAATTTGCGCACACATAATACATATATATAGTTACGGATGAGCTTAAATATGATTGATAATATTTTACGAATTATATTTATCAATATATGACTACTGTTATCAGAATCATACCCTCTAATATACATGAATATTAAACACTAATACCTATGGTGTTTTAGATGAATGGATTATGGCTGTCCAAATGACATCAGCCGAAAGAGAAGAAGGGAAACAGAAAAAAAGAATTACAAAAGAGGTAATGACTGTTAAATTAATTTAACTCTGTGTCTCTAATATACCATTGATTTTAAAATAATTACGAAAAAAAACACAACCTGTCTAACATACACTGATATCTTAGTGACGCGATGTTTTCAAAATAAAATGATGATCAACGAAGGACTATTTATTTTCAGGTAGCTAATTTGTATGGAATACCTTTGATGTGCAATGTGACTAACGGTTGTTGCAGCGTGGATAGCTATATGATGTATCTAATGTTATTGGTCACTGGAATAGGAAATAATGTCATTAAAGACTGGAAAATATATAAAGTTATTTCACCTAATGGAATGACATTAGTAGAAATGTGTAAAAATAACATCACGGACAGCTTTCGAAATCCGTCTTGTATATACAAAATATCCTACTCAGACGTATATAGTCAAACTTATTCTATCAAAGCATTTACACTTAATGAGGCCAACTGTGTGATAGAGAATATTTTATATTTATTTAAAAGACTATTATCTCAAAGATCGACAGTATTTAAAACCCTATTGGTAGATTTAATATCACCCTCCAGAACCGATATGTATTTAGGTCGTACGAGATGGTACCGATCTTCAGACAGAGTGATTGTTTTTATAAACGTTATGAGTCACTCATGTCTGGAACATGTGATTATTACTTTTCTACATGAGATGGCGCATGTATTGGAGAATAAACCTAACGAACAACACCAATTAGAATTTTACGCCTTAAATATAGCTATTAAAACCGTAGTTTTGCATCAGTATAAGAGTAATTTTGGTTCGATTGATGAAAAATTGTTAAGAAAATCAAAGATTGCCGTTAGATAGTTCAGACCATGCGGTTCATCCCGTTAGAAGCATTGAAGTAATTGACTCGACAGATTAACTTTGACTAGAAATGCATGGTACTCTACGCTATGTAATGTTTTTTGCATGGTACTCTACGCTATGTAATGTTTCTTGCATGGTACTCTACCCTATGTAATGTTTTTTGCATGGTGCTCTACGCTATGTAATGTTTTTTGCATGGTACTCTACCCTATGTAATGTTTTTTGCATGGTACTCTACGCTATGTAATGTTTTTTTGCATGGTACTCTACGCTATTTAATGTTTTTTTTTTGCATGGTACTCTACGCTATGTAATGTTTTTTTTTGCATGGTACTCTACGCTATGTAATGTTTTTTTGCATGGTACTCTACGCTATGTAATGTTTTTTTGCATGGTACTCTACGCTATTTAATTTTTTTTTTTGCATGGTACTCTACGCTATGTAATGTTTTTTGGATGGTACTCGACGCTATGTAATGTTTTTTGCATGGTACTCGACGCTATGTAATGTTTTTTGCATGGTACTCTATGCTATGTAATGTTTTTTGCATGGTATTCGACGCTATATAATGTTTTTTGCATGGTACTCTACGCTATGTAATGTTTTTTTGCATGGTACTCTACGCTATTTAATGTTTTTTTTGCATGGTACTCTACGCTATGTAATGTTTTTTGCATGGTACTCTACGCTATGTAATGTTTTTTGCATGGTACTCTACGCTATGTAATGTTTTTGCATGGTACTCTACGCTATGTAATGTTTTTTGCATGGTACTCCACGCTATATAATGTTTTTGCATGGTACTCTACGCTATATAATGTTTTTTGCATGGTACTCTACGCTATATAATGTTTTTTGCATGGTACTCTACGCTATGTAATGTTTTTGCATGGTACTCTACGCTATATAATGTTTTTTGCATGGTACTCTACGCTATATAATGTTTTTTGCATGGTACTCTACGCTATGTAATGTTTTTTTCATGTTTGTTTCATCGGGGTTTACGCCCCTTTTCAACAGTCAGTGTCATATAAGGCGGACAGTTCACCTAACCATCGTTCCTGGGAAGAACCAGTACTAGACTCCCCTTCCTCCCTAAGCAACTGCCTACTTTCTCACATAAAGAGACATGGTCGGTAGCGGAGCTGTTTTATGTATATTTAATTATGCTGGTTGTATTGATATTATGTACCGTTTTATCATCATTTGCCATTTATATTCAAAGATATGTAAATTGTACATTAATATTTTTATTAGGGTAGATCTCGTATGTTTATCAGTTTAATGAGGAAATGTAAGACAACAATGTTTAATTCAACTCTGTACTACAAACTGCATTGACATCTTAGTTGTTTCAGCTTGGGATTCAGATCTCTGTAAGCAAACATGTAAATGGTTAAAACAGAGATATAGATAACAAGTTTTAGATTTCATTTTAAAAAAGTAACATTGTCTTATTTCTTAGTTCTCATGTACACTACTGTATGTTCAATTATATAAGAAAATGTTTTCAAATTTGACCGATATACATTAAAATAACTACATGTATTTTGAATACGAAATGATTGTTTGAATAATTATACTCTTCCTTCCTTCCTTCCTTCCCTCCTTCCTTCCTTCCTTCCTTCCTTCCTTCCTTCCTTCCTTCCTTCCTTCCTTCCTTCCTTCCTTCCCTCCCTCCTTCCTTCCTTCCTTCCTTCCTTCCTTCCTTCCTTCCTTCCTTCCTTCCTTCCTTCCTTCCTTCCTTCGCGCTTAACACTTTTCCCTTTCAATAAAATATTGGAAAATGTAATACATTGTTATAGATAACATTTAATTTGTTCAATCACTTTCACTTTACATCTGTACTTGCAATGATGCAAAAAATATTATCTCGGGGGGGGGGGGGGGGGCAGGGTACTTGGCAAGCCATTTGCAATATACTGCAAAGATGTATACACACTCCCTAGTGAACGGACTAAAAGATAAAGTGAAAAAACATGCACACGACGGGCAATTTCATGTCTAATGCCTCGTTTTCATTTGGCCTGCGATGCATCTACGCCGCCCGTAGACTACCGACAGCCTCCTTTCCATGCGGCCTTGAGACGGCAAAATATGTTTCAGATAGCTATATAAAATATCGGTCATCTTATCATGTTTTCATTATTCTGCGCGGTGTCGTGCGTCCACGCGGATTTCTCCCGTCTTTCCCCCGAGAATCTGTACAAAAAACCGTACGATGCCCGTAGGTAAACACGTACGCCGTAGACCATAGCCATCTACGATGTCCAAACATCATAGAATAAAATATCTAGGCATAAATGATTTAAGGATTCAAAGTTCTTAATAGCATTGATCTGACGTGCTAATTAATTAAAAAGTAAGGATTGTTCATGTTGTGTATATTGTTCAATCTGTTTGAGATGAAATTAGAATATTCCGTCTTTGGTATAATAACCTTGATCGAATAAACGGTTTTACTATAGAGTGAAGGATTTTACCATATAATGAAAAGGTTTTACCAAAGAATGAAGAAGTGTTACCATAGCATGGAAAGAATGATTGTGTCGTACGTCTGATGAAAATAGGTTTTACTACACCATAAAAAGATGGTTTACTAATTTTCCTCAAGTGAATTTAAAAATATCATAAACTGAAAAACTTGTCCCATTTTACATTATATACAAAAAAAGAACGAGTTTACGTTGTGTAAATAGAGACGGTTTTAGAATACATCATAATGACGATAAACTTAACCGTTCGTTGGTCACAAAATATTATTAAAATCAACGCTAGACGTATATTACATTCATTGAACATTATTCATGCACAAAATAAGACGTGTAGTGGAGAGTGGTACATGCAACGTTATGGAGTTAACTGACGTGAAGATTGATAAATCTGAAGTTGTGGATCACCCTGAGAGAAATAGGGCGACAAACACCTCAGAAAATATTCCAAAAGAAAACAGCCGAAAATTCGGAGATACAGAGACTGGCCTATCGTCAGAAAATAAACTCCGGAAGATTTCGTCAAACTGTATGATATTCTGGGACCAACATAAGAAGACATTGGTCATTGTGTGTAAAGTCCTTCTGTTACTTTGTTATCTGGTATATTTTGGTTTCGCTCTGTCCTATCACCTCGGAGACGAAGGTTCTTGGAGGCTTGTTGGGTGCACGATTCTGGGAGCATTGCTGATAGCATGGAAATACTTTAAGACGACCAGTTGTTATACACAATATTGTGCATTTGTTGATAGGGTATATGATCAGTATCGCAAAGGAAACCGAAGCAAGATTACACGACGGTAAGTACCAAGTTAATCTGTCTGAAAGTACATTTCTGTTGTACCAAATTATTTTGTCCGATGTCAGATTGTCCGAAAGAACATATCTATGATGTACCAAGATATGTTGTCTAAAGTTAAGTTGTCCGAATTTATGTGTAGCAAGTTGTAGTGTCCGAAATTTAAAGTCCAAACGTTTATAGACTTTTTGGGTGTATGTTTATTTCTTTCTTTACTGTCTTGAACATTTCAGATCTGATATGTCAATGTATACATTATACACTAAAATCCCTGAAAACCGGACCCATCCCGGACTGGGACAAAAGTTCGGTTTTCTGAGAACTTTCGATAAATTCCGAAAAAAATGGGACTTGGAAAATCGGCCGATTTTCAGGGAATTCCGATTTTCAGGGGGTTTCCTGTATAGATTATTCACCTATTTAAGACAAAATTTTGATTGATTTATTCGACTCCGATAATTTCACTGTTGTGATATAGAATATGATTGACAAAATGTTTATATTTCAGAGTTCTTTATGTTCTGATGACATTGTTTATGGTTGTATACCTGATTGTAGCTGTAGCTATTAAAACACCAGAAAATCTGCGATCTTTATTAGGCATCTTCTTGTTCCCATTCTTGCTATTTCTGTATTCAAACAACAAACGAATGGTAAGAATTGTGTGTTAATCCACTCGGGTTTTTCTGTTTCCAAACAATACACAAACAATAAGGAGTTTTTCTGAAAAGTATCCACTCGTGTTTTTTCTGTTTTCAAACAATACACAAACAATAAGGAGTTTTTCTGAAAAGTATCCACTCGTGTTTTTTCTGTTTTCAAACAATACACAAACAATAAGGAGTTTTTCTGAAAAGTATCCACTCGTGTTTTTTCTGTTTTCAAACAATACACAAACAATAAGGAGTTTTTCTGAAAAGTATCCACTCGTGTTTCTTCTGTTTTCAAACAATACACAAACAATAAGGAGTTTTTCTGAAAAGTATCCACTCGTGTTTTTTTTCGATTTCCAAACAATACACAAACAATAAGGAGTTTTTCTGAAAAGTATCCACTCGTGTTTTTTCTGTTTTCAAACAATACACAAACAATAAGGAGTTTTTCTGAAAAGTATCCACTCGTGTTTCTTCTGTTTTCAAACAATACACAAACAATAAGGAGTTTTTCTGAAAAGTATCCACTCGTGTTTTTTTTCGATTTCCAAACAATACACAAAAGTTAGGAGGTTCTTTTTGAAAAGTGAAAAATATTTAACTCATAGTAGTACCCATGCAATAGTATCAAATGGAGCAGTTGTTTTAAGTAAAACTGTCTGTGACCCGTTAGTATAATTATTTTTCAGTTAGTAATATATAACTGCAGCTCGCCCTATGGTATCATAATAATGTATTACGTACAAATTGTATGGTGTGTCAGTGAATAAGAAAATATTGAATATAAATGAAAAGAAATTATTGCATATAAATACGAAAATTTTGAATATAAATGGAAAATTATTGCATACAAATAAGAAATATTGAATATAAATGGAAAATCATGGCATACAAATAAGAGATATTGAATATAAATGGAAAATTATTGCATACAAATAAGAAAATATTGAATATAAATGGAAAATCATGGCATACAAATAAGAAAATATTGAATATAAATGAAAAATTATGGCATACAAATAAGAGATATTGAATATAAATGGAAAATTATTGCATACAAATAAAAACCATTGAATATAAATGGAAAATCATGACATACAAATAAGAAATATTGAATATAAATGGAAAATTATTGCATACAAATAAGAAAATATTGAATATAAATAAAAGTATAGAACACAAATGAAATTTAGCGAATATTGTAACGTTTGACACGCTCTAAAATGTATTTTAGGTTGACTGGCATACTATATTCTGGTCAATGGCCATTCAGTTCATCATGGCATTGCTAATTCTGAAGACGGCATGGGGATCATCTGTCATACAATGGTGTGGAACAAGATTACAAGAATTTGTCAGTAATGGTGAGGCGGGAAGTAAGTTTATCTTTGGTGAAGCCTACGTGAACCATCCGTTTGTATTCAAAGTAAGTGTAAAGGTTACCACGTACAAATATACCAGTGAATTACTGTATTTTTATTTATTTTCGTTGGGCTAAATTTTCGTGGTTTTTACTAAAGTGGCAATTTCGTTGGGACATAAATTCGTGGATTTTGATTTTTGAAAAGAATGCCTTGTCTATGCATTTAAATTCGTGCGGATTTGGTTTCGTGGATGAGCCGAAGTTACTGAGTACACAAATTGCCTTTATACATACATGTATATAATAACTATAGTCATTATGATGTGCATTTATGCCTAAAATATTTGAACCCAATGCTCAAGTGAGCATGATAAATGTGTCATAATAGCAGTTGAAATATCTCTTTACTTCATGACTTTCGTGTACTGCTTATTTACTGTATTTTCATTTATTTTCGTTGGGTTCAATTTTCATGGTTTTTACTAAAATGGTTATTTCGTGGGAACGTAAATTCGTGGATTTTGATTTTTGGAAAAAAGCCTTATCCCTGCATTTTTATTCGTGGGGATTTGATTTCGTGGATGAGCTGACCCACAAAATCCACGAAATTAAATCCCCAACGAAAATTAATGAGTCCATAGTATTTAATAATATACATAAATATGTAGATTGGTTATGTTATACATCATAAATTATTCAACTGTATTACACAACATTGCACATTGATTTAATCTATATAAAATCTAACTTCTAAAATCCAGATACACGTGAGACCGGCCTAAATGTCCGGATCTTGGAACGGTTTCAGGAATTCTGAAGTCTAGAATTATCTGAACAGGCACAGATGTTATACAGCAAAGGTTCTTTATGGTGTAATAGAGACATCGTTGTTTATGCATAAATTAAATGCAATGTAGTGTTTCTATCACTGAGACATGATGAAAAATAAAAGATATTTATTAGTCAAACAAATATAATTATACAATGTACATGTTGTATAACAAACAATTATACTTAATGTGATACGATTTTTTCAGTCCATGGTCCAGGTGTTCGTTTTGATAGTCGGTATGTCCGTGTTAACCTATTTAGGTGTTATAAAATTTGTCGTGGAAACAGTGGGAATAGCTCTTGCTTTCTGTATAGGTGTCAGCCCACCAGAAGGTATCAATACGATTGGTAATATATTTCTACATGTGGTAAGTATCAGCATTATACTTGTCCCAATCAATTAACACTGTTTAATGAGAGAGTTTGATGCGATTGTGATACCACACGAATGCCATTAGTCCTAAGTTTTTAAACTTATTTATTTTACATGGATTCTTACAATTAATATTTAATACTTTCGATGACTGCTTCCTGGATTTTGATCAGAACTCGCACCGAAAGAAGGGATTGTGAAGGTTCAAGTCAAATTCCGCCACTGACGGGATTCGAACCAGCAACATCCGGGTTCGGAGTCCGACGCTCAACCCCTTCAGCACTGCTCCTCCCTTGTCCAAATATGTTGTATCCGATTGTAGAACAACAGCACTCGTCCACTAGCATTAGTTTAGATTTGACTACTTTGCACTCTGGAGCGTACGTAAGCATTTTTTGGAAACGGAACGACAGTTCAGCTATCCATAGCCGTAACTCGCTCAGTGCGCATGGATTTTGATGGGAACCGAATTATTACGTTTTCCTACATCCGTAATGCAATTGTTAAACGAGTTCCGGTTTATGTTGCAGTGCAAGTCTGTGTAAGTTCAGTTTCCGCAAGTACTTTCAGTACTTTGATTTGTTTAGCGTTTAATGTGTGCAAAGAATGCAATTTAAACCAAAATATTCAAGATGTTATCCATACATTCTGTGTTTGTTCGCACAATAGTTTAATATTTAACTTGCCCACAGCCAGAATCCGCCATGTTGGTTCAACAATATTTAAATGAAATGACGCCATCACAGTTATTTGTGACGTATGCGGGAGGCATGTCAACAGTGGGTGGTGTTGCCCTGGTTATATTTATGTCATTCGGGGTAAGTCGTTTTCAGTCACTATTCATGTACAGTCAAACCTGTGAGAAAAGGTCACCTGTGGGAAAGACATAGTGTGACCTTAATTGGCAGGTGGTCTTAATTCGGAGGTCATTTTGTTCTACATAATCTATAACGGGTTTTTTAAAAGAATGACCTTTATTCACATGGTGGCTTTTATTCGGAGTTGGCCGCGAACACATGTTTGACTATAATTATATACATAGTAAAACAGTATTTTTTATCCATTGATGACTTTGAAAACCCATCTAAAATACATAATGTAATTATGTAGGTAAAGCATGTTAGAAAATTACTGATAAACTGACAAACGCATGTACTTATTTGAAATACATGTGTAGTGCAACCTCTCGAAAGCAACACCCTTTGGGGGTAGAAAAATCATATTGTTGTTGAGAGGTTGTTGCTATACAGAGGTTAAATTGATAGTTAAATTGTGCAGTTGGCTAAAACCATGCTGTTGTTGAAGGGAGGTTGTTGCTCAAGAGAGGGCCGCTCTGGAGAGGTTGTACTGTAATTGGAAGTTGATAAAACCTGTATGTTTCGTCCTGTTATAGGTTCCAGCCGCACCGTTAATAGCAGCATCAGCCATGTCAGCACCCGCTGCCTTGGCCGCTAGTAAACTTGTGTTCCCATCAACAGAAGATGAAGTTGCTCCTGAAGCACCTAACAGTGAGGGAACCAGTAAAAGTCAAGGGATTCTCAGGTATTTACTGTATATAAATTCATGTCAATGTCCCATTGAAACGCCACAAAATATCTACCACTTCGATCTAGTCAACGTTAAGAAATTTCTACTTAATCAGAGAATACGTACTATCGCATAAGACGCCATTATTGTTCTTCATGTATACATATACCTTAATAGCGAATGTCCACATAATGTTTGCAATATAACAGAACAGAACAGAACTTTATTTTATGCATACAATGTACATTGCCAACAACTATATGTACAACATTATATATACAAATGTATAAAAGAATTGTATAACGTGATTACAAAATCTTTATTTATCATTAAATGATTAATCAAAGGTCATTGGTTATTAATTCTAAACATTTCGAAATGACACGACAGGATAATGTCAGAGTTTTACACACCAAATTGCACAAATTTGTTGTTGAAGTTTCGCTGAATGTATTATTAAACATTACAGACAGCCGACATCTTTCATGGACGCTATAATCCTGGGTATAAATCAGAGTTTAGCTCTGGTTGTACAAGCTGTTATATTCATCATGACCTTTGTCATCATCTTGGAATTTGTGAATAATACTTTTATATGGCTCGGAGACAGGATTGGTGTGGAGAATATGACAGTAGAGGTAATGTATCATTGTGTACCACGTATCTATGTAGCGTATCACTGTGTATTATGTATAGATGTAGTGTATCACTGTGTACTATGTATAAGTTTAGTATATCATTGTGTACCAATGTAAAGATGTAGTGTATCACTGTGTCTAGATGTAGTGTATCTATTTGTACTTTGAATGGATGTAGTGCATCATTGTGTATTATGTATAGATGTAGTGTATTATGTATAGATGTAGTGTATCATTGTGTATTATGTAAAGATGTAGTGTGTCATTGTGTACTATGTATAGATGTAGTGTATTACTGTGTACGATGTATAGATGTAACGTATCACTGTGTACGATGTAAAGATGTAGTGTATTACTATGTACTATGTATAGATGTAGTGTATTACTGTGTACGATGTAAAGATGTAGTGTATTACTATGTAGTATGTATAGATGTAGTGTATTACTGTATAGATGTAGTGCATTGCTGTGTATTATGTATAGAAGTAATGTATCATTGTGTACTATGTAAAGATGTAGTGTGTCATTTTGTACTATGAATAGATGTAATGTATCACTGTGTACGATGTATAGATGTAATGTATCACTGTGTATCATGTATAGATGTAGTGTATCACTGTGTACTGTGTATAGATGTAATGTGTCACTGTGTACTGTGTATAGATGTAGTGTATCACTGTGTACTGTGTATAGATGTAATGTATCACTGTGTACTATGTATAGATGTAGTGTATCACTGTGTACTGTGTATAGATGTAATGTATCACTGTGTACTGTGTATAGATGTAATGTATCACTGTGTATCATGTATAGATGTAGTGTATCACTGTGTACTGTGTATAGATGTAATGTGTCACTGTGTACTATGTATAGATGTAGTGTATCATTGTGTACTATGATGTAGTGTCTAGTTATTTCATATCAGAAGAGGGCAATACTTCTCTTGCATTAGAATAAAATATGAAAAAGTAATATTTCTTCCATTTAGTATAAAAACAAATACATGAAATAAATGCATTATTCTGAAAAACGTTTGTTTTATTTCAGCTTTTATTGTCCTACCTGTTTTATCCGCTGGCCTTCCTTATGGGTGCAAGATCAGAAGATTGTTTATTTATTGGAGAACTTCTGGGCATTCGAACAATTAGTTTGGCTGTTGTTGCATATCCGAAATTAGGACCAGTCATACAGGTGAGAAAATCTAATTTGTCTAATAATGTCAAAATGAATTTAGTTTTATAACAAGAAAATGAACAATATTTTTTTAAAACAAAACTCATGCTGTTGTTGAAGGGAAGCTGTTGATCAAGAGAGGGCCGCTCTGGAGAGGTTGTACTGTATCAGTCAAACCCATGAACAAAGGACACCCTTGATAAGACAAAATGCGGTCTTTATTGTCAGGTGGCCGTTATTCGGGTGTCATTTTGTTCTAAACACTCAATGACGGTTATAAAAAGAGTAGCATTTATTCACAGGGTGGCCTTTATTTGGAGATGGCCGCTAACACAGGTTTCACTGTGGTTATATTTGTATGGAATCTTACTTTAATGTCACAATAATATCACTGCTTGTTGTAACACAGAATGGTCTGGTCTTCCGAGAATATACTTCTGGTGGTGCTAACAATACCTGGACACAAGTTGGTGAGAATATATACTTAGATAACTTGAACAAGACCCTTATTGGTGGAGTTATGGAGGTAATATCATATTGGTCAATGTTTTATCACACGTGTTATACAGTAAAATCCCGGAAAACCGGACTCCCTGAAACCGGATTCTCTAAAAACCAAAATTCCCCGAAAACCGGACTCCATGAAAACCGGAATTCCCTGAAACCGGACTCTAAAAACCAAAATTCCCCGAAAACCGGACTCCATGAAAACCGGAATTCCCTGAAATTGAACAATTTTCCATGTCCCATTTTTATAGGATTTTTGTCAAAAGCTCCGTGAAAACCGGAATTCTCAGAAAACCGGACTTTTGGCTCGTTCCGGAAGGGGTACGGCTTTGAGGGGTTTTACTGCATCAGACGAGTTATGAGGCGCGTCACTCACATGTCACTACTTAATGCTTCAGTTTTAAATGATAACATTTTATTTAAAAAAAACAGACTAAGATTGTAGATTAAATGGAAACTGATACACACATAGTAACGGACTGAAGTGACGGGGTGTATGTTACCCCAAACAAAATTAGGCTGAAATCCTTATTCTGGTCCCTTGTCAGTCAGGTTCCCAATCGGAACTCCTCGGCGTTTGTCTAAAGAAAGTGTCTCGGACATAATAGGCAGGCCGCCATTTTGTTGTAGTAGTTCAAGGGCTACTTTCCACCATAGCTGACCCTGAGAGTCCAACGATGGCAGCAACCTGTTTCTCTTTCCATGGGAATATGATGCCCATTTTATCAATCGCGAACGACAAACACGTTTGAAAGTCTGAAATTCTACGAAAACGAGTACCTAGTATTGAAAAAGTAGTTACCGGATACCGAATAACCAAAATTTGCAACCCTACACTTAAGTACGAGGCGTATTTCTAAGTTACGGAAATACCCGAGTTGTTACGATTGTCAGGTTCCCTGCCTACGATTATTGAGTAGTTTCAGGGGCAGATAATCTAGACTAGCTAACTTTTATATAATTTTTATGATCATCCATGTACAATGTTTTTTTTGCAGCCTAGGTCAGAAATCATTGCAACGTATGCTTTATGTGGGTCTGCTTCGTTCGCCATTGTAGGACTTATCATTGGATCGTTTGAGGTGATTGTTCCACACAGACTAGGGGAGATAACTAATCATATCTTCCGTTCATTTATCGCTGGAACTGTGGCTAGTTATCTGACAGCCTGTTTTGCAGGTAATGTGTATGCATGCACAGTCAAACCTGTGTTAGTAGCAACCTCCGAATAATCTATCAAAAATTATAAAAAAGACCATCTGTCTATCTGTTGTCCGTATATACTGACTGAAAATACAAAATGTAGCTCCATAATTATGTACATTCAAACCTGTTTAGAATCATTGGCATGCACGAGTAGATAACTCCTGTTCAACCATTTGGCCAAATAACACTAAGCCAAGTAACTGGTTAAACTTGTTCCCGGTGACTTAAACTGGTTCCCGTTGACTTGTCTGTAGAAAGCCCTTTGGTACACTGCATCATGGAACGGGAACCAGTTTAGTAACTGGTTTTCGTCGACAACCTACTGACCTATATATTATATTTATTTTTTTATCAAATTGTATGTAAGCTGTATTCTACTTTGTAGTTGTGGTTTTTTTCGTATACAACAGTGCTATTCACCGAACAGAGCTACCCATGCGAGTTACTAGTATATTTGAAGGGATCTCTGTTGGGTGCGACATGATACCATAACGTTAACATTAGTCCAACAATATTAAATGCTGTAATTCTAGTACCGAATATTTCCAGTGTGTGTATATATATAAAAACATGATTATAATGAAAAATAATCAACATTCCATAGGTACTAGTATTATATATCATTTATTAGCCGACCGGGTTCGTCATTAAACTCATCAGGGCAATAATACTAAAGCTGACTATATATATACTTTTTTTCTTCAGGTTTACTGTTTGAGAAGGATATTGGAGGTTAGTAAACCGAGAACCTATGTAATGAATACTGATAGTGCCATGTGAAATGTCGTCCGACGCCACCTGACGTTTAACTTAACTCTTGGGTGACGTCATATATCAACGTCATCTTGAACTAAATGTACTCGTACCTAAACGGTACTATATTGACATACATATCAGATAATCAACTGTATAATTATATATATATATAATACACATTCTGTGCACATAAGCACTGTGTGTACATGCGTTTATCTTAACCTATGCCTTTGTAAACTTTCTCTAACGTGTAAATAAACAATTAATTACTTAGTACTGCATATTTGAACATTTATTGCATTTTCGCGAACCGTCTGATTTCACTGGTGTAGCTTCCTATAGGTACTGTAGCTAGGCACGTGCCTACACCTTTTCTAACAAAAAATAACAATGCGAAGAACTCAACAAAAATGAATGGTAAGGGGCTGGTTAATGGACCATCTGAGTACCGAGAGCTTAAACAACGTACATGTATGCAGAACTGCAAACAGATGTCCCCATAGAAAGATGCCTACACGTTAGTATAGGATAAGCTACACCCCTGACAGTCACAGACATAATTTATTAAAACATGTTTTTATTGTAGACTTAACAGACACAAACAACAGGTAGTCATGCTCACATGTAGGAAGAAATACATGTATGTAATTTTGATACCTTATAGACACTCATTATTAGACGCATGCAGTTTCTCACTAAAATGAATCATTTTACAGCCTTTTGAATACTTCAACTTAAATAATATTTTTAAAAAATACAACAACTAGAGATAAATTACCCAATATATTTTAAATGTGTAGGGTTCGTGGACAAACATTCCCTCTTTGTTCCTATTACCACAATATATAAGGGAAGCAACTCGAACTGACTTTTGAATGCAAAATAAATTTTCCCACGGTCCTCAGACACATCTTTATATAATATCGTTTTAGTGATTATAATCAGCTAAATAAATGTTTGACTTTTAGATAGGGATATAAGTAAGGATGTTAAATTAATGATTTGAGGCAGAAAAACAGGAAAATAAAGTCAGAATAACATTTTGTGGTTTTTAATAAGGGAGATAATTTGAACGTAGTGGTATGGTAATTTGGTGCAAAATTCTCCGTAATCTGAAAATAATTTCTTCAATATTTATTCAATTCTTTGTCTTAGGATGATATTAAATGTATATTTATATAGAGTTATCTTTAAATAGGCTATACAAGCAGAAAAAATATCGATTTTCAGAGTTTGAATTTGAACATTTATGTTTCCCTTATAAACAAACCCCTAAATATCGTACATATTATTTTGTGTCGTTCTTTTTGGAAATGAAGTCTAAAGTAAGCACTGCTTTCTTACAAAGGTATATTTTATAAAACTATAAAATACTAACATCAATAACAAGAATATACCAGAGGAGAATATCATATTTAACATTTCAAATATCATGTGTGTCACATAAAGAACAAGAATAAAACCTTCCTACCCAAACGTCCAGACTTGTGTAGCGTTAGTCTTTAATATTAGCCTTACAATAAACTAAACATTATATATTATAGAACTCTAAATGTCAATAAAACAAATAAATGAAGCATTCGTGTAGTAATATGGTAAAACTTGAATCGTTCTAGAATGTAGTTAAAAGGCAATACACGTGTATATATAAACTGGTTCCCGCTGACTTGTCTGTACAAAGCTCTTTGGTGCACTGGAACATGGAACGGGAACTAGTTTAGTGTATGTATATATATATATTCCATCCGTCTAATTTGAGTTAAATAACACCAATTTTCTTCTTCGCCGTCACGGCACACACAATGATAAAACCAAACAGTGTAGCACCCAGCTGAAATTGAGAAAGAAACAATGTCCTCTATCAAATACCTGATTCAATATTTACACTTTTTCAATCATCAATAATCAGGTGAGAGAGAGAGGGGAAGAGGGAGAGAGAGAGGGGGAGAGAGAGAGGGAGAGAGAGGGGGGGAGAGAGAGAGACATGTACCTCCATTCAGAAATGTACATGAACAGAGAAAACTGCGTTCGCGGCCACGTCTGAGTAATGGCCACCTCTGAATAAGTGCCATTCTTTAAAAGACTGTACTTGATTAATTAGATCAAAATAAACTCATAATCTAATAAAGGACGTCTGTGAATAAAGGCCACATTATGTATTTCGTGGCCTTTGTTCCCAGATTTGACTGCACCTCTGTACATGTACCTCAGATACATGTACGCTTTCAGTCACTGAGTTATCTATGTGTCTGTGTTAGTATATTTACAAGCGTTTTATGATGTTTCCTGGGGACATCGATATATTATATTATTATTTCAAATTAGATATTATTCAATCGCAGACATAAACTTACCTCCACAAGGAAGAGTATCACTGTTAATGAAATGGCAATAGATGCCAGCTGAGTAATTACTTCATCAAATAGGTCGTAACATCCCTGAAAGAAATGTAAACAATCGCTTGAAATGACATTTAAATGTAACTCTGTTTTCATATCGTGCCCCGTTCTCTTTAACTACATTTTTAGCACATTAATTCATAAATGTATCTAAATTAACATACGTATTATCTTTCAAGTAACTTACACAATTGTATTAAAAAAATATAAAAGCCATATAACCCGCTCTGAATCCGTGAAATACGTCAAAGCCAAATAGAAAATTCACTATTGACAAATTTTAAATAAACTTACCGATGTATTGTAGTCAATGAGATTTTCTGTACAAGGGACATCTGTGTAGTTTAGGTAATTTCTTAGTGAGTCAACTGGTACATTATGACAACAGGAGTATGGTATATTATCGTTGCCATTGTCACCAGTCGTCCACCACTCTGTAGGTAATGTCTGGAAATCGTTGTTTGAAAATGTCACTGGCTCCACTCCGCAACACCTAAACTACAAGTGTGAGTAATAATAGAACATATTTACAACATGGGATATCCACAGTTAGGAGATTGTCCGAAATATGGTATTATCCGAAATATGGTATTATCCTAAATCGATTTTCAGTCCCAATGATGGCACTCCATTATAAACCTCGTACTTATCCGAAATCGATTAATCCAAAACCTCGAGTTATCCAAATACAGTTTGTTAATTATTTATGCTTATGTCATGAGTTATTTCCCTATAGTTTCATTTTAAACAGTCTACATTTCCTTGATCCTATATTATCCGAAACCATGGATTATCCGAAGTAATATGTCAGACCCGTAGATTTGGGATTTCCGAGGTCTTAAGCAGTCGCATGCGTATTTTTACGTATACTATTGTAATAGTGAATCCGAAATTAGTAGACGGTCGAGCGAGTTTCCTCTGAATGCGTGGAAACGTTTGATTTAGGTGTGAAGATTACCTCCCTTTGTTATGATTTAAAAATGGATTATCCGAAACAAAGTTTTATCCGAAGTCAAAGTAAATTCCAGTAATAAGATGTCTGATTGTAAACGACTGCAGAAATGGAGAATGTATATATCCAAGCCTAAAGTTAGTAAAACAAAACTATTCATCGTTCATTATGAAAACTGACTGGGACCAATCTTAATACTTACAGCAATGAATGTAATATCCCATCCAATAGAGTATAAGTCAAGTACGCCTGGTCCTTTATATTGCTTTAATGCGTCATTAAACCAGCCACGTAATGTTGAGTCCATCTGGTGATAACAAAATTGATTATAAAATAAACAATCGGTGTAATTATGTTACTCATCAATTTTATGTTAATGGGCATTAGTTAAGAAGCACCATTTACTTACTATCACTAATTCGATTATACTGAACAAATTGATTTAGCAATCGTACACAAAATCGTGCATGTAGCATCAATCGGTCATACTGGCCGACGATGTTTCAATGCAGCATGATATAATCAAACCTATGAAAATTTAAATAAGGCAAAACACATCATATATATATTAACATTATTGTCATCATGGCTGTTTTCTTCTCAATTAATAAAAATGTGAAACTACAACTAAATGTACTTAACTAGTATTCCCCTTCGAATTAGATTAATGAAAACATTTCTTTTCTTGAACCATTCCTGCATAACTCATGAATAGTGCATGGGGTATGAATTAACTATTTGGCAAGGGTAAACGTACTGCTTAGATTTTTTTATGTCTATGAAACATATTTTTTTTCCAGATATATACTTCACATTACAATACACCGCTTCTTTTGAATACAATGTAATTTAACCAAATCTTTTTTAATTGCAAAACTTCCAAGCTTCAATGTTTACATGACTTACCTTATTTAAAAAGTCTATCCACAGCCCGAGTACGGTCATTTGGAAAATCATGCAAAGTATAACAAGACTTATGTACTGAAAAAGATACATAACACCCTTAAAACTACATGAACAATAATCACAATAAAGTGTTCCAGAACATTTTATTCCACTGTTTAATTACTAAGTATTCAAGCAGCGTTTGCTGAATAAAAAAAAAAACATTCATGCCCCGCTCGCTTTAACAAAAAAAAGGATATATTTCAACAATATATTCTACCATGGAAATAAGAAAAAACACCCTATTTAATATAGAAAATATTTAATTTTGTTAAATTTTCGTAACCAAGTTCTTTTCCATTTCTTTTCTATTTATAGTTGCTTATAAAATTCTGATATACATTATTTGAATAAAGGTACATGGGTATGATTCTTGTCATACACAAACATTTAGTACTTATTCTACCATTAACAGGACTGCCAGATATAGCTTTGCATACTTAAAGGGGCATACCCTACAACTGACAAACATTCTGTGAAAGTGTAAAAATGTGTTAGATGTGTATGTAAAACAATACATAATGGATAATTGCAAGAAGAACTTTGGTCATAAAATGACTAGTTTAGGTACTAGCCGCAAAAATCATAGCTATGAATAATAAATCACTTCCACCCAAAAATTGTACAACAAATTCCGAAGAGTTTCCGATCTTTTATGGAAACTAATATTTTTTGTGATTTTACTTTTAATTGGATGAATTTTTTGGCTGAATCTTTCTTCGTCGGCTTTTTTCTTTACAAGCTTCTAATTTATCATCATTTTGCCTTGATTCTAGAAGCACCAAATTGTAGGGTATGCCCCTTTAACAATCGTAACTATTCGGACATTTCCGTTACTGAGAAACGTGTCATGTACATAAGTGTAGGGTTACAAGTATTGGTTATGTGGTTTCCGGTCACTACTTTTTCCACACTTGTTACTCGTTTTCAAGAATCATTTTCAAAATGTTAGACTTTCAAACGTGTTTATCGTTTGCGATGATAAAATGGGCATCAAATTCTCATTGAAGGAGAAACAAGTTGTTTCCATTGTTAGATTTCCGGGCTCAGCCATGATGGAAAGTAGTCCGCGAATAAGAACAACAATAAATACAGTTTGTCTATTATGTCCTAGGCATTTTATTTAGACCTACGCCGAGGATTTGCTATTGACTGTTAAAAAAGATAAACTATACGGAATAATCCACCGTGTGCAACTTACTATTATAAGAACTATACGGTATAATCCACCGTGTGCAACTTACTATTATAAAAACTATACGGTATAATCCACCGTGTGCAACTTACTATTATAAGAACTATACGGTATAATCCACCGTGTGCAACTTACTATTATAAGAACTATACGGTATAATCCACCGTGTGCAACTTACTATTATAAAAACTATACGGAATAATCCACCGTGTGCAACTTACTATTATAAGAACTATACGTAATGTGAAGAAAGCTCCAGTTCCACCCAGCAATGATATAATGATGGCAAACGCCCCCATTACGATGATGATCACAATTACTGTATCAATCAATTGCTTCAATGAGATGGAACCAAATGATAGTTTATCTAACAGGTCCATGATTTCCTCTTCTTTGTTTAATTCCTTATTCACGTAGTCTCCGACAACCACAAGTGCGATTCCCAACAACTAAATGTAAAACAACAGTTTGATGTAGATACAATTTAAATATAGTAGGTTCTGTTTTCATATTTGTTTGTTTGATCGTGTTTTACCCCCCCCCCCCCCCCATTTCAAGAGTCGGAGTCATATGAGGCGGACAGTTCACCTAACCATCGTTCCTGAGAAGAACCAGTACTAGACTCCCATCCTCCGTATGCTACTGCTAACTTTCTCACATAAAGACACATGGTTGATAGCTGGGTTCTAACCTACGATCCTCTATCAGTGACAGATTTACGGTGATTTGAAGTCAGCAACATTGACCACTCAACCATGGAGGTGGGTCTCAAACTTCTGATGAATGTACTCCTGCATTGTACATCAAACTAGACGTTTAATGGTGCTTGTTTTATGTTGCGGTGATTACGGTAAAAACGTATTTATCCCCTGATATCAAATATCGAATGTGAAAATTGAAATTCATAAGGAAAAATGCAATCATGGTACATGTACGATTAACAAATCAATCAGAAACATTATAAGTACCAGACGGTTCTCCTAATAAGACCGTCTAGTATGTTATTTAAGATATATTTTTGAATACCAAATTAGAAAACAAACTCTATACTTACGAAGGACAGAATGTTTAATATACACAACACTACTATCCCCAAGTTACCTAGGAAACCTAGTAAAGAATTGTCTTGAGCTTTCGGCGGTTCACCAAGGGTCGCTTCCGGTTTGGTTACGTCTTTTTCGGCATTTGTAGTTGATTCTGTTGTACGAGGAGTTGGCGGGTCATGTAATGGCGGTAAAATAATTTTCTTCCCTGCGGGTTGGTGTGAATCGTGTGCGCCCTTTTGTGTATTCGATTCTGGAACGCCAGGTTGTATTGTCGACATTTCTATATTCGATATTCTTTGTTTTTCTTCCATTGTCATGTTGGACCGAAACACTTTCAATGTTCAAAAACTGATCTAAAATATTGAAGTTGCTTACATTATCTACACCAGAACCAGAATTCTGGTATCCTAGGTAACAAGTCAGTTACATAAACTAGCAAGGAATCGTCACACAACTTGAAGAGCTTACTGAATTAATTGGTGATGTTTTATCTAGTACATAATTAAGCAGCTCATTCTATTGGTAGTTTTTACCTCAATTAAAAAGCTCGATAAATTATATAGGTAGTTTTTACTCTTTACGTAATTATATAGCTCGATGTATAGGTATAGTTGGTACCTTTAACGTATACTACAGCTCGATATATCGGTAGTGTCGAAATATTGTACGACCATTTTATTGATTACCGAAATAATTTCTTATGTTAGGAAATTGCATAAGAGATTATTTAAAAATAGTTCCAACCCTATTTCTAGCCTCAACTATTGTATTTATCCAAGCTTGAAGGAACTATGTGTGAAATATACGGCATTCGGCATCTTAGAAAATGTTGTATAATAAACCATCTTGCTGTTTGTTCGTTCGTTCGTTCGTTCGTTCGTTCGTTCGTTCGTTCGTTCGTTCGTTCGTTCGTTCGTTCGTTCGTTCGTTCGTTCGTTCGTTCGTTCGTTCGTTCGTTCGTTCGTTCGTTCGTTCGTTCGTTCGTTCGTTCGTTCGTTCGTTCGTTCGTTCGTTCGTTCGTTCGTTCGTTCGTTCGTTCGTTCGTTCGTTCGTTCGTTCGTTCGTTCGTTCGTTCGTTCGTTCGTTCGTTCGTTCGTTCGTTCGTTCGTTCGTTTTAGGCCCCTTTTCAGTTAGAGACATATGAGGCGGACAGTTCACTTAAACATCGTTTCTGTGAAGAACCAGCACTAGTATCCCATTCTCCATAAGCAACTGCCTACTTTCTCACAAAAAGAGACATGGTCGGTAGCTGGGCTCTAACCCACAACCCTCTATCAGTGAGAGGTTACAGTGATTTAAAGTCATAGACCTTAACCTCTAGACAGCAGAGGCGGGTCCATGTTTCTGTTAATTAATACACAAATACACTACATTTATACACACCACATACTGATTGACCTTCAGTCTTTTGTCTGATTTTGGAAATTGTTAGAAAAACAAATAATTAATATAGGATTGTAGAGCCTATTAAACTTCAGATTAAAGAAAATTAAACCACGTTTGACAGAACGGTGTAAATAATTCAACTTTGTGATTACATAATCACTCTTCTCAACTTTAATTATCAGTCAACTTGGTGTATTCTGAATACGTTGTGAGCCCGACTTTAAATTATTTTATTTAAAACTTAACAGATGAGATAAAATTACAATGACACTTTATTATATCGTAAGCTATGACAATATTTTACATTTTAAATAGAATAGGTCATTGCTTGGCATAGATATTTTTTTAATTAATGATTTGATATTAACTTTATAGTAGGCCCCTATAGTCAAAACTCCAGGTAACTAAATATAAAAGTTGAGTAGTGTAGGCATGTGGGCGTTAGTTTAGGCATACAGTGTAACCTCCAAGAACGTTTCCACCTAACAAGTGTCAACTCCGTGTTACAGTCAGTATACTAGCAACCCAAATTGACGTTTTACTCTATTATCATTCTCTTAACAACAGCCACCTCATTACAACGTCCATTTTGTCCTCACCATTGGTGTCTGTTGTAGGCAGTTTACACTGTAGTTTCACAGCTAACTGCATTGACATTGATCTACCCTACCACTTGACTTAATTGACACTTAAACAAAATATCACGACATTGAAGTTATTAAACGCATTTGTTACCTCGTTTAGTCATCACATTATATATCTTATTTTATGTATCTATAGTCGTGATAGCATCCATATTTATGAAAACATACAGAAGTCTACATTATTGGCGATTGTCTGCGCTCTCATGGCGCTTCCACTGCGTGCTTTCTGCTTCCACGGCACTCACACTGCGCTGACGGCGTAATTAAGCGCGCTAGAGAGTAGAGACACAGTACAATCTCCTAGCAAATGACTTCGATCACCAAAAACGTATGTGCGCGCCCGCAGAGCTCCTTTGGCGTTGTAGGAGGCCGTATTGGGCTGCTATGGAGAACTTACGGCGACCCCACTGTGCTCATATCAGAACGTCGAGCGAGGGCGTTTGTTTAATGCATTTTCAAAGGGCGTGCCATCGTTCAACATTTTATGCGACCCCAATGCTACTAATGGTGATGCGCCACTGCGTTGCTGCACCGATGCTTGTGATTGTACTGCGCACACCTTATTGTTCTACATTTTTTTGCTTGGGCGCCGTAGGAACTAGTGTGACAGGATTTTAAGGCACAGGCTATTTTATCTACTTATCTGATCATACTACGACAACATAGGAACTTCGTAGGAACGCGATAGAAAGCAATGTGACCTCCGTACCAACGTCTAAAGTTGTCGCTGTTATGACGCCATGACATCTCCATTTTCTTCTTGCGATCTCGCGGGTTCTGGTAGATTAATCAACGCCGTGCCAACGCAGTGGAAACGCGACATAGTGTGGCAAGAGTGTTCTGACAGTACTTGTTCGGACACTCCAATATTTTGCATTAATGGACAGACGACTTAGATTATACATCTATTACGTTATGCGATACAAATTTAATTGTTTTTGCCAGAATCTAGAATACAATACACAATGTAGAATTGTTTATCTAAAATGACACTTACCTACCCTTCAATACATCCAGATATAAGAATATTCATAGAACTGTTAGAACTTCGACCATAAATTAGACACGTTCATTTATTTCATAAAAAAACATTGATATTCAAATACTATAAACATGCGTTTTGAAGCCGATCCTATTGTAATATTTAATGGTAATCGTTTTAACCTATAGAAACAAAAAACAAAAAAAAACCTATAGTTAGAAACACCATAATCGGATAAACGTTCCATTTGACCGAAGGTGATCACCTATGTAATTAATGTAAAGCATTATTACATGTACGAGGGGTGATCAATATATTCGATAACCTTCGCCATAATTTTCTTTGTGAGTCCACAAGATCTGATCTAACGCATTAACTCTAAAGCATAACCATTTTTCAACTATTTTCTTCTATTTTATGGTGGCTGAATTACAAAGCAAAGTTCGTCACAACCCCCTATGAAAGCTCGTCTTTCCAATTCAGCCGGTAAAGTCATGTCAATCATTTTCTGTGACAGCTTGGGTATAGTTCTTAATCAAAATGGTACTGGAGAAATCTAGTAATCTACAATCAATGATGAGTATTAGTTCACCATACTCCGAACCAAACTCAGTCAAGCGCAAAGAATTTGTATTTTTCACCACGACGGTAATGCCCTTGTACCTCTCAGTAGCGAGAGTAACTGCATCAAGGACAGAATTAAACATCGAAGAACTACAACGCCCATCGTACAGTCCAGATTTGGCCGTCTGCGATTTCTTTCTCTTTCAACGTATTTAAGATCAGTTGCGGGCTCAAATCCAGCACTGGACCTCGACCGCGGCTGTACATAGCTTTTAATCAATCACAATAATTTTAAGTTGAATTACTAGTTGTAGAATAGTATTTATATTCTTTATCTACAGTCGTCTGTGAGTAACATGATTATATGATGTAATAGTTTATTTCAAATTCATCAGGCCTGAGGCCTAGGTTAAAATATATACATCAGAAATATATTAATATACATTGCAATAGACGCCGTAGAAGGCAACTGGTTAACATACAAGTAAACTAAAGATCATTATTATAGACAAAACGGACAATACATATCGACGGAGAAATTGTACACTTCATAGTGCTTTAACTTAATAAAACACAGTGTCTATGCATTCAACGTAAACGTATTAATTATGAATCACATGATTATGAAAGATTTTTCTTCTGTACAAAATTTTACACAATTTCGATGACAGAATTATCCTGTTTGGTTTCCGAATAAAGTTTGAAGTTCAGCAGGTATTGTATGGAAGTCAAATAACTTATCACCAAGCGTCTCCGAGAACCCGATTAAAACAAGCACACACAAGACATTGAGCAGTATTCCACAAGCCGCCTGAAAAAATGAACATTATTCACTGTTACATTCACAATACATGTACATTTACAGTCAAACCTGTGTTAACGGTCCAACATTGACTATTCAGAACAAAATGGCATTCGAATAAAGGCCACCTGTCAATAACGGTCACATTATGTCTTTCCCCAAGGTGGCCTTTGTTCACAGGTTTGACTATTTATCACCACACTGTATTTATAAATTCGTACGCTGAAATTTTGAATAGATTGCAATTCAATAATTAAAAATTAAATAAAAAATATACAGTCTATGAGACGTAATTTAATATATACTTATTGAAATGTACATCAATGTGTTATAAACTGATGAATAGGGCATGGTTTGATTTTATAATGAACGTAGTTTCTCACCATATCAATTACTCGAACATATCCGTATGAAAATACCACAGCATTTGGTGGAGTTGCTACTGGTAACATAAACGCAAATGACGTGGCAATTGCTGTCGGAAACATTAAATAGATTGGACTCTGTTGAAGATGTATCGCCTGAAAGTACAAAGTCATTTTATTACAAAACTAAAATGGACGAAAAATAGAGTATTATAAAGCATCGGATAACTAACTATGTACATGTACATTGCAACCTCTCCAAAGCAACACCCTTTGGGAGAAGCAAAATTATGTTCAGAGGTTGTTGCTCTAGAGAGGTTGGATTAATAGTTTAAACATTTAGTGAGAAAAATCATTTTGTTGTTGAAGGGATGTTGTTGCTCAAGAGAGGGACACCCTGAAGAGGTTGCACTGTACGTGATATATTGATATAACTTTGTATTTTTTTATTATACGCTCGTATATGTGATAATGATACAGTGATCTTTTATATGTATGTGATATAAATATAATGATTTAATTCCACATGTACCTGATTAAGTGATCTAATGTCTATATTGTGTATTGAAAATCCCGCCCACATAATCCAATATGAGTACTTTGTAAGTTAATCTATACCTACAAGAAGTTATGTCACTGTACCCCGGTCACATTATTTGCGAAGATTAATTTTTCGAGCGCCGATAATATTATATTTTCTATAATCGCATAGCTTTTTAGCTTAAATCCAAAAGGACTTTGTCTCTTCACACGTAAGATTAGGTATTAAACTTCGCATTCAACACGGAACTTCCAAACGCATGTCAATAGCATGTTTCTATCTTTTTGGAAACTGACCGGTAGTTCAGCTTTCCATAGACGTCACTCGCTCAGCGCGCATGAATTTTGATGCGGACCAAAGTACTACGTTTTTTCTACATCCGCAATTGTTAAACTAGTTCCCGTTTCATGTTGCAGTGCAAATTTATGTAAGTTCAGTTTCCATGAATACTTTCAGTGCTTTGATTAAAGATTGCTAACATAGAGATAGAGAGCAATAGTGACTTATCTACCTCATGTTTGGAGAGGTATATTAGTGATCTAGTGGTTACGTGCTAGGCTACCAATCGCTGTTTTATGCCCATTATTATGATTACAAAAATAAATACCTTTTGCTTATAATGTCGGTACATATGTACTTAAAACAGCAAAACAATAAAGACATCAAAGATATATTTATAAGTGTACTGGCAAGGATGTCAAGGAGTGCTTCATAACAACGCACGAATGCCATGTTTACTTTACAGTAATCTACTTGAAACTTTCAAATTAAATATAATTTAGTAGATGCTACGGTTATATCTGTTATATGTGATATTGTACAGTTTACGAGTATAAAGTAGAATGATTATATTCCGTATTCAGAATGTACAATATTACGAAACATATTAGACATCATTACAGGAGTGTGGATCGGAGGTCTAGTGGTAACCCGCTTGACGGGAACCGAATGTCGTGGGTTTGTATCTCGGCCCCGCCTTCCGTTTCTTCAGGGACGCTTTTTCAGTGTCCCAATCCCTAATACCGAGCCAAGTACAAGTACTGTGTTTCGAAAATCACAGGAAAGAGATGAGGCGTAGGAAAACTATTTGAAACTAGAGCTGTCATAGAGGTGACAAATACCCCCGCCGCCGCTTTGACACTAATACTGCAATAGTACACTATATGGCTAAGTTCAGAACTCTGCAATGAATGAATCGCTGGGCATGAAAACCTTGCTTGCAGATCTACACTTGATAACGTATTTCAAGTTTCACTACAATTGCTTAAAAATGTGGAAGTAGTTCGCTCCACAAACTTTTATGCGGACCGACCGACTGACCGACCGACAAAGTGATTCAAATAAACCCCCTCTCAAACTTCGTTTGCGTGTGTATAATATAAGAACTTGGATGGATATTTATATAAATGCTCGATTCTCCTTTATCTTATCTCCCCCTCCCTCTCTCTCTCTCTCTCTCTCTCTCTCTCTCTCTCTCTCTCTCTGTGGCGGCACCGGAATGAACACATTTGTCGAAGGGGCCGTTATACAATAAATAAATAAATAAATAATTGTCAACATACCAAACTGGCCAGGATTGGCATCATTAAGGTACACGTGGCCGTATTGCTTGTTACTTCCGTCATAGCGGCAACAATATAACAAAGAACCAGATTAAGTACCCAGGGTGAAAGATAATCAAGCACCGTGAGTTGTTTTCCAACCCAAGCTGATAACCCGGATGTCTGAAAATATACATGATACTGTACGTACGACTTTTTCCATCAAGTTAAGAGTACATAAAAATGAATAAAAAAAACTACATAGATTTCAAGGCATGAAATATTTCTGACTGTGAAATTCTAGACAATTAGAATTTATTCTTAATTCCAGTGCAACGTTTTACAGTTCTGTGGCTAATATCAATATACAATCAAACCTGTGTTAGCGGCCACCTCCGAATAAAGGCCATCTCGTGAATAAAGGTCATTCTTATAAAAACCTTTATTGATCATTTAGAACAAAATAACCTGGCTATATTGACTGTAGTATAATGTAAGATTCCTATAACGATATTAAAGTACTACCTCTCAAAAGCAATACCCTTTGTGAGAAGCAACATTATGTTGTTGTTGAGAGGTTGTTGCTCTAGAGAGGTTAAATCAATAGTTAAATCGTGCAGTGGGAAAGACATCATGCTCTTGTTGAATAGAGGTTGTTGCTCAAGAGAGGGGCCGCTCTGGAGAGGTTACACTGTATATAATGTAAACAAGTTAATCAACTTACAGAAGAAGCATGCGCCATTGCAAAACCTCCACCTAGCAGAAAGACGACTCCCCACGGTACGTTATTGACAGCAGCTTTCCAGGATAGTAGCGGCTTTAGTGGTTCTCTGAATCCTGTATATACATAACATACAAAATGTATACAGTCAAATCTGTGAGCAAAGGCCGTCCTTGGGAAAGTTAAAATAAGGCCATTTATTGACAAGTTAGTTATTCAGATGTCATTTTGGTCACATGTTTGACTGTACATACTCGTATAACAAATGTGATACGTGACATTAGATTTGTGAATTAATTAATTAAGTCCATAAACAGTCAAACCTGTGAACAAAAGCCATCCTTAGGAAAAACAAAATGTGGCAATTTATGGACAGTAGTCCTTTATTCGGAGGTCATGTTATTCTAAATAATCAATGGTCTTAATTCACAGGATGACCTTTACTAGTATTCAAAGGTGGCCACAAACACAGGGTTGACTATACACACAGCAAATGTGATACATGACAATGGATTTGTGAAATAATGAGTTTATGTCCATAAATCTGTTGTCGGACACTTGAGACTGTACAATGTCATCCTGTATGCTAGTAAAGACTGCATACCTAAATCCGTACCAACCAAAGGCAGATCAGAACAGTATACAGTTAAAACGTTAACAAAATACAATACAACCTCTCCAGAGCGGCCCTCTCTTGAGCAACAACCTCCCTTCAACAACAGCATGATTTTTCCCATTGCACGATTTAACTATTAATTTAACCTCTCTAGATCAACAACCTCTCAACAATAACATAAATTTGCTACTCCCTCAGGGTGTTGCTTTGGAGAGGTTGCACTATATATGTAATTATCCGCTCATTTCTTATACAGAATTATAAAAGCTGATCACGAATGCCTTACCTGACGATCGACCACAGAATATTTTAGGTATCGTAGACGGAAATATAAACAGCGAACAAGCTACTAAGATCGCTGGGACGCCATCTTTAACATAACTGAAAAACACACAAGTTAAGATTTTATATTCATGCGTAAATAAATATAGAAATGCATGATGATCATACATGTCCATCAAGATCTCGAATTTATGTTAAAATGCTCCGGTCAATGTACCTCCGCATATACACTGTGAATAAAAGCCATTCTTTGAAAAAGCATTATTAATTACATTTATAAAGATCAAAATAACCTCCGAGTGAAGGACACGTGTTACTAAAGGAGACATTTTTATTTTCGAAGGATGGCCTTCGTTCACATGTTTGACTATAATTAAAAACAAGTGATTGTTTTAATGTACGCCAATATCGAAATGTTTAACATTGTATCGACCAATAGCTGCTCTAAAATCTTAACATTGTCACCCAATGTTAAAGTCATGCCAGGGCAGTTGTCTACGAGATGCGAAAATGTTTCAACGTGTTCTGCTTCGATCAACTAATTTAACCAGGATTTAGATGACAACCCCTGTAAGATCATTGGTTCCAACCTCGGCTCCGTCTTTCAATATATCAGGGACGTTTTTTCAGTGTCCTCTTACAAACTACCGAACAATGTACTAAGTCTTTGTTAAGAAAATCACAGTGAAATGATGAAGCGTGTATCGATGCTTTACACTGGGCACGAGAACCATTCGAAAAGATTAGGGATATAAATGTCCGGTTCCTCTGTATCTTATCTCCCCTCTCCGGTTCTGAAATGACCACCGCTGTCGAATGGGCCGTTAAACAACAAATAAACAAACTAACCCTTTCATGAACAGAGAACCCCATCCATATTCTCCACCCATGTCACGTGTCACCCACAACACCGCCAACACGATAAAATGTCCTGTCACTGCGCCTTGACCAAAACTGAAAATCACGTGACATTATCGAATGAACGAACACACCTGTACATTATGTTAGGAGACACATAAATCATTATAAAGATATATTGTTTGCAACATATATCTTAAGCGTAAACAATATATAGTGGTCAGTTAATTTGATAAAGGTATATAGATGCATCACAACATGTGCGATGTCCACAAACAGAGCCTAACCTGCCTAAATAACAATAAAACGTTTGTTGTATTCATGAATATTCAAAATCATGTTTTAGATTGTTATAGCATGGACTTTAGTATCATTAAATTTGATACAATTTCAAAATTGCTCAACTTGACAACTGGTTTTGTATGTATGTGATAACATCCCAATTTCGGTAGAAACTAGGGGAAGAAAGAATCGTTAGGATGAGGTACTTACGTAATTGGTCCAAGTTTCTCATATTCGTCTTTGATGACAGCTTTTACTCGTATACTTCGTTCTTTGTTTTTTGGCTCACAGCATCCACTAAAAACAGGATCGTATAAATAATGTATATACATGTATTACGGTGGTGCAATGTAGTTCGAATATATACTCTTCTTTCCATTCTACGTAATAACAAAGATTTATTCGTACAAAATAAAGTGGAGTCGTTCATTCGTCAGAATACATTCATCATTTACGGTAACAATTAGATAGTGTAGTCTGTCGAGTTATATTAACTACATCTTCATAGGATCACTACTGCGGGAAATTATTATTATTATGGAGCGGACATATTACGGAAACCTGTTGGATTTTTGGAAACTGAACAGCTTCCCATATCAGTCCCATGCTCTGCACGCATGAATTTTGACACGTTCACCTAAATCCGCCATGTAATTGTTAAACTAGTTCCTGTGCAAGCCCATGTTTGTTTATTTTCCTTGAGTACTCTGATTATATCATTAATCGAGAGATTCTCTTGAAAAATTTGTAAAACTTGAATAATTGTGCCTTTAATCTTTTTAAATGTTATACCAGAGTAGAGAAGTGGATTTCATATTAGGGATAAATTGATAAAAGAACAAATACTATACCCGCATCTAACAAATAGAATTTGTAACCAAATCCATACGACTATAACCAAGGTAAAAGACAAAGGTACTCCGAAACCCATCCAACTAGCGAATGTAATCGGATTATCTTGGATGTTATGGTCTTCATATACTCTAAAACAGACAAATATTTGAATTTGTAACCCGATGTTCCGGGTTCGATTCCCGGTCGCAACATGCCCTTAAATGAAAATTTGACGATAATGTCGATTTTCCGCCACAAGTGGGGAAGTTGCCGGTTCCTAGTGGAGGATTAAAAAAAAAGTTAGTACTGTTTAGAATTTAGTCCAGGAGAAATGGTTAAGTGAACCGGCCGCCGAAAATGTTAATGTTTGTTATCGCTGGATTACCAAACTTACTATGAGTTTTGTCAAGATTGAATCGGAGAGAGTGTAACAAAATTGTAGTTAAACAGCGTATACTGTTCCGAGACATGTAAGGATTTGTTGAACATAAATTTATGAATGTTTCTTCGTACAGATGATGTCCGTTACTTTGAAGCAGCACGCGTTTGTCCAAACTACATATGTAAGGTTTTGTAAAATTCAAGACAGCATATACTTATAATTAAACGCATCAATCTGGATAAGTCAATCCGAAATGTATTTGATGGCATAAATTTACATCTAAACGCTATTTTACATACAGTAAAATCTCGATTATCAGAAATCTTCGGGACCGAAATATTATTTCGGATAATCCATGGTTTCGGATATCACGATTCGGATAATTGAGGTTATCTTACATTGAAATGTATAGTGGGAAATCGGGACCGAAATTTCATTTCGGATCACATCAGGTTTTCTGATAAGCCTAGTTTGGATAATCGAGGTTTTACTGTAATTGATTCTTACTTATCGAGCGCTGCTTTCATCACAAGGTTTGGACCCGTCCCAGTCAAACTCCCGATCCCTCCGACGTTTGCAGAGTACGCTATACTTAATGTAATACATTTACACAAGCGTCTGAATGATGGATTATCATCATCATCTAACACGTTGTCACTGAAACGTTTGATTTCAAATAAATTGTATGTGACACAAATATCTAGATATAGTCAAACTTGTGATCAAAGGTCACCCTTTGGAAGGACAGAATGTGGCCTTTATAGACATTGCCAATTGATAATCAGTTCTAAATAATCAATGACAGTTAAAGAATGTTTTTAATGCATAGGGTGGTCTTTATTCGGAGGTGGCCTCTAACGCAGGTTTTGCTGTTTTCAAACATCAACGTTGTATTACATGCTATACAACAGAACCATGAAGCTGGTTTTGAAATATTACTAGTTATCGTCATGTCTACAGGGATGTGTTACCGCGACATCGACAAAGAGTGGGCTGTTCTATAAAGTTATCACTGCTTGGTTGAATTCATCTTACCTCACGTATTTGTGTTCTGTTAGATGGACCTCAATGAGCTATTGAAGTCATGACTAGTAATTACCTTAATACAAAACAAACCATCACTGGGATACGTACGGTATTTCATCCACTCCTTTCTTGACTGGTTCCTCATCAGCAATAGCAATTTTTGTTCCATTCTCTTGATTTACATCAGCATCAGTCACGTGACCATTATTTTTTACATCAATTTCATCTAATTCCACTGCGTCATTTACTGCGCCGGCTGTAAGCGTATAAATATGACTGCTAATAATTATTATACAAATAGATATTTATTCATTTCGACAATAAGGCAAAAGCCAAACAATATATTTTATGAATATATACCAAAAGTTGTTTAATTATTGTATCATTATCAGATGGGGGTAGTTCGATAAATTTTGGTATGATAGTATTTGGTCTTCTCCAAAAATGTTTTGATTTTTTTTTTCGAATATTTTGGAATAATTGGCATTCTAAACCAAAATGAAATTCATCTTCAAGAGAATTGCAAAATGTACATTTCCTTTCATTCTTAGGTGTTTTAGTAGGTTTATTGCATTTTCAATTAATGTACATGTATGCAGAAGTTAACATAACTATGAATCAAAGCCGACCATGTCTTTTTATGTGAGAAAGTAGGTAGTTGTTCACGGAGGATGGGAGTCTAGTACTGGTTCTTCCAAGGAACGATGGTTAGGTGAACTATCCGCATCATGCGCCACTGATTGTTGAAAAGGGGCGTAAAACTCAAATAAACAAACACTATGGACTAAAATGTCTGTCCAAGACAGAACGACATGTACTCGCATATTGAAGTAAACGTTAATAAGATTAATGAATTACTTTAGTACCTTTCCTAAACCTCTTCTCGGTTTGTTTCAGTTGCAGCAGTATAGCATTAGCAATGGGTATCATCATGGCTGTAGTAGCCGTGTTACTTATCCACATTGAGAGAAACCATGTTGGTGCCATAAGACCTAACATTAACCTGGAAATACAAACAGACAATACACTTTTATACATTAAGCCAAGACTAAGGTAACATCATGGTAAACAATTTTGTTATAACAAACTACATTGTATTTTCAGACACTGGAAATATTGGTACAAGACATGTACATGTAATAATACATTTTGGTAAACAATTTTGTTATAACAAAGCTTTGTGCGGACGCTAGAAATATTGGTATCGTGGCTTTAACTTGGTAGGTATCAGCATAATTATGAGGACAGTATGCATGGTGTGGACACTGGGAGTATTATGGCTTATATGGACATTGAAAATATTGGTATATATTGACATATGAAATACTAATGTGTTTATGTGGACTCGGACATCTCGGTATGTTTTGATACTGTAAGTATATATATATGTGTGGACAGAATCGTAACTACTCGGGTATTTCCGTAACTGAGAAATACGCCTCGTACATATGTGTAGGTTTACAAATTTTGGTTGTTTGGTTTCCGGTCACTACTTTTTCAACACCAGGTATTCGTTTTCTCAGAATTTCAGACATTCGAACGCGTTTATCGTTCGCGGTTGATAAAGTAGGCATCTAATTCCTGTTAAAAGAGAAACAGGTTGTTCCTAGGGTCAGCTATGGTGGAAAGTAGCCCGTGAACAACAAGAACAAAATGGTGGCCTGCCTATTATGTCCGAGGTACTTTCTTTAGACAAACGCCGAGGAGTTCCAATTGTTGTTGACACTGAAAATACTGTTATGTGTGGACACTGGAAATATTGATTTATGTAAATATAATACATATAATTAACAATCGGTGTGAGAGGACCGTGTTTGCATTGAACTTTAAGGACAGTATTTATGTCCGTTTTATTGTCATATCCTAAATATATTCGGCTTCATTCACCAATAAAGTAGATCTATTTAATTTCTGATAATTCATGTTTATTTCAATAAAAAATCAAACTATCTGATATTTATAGCGTTTTGATTTATTATTTGAATTTAAGGTGTGCCAACATTTTAAACACCTGTATGTTATTACTGTGAACGAGTAAACATAATTTATAATACTTGACAAGGTTCCTATGATCACTTATGGAAAGTAATTTGATTGAGTGGTGATTGTGTTACATAATATAGATGGCTCTGTGTGGTAATTCTACGTGTTGCCATAAACAACTCAAAACTAAAATAGGGGCAGTTCTTAATAAGCCCCAAAATAGGCTGGCGACGACAGGAACGTGTGACAAAAATATATTTGAAGGTCACAGAAAATATTTTAAAATGACGCTAAGTGTACAGTATTATTTTGATGCATGTATAATCTTAAATGTAAGAAACACTTATGCTTGGTGATTGCTCCATTTTTTTACGTACGACGTGAAATGTGCGTGTGGCCTAGTTGTTAAAATATTTTCAGAAAATAAAAAATAAAAAAGTGCAAATGTTATTTCCGTTGATAAAACCTGGCTGCACTATTTTGAATCAGCGAAAAGAGTTGTATGTAAAATGTAGAATGCTGCTCTCGATTCTGCTGTGCATTTATGCGTTTTTTAACAATAGGGAGTTCTTTTAAGGTGCGAACAAAATGCAATCTTTAGATCAGTATTTTATGGTTACAAACCGCAGTAAGACAACACCTTGCCCGTGAGAAGTCTGGGGCAGTATTCAAAGATTGACGGATGGGAAATACTTAGAATGCAGTAATATAAGTACATATATAAGTAATATAAGTACGAGGAGTGTATTACCATCTTGTTTCTGATCCAACAAGCATCAATATTTTTAAAGCAACACGTTTGTGTATGTTCCAGTGTTCTATAGCAGCTGCCACAATCAGTCCTCCGATAAATAGCATGTTAGTGTCCTGAAATTTCAAACATTGAGAGACAATAAATATTAGAAAAATTCCGGTAAATATTTAGATATAACAGTTGTTGGAAAACTGTTGTCAACTCTTTGGGAAAGCATTAAGGTTATACACATGTATGCAGCACTTCTTCTTAGAAAGCTTTATACACTTTTTCGAAAATATGACATATTGATACAAACGTGTAAAATATATGTGTGTGGTTATTCTCTTTAAAATAGTTGTTTGCATAATTATATATAGCACATCAACCTCTTCAGAGCGGTCCCTTTTTTAGCAACAACCTCACCCAATAAAAGTATGATATTTTCCCACTGTAATTAAGTTTTAACTACATGTATCAAATTAACCTCTGTAGAGCAACAACCTCTAAACATCAACATAACTTTTTGCTTCTCCCAAAGGGTGTTGCTTTGGAGGGGTCGCACTGTGGATGCACATAGATATATTCAGTCAAAATACGATTATGCTATGAAACAAAAAGAATGAACAAGGCGACTCTTCTTCTTCAAAGGACAAAACTGTTTATCTGTTTACAATCGAACTTACATTTATATACTGTTGTGCTGTTTGTTTAACGGGCAGCAAGCCGACCATTGGAAAGAGGAACACCGGAAGTAGTGACGTCACAGCGATTGGAAGCGCCTCTGAGATCCAGAATACTGCCATGATGATTACGCAATATGCACATTTTGATTCCTGAAAAACATGTATTTTATCGTTTGAATAAATAAACGTTACAAAAGAGAACATTTGATGGATTCGTTCATAGTACAGCATCTGCATATATAATACAAATATGAATATACAATATACGATAAGTCACGTTGTACATGTACAATCAACTACATGTATAAAGTAAAAAAGATCAAATTATTATAAGTGGAGATGAACAGAGTTGTTAAATGTTATTTGTTAATGAATGGTTTATTATAAAATGTAGTTTGATATAGTCGTAAATTAGCATAAGAAGGACATTGGCATTCAAAAATGAAATTCGTCTTCCAGATCGTTTCTTTTACATATTTGACAAATCAAGGACGTATACACACATCATATAAATCTACTATAATGAGATGCATTATATTCTAAATAACTCCCTGTGTATATGAATAAATTAAAGGATGCCAACAAGGCGTTATGTACAAACATATAATCGATATTAAGCGTTACTTACAGATACTTCAAGTTCTATTTCGTATGTGATTGTAAACTTTTTCAACAATTAATTAATTTACAATTAACAGGTCTGTTCGTCTGAGACATTCTAACTAGAAAAGCAATTTTATTACTATTAATGACCGCTAGCTTTAATTAGAATTTAGATCGGGAAAAATTATGACACCATCAAATATGTAAAATTTTAAATTAAACATTAACATTTAAACGATAGTTTGATAGAGTGCATTCGAGTATAGCTGTTTAGAATTTCAAATTCTTCATTTTGCATGGGAACGCATGCATTTAATTTGTATACAATTTATATGATTATATATGTTGACCCAATTATTTTCTTTATACATATACTTCCCGCTGATATAAACCGCATAGATTATCAGACGTTGAGACAAGGATAAAATCATTGACATGAACCATAAATAATTGACTAGTACTAGTTATATAATTATACGTGCAATTTGTAGATAAATCAAGTCCGTATTTCTTTGTGTCTGAATACCTTTACAAGAAGCCCATGCTGTTTTATTATCATAATTATGGTATTAATCATATTGATACAGGCACGTTATCTACGATCAGACATCTAGTTGTTACACCACAATGATCACTTGTTTTAAGATAGAATTTGTCAGAAATCTGTGTTGTAACACTTTTGTATGTTACGTCTTGAAATAGATCCGAATTTGAAATGACAACCACCTGATTACGATAGAATGTTTGAATCGAAATTGCAGTTATTTACATCGTTCATATATTAAACGACTGGTATAACAAAAAAAAACAGAATGCAAATTAGGTAGTGAAATTATGTTGTTTTGTGGCCAATGATTGTAATTTTCTTAGAATAGTGTAATGGTTTTGCGGTTGATGTTGTAAAGTACGTTTATTACATGTACACATCAGATATATCGGTTTGAAGCCGCGGCCCTGGTCCAGTAATATGGTCGCTGCACTTGTAACCGGGCTATTCGGGTTCGAACCCAAGTCGCGGCAGGTTGTACACTTTTATGAAAATATGACCCAAAAAATCGAAGCTGTATTCTTCTAGTGGAATATATGTTAGAACTTGTTTGAATACAGTCCTGGAAAACTGTTTAGGTGATTCGGCTGCCGTATATCACTGAAATATCGTTAGAAAACCGCGATTAACCCACTGACAACATCCAAGGCTAAATAAGACAAAAAAAAGCCTTGAACACGTTTACTTAAGATGTACAAACGTCGGTGAAATTTGAAGTGTGTCTGATATGCATATTTATCTTCCACTTATTGATTAAACATACATAAAAATAGAGCTATACAATTTACATGGTGAACATATCTGATTTATTTCATTTTGATTCATGAAGATTTTATAAACACAAGATATCGAAATCTGTTTTTTTTTTGTTAAATGGTCTATTCGACAGCTATGGTCATTTCAGAGTCGCCCCGGAGAGAGGGGAGATAAGATACAGGAGAACCGGGCATTTTTATCCCTACTCTTTTTAATAGTTTTTCCAGGTTCTCTATCGTGTCCGGTGTGTAAAACATCGTAAAAACACGCGTTTCCTGTCTATCATAGACTAACATATTCTGCGATTCAAAAATTTCAAAAAAAATAAAAGAGAAACATATTCTTTCATAATTTTTTATTTTCAAAGCTCAAAATCGCCAGCAAAAATGGATTTTACAATGAGATAAGGTATAAAATGAGGTTAGTGATTTTTCATCTGCCAGGTGTGAACTCTCATAATATACATTAGTTTGACAGTCACGGTCGTTCTTTTAAGTATGTATGTCAATTGTCATTTATGTAACTGTCTAGAAGACGAATTCCACTTTTTATTAGAATATCCTTTGTACTTTGAAAATAAGAAAACACACATAAAATGTATTTTACTGGCAGTATCCAAATATGGTTCAATTTGTTGATTTTTTTGAAATCAGAAAAATATTGTTGAACTTAGAAATTTATATGTACTTACATTTATAAAAGTTTTGAGAACAGTAAACATGTTTTAATCAGGTTGTTTCCCTCCCACACAAAAGAATGTTTGTTAATTTTTCATGACAAATTCCTTGCAATATTTGTAAAATATATACAATCAATACAAATTTTGTATAAATCAAATGATGCTCGTTTCATAAGTATAATTCAATGTGTTATCAACTTTATATTATTAATTCATTATGCTATTGATAATGTACATGTGTAAAAAAAGTAAATATATTGTACTTAGAATTTTAGACAAATTTGCTTACTACATGTAGGCTAATTATATTATAAACTTCTTAAGCTATAATGTATTTTGAATCGAGAAATGCATTCCATGACGCAGTGTGCGATTCGAATCGTTAACTGCATGCCAACTTCATGCATCGAGTAATTTGATGTAAGTATACGATGTAGACACTCTTCTTATCCGGTGTCTATGGTGAGTTGACAAATTAACAGATGTGTCCAGGTCGGTAAGATCTTTATATCAAGATCATGAAAAGTACACAAAAAATGAAAAAAATATAAAAAATAATATACGTTCAACATCGTGTCCGTTTTTTTCTTAATAAGAATTTAAAAATAACAAAGAATGAAAAATAGTTAGAATAGTTAAGTACTTACGGGACTATCTCCAATGACAAGTAGTGGTAACAGAAGTATAGGTGCCAATACGACAATAAGTACATCCTTTATGTAGAATAAATCACGTAAAATATTCATTATCCCCATTTTGTATCAAGTATATTTTGATTAGTTTAATACATAAACTTAACTTTTTGGTGTCTCAACACATCACAATATATATATATACATCAGCGGACAGATGCGTTTATTAATGAACTAACTTTATAAAGTTTGTGTATCTGTGTATGTACAAATGTCGTGCTTGATAATAACGAGTACAGGTTCCCCTTATCTCTTGTGTACTAGTACTTTGACCCAAAATGAGTCGTGGAAGATTTGCGTGTTGATGTCACGCTGAAGATAGGTAATACTTAATGCCCGCACACACCTTAATTGTGAGCGTATCTTAGGTACGTGAGCATTAAACAAAGGTCTGATAAATTTTAACATTTATATGTAATACACAGTTAAATCAAATCTTATATACTGCGATGATTCCATAACTGAATAAACTAACGTGGATTTTTATTTGCCGAGGAAAACATCTCCCGAATTCTTAATTGTAATATAATACCACCGTATGCTAATGGCTGAGTTCATTTTAAGTGAATTGGAATCTCAAAAAATGACCTAGCTGTTGTTTACTTTTAGGATCAGAGAGAACAACGCACTGGAACCATGGAATATATTATTCAAAATGTCAATAAAACACAAGGGTAGTTGTTCTATTAATTTTACGTATATACGCACTTCTATAAACTATCAATAGCTTGAACTCGGCATGGTTTAGTAAAATATCCTATTTTTATAAGGATTCTCCCTGCCTTTGGTAGCTGCATACAACTGTTTAACGACAGTCACATATTTAAAAAAAATAAAGACTTGTTACCCTTATTGAAAAATAGAAAAATATTAATTTCTGTAGATTTTACATGGTGACCTACATTAATTTTGTCTTTATCAAATTAGATTGAGAATGTACTATTGCATCTTTTTACCATGCGTTTTTATAGAAATTGATATTCTTTTTTTCTTTAGTCTTTGAAAAGTTTTCCTACATCCATTGTCTTCAATGTTAATTTTAAGAGAAACTCAAGGAATGTCATTGTTTTTATTAAATATCACAGGAAATAATTTTCCATCACGGAAACTTGTGAAAATGATAGATGTTTCCAAAATCTGTTCGCTCCATTTTGAGATAATAATTTTGGACATGAGGTTTAATTGGAACGTGTTTATCGTTCGTGATTGATAAAATGGTATCAAAAGTTCCCATCGAAAGAGGAACATCGTTGTATTCCCAGGGTCAGCCATGATGGAAAGTAGCCCAAGAACAACAACAACAAAATGGCGGCCTGCCTATTATGTCCGAGATATTTTCTTTAGACAAACACAGAAGAGTTTCAATTGTCGATTTATTGCTAAAGATTAATTGACTGGATAATTTCAACCTGGACTTGGTTAAGTTCGAGTCTTCAATGATGCAATACTAGAACTATTATAACAGACTAAACCGGAAGTAATCTTCAGAGGTCGCGACGTTTACAAGTAAAAGTTCTAACTTGCACAGGTCACATATAAAGCGCAGTATGTCGGTTAAACACGAACTAATTTACATTTTCGAGTATACATACATCTATATCTTACACTATATACAATATGTAGGAGAATATTTATCTATGAATTGTTTGCTTACGGTAAACATAAATCAATTTTTTTAGTTCGTTAACCAGAGGCATGACACACCTGTCTGTATCTAATGAACTTTATTATATGGCGTGTGGAAAGTGGTATTTATCTACATCTAACATATGATTTTGTGTTTGTTTGTTGTTTGTTTGTTTGTTCTTGCTTGCTTGCTTGTGTTTTACGCCCCATTTCAATAGTCAGAGTCATATGAGGCGGACTGTTCACCTACATATAACCATCGTTCCTGGGAAGAACCAGTACTAGACTCCAATCCTCTGTAAGCAACTGCCTACTTTCTCACATAAAGAGACATGGTCGGTAGCTGGGCTCGAATCCACGACCATCTATCAGTGAAAGTTTACAGTGATTTGAAGTCAGCAACCTTATTGAACATACTTATATATGAACTAGGATGTCTACACCCAACATCTGATCCAGGACTTCTCCATGCAAGCTATATGTATACATTATTACTTAGTATATTTAGTGATATTCACTCTGTCGTCAAACTGAGTACAGATATCTTAAGGTATATACTAGTATAATTTTATATATATATATGCACAATCATGTATGGTATTCATCTGATTTACTTATTTTAATAGGTCAACACAATTAAACATGAATTCCAATTAACACAAGCTACGCAAGTCAATTCAAGTCCATTTGGATGTCAGTGGGTTTAGATAGTGAGTTTTCTTAGACTGTATTCAAACAGCCTGTAAATATCATACTCTTCCATGAGGAGCCGGACACTTGTCCACGTAACGAGAAAAATACTGTATAGTGAATACATGGTTGGTGCCGAGACGGAGAAGATTTACCCGATTTATCCCGTTCGGCATGAACGTTAAAATGGGCTCACCAGAAGATTGCCCAATCAACTTTCTAAGCCTTACCCGATGAACTTATTCCATCTCGGCACCAATCATGTATGTATTCGATATTATCCTGTTTCTACAACAAAATAAGTCTCAAAACTCTATCTACTTGGGTTTAAAAACACACGTTACGCCTCTTCTTGACAGCATCATAACCGTTCAGCAACATGACACGACGATCAATAGTACCACACTATTGTCATGATAATTAGAATAAAACCCCAATTAGATACGTTGAGAATTAAACACCAGATTGTTTATTACATTGTCTCCTTCTAGTATATAAAAAGCACAATAGTTTGTAAGGAGTGGACTACGGCTAAAATAACGTGACCTTCTGACATGATATAGCCTTGTATATCCGGCCTTTATTCACAGTATGACCTTTATTCACAGTATGACATTTATTCACAGTATGACCTTTATTCACAGTATGACATTTATTCACAGGCAGGGTGGCCTTTATTCACAGTATGACCTTGATTTGGAGGATGGCCTTTATTCACAGTATGACATTTATTCACAGTATGACCTTTATTCACAGTATGACATTTATTCACAGTATGACATTTATTCACAGGCAGGGTGGCCTTTATTCACAGTATGACCTTTATTCACAGTATGACATTTATTCACAGGCAGGGTGGTCTTTATTCACAGGATGGCCTTGATTTGGAGGATGGCCTTTATTCACAGTATGACATTTATTCACAGTATGACCTTTATTCACAGTATGACATTTATTCACAGTATGACATTTATTCACAGGCAGGGTGGCCTTTATTCACAGTATGACCTTTATTCACAGTATGACCTTTATTCACAGGCAGGGTGGCCTTTATTCACAGCATGACCTTTATTCACAGTATGACCTTTATTCTAAGGCAGGGTGGCCTTTATTCACAGTATGACCTTTATTCACAGCATGGTCTTTATTCACCGGCCGGATGGCCTTTATTCACAGTATGGCCTTATTCACAGGCAGGTCGGCCTATATTCACAGAATGACCTTTATTCACAATATGACCTTTATTAACAGCATGGCCTTTATTCACAGTATGACCTTTATTCACAGTATGACCTTTATTCACTGTATGACCTTTATTCACAGTATGACCTTTATCCACTGTATGACCTATATTCACTGTATGACCTTTATTCACTGTATGACCTTTATACACATTATGACCTTTATTCACAGTATGACCGATATCCACTGTATGACCTATATTCGCTGTATGACCTTTATTCACAGTATGACCTTTATCCACTGTATGACCTATATTCACTGTATGACCTTTATTCACTGTATGACCTTTATACACATTATGACCTTTATTCACAGTATGACCGATATCCACTGTATGACCTATATTCACTGTATGACCTTTATTCACTGTATGACCTTTATACACATTATGACCTTTATACACATTATGACCTTTATTCACTGTATGACCTTTATTCACTGTATGACCTTTATTTACAGTATGACCTTTATTCACAGAATGGCCTTTATTCACAGAATGGCCTTTATTCACAGTATGATCTTTATTCACTGTATGACCTATATTCACTGTATGACCTTTATTCACATTATGACCTTTATTCACAGTATGACCTTTATCCACTGTTTGACCTATATTCACTGTATGACCTATATTCACTGTATGACCTTTATACACATTATGACCTTTATTCACTGTATGACCTTTATTCACAGTAATACCTTTATTCACTGTATGACCTTTATTCACAGTATGACCTTTATTCACAGAATGGCCTTTATTCACAGTATGATCTTTATTCACTGTATGACCTATATTCACTGTATGACCTTTGTTCACATTATGACCTTTATTCACAGTATGACCTTTATCCACTGTTTGACCTATATTCACTGCATGACCTTTATTCACTGTATGACCTTTATACACATTATGACCTTTATTCACTGTATGACCTTTATTCACAGTATGACCTTTATTCACTGTATGACCTTTATTCACAGTATGACCTTTATTCACAGAATGGCCTTTATTCACAGTATGATCTTTATTCATTGTATGACCTTTATTCACAGTTTGACTTTTATTCACAGTATGACCTTTATTCACATGCCAGATGACCTTTATTCACAGGATGGCCGTTATTCGGAGGCCGCCAATATCAAACGAGTTTGACTGAATTCTTTATATATTGAAATGTCATCATTTTGAGTGATACATTTAGTGAGTGTAAATCATCACTTGTTAGGATGTGTCACGTGCTAATTAACGCCCACCTCTTTATAGTATTTCATATATCTATCAAATGACCGCATGTCGAATAAATACACCAAGGTCTATGTCGATCTGGACAATAACACTATTTTATTATCCTGATTTACTTTCATGTGGTTTTATCTGTCAACACAAGACATATTTATTGCACTGTAATTAAGCTAATGATAATTGTATACTGATGTTATGCTGTGAAAAAATAATATTGTAGTGTTTTGTTATTAATTCAAAATAATTAATTTTGTATACTTGACTGTTACAATTTCACCATTTGTCATTGTAAGAAAATCTATCATAGTATTTTGCTTTAATGTAGAATAATTAAATTTGTTTTTTTGAAATCGGTGAATTTTATCAAATATTTATATATAAAAAACATATTTCAAGTTTTTATACTGCTAAATTACATGATGTTTGTCCCCGGTGTGTCCAAGCGGAACGGGCGGTGTAACTGAATAAAAACAGTCTAGAAAATCACATGCATAACACAATATATATACAATGTAGGTGTTAATAAGTTTTGTTCAATGCGATATATTATTAATTAAGCAATGACCATGTAATGAGAAATAGCTGTGTTCCAAGATTTATTTTGTTTCTATGAAAACAGAAACATAAAAAGCAACATAATTCCTTCCAACCCTTTTTATGGTAAGGTTGATTTTTGATAAAAATAACTTTAAATGTCTTTTGTCTAAGTCGCTATATATTTAGTGTTTTTTGTTGATTTTTTAATTTATTTATTTCAAGATACTGTATTCTTCTCAGTTGGGAAATATCGAAAAAATAGCATTTTCTCAAGCTTTCCATTTATCAAAGACCCATGCAAACATAATATAGATCTACTATTAGGCCTATATTACAACTTGAAAAAATCTCCAACTTGTCTAATTGAACCCGCGGCAAATAACTTCAAATTTTCATCAACTGGTGACTATAACATAACTGTATCATACATAGAATTTAACCTGTCATGATATACGACAAACTTTGCTGAAATGGTGTTCATCCTCCGAGTGACCTTCGTCTAAAAATAATGTATTAAAAGTGTTGTTTGTTTGTTTACATACGTTTATTTCTTTTGTTGTTGTAATAAAAATATACGAGACAATTTGATAGAATTGTTAATGTTCTCGGCGTAAGGTCCGCACAATTAATTTACGCACAATTAGAAGGTCAAGAAAACTATCCGACTATAAATGTCCATGACAAGCGTGTAACGTTGTTTTCCAACCAAACGTCATGAGTAAGTACACAAATATACCATATCAACCTTTACGTCGTTTTTGTACATTGACTGATTGCAGTGTTGTTGTTAAAGATACGCCACATCTTCATCTGCGACAGCGTGAAAATTCATATATATATAGTGGCTAGGAAACATAAAGATATTTTATATTTGAGATATACAAGTTTGTTGAATACCACTGCCATGTGGATTGTAATCTTCATAGGAATTATTGGTGAGTATAATTATTTATTCTATTATTATTATGTATAAATTGAATCTTATCATTATTACTAAGTTACTGCTCTAGTAACAGAACAGAATATTTATTAATTGACTTGAGCGCTAAACTCTTCGCCATAAACATATATACATGTATCAACATAATTATAATAATATACAAACGCAAGCATGCAACAATAGGTAAAATACGAAACATGTAATTGCATAACTATTTAAGAGGGCAAATAAATAATAGCGGGGGGGGGGGAATAACAAATTATAATTATAGCAAATAAAGTTCAAGTTAACAGAAAACGACACTGATAAGCCATTTGGAGCAAACAATCAGTAGTATATAGAAATATTATTTTCATCACAGCAAGTTTACGTTAACATTAATTATTAGTGTAACACTGTACGTGTACATAATAAAATATATATTTCAATACATTAAGTGTTCGTGGTTTTGTAACAGTTGTAAACAACATAATTATACAGTGCGACCTCTCCAAAGCAACACCCTTTGGGAGTTGCACAATTATGTTGTTGTTGAGTGGTTGCTGCTCTAGAGAGGTTAAATTAGTAATTAAATTTTGCAGTCCGAAAAATATTGCTGTTGCTTAAGAGAGGTTGTTGCTCAAGAGAGGGCTGCTCTGGAGAGGTTGTACTGTATATCCATTATCATTGTATGAAGTTACTTTATTTCTATTTTGTCATTCTAATGATCAAAGAATAGGGATTTCCGATATAGGATTATAAACCGTATAATAAGCATTAATTTCAAGCTAACCATTAAATTTGTTTATTTTCATTGAATGTGCAGAAATAATCAATTATAAATCATTCACCACGAGCTGTTTCTGAATTGTGTAATTATGGAATCTTTAAACATAAAAAATAAAAATGCTATAATATAATCATAGAAAAGGCAGAGTACTGGTTAGTAATGTATTATCTCCCTTTATGGTGTAAAGTCAACTATAACTGACCCGGGTCCAAAATTTCAAAATCATTGTGTGAATGAAGTTAATATTCATTCAGTTATTTTTGAACGTCACAAGTTATAAGGATCTTGTAGCCGGTCTAACTTTTAAAAGATTGTATTAGGGTGCGATCTCCTTAATACTTCTAATACTAAAGATATAACCTTCAAATGCAATGTTAAACAAATAAACTGACTTCAAATAGTAAGTAAAATATTGTGCTGATATGTACATTCTTGGGTCGCTAAGACAACTGTTTGACTAGTGCACTACAAAACATGACTAAGGTGAAACAGATACCTAATGACCTGAATTCACATTTAAAAAAAAATTACTGTAATTGTAGCATCTGACAATCATTTGTTGATTTGGAGAGGTTGTACTGTATGTGAAATGTAATAGAAGTTAACTAATTCAAATAATATTGCCGCAGGGCATACTTCGAGCACGCAAACATGTAAACTTATATTATTGCATCACCAAGACGTAACGTGTACATTAATACACATGAATCAAACAGGCTTGGATTTCATTTGGATGGGTCTACGTCATTCGAATATTTAAATATACAGTACAACCTCTCCAAAGCAATTCCCTTTGGAAGTAGCAAAATTTCTGTTGTTGTTGATAAGTTTGCTGCTCTAGAGAAGTTAAATAAATAGTTAAATCAAGCAGTGGGGAAAAATATTCTGTTGTTGAAGGGAGGTCTTTGTTCAAGAGAGGGCAACTCTGGAGAGGTCTGCTATAATTGTATTTAACAAATTGTAGTATTTTGAACTTGCGTGCAAGGGTATATCCTGATATATATCAAACAACAAAAAACAAGATGCCTTATTATTCAGGTTTCAAATAATTATACTTCACACAAAATACAACAGTTTTTCTCCATAATTCAAAACGCTCTGTCCGCAGATTCAAATTTATTTAACATATCAGTAAGATATCAGTAAAGGGATTCTGTTCTGTACATTTATATACAATGTATAATTATATATGTATCTTTCTTTTAAATAAATTAAAAACTGATCTTTAATAATTACCATAATATAAATACAAATATAATACAAAATATTATTTGTTAAATAGTAAATATTAACAAATCGTTTTGATGGAAATCGATTCCATATAGACCTAAAACTGCGACCTTACAATAGCCTTTAGCACCTCCTCCACCGCCTGGATTGCGGTCTTAATTTCAACATACACGTAAAGAAAATTGATAAATCTGCTTAGTTTAATTCAACGAAAAACGTGGAACCAGAAATAAGCTATCTCACATTAATTATATTACAGGCAGTGTGAATGCGGGTACCACACAAGCACCAACTCCTACACTGAACAGATATGAACCTACAACGCAATCGACTTCAACTGCAAAATCTAATATGAGTACAAGTAGTATTACTGCAAACAGTGACAATAGGAAGACTTCGGATACTACCAATGATAACAACAATGAAGTTCACAGCTTAACGATGACAAACACAGAAAACAAACATGTTTATAATAATCCAAGAACTACGACAATGGTTTCAACACTACTTGGTGAAGCAGGTAACAGTCCTAGTATATCTGAAAGAAATAACAATAAAATCAACGACAATGGCAACGACTTAATTAAAGAGTCCGGAATAGAAAAATCTGCAAACACTTTAGAGGCACCAGTAAATATTGACGCAGTTGTAGATGCAAAAGTCAATTATAATTCAGCAAAAGATGTCAATGAAAGTTTGGATATTGTGCTGGATAGTTCCCTTGAAGGTACTGTTGATGTGATATCAGAAAATAGAATAAAACCTGATATTCATATCGGTAAAGCATTAAACAACGGGCAATCACCAGCTATTGAAGAAAATTCTAAATCTATATCAGTAGACGATATCCCGAAAGAAAATGCTTTTACAAAAATACATGTAGCGGGTGATATTCAGATGGATACAGGTGTAAACAAACAAAACTCTTTTCATAGCTCAGACATTTCTGAAACTGCTCGAATCGAACGTAATGAATCTGGAAATGAATCTGGAAACAATGAACCAACAACTGGTATTAAAAATAAACACAATGTTCCAACAAGAGGTGAACTGATAGAGATGGGAGCAGGCAACGTAGACATGTTACAACATAGAGTAGATGATCCACCTCTAATTAAAAAAACTGAACCCATAAACAATGAACCAACTGGTGTTAAGAATAGACACAATGTTCCAACAAGAGGGGAACTGATAGAGATGGGAGCAGGCAACGTAGACATGGTACAACATAGAGTAGAAGATCCACCTCTACTTAAACAAACTGAACCCATAAACAATGAACCAACTGGTGTTAAGAATAGACACAATGTTCCAACAAGAGATGAACTGGTAGAGATGGGAGCAGCCAACGTAGACATGGTACAACATAGAGTAGAAGATCCACCTTTACATAAACAAACTGAACCCACAAACAATGAACCAACTGGTGTTAAGAATAGACATAATGTTCCAACAGGAGATGAACTGGTAGAGATGGGAGCAGCCAACGTAGACATGGTACAACATAGAGTAGAAGATCCACCTTTACATATACAAACTGAACCCACAAACAATGAACCAACTGGTGTTAAGAATAGACATAATGTTCCAACAAGAGATGAACTGGTAGAGATGGGAGCAGCCAACGTAGACATGGTACAACATAGAGTAGAAGATCCACCTTTACTTAAACAAACTGAACCCACAAACAATGAACCAACTGGTGTTAAGAATAGACACAATGTTCCAACAAGAGATCAACTGGTAGAGATGGGATCAGCCAACGTAGACATGGTACAACATAGAGTAGAAGATCCACCTTTACTTAAACAAACTGAACCCACAAACAATGAACCAACTGGTGTTAAGAATAGACACAATGTTCCAACAAGAGATGGACTGGTAGAGATGGGAGCAGCCAACGTAGACATGGTACAACATAGAGTAGAAGATCAACCTTTACTTAAACAAACTGAACCCACAAACAATGAACCAACTGGTGTTAAGAATAGACACAATGTTCCAACAAGAGATGAACTGGTAGAGATGGGAGCAGCCAACGTAGACATGGTACAACATAGAGTAGAAGATCCAACTTTACTTAAACAAACTGAACCCACAAACAATGAACCAACTGGTGTTAAAAATATACACAATGTTCCAACAAGAGATGAACTGGTAGAGATGGGAGCAGCCAACGTAGACATGGTACAACATAGAGTAGAAGATCCACCTTTACTTAAACAAACTGAACCCATAAACAATGAACCAACTGGTGTTAAGAATAGACACAATGTTCCAACAAGAGATGAACTGGTAGAGATGGGATCAGCCAACGTAGACATGTTACAACACAGAGTAGATGATCCACCTTTACTTAAACAAACTGAACCCACAAACAATGAACCAACTGGGGTTAAGAATAGACACAATGTTCCAACAAGAGATGAACTGGTAGAGATGGGAGCAGCCAACGTAGACATGTTACAACATAGAGTAGAAGATCCACCTTCACTTAAACAAACTGTACCCACAAACAATGAACCAACTGGTGTTAAGAATAGACACAATGTTCCAACAAGAGATGAACTGGTAGAGATGGGATCAGCCAACGTAGACATGGTACAACATAGAGTAGAAGATTCGCCTCTACTTAAACAAACTGTACCCACAAACAATGAACTAACTGGTGTTAAAAATAGACACAATGTTCCAACAAGAGATGAACTGGTAGAGAAAGGAGTGCAGAAAGCTGATTTTGTTCAACACCGTGTTGATCACTTTCAACCAAAACGAATTGCAAACAAGCCAATTGAATCTAAAGAAGGAAATACTAACTCTAATGTCTTAAATAATCAAATACCAAACATAAATACCAAAAAATCATCGGGAATATCATCACTTTCTTTGGCAAGCCAGGATTCTGCTACAACAACAACAACTGAAAACCAACCAAAACCAAATGTACAGATCCCTGGACCAAAACAATCAACAGAAGGAATACATACAACAAAAGGGCTTACGTCAAATGGTCAATCTGGGATAATAAGAAATGTAGGGAAGCCTCAAATATCAGATGAAATGAATGTCGTGAAGACTGGGTCTGCTTTATCTAACTTGCCATCCAGTGAGAAAGGAATGGGAGAAACAGAAATAGCGTGCCCACATAAGATATGTCCAGACGCGTGTACTTATGGTTATAAAACAGATGCAAATGGATGTAGCACTTGTGTTTGTAAATGTAAGTCACTTCACGTATTATTCTCATGATTGGAATACGAGTATAATTTCCTCTATGATTTTATGATATGGACGATGAAGTCCAAATTAAAAGTATATGTACAGTACAACCTCTCCAAAGCAACACCATTTGGGTGTAGCAAAATCATGGTGTTGTTGAGAGGTTGTTGCTCTAGAGAGGTTAAATTGATAGTTAAATCGTGCAGTGGGAAAAAACATGCTCTTGTTGAAGGGAGGGTGTTGCTCAAGAGAGGGTCGTTCCAGAAAGGTTGCACTGTAGTTGTCAATTCAGTCTTACGACAACCCTGGTCGTTTGTACGACCCACAAATTATAATGTTGAGTACATGTATGTGTATTAGGCATGTTTAAATGATGTTATACCTCATTTGTTTCTAGAATATCTTAAGAAGACAGATAGTTCAAAATTTAGAGCTCTCATTTTGTAAAATTTTTAAACTTCAACAAATGCCATCAGTTGATTTCAGGAATATAATTTATTCTGTATTTCAGACTCCAATAGTTGTCCAAGGGCAATTCCAATGAGCCGTCTGCTGTGTATTTTACGGACTAGATCACAAGTCAGTAGAAATTGTGAAACAGATACAGACTGTAGAAGTAACAGAATTTGCTGTCCTGGAACATGTGGCGGATCCTTCTGTAGACGAAAGTCTAGAAATAGATCCATGTTGTTGTCAATGTTGATCGATTAGTGTTTTATGATAGTTTTAGTTGTAAATAGAGTACTTTGGTTTCGTACAGACTTAGTTAATTTCTGAGAATTTATATGAAGCTAAAACAATGGTTGTACTGTATATACATGTATTTTCACAGGTACCAGTAAAATTAGTATGTTTGATATCATAATAAATTATATATTTAAACATGGTCAGGCTTGTACTTGCAACTGTAAACATGTTTGACAAAATCACATGACTTCAGAAAGCCCTCCAGATGGACCGGGTTTATGGTAACATAGTTTTACTGTATTTTGATGTACAATTACATTTACTATAGTTATAATTCTATCCATATACAATGAAATAAATTAACGCAAGAGTCAGTGTACTCTTTTATTTCATACAAAATATAGACTACAGCATATAACAATGTATATAATAACTTGATATAGTCAACAAACTACTCCATGTAACAATCAAAATGTAAAATTATAGACAAACAAAGATTACAATATAATCCACATAGATGTATAAAGAAACTAATCAAACAGAATAGTTGGTTTACACATTTATTTCATACAAAATATAGACTACATCTATAGGAGGAGCAGTGGTGTAGAGGTAGAGCGTCAGACCTGTGAACAAAGGCCACCCTTGGGAAAGACATAATGTGGCCTTTCTAGACAGATAGCCTTTATTTGGAGCTCATTTTGTTCTAAATAATCATAAACATTTTATAAAAGAGTAGCCTTTATTTACAGGGTGACCTTTATTAACAGGTGGCCACTAACACAGGTGTGACTGTACTAACGGAAGTATCAAGCCAGTGATATTTCATACAACACAAATGCAGTAGTTTTTTCGCTTATAGAGAAATGGTGGCGGGGCCGTTAGAAAAGGGGAAAATCCCATATTGAGGGGAAAAAGGGGAACAATATCATGACAATATATACATATCCACCCAACATTGAATTATCAATAGATTATAACCTTGATGGTTACAGACAAAGAACTATCCTACAGGTCAATGTGAGAACCTATTTTACTAAAAATATTTTCAATAAAACTAAAATTTTATTAAAGGGATTTTTTTTTTGAATTTAGGGGAAATTATATATTTTTCAGACAGGGGAATTGGAGTGGTCGAATTTTGGCCACAAATCTGCTCCCCCCCTCCAAAGAAACACTGGAATGAAACAGATTTATTTTCCGTCACACAATATCCTAATAGTAGGTAGACGACATAGATAATTTTCCAACGGATGATATAAGATCTGTTTCAATGTCATACAGCGATCTATCGATAGATACAAACTCCGATATACCAAATGACTGCAGCTTTGTACTCCATTTGCTGGATTTACACATTTCTAGTAAACCCTTTGTTATTCTTGATCGCAGATCCACTGAAATAATAGAAAGACTGCATGTGATCAAATACTGTGGAATCATTAATTTTCATTATGGATTTAATTTCGCGGGTCGGCTCATCAACGAAATCAAATCCCCACGAATCTAAATGCAGATATAAGGCTTCTTTTTTCAAAAATCAAAATCCATGAATTCATATCCCCACGAAATAGCCATTTTAGTAAAAAACGCAAAAACTGAGCTCAACGAAAATAAATGAAAATACAGTATATCATGTCAGAACTGATGTGTATATCAAGTGTTATATATTTGGCATGATTTTAATTAGTGTCTGATAGCTCCCTGGTGCTATCTGCAATATAGGTAGGCGGTGACAAGAATCGAGGGAGAGATAGGTTGACACAAACCTTTGGCAAGCATTAAATTGTACACATTTACATGTTTTGATGATGACTCAGGTTTGTTATAATAGTTACGGTAATAGTGGTAAGATATAAACTGTTTTGTTAAATTTCATTCATATGTTCTGCTCATTGAACAACTTTGCAAATTTCAATAAAAAAACATAATTATGTTTCATGAATTTCTATTGGAATAATCTTTGAATCAAAGTATTTAATTTTTGTAAGTAAATTTGCTGAGGAGCAAACTAACTGGTTCTTCCTATGTTTTTAATCAGAATGAGTAGGACAGGGCTGCTGTATAAGAAGCACTTTTTGAAGCCAGATGAGATTCAGAGAGATCACGCTATTAATTTTATTAATATATATTTACCTGGTAATCTTGTGTTTAGAACAATAGGATAAGTCGGTAGTGGACCAAGGGAGGTAATCTTACTGAAGTTGTCCTTCAGATGGGGATGTGTACGAAGAAATCCCGACAATACATTAGAGTTGACGGCAGCAACATCAACACGACTGTCTAATACTGCTTCTATACTAGCTAAATGTGACCCTGAAAATACATGCAAACATTACTAGAATCTTTTCTATTTGTTCCCTTGAGGAACAGAAAATCCACTTTTTTACCTTAATTTCCACAACCTTTTCAAAAGCCAAAATGAATAATAACAAGAAGGGCTTGTGAAACACAGATGCCCCTTGTGACCTTTACCTTTGACATACTGACCTCAAAATCATTAGGGGTCATCTACAAGAGATGACCAACCATCTTACCAAATCTGAAGAGCTTAGGCCGGATCGTTCTCTGTTTATTTGTTTATTTTATTGTTTATTATTTCAACAGTCAGAGTCATCTAACCATCGTTCCTGGGAAGAACCAGTACTAGACTCCCATAGTCCGTAAGCAACTGCCTACTTTCTCACATAAAGAGACATGGTCGGTAGCACTCAAACCCACGACCTTCTGTCAGTGAGAGGTTACAGTGATTTGAAGTCAGTGACCTTAACCACTCGACCATGAAGGCGGGTCAAAAATTGATCACTAGTAAAAATAGTTTATGGTCGGACAAAGTTTGGTTACGGACTGACCTAAGGACTGACATGTGTAAAGCAATATTTTAGGCCTTACATATTTATGACACTTGTACCTGATTCGTATGTACTGCCGAAGAATGAAGCATCGAATCCGAGTTTCTTCAGATGTCCCAAAGCAGCATAACTCGCAGATAATGATTTACCAGAACTGTATCCAAAGGTATGACCTCTCAAATCAGACATTTCCTTATACTTTGATCTGAAAGTAAAATTAAATTCATATCAAAATTATGCCAAAGATTTGTCTTAACAATTCCACAAACAGTCCAGGATTTCAGGTTAGGGGGTGTAATTTTTAAGACAGTAGGTAGCGAGAGGGGTGCAGGGACTATACATATTTCATTTCTATATATCGAGGGCTCAGCGCAACACTGTCGTAACTTGTTCTTATTTCAATATGAGTTACGACACTGTTGCATTGAACCCTCGATATGGTCAGGGATTTTTAGGGGGGAGGGGACGCGCCTGAATCCGCCTCAGCTTTATATGCTTAAAAATGTTGAAATCTAAATCGAACTCACTTGTTTCTTGCGTTCACTATTATGTCACTATAATAGACTGCTCTACCACTATTCTTAGTGTGTACATGAACAGGTCCAGCGCCACACAGTTCTATAAAATCATTCTTCTCACCAAGTCTCAGATAATCAGAGCTTTCCATGAAGGCTAAAAATGAGCACAAACAACAATATACGCTATATTGAACCAATGGACATACAGTACAACCTCTCCAGAGCGGCCCTCTTGAGTAACAACCTACATTCAACAACAGCATGATCATTTTTTCCACTGCACAATTTAACTTTTAATTCAACCTCTCTAGAGCAACAACATATCCACAACAACATCATTTTAATAGGGTGTTGCTTTGGAGAGGTTGTATTGTACATTGACCAAAGCCGGAGTAACTTTTGAAGACAGCATGATTTTTTCTCAATGCACATTTTTTAACTCTCTGGAACAACAACCTCTCAACAACAACATAATTTTGCTACTCCCAAAGGGTGTTGCTTTGGAGAGGTTGCACTGTATTAGAATGTTGAAGATTTCTATTATGCTTATAAACTTCAAAAAGACTTTTTATAAACAGAAATGATACTTATCCCGAATTAAATTCATGACAGAATAAAACGAAATGAAAAATCTATAATGGCAAAATTAGATTGTATTTTGAACAAGGACATTTTCATTTCACTACAACAATGCCATACCACCTATAATCAGTATAACAATTTCATATCTATTTCAAATTCATCATCACTATAAAAACATGGCCTAGTGGTAAGGGTGTCTGCCTTTGGAGCGGGCGATCGAAGGTTCGAACCCCAGTAGAGACTGGGTTTCAACTGATGTAGTCAGTTGGTGAGCCGCCAGCTAGTTAAATATTGGTTACCATTTGCTCATCTCAAGACAAGCACTGAGAACTTCGTTTTCACTAAAAAAAACCCACTAAAAAAACAATAGCATACCTATATCAACATCATTAGAAGTAAAAGGATCTGTTCTATCAGAGCGGGGTCCTGTCCATCTAGACTCATAGATTAAATAAGACTCCATTCCAGTAATTTCTTCTAAATAATGCATTATACCTTCAAATACATCTACAGGTATACCAGGTGACAGGTACGTAATAAACCTCAATCTATTTTTTGTGTCAGCCATATTTGTTTTATGATCTGTGAATAAAATGACGATCGAACATCAATAAAATATCGTACAATCATACAAAATGCATAGGCCTAAACATTTTTTTCTTTGGTTACCGACTCAATAAAATTAGGGCAAGTCGGGGCTGTTTTGCTCTTGAATGTGCAATGGTAAAAAGTGAGAAAGCGCTTACCTTTCAAGTCGGGCCTAATAAAAGTCTAGGGTATCGGGGAAATATTAGGGTAGGTCGGATCACCAGAAACAAACATTGTGCAAAACTTCAGTCTCACAATACTGGTATTTTAATAGTTCAATTTCAGTAGTTTTACATTAACTATAGGCATGGGTATTGCAAGGAAAAATGATAATTATAATAATATTTCAACATATGATACAAAATTATCATTTTCTGAGTCTTCTCATTTCAAAGACCAAAATTTGTGCTAAGGCGTAAAAAGTAATTGTTTGTTTCTGGTAACCTGACCTAAAATATTGTCTCCATGCAACCCTGGACTTTTTATCAGGCCTAACAAATGGTACCTCCACTTTCTCCGCTTTTTTTACCTTTCCACAGGCGTTCAAGAGCAAAAAGAGAGACCAAACCTACCTATCCTATTTCTAATGAACAAGTAAAAAGAAATAAAAAAAAATTTGGGTGTCATATTTGATTTTTTATCTAATGAAGTTTGCTATTAAAGATGTTTTCATCCATTATTTAGGCCCTCAAAACTTGATGTTCTAAAGGAAAGATTTCTGTCTGTCATACCATGTCAGGAATGTAGCCTTAACAAAAGGCAACCAAGACAAGATTACCTACATTAATTATCAAACTATACTCCTTCTGTTTATCACCCATTTATCCAGCTAATAAATTAAGCCTGTTAGTGATGGCGTGACAATTTTTTTTTTACTCCAAATGTAATAGGAAGAAGAAAACAATGTACCTGACGCGGGGCTTGAACCTGCAACCTCCTGCTTGCAAGTCAGATGCTCTTAGTACAAACTGAGCAAATCGGGCTGGTTTATATTACAGCCAATTTATCTATACAAAAACTACATATGCGAAACTGCTACACACACAAAATCATATACATATTATCATATGAAATCGTGCAGCCAACCAAAAAAGCAACATTAGTAAATTTAAGGTCAGTCAACCATGTAGAGTAAAGATTTGTAATTTGTATCAAATATCATCTCCATTTTGATCTTTAATACACATCATGGATTAGACAATGTTAGGCGTAAAACAAATGTTTTTCACCTTTCCACGCGCTTAAAAAACAACTCTGACCTACCTGCCCTGTTTTAATGAGCATCAAGCATTGTGCATGTAACCGGAAATAAACAATTTATCTTAGGCCTTACTGTCTATAACTTTGATTACATTCGAGATCTTATAATGCATTGACAGGGGGAATAAAAAATGAATATATGCAATTACATAATATAACATAATCATTGTTTATTGTCGCGTAAAACCACTATAGACTTGTAAAAATATTGTTTGTTACCATGGTTACCCAATTTACTATAATTTTTTCTTGTGACCCATATATGAAACCCATAGACTTAATTTTTATTTAATGCTCAAAGAATGGTACATATCCACTTTCTCACGTTTTACCTTTCCACAGATTTTGAAGAGCCAATAATTAGCTGCCATCTACCTGGTACCCCCCATCTATACCTACCATATTTTTAATGAGCATATATAAATTATGTAACCAGAAACAGGGCCTAAACATTTCTGTTGTATTTATAAACTATGTGGTGATTTAAAATCATTCATAAATTGCAATATTCACGTAAGATAGTATGTCTACACTAACGATGGTTTATTTAACAGAATCATTTTTTCCCATTAATTACACAATGTGCACGCATCTAACACGAGTTCAAGTTATACATGTATTTTTTATACTACAGTAGTGATTTTCATTCATGGACTGGAGATAATAAATGGAAAATAAACATGAATGTGTTTTTTTAGTTCCACAATGTATCTCAACAACAAAAGGTAATAAATCAATTTAACTGATATTGAAAACAAACAAAAAATCATGCATGAATTAACAAATTGCATGAACTTACCTCTACTGTACTGAGCGCATACAAACTGAAAGTAGAACGCTAGGAAAGTTCAAGGCTATTCAAGGTTGCCATTAGACGAAAATTTCAAATATAGGATGTTATAAATCTCGATAAAATCATCAAACTCATAGAAAATTATTTCGATTTGTGCGTTGATTTTTTTTAAATATGAAAATGTATAGCTAACAATAATGATGTAAACGAATTCTACGAGTTATTTCGTCTAATGACAATTTTGTAAGTGGGAGGTCGTTGTTGTTGTCATTGTCAAGGGACGGAGAGAAATTAGGAACTGGCAACATGACATCGACTGGTCTAGGCCCCTTCATCGGTCTAGGGGTAGATTTGTTGTTCTACATGATATTTTACAAGTGGTATAAGAAAATCAATCGCCATGCGGACGAAATCAAGGTCTGTATTAAATTGCACGGTGTGAGGGTAAAAATAATCTCGGATACATGTATTCATCTCAAATGTCATTTCGCGTTTTATTTTTTAGTTATGTTTCGTTTAATTCTGGGTTGATTAAGGACACTCTTTTTTGTATAATGTTCAAGATCTTATAATGAAATAATTTGTTGTTGTTCGTTCAGATTAACAGATTCCAAATTGCTCTTGGAAGCAGTTTTTCTAATGTGAAAGTGAAAGTAGATTTGTCCAGAATGGTGTAATAGGAGGAAAATAATGATGCAATCTGACTAAAGTATTCAATCTTCCTTACGGCAAGATCTGATGACGGCCTATACCAGTTTCTATTTTCAGAAGTCGGAATTTCCATGATCACTATTAATATCTATTTATAATTCAGCCAATCGTATAACTCGTTTCATCGGTACTTTGGCCGAATGAACTTTCTAACTGACGATGTTATTTAAACGTTAGTAAACATTAAATTACGTATAACATATTTGTCTGCAACCACTTTTTGATTTTTTTAGTAATCCTGATCGATTCGGCCATAGTAGTATAGAAAATTTAATAAACACGCATGTCACATGGGCGCTATCATTACATTTAGTTGCGTAAGAATAGGTGTTCGTGATAACTACAAATATCGTTTTTTTACTGCTGTTAAAAATAGAATCAGATCACTTTCAGAATTATGAAAGTAAGGCGCTGATTGGCTAGTGGAAAAGGTCACCTGAGGTGACCTTCTGTAGGTCGTCTTCAGATCCTCATAGCGTAGCGGGTTTGAGGATATGATTTTAATCAGATTGATAATGATGTTTATTTTTGGAGGGATCCATTTCATTTAATCTTTCATTTCAGGCTGCACCTTATCGCAAACTTGACAATAAACTGATAGCGAAATTATCAGAATCCGAATCGCCGTGCATTCCTTATGCATGTGTAGAAGGGGAAGTGATACCCGTAAGAAATTCTCTACATAGTCATCATGTAGAAGGAAAACAAGGTGTTATACAACATATCTCAATTACAGAACTAAGAGCTAGAAGAGATAGTGGTGTCTGGTAAGTACAAAATTTTGTCATTGCAGGGCATTTTTTACAAAAATTGGGAAGGGGCCTTAGCCTTTCATTTCCATTTTGGGCCAAATTTGGAGAAGGTTAGACAACCAAGTTAAAATAACATTTCATTTTTGGGAATTTCATTTTTCAATTGTGAAGTCACCGAATTTCGGCCTCTGTTATAGAAGGAAAAAAGGCCCTGCATTGAAGATTCATTCAAACCTGGTTTGGGACCACCATGTGAGTAATGACCATTCTTTGAGAAACTGTCATTGATTATTTTAAGTGCAAAATGACATCCAAATAAAAGCCACATTTTGTCATTCCCAAGGGTGGCCTTTGTTGACAAGTTTGGCTTTTCTGTAGTTAGTTGTTCATAGTTCCATAGTCTGAATCTAATTTTAATTCTAAAGTAAACCGAAATAGTATAATTTGTGTATCATTTGTCCTGTGTGATTTTCTATCTTAAACAGGACTTTTTTCCTTTTACAGTAGGGGCCGTTATCAGTTATTAAGTCCCACTATAATATGTGTCCTTATACCGTTCAACTTTAATAATCTGTCAACATGTTTTATTCTGGAACAGGACTAGAGATCAATTATTTAATTTCATACACTTTGCACAAACAAGGTTAAAATGTCATTTTATTCTATCATTATTATTTCTAGTAAGATTTAACCCTAGTGTCTGATATTGATTAAGAAGTTGTCAAGATCATAGTCTGAATTGTTGAGGTCATCTAGTTTTCAGGTTAAAATGGTAATCTTACATTTACCTAAAATTTAACGAACCAATGTTTATGCAATTGGCCCATCCTTAAAAAAATGTTTGTTTGCTGTACATGATCCAACCCAGAGAATATTTATTTTGTAGGTAGGTAAGAAATATTATTTTACAGTTTATATTGAACCCAAAATACATGTCAGAAAGCTTTTTTTTTTTTACCGAGGAGGCCAAAAAAAGGTTGGGTATTAGCCTTTTTGGTGAGCATGTAGCGTTACGGCAAACAAAATATTTTTTAAGGATGGCCTTGTGTGATGATTTATAATTTCTTACATACATTTATTGGTATTTAACATTTTAGGTCTGATGTAAGAAATACCATCCAAGATAAGGTGCAGTCGGTGCCTTTTGTCCTTAGACGTTGGTTCTGTAAGGAATCACAGACAGAGATTGTTGTCGATGATCCGACTAGTGCTTCATTTCTGATGGACAATCTTACGGTGACACATGACGCGTTTAAGCCTTCAGAAGGCGGAAATATAGTATCCAGAGGACTTGATCGTATCTACGGAGACGTACCAAAAGGTGTTCATCACACTGAGAAAATGTTGCTAACTAATACACTACTGCTAGGTATTGGAGAAATAGCATTAAACGAAGGAAAGTTGCATCTCAGGCAACCTAAGGACGAACAAATGTATATTCTGACAACTAAGAGTCGGGCTGAAGTTATCAAGAGTTTAAGCCAGAAATCAGTTGTAGCTAAAATACTGGTGATTACAACCGGTGTTATAGGTTCTTCACTTATAGCTTATATCATATACAAATATATAAAACAATGGCAGCAAAGCAGATCACGTCATATATTGCTTCAAGAAATGAGGGAATTACGTGCTGCGGATCGAATGAACAGTAGTACTGACGAAGATGGCAGCACTTGTGTCATTTGTCTTACAAACAGACGGGAGATTGTACTTTTAGACTGTGGACATATTTGTCTCTGCGCTGAATGTGTATTAGTGTTATCAGAACCTTTACAATGTCCAGTCTGTAGGAGTCCCGTTGATAGGTACATCCAAACATTCAATCCTTAATTATTGTTTGATGTTTTGTAGATCTTCTAAGGCATTAATTTAAGAAACAAATCTATTTAAATTTACTGATTATTGTGCACATTTAAAAGATGACCCTTGAATTCTACAGGAGACTGTAATAGTTCATGTATGTATCATCTCACCGAGATCGCAGGCTACCGGCGTGTGAAGCCCCCCCCCCCTCACAGACCCTCGACTACCCAGGAATTATTTTTACACTCTGAAACACTGTCAAATATTATGTTTATAACATGTTTTATAACAATAAAATGAAGTTAAAAAGAAAGAAAAAAAAAACATGTATAATATTTGACTAGATACATATTTTTAAACTTTATTTTGCTGTGATAAAACATGTTATAAATAGAATATTTAACAGTGTTTCAAAGTCTAAAAAGAATTCCTGGGTAGTCATGGAAATCAGGTTATTAACTGAACTATTGTTAAAAAAGGCCCAAAATGCCATCAAACAAATTGCCTGATATTATTTCATCAGTGTGCTTTTGCTTTTGTTCAGTCAAACCTGTGAACAAAGGCCACTATTGGGAAATGCAAAATGTGGCCTTTGTTCACAGGTGACTTGTTCTGCAATCATCTGTTCTATATAATCAATGTGGGTTTTTAAATTATGGCCTTTATTCACAGGATGGCCTGTATTTGGAGGTGTTGGCTAACACAGGGTTGTCTGCATTTGTACTACTGTGTTGGTAATAGGGAGTAAAAAAATATAGGTGATATAATTAGATCACCTTCTGATATTTGTTGTAACTGTTTATCAAGAAATAATGGAAAGAACTGAAATCACGTAAGACTCTGTCAAAATGATATGTTTGTCTACAACACCAGGAGTTATTTATTTTCTCACTGAGTTTGAATATTATTGCAAAGATTTTTTCATCAATAAACTCCAGACTAGCTAGCAATGTGATGAATTGGTTAATTATTGCATTACCGGTACCTTGCTTGAGTTATGTCATACCATTCTTGTTACTTCTATCTAAATTCAGATGTTGTTTCTAGCAAACAATATGATGCTGCCGGATGTATGATTTACTAGGTATTATTAGGAAGAACTCCTCCAATGTCTGGGGTAGAACTTGAATTTGTCTATGTATGCATTATATGTATGTGATTATATTGATGTATGTATCATAATTATGCTCAATAGGAAATCATGTAGATTTTTATTAAAAAGCATTTTTGTAATAAAAATTGAAACTTTTTACTGTAAGCTTTTAGAGCCAGAGATCATACAGGCCAGTCTTCTTAACAGGGCTTTCAGGGCTGGCAAAGTCTGATTTTAACTTGTCTGTTCTGCGAGTTCTGGCTTCTAAGCATAGATATCAACTTGTCCGTATGATATTTGTATAGTAAATTCTGGAAATTTTCACTTGTCCGTACAGGCTGCTGGATAACCTTGGCAATATGGACAATTGATTTTGCCGCCCCTGGGTTTTAGAGCCGGAAATCACAGAGGCCAGTCTTATTGGAATTTGTAACAGGGATTAGAGCCAGGGAACATAGCCCAGTATTTAAACCAAAAGTCATGAGCAATTGACTTTAATACATAATTATGTACTGCACTCTGAGTGATGAATGATATGGGTTTAGAAAAAATTCACTGATGCTGTGAATTAATGAATAAAGAAGTTACAAGGATATATTTTTTTCAGCTAAATTTTCACCAGTTTGGTTTTTCACACAAGCATGTTGAGGTAAACAGATACAAAACGTATTTAGGAACATTTATTCAAGTTACAATTCAATCTTTCTCATGTTAAAAGCATTAACAAGCTATAATATCTAAAACAAAATATCACTAACAGACCAGCACATTGTACACAATGTACGAGTATATGATAAAAGAAGTCCCAACAGTAGAGAGTACAAGATTAGGGTTAAATATGTCACTTTTATAACACAATGTCCATTTGTACTGCCAAAATGTTTAATGATAACAATAACAGTTAACTTTATCTTGTATGTAAATGATAGACACTGACCTTTTTATATAATTAAATAATGAAATTCTAGGTTTAGGTCATCAACAAAGTAATGTATTATAAAACCTCAATAACATCAGCTTCTGTATGCAAAAAGTTCTAATTGTAATTGACTCTGTGCCACAAGCAAGTTGAAATATAGATGGAATATAAAACATAAATGCTCATTTAAATAAGTAGGGATTCAATTGAAGTGGTTGCTTAGTTGAGGTTTAACAGTGATACATAATTCATTAAAAAAATAACACATTGTATCAAGTTTGGAACCAGTGCCAGGTAGATCAAGCTGGTACAAAGATTGGCGTTTTGTTCGGATAAATATTAATCAAACAAAGCAAAAGCAGCCCCTTCTTTTTCCTCTGCAATGGTTTCCATGGATACAAAACAGGAAGTAGGTTTAGAGATGGTGCCCGGCTTATGTACAACATTACTGTATGTCCACTTGGGGAACACCCTTTTATACAAATTCATCATTATCGTATCCTGAGATTTCAACTGTCCATCAAATGTACATTTCATATGTCCGTGTGTACCTGGATGAGAAATATACAAATAATTTAACAGAATCAAGCACAATGTTAGTTCATCACTCGGTCTTCAAATTTAGCCCCATACCGTGAACCTTGTCCACCAAAATGGCCGCCAGTGCAGTAAATTTGAAAAGAACAGTGGTCCAAACAATGATAATTTTATCATATTTAAAAAAAAAAAATTCATGAAGACTAATAACTCAAGTTTCAAAAGTCCAGTATCTGAAAATTCCGGTTTTCAGAGAACTTTTTGATAAATTCCAAAAAAGGTATATGAAAAATCATCCGATTTCAGTGAGTCAGGGTTTCTGGGACTTTACTGTATATAAAAGAGCACTATTAATTTTTTTGAATCTAAGTGAAATAAATCGCGATTCATATTTCAATGAAATACCTACAAATAAAATAAGGTATCTGACGAAGTTATATATTTCATCTACAGTAATTGCAGTATAAATACCTAAAGTTTCTTTAATATGTCCTCTTCTTCCCCATTTTGTACGTAATTCCACAGGTTTAAACCAATGTATGTCCTCTGAAAAAAATGGACAGTTTTATCTGGTATCTAAGAACAGAGTAAAAAAGTATATCTAATTTAAGATCCTGGACATTAGGCTAAAGGTAGAATATCAACACAAGACTCTAGCTAATAAATCTTGATATTGGTCGAACAGACAATAACGATATTATTGATACTTTTGTCTGTCAGCATAATTGATCTGAAAATGTATCTAATCATTCAGATCTATCTCTACATCCATAATACTCTGAGAATGAAAGGGAAGTTTGAGATCTGAGAACGTTCTCAAGTTTTATAATCTCACAATCGGGTAACACAATTACATCAGTTGGTAAAATGTGCCCAGAGAAGCCAAATATGCCTTAGTGATGAAATCTGTCATGAAGAATCATTCAAAGCAGACTTTGTGAAAGGCGCCGCACTGGCGGACTTGTCCGATAGCTTGTGTTGGTGGATTAAGAATCTTATCTCATCGAACCAGCTGTCCGGCGACTTATTTACCAGATTTATACGCATTTATATTTGTTCCTTTTGGTCCAACAGCATTTTCAAGCTTGTCAGACGTAATGTCCAGCAGATATTTTTTGCGAAGTCTATCAAAGAACTACCGGTAATCATGCTTTAATAAACCATACAAATGAAGAATAAATTACAACTTACCTCTATTAAAGAACATGTATCGTACAACACAAGATCGTTTGTTGATTTTTAACGGGTAACCACTAATGACAGCACGTTTAACAATAACTCTGTCCGGGTCTGCTGACAATAATGATCCCTTAGCAACTAACTCAAATCCACCTGAAAGTAATTACAGGAAGTAAGAATATAATGTTTTAAATCAACTTCAAGACGAAAATAAATACTGTATTTTCATTATTTTCGTTGGGCTAAATTTTCATGGTTTTTACTAAAATGACTACTTCGTGGGGATATAAATTCGTGGATTCTGAATTTTGAAAAGAAATGCCTCATCTCTGCATTAAAATTTGTTGGGATTTGATTTCGTGGATGAGCCACGAAATTAAATCCCCAACGAAAATGAATGATTTCACAGTATATATGGTGGAATAAAGTTGAAAATGCTGCTTGAATCTTTATATACATGTAACACATTATAAAGATGATCAGAGAGAGGTATGATAGTATTAATGTACCAATATATTAATATTATTAAGTCATTACCAAATGGTCGGTCCTGAAATACAAGAACTGGAGCTGGAGGAAATGCGATAGGTGCAAACATTGTAGCAACCACTGCTGTGTCTTGCGGCAAAAATCTCTCAAACTGAAAAAAACATATGTCGAGGGTTCAACGCAACAGTGTCGTAACTCATATTGAAATAAGAACAAGTTACGACTTTGTTGCGCTGAGCCCTCGATGTATTTATTTACTTTATATCTAAATAACTGTTGCTTAACAGCCCAGCTGACAGCTACATCGTATGGTCTTTTCAGAGCTGCCCAAGAGCGAGGGGAGAGAAGATACAGGAGGACTGGGCATTTATATCTCTACTCTTATTTAAAATAGTTTTTCCTGGTTTGTTATCATGCACATTACAAAGCACCCATACATGCCTCACCCATGTCCTGCGATATTCTTAACACAGTACTTGGCTCGATAGTTTGGACAAGGTTTTGTGTTGAAGGTCACTGTAACTATGACCTTGACCTTTGGCATACTGACCTAAAAATCAACAGGGGTCATCTACATGTGGTGAGCAACATCCCACCTTAGGCCAAATTATTTTCTAGTTATTGGTCAGACAAGGTTTGGTTACAGATCGACCAACTGATCTGCAAGCAAGATACCCATCCTATTTCTTCAAAGGGGGCAAATGATGGACTGGAAGCATTCATAGACTTTATGTACATATATTTACACAAAGGAAGCTTGCTTGCAGATCTCAGAATAATACAAATAATTTCAAACCTTATGTTTATTTCCATTAGTATGTTGAGAGAAAACAGGACAAGCAGAAAATCTACGACAACCAACATGGAAGATAAGCCTGTCCTTTGATTTGATTGGCCTTTTCACATCAGGTGACTTCCTTAGTACAATATTGACAACTGACATCTTCTGTTCATGCGGTAATAAGCTAAATACTACAACAGGACTGTCGGGGTTAAGATCATCTGAAATGTGACAACAAATTCTATATTAAATCATCAAATAATTCATGCATGACTGATCTAAATTATAAAACTTTAATAGGGTTTTCCCATAAAACGACCCGTTTTTCAAACGGGCGTACAATAAAAATGAAAATAAGAGAAATACATCAAAATGCTTATTGATTATTTTTCAATCAAAATATGAAACACAGTTAATATATCATAGTATGTGTAAAGCAAGTACTAGATTTATCATCATGTACAATCATTATTCATATCAACAGTAGTGTACATAATCTAATGAAGTATAAAACATACCCATAAATGATTTCGGAACATTATTAACATGAATTCTGACATACGACCACGCCTAAAATGATAAAAAAACAACAATACATGTTCAAACTACACTTAAATAAAATCATATATATTACAATGTCATAGATTCTTTATTTGGTCTCTATGTAGATGTGTATGATAATACAGTATGGTGTGATTTTATCCAACTGTCAAAGCTGAATAATTACATGGTCCCAGTCCCTGCATGCGTCTATATTAGCTTCTTCAAAGTTTAATTTACAACAGGAGACAACTAGTGTAACGAAGACCTAATGAAAGCTATTGAACCTCACCGAAGCTAAAAATAAACACATGCATCGACTGTACATATTTAGTTTGTTGCTTTGATACCTAACTAATCCTGGTTACAATCTATCTTTACCATAATGTCTTGGGTTTCATTTAAAATGCTTAGATCACATTTCTGTGCATGGACCCTCAAGAAATAAGTCAAAGGAAAATGATACATGGTCAAATCTCAGCTTCGCCTTCCATTATTCGGGGAAGCCTTTCAAGCTCTCAGGGACACTTTTTCATTGTCCTATCCAAAATTTCAAGCCCAGTACCTTGTCCAGAAAACACAGGTAAGGCTGTACTGGAGATCTACACCAGGCATGATAAAGAACCAGGATAAACTATCTGAAATAGGAGTAGAGATACAAAAAATGCCTGGTTCTCCTGTATCTTATCTCTCCTCCATCTGGGGTGGTCCTAAAATGACCATAATTGTTGAATGGGCCGTTAAACAACAGGTAGATATGAATTGATCAGTTAAGAATAGTTAAACCATACTCGTACCATAGCACCACTGTCTGTATCCTCCTCGTCCGTGTTATTTTTCACTATCTTCTTTGACATACGTTTGAAGTTATTGAATTGAAATATTCGGGCATAATCCAAAGGTAAATTCTCCTTCACGTCCCAAGGTGACGTTCTAAAACTTTTTAAGCCACGATATCTAAAAACAAGATCATTGATAACAATATAGAAGTCCTAGTTTCTTTTACAGGAATTAAGAATAACGCTTGATGTAAAAAATAAAGACATAAAATATTTATCAAAAATAAAGACATAAGATGTTTATCAAAAATAAAGACATGAAATATTTATCAAAAATAAAGACATAAAATATTTATCAAAAACAAAGACATCTTCATTGTATATATAATTATTATACTTCTGAAATCTTGTACGAGCTGTCGAATCCTGAGGTGTGTCTACCTCATCAGGAAACATTACGTGTTGTTTCTCTTGTTTTAACTTCTTTAATCTACAATTCAAAAACAACAATAAAACAACAGTTTGCAAACAACAAATTTACTAACACTAAGTACAGGTAATGTTCATCTTTAAACAAAAACAGAAACCAGTCAGCTATTGTGAATATGCTGGATAAGATTTCAAACCATCTCTTAAATATTAACAAACTTCACAGGGCCAATGACCTTGACCTTCATGCTAGCAACATGGATCTTAAATGTGACCAAGTTATGAGCAGGGTATGATTAAATACCATCTTTATACTAATATAGCGAATATGCAAAAAGTTTTAAGAGCCATTATGACCTTGATTTTTGTGCAGAGGACATGGTCCTTAGACACTGCATGTCTAATCATTGTGATTGCATGTGCCATGTACCTTCTTAAATCCAACTACTGATGGTAAAGTTATGAGCTAGGCATGATTTTTGAACATCCAAGGACATGGATAACACTTTAAGCTCCCCACATCCATTGCAATTATGTTTTACCAAAATTATTGAAAATTGAAAAAAAAATCCTCATTTACAATAATAAGGTGATCTAGTCTAGTCTGACTTCGACAATTCTTCATATTGTCACATAAGCAGTGGGTCAACCATGGGAAAGACAAAATGTGGCCTTTAATGACAGGTGACCTTTACTCAGAGGTCAGTTTGTTTGAAATAATCAATGACGGTAAATTCAAAGAATGGCCTTTATACAAAGGGTAGCATTTATTCAGTGGTGGCAGTGCACACAGGTTTGGCAGTCATTAAGAACTGTATCAAGTGAGTACACTCACATAGAATATTCTTCTGTCATATCCATCTGTTCATCATACTTAGCATCTTTGTCTTCTTCAACAGTAACCTACAATAGAGCAAAATATTGTACAAGTATTGTACTACTCTAAACATGAACCAAAAAAATTCTCAAATGTAAGAAAATTCAAGTACAGTTCCATCACAAAACTTCGAAATGCCACGGGAAAGTCTGAAATTTCGAATTTTGCACTTTTCCAACTTTCGCATCATTTGTTTTCAGATTTGTTATCAATATTTTCTTTGACATTGCATATCAATAATAAAACATTTTCCATAATATATACACCTGTGTAAGCAGCCACCTCCAAATAAAAGTCACCCTGTGCATACAGGCCATTCTTTTAAAAACCTTCATTGATTATTTAAAATAAAAGAACTCCGAATATAGGACACTGTTCACAAGTTCGACTGTAACTAAACACTTTGGTTCCAAACATTTTAAATCTTGATGTCTGCCTTTATTAGTAAAATTAATTCTTAAAATTCTTACATCTTCATATTCCTCTTCTTCCTCGCTAGCAGAGAGTTCATCATCATCATCATCATCAATGTTATCATCACTAGCATCATCCATTTCTGCCATTTCCTCATCCATATCATCTTCACCATCATCTCCATCAACATTCTTACAAAAAAAAATAATGACAGTGTTAACATTGTACATAAATACGGTAAACAGTGCTCATGCATTTTTCTAATGAAATGAAAAGTTAAACTATTCCACGATTTATCCACTTTTTCTTTCATGAAAATTTTCATAAGCATGTCAACTTGTTTGTTACTGGTAAGCCATGAATACTTCATCTTACCTCTTGTTTTTGACATCTACAATATGAGAGTTAACTCAATCTTAAATGTGATGTCATACATGATTTAACTTAAACATGTTTGCCACATCTTTAAAGTGTTTACTCTGATGTGATCAATATGTAACTAAAGTTAGTTTGTGATGTCATCAAAATGTAACTAAAGCTAGTTTGTGATGTCATCAAAATGTAACTAAAGCTAGTTTGTGATGTCATCAAAATGTAACTAAAGCTAGTTTGTGATGTCATCAAAATGTAACTAAAGCTAGTTTGTGATGTCATCAAAATGTAACTAAAGTTAGTTTGTGATGTCATCAAAATGTTCACATACCTCTTCATCATCATCATCAACAATCCAGAATGCTTGATAATCAGATGTACCTTTAGGAACACGCCGTTTAACAGACTTCATGTTTTCTGTAAATAAAATATATTTGTCATACTACTTAATCATAGGCTTGCTTCAATTGTGTATTCTTTATTTATACATTACCTAATCTTCAACATAACATAGCATAAAACAAGAACTGTTTGTGAAACATGGTGGATTCCCCCTAAAGGCCAACTGGATAGTAAGACCTTGACCTTTGGCGTAAAGACCTCAAAATCAATAGGAGTCATCAACATGAGATAACCAATATCCCAACCAAATCTGAGGAGCTCAGGCCAAATAGTGCTCTAGTTATTGCCAGGACAAGGTTTGGTAACGGACGGACCGACTGACAGACATTTGCAAAGCATTATAGTATATAATACCCTCTTTTCTTCTAAAGGGGACATATAGACAATATACATCTTCATGCACTTATTTATTGATACTGAGATTTTTCATGAGTGATACTGACAAATTCACAATAAAGATTTCTTGATTTCTGTTTCAAACTCGTAAACAGAATCAACATGATTATTATGAAACATCGACGACGACAAATTTAAAATGTAAGTACAATTATCCAACTACTCTGATTATTGACATATTGTCGTTAGTTTATGTCAAACAATTTTGTAGAGTCCCTCAAATTGAATGATTTATTCGGGAGTGATCACCCTTTATTTTTACACAACTCTGTCCGGATTTCTTTACCACGGATTATCTAAAACCATGGAATCAAAATAAATTTTCAAATAAGCAAAGTTCTAATGTAGTCAGGGAAGTTTTTTTACTAAGAAAGTGACACTAATAGTCAGCTGCTTCCCAAGAAAAAACAAACTTTATTTTTCCCGAAAAAAATCTATTTTCTCTATTTGCATCGTGAATATTCCCCAAATTTGGCTCTTCCGTGTAATTTTCCCCTTTTTACTGGTGCCCAGCATCTCCACCTTTTCCCCTTGGTAATATTTTTTAGTTTGGTTTCCACCATTTCTCTGTACTAGGATACTGACATTTAATGATCATATGATCAAATACTTACGGTCAGCTTCAGCTAGTTCTTCCTCTGTGGGCCACGTCTGTTCACCTTCCATAGGATCAGGTATAACTTCTGAGTCAAGACTTTCTAGTTTACTTGTATCAGGTTTTATAACAGCGAGAGTCAATGTTTCATCAACTGTGGTCTCATTTTCCATCTCCACATCCTAGATAAAACAAACAGAAATATAGTTAAAGTACATCAACACATGGACACATGGACCGGTGGCCAAATTCAAAGACTTTGTCTCTATTATACATTATCATTTAACTATAAATTGCCTTTACCAGACCACAGGCTTTTTAATTATGCATCATACATAGCATATGACACAAAGAATTAGTATTTCAAATAATACAGTACAACCTCTCCAAAGAGGCCCTCTGTAAAGCAACAACATCTCTATAACAACACCTTCAAAATTTCCCTAAGCTGATAAATACTATGAATTAATCCTCTGTAGAGGAACAACCTCTAAACAACGGCCAATATTTGCAGCTCCCACAGGGTGATGCTCTACAGAGGTTGTACTGTACATAAGTTGAGTTAAAGTCTAGTCAATGAATATCATAAGCTAAGCAAAAGATAGCATTCACATCAACGTTATACAATAGACAAATAGAATTACCTGGCAACTTTTCTGTGTTTTTTTGCTTTCTGATTTAGGGTTTAATAAATGAGGATCTTCTAAGACATCAATCTGAGACAGCTGGAAATCTCCTAGGCCTGGTATGTGAACCAGTCTGTTTACAGAAAAGGTCCCACCACGAACATAGCCATCTAACATTAGGGTGCCATGTGTTTCCTGCAAGGCAAGAAGAAAATTTACACAACAATCAATATAATAAATAAAATGATCATGTTCCCGAACTACTGAATTTGCTCAGTAAGAAAGTTTTAATTCACAAGAACTTTCACAAAATACAGAAGTTTTTTGAAGGACATATAATTATATTTTTTTAGGAAGTACAAATTCTGTCAAGGATTTATCTGTAGTGCAGCAGTAATGTGCTGGACTACTTAAGAAAGGCCGTGGGTTTCAATATCATCTCTGTCTTTTATTATTTCAGAGACACTTTTTTTCAGTGTCCCCATCTCACTTAGAGAGCCAAGTCCTGTGTTAAGAAAATCACAGGAAAGGGTGAGGTGTGTATTGGTGCCATACACTGGGCACAATAAAAAAGCAGGATAGACTGTTCAAACTAAGAGTCTAGGTATTTAAATGCCCTGTTCTACTGTATCTTCTCACCCCTCTCTCTGAGGCTGCTCTGAAATGACCATATCTGTTGAATGGGCTGTGAAACATCAAACAAACAAATCCAGTCTATAAACACACACTAGTAAACTGCAGGGAGACTAAGTTCCAATATACTTACTGACTGTTCTTCTAATTCAAACTTCACACGCTCTGCTAGAAGGTGAGCCCGATTTTCTCTGTAATGAATATCTTTTAACTTCTGCGATGTTATATGTCTCAGTACTAATAAACAATCCTGGTCAGTGTTCATACTGTGTAACTTATCATCAGGAAACCTAGTGAAGATATGTGTATCAAATAAATGCATGAGACAAATCTATGGTAGTATTTAACAAAAGTTAAACCAAGGTAATTTTAAGAAGAAAGTGATCCTGAAAGTCGGCATCGTCCCCTCAAAAATAAGCTTTATCCCCTCCACTATATTACCCTCTGCAAAAATCTATTTCCCCTATTTGCATTTATAAGTAATACACAAATTTGCCTCTTTGGTGTAATAAATTCTTCCCCCTTCTACCAGCCTCTTCCCCTTTTCCTAAAAATCCTGATAACAGAACTGATCAATTCAAAATTTGTATCAAAATTAGGATCATGTTCAACCTATAAATACAATCATATTATTAAACTTATTAAGAAACTCAACATCTTGTATTTATCAAGTCTATAAGAATCAAACTCTAGAGAGGGTTTCAAGATGAAAATCTGAAACCTGAATCTTAATCATGATCTTGTTCCTAATTCTGAATCATTTATAAACATAGGGCTTGATGGTGTATACTGTGGAATCATTAATTTTCATTGGGGATTTAATTTCATGGATTTCGGGGTTGGCTCATCCATGAAATCAAATCCCTACGAATTTAAATGCAGAGATAAGGCATTTCTTTACAAAAATCAAAATCCCCACGAAATAGCCATTTTAGTAAAAAACACAAACATTGAGCCCAATAAATAAAAATAATGAAAATACAGTTTTTACAATCAAAATTAGTCCTGCATCATATACAGTCACACCTGTGTTTGCAACCACCTCTGAATAAAGGCCATTCTTTAAAAATCATTATTGACTATTTAGAAAAAAACTCTGAATAAAGGCCACAGTCAATGAAGGCCAAATTTTGTTTTTCCCAAGGGTGGCCTTTGTTCATAGGTTTGACTGTACATCGTGCTTTTAAACAGGACATTCAACTACCATCTGTCCAATGATTTCTGTAATATCTTCCTTGTTTCTTTCTGTTTCTTCAATGGGACAGTCTTCAAATCCTAACGTATGATAAACAATGCATGTTTTGTACAACAAAAATGGTAAATAACAATTGTATAACATAATACTAGTATCACGAAAAAGGTATTTCTATATACATGTATATATAAAGCTTAACAGGAGCAATCAGTTGGTCACAGTGTTTTTTTTCATCTTTAGGGGAAAAGAGTCGGACCCCTAAGAAAGGGGACAAATTATGTCTTGAGGGGGAAAGGGGAACTATAACATGACAATGTATACATAATTATGTTCTTTACATTTTATTACCAATAAAATAAAACCTTGATGGTCACAGACAAAGATCTATCACACAGGTTAATTTAACAATCTTTTTACCAAAACTGTTTTCAAGAAAATTGAAATTCTACTGAAGGGGAATTTCTTATGAATTTACGGGAAAAAACATACTTTACAGATAGGGGAATGGAGCCGAATTTTGTTCCCAAATCACCCCCCCCCCCTCCAAAAAAAACTGGGTCAGCTATTTTGATAGAACGCAACAAAATTTTGAACAACTGGAAAAGATTCACATCACATACCTGTGTAACTAAGGTTACGCTGGGCATCCCTTGTCCCATTAAACATGATAGACAATTCTCACCAAACTCATCAATTCCTTCATTCGATGATGACAACAACAACATCACAGAGTCAGCAACTTTAGCACCATCCAGTATATCATATAGCGAACCATACTTCACTGGTATAAATTCCACCCGCTGCTTGAATCGATTAACCCTATACAACATACATACATACAACATTTCAAATTGAAAACCATCTAAGATCTATCATAATATTTATTTAACCCTTTCCCTGCCTGGCATATATTGCCTACATTGTGTACTGTATTGCAAGGGAATTTCTAAGAAAGCTTATTTAACCAATTCCCGTCATTTGGAAAATATGCAGAGATTTATGAAGACAGGTATGCCTGTCTCATTGGCAGCAAAGGGGTTAAATGAAATTTAAATAAAACATTTAAGATCTATTAAAATACATTTAGACATGGTTACAGTAACCATCTGATTGATAAAATGCCAGAATGCTAGCTCAGCTATTTTTATCACAGCAAAAATACAGACAGAAGAAACAAAAGTATACTTCAACAATGGTAGCAAAATTCATAAATACAGTCAGCATACTAAGAATTTAATTATAATCCATACGATGCCTACCTTACATGTGTGATACCATTGTGAACTTTACTTGATGTATTGAGTTCATCACAGGAAGCAAGCTTGTCAATCATAGATGATACTGATATGTCAGAGTCCATTGGAACTACAAGCTTAAATATAATATTTTATCATCAGTAATACTTCTATAAGTACAAGATACAGTAAATCCCCTAGTAACCAGACTCCTTCCGGAATTCCAGTCTTCAGAGAATTTTTTATTATCTTGGAAAATAACAGAACTTGAAAAACCGTACGTTTTTCAGAGAATTCTAGTTTTCTGGTAGTCTAGTTTCCAGTGGTTTTGATGTATATATGTTTGCCATCATGGTCTGTTGGACATGGTCTGTATTCATCATAATATAATCAGGCCTAAAAAGTTGTTTGTTTCTGGTTACCCGACCTACCCTATTTTTTTCCGTGACCCTTGACCCGAGGTACAGAACACTAACTTTCTCACTATTTTTACTTTTTCACAAGCTTTCAGGAGCAAAAATGGTCCCAGACCTCACTACCTTGTTTAATGAGCATGAACCATAACCAGAAACAACCTGCTATAAGTTCTTTGTGTATGGTTACCACAAACAAACATTTCTTAAGGATGGCCTAAACAAAATTAGTCAGTTAAATATAATCACAGAAACAAGGAACTTTGAAAGCCGCACACATCAGTCTGGTGATCACTTACCACACAATGTGGCGGAGCCCCTGAGGAACCGACACTTCTTTTCTTGGCAAGGACTTCATCTCTTTTACGCTTTCTTAATTGTACAGCCTAGTAGAAAAAATAAAATGTTTTCTTTCAGTAGATATAATCTTGAAATTTGGGTATAGTATTGATAAATAATCCAATTTTGTTGTGGAATAAAACACAAGAGACATAGACTGGTATAAAATATAAAGGACTATTCTCTAAGACAAGGCAATAATAAAGTGAAATATTTCATCATTCATCCACTGACCTGTACAGCAAATGCAATCACTGAATATTGAAATATTTGAAAATGATCATTTCAATGAAATTTAGCACTTAATTGCATAACATGAATGATCTTTACCATTAAATAAATCAATAATTTTTATATGTATATTCAATTCATACAGCAAATATGTGAATTATCATTTGCTCTAAGTTAAATTCATGTACAGGTAATAATAAACACTGCATATGTGCAGAGAAGGTTTAAACTGCAGTGTTTTTTCTCCTTTTGGGGAAAGGTGGCAGCGCCCTTAGAAATGGAGGTAGCATCTTGAGGAAGAAAAGGGGACAAAGCATACATATCCTCCCTAGATTTGATTACCAATAAGTTATAAAATTGATGGCTACTGACAAAGAGCTTTGCTATATGTCAATTGAAATGACCTTTTTTACCCGAAACATTTTCTGAAACATTGAAATTCTACTGAAGGGGATTTTATCATCAATTTAGGGGGGGGGGGCATATTATCAAATAGGGGAATTGGGCCAAATCAGTCCCAAAAGTACAACTTGGACTTGTATGGACAAACCTCATTTTTGCGATCATTTTTTCTCTTCACAGAAATGGCTTTTCTTGAGATGACTTTCACACTTACTCTTCCTGAAAGTTCAAATAAAAATTTGATAAATGCAATAGAAGCAAACCCATTAGTCTTTTAAATCTACGAATACATTTTAAAAAATTAAAATGTAATTATTCAGAACTCGGGGACGGCAAAATCTATTGACATGGGCCTGTGCAAGTAAACTTTTGTATTTAGTTGTCTGTGTAAAAGTGAAAATCAGCAGCAATGGCTAGACTTCTGACAGAAATTTCAATTTATGTATACTAATTAATCATAAATCAAAAAGTAAAAACATATGTTTTGAGACTTTTGTCCATGATTGATTAGGAAAAACAACCAGTGCCAAAATGTCAAGCGGTGCGATGAACATGAACCTCTAGAACTAACAATGATAAATTATTCAGATCCATTTCATTAACTGAGTAACAACTGAATATCAATTTAACTGGTCATTGGCCCTTCCAAATTCATGAAAGAAATTAATTGTCTAAGTAGAAAGACTATCATATAAGGCAAACACCTAATCATGTAGCTAAGAGTTATCCCAACAGCAAGGCTACTGGAAGTCACCTATATTCCTACATCATTATGTTATCACTATAAGAAGACAATTGATCTAAATTGTAAATAATAACCGAAAATGATATCCGAAATTGTTGTCCGAAATAGGCTCTAGTTGAGTGTACAATCATTCTGCCGTCACCCACTGGAAAACTAAATCAACTTACCCCCATCATCACGTTGGCCTTTACTACGATGTTTACCATGTTTGTGAGCCTTGTTTTGTTGCTTCAGCGGGCCAGATCTGTGAGTTTGTTGCATTGTTTATTTTTTACGAAACACGTGAAATAGAAAAAGTGTATACCGCGACTCGATATTATTTATTAAGGATCTTAGACACTGATACTTTATGCTATGTCGTTGTAAATGCCTATAAAAATCAACAATCGCAGTGGATTTTATGCCTTTGTATCATAAACAAGTACTTGAATTTCCAACAGGGTCTTCCACAAATTAAATGAGTTCCGTTCTTGGACCAAATGTGAGTATATTGCTCCCTGGTCCGTTGTATAAACATTTATATTAGACGGTGCATATGTAAACAATACATCGTGAAAAATCTCTTTTGGAAATCACATCAACAAATTGCATCATAAAACACTAAGCGCTGCCTTAGAGTTAATGGTTGCGGCATGTGTTGTTGATTGTTGGAAAAAAATATAAAGAGGCATGTATAAATGATCATTTATTTAACTGTCTGTTTATTTTTGTTGAAAAATGTAATACCGTCCAGTTGATAATTATTTCTGACATCCATTTCGGATAGTACAATATAGATCCAAAAAGGTCCTTAACCAGAAATTAAGGTCCACATTAGAAAAGCTCCTACCTAAAAGTCTAATTAGATTAAAGAAAACAAAAATGATCAAAGTTATTTTATTCACATTGATTGAATACACAGGGGGACGAAGCATACCTGTGATAACAATTTGGTCAATTTAAGGCGAAATACATGTTTACTTAAATATACATAATAAAAGGGGTGACTCCGCTCGCAAAAATCACATTCTCGTTTTGTCGCCTCTCAAACAAGCCCTGATTTTATCGCTATCCTTTGTCCTAGGAAACTAAACTATATTTAAATCAATAGCAGATATATAATTTCCTTTCCAAAAATGTATAGGTTACCATGGTAGTATGTAATAACTTAGATGCATCAGCTCACAAAAACGAAAGTTGTACCCAAGAAATGCGTCTAGGACAAGATTCTGTCATCGGCTGTTTACAGTGCACATTATATGAAATAAGGCTGTCCCTGTGTGACTGTCACAAGATATGCATGCTAAAATAGCAAACAAAGCAACTAGGGTGGTTATTTGGAAACACGTACCACAAGAATCTTAAAGGGAAATGATAATTTTATTTTCCACCTTAAATTCTTTTTTTTTTTGGCTGGGCATGTTTTTTTTCTTCAACTAAAGTCCTGGGGTGTAGTGTAAAAAACATGCTGAATATTTCTCAATAATCAGTTAACTGCCAGACACTATGTTAACTTAGTTCACATTGTAATATAGTGTCCCTGATTTTAACAATATTTTTTCAGCACTGAAGTTAAAGTGATAAAAGTGGTTGGAAGATGAAGATTTCAGAAGTACTCAATTGCAGTTTTTCTGCATGGTATTCAAGGTTTAAAGAATACACTATAAAAAGGTAGGTCATGATTAGCTTACCCTAGCTATATATTATTATGAAATGCTCAAAGACTATCTTTGTATTTTCTGGCTGTAATTTACTGTATTTTCATTTATTTTCTTTGGGCTCAATTTTCATGGTTTTTACTAAAATGGCTATTTCGTGGGGACATAAATTTGTGGATTTTGATTTTTGAAAAAAAGCTTTATCTCTCCATTCGAATTCGTGGGGATTTGATTTTGTGGAAGAGCCGACCCACGAAATCCACAAAATTAAATCCCCAATGAAAATTAATGATTCCGCAGTATTACATTGGTTTTATGATATCATGTCATGAACAGTCCTTTGGATGAAAACTGAACTGTCTGGCAATCACATAGAAATTTATTATTTAATAAGTTGTCAATTCATTAGGTATCATATGAGCAAAATAAGGCTATGATGGCCTTAATGTTATATTAAACTTATATTATCTCCCTTAATTGTGTTTTCTAAATTAACTAAAAAGAACATATAATGACCCACCTCCGTGGTTGAGTGGTTAAGGTTTTTGACCTCAAATCACTGTAACCTTTCACTGATAGAAGGCCGTGGGTTCGAGCCCCGCTACCGACCATTTCTCTTTATGTGAGAAAGTAGGCAGTTGCTTACGGGGAATGTGAGTCTAGTACTGGTTCTTCCCAGGAATGATGATTAGATGAACTGTCCGCCTCATATGACTCCAACTGTTGAAAAGGGGCGTAGAGCTCAAATTTAAACAAACAAAACATTTAACAAATAAATTTAGTTTCTGAGTTCCAGCCAATGCGAGTCCACTGTACATAGATTCATTTGTATATTTTCTGTTCTTGCAGCCATGTGATTCCACTACCACCAGAGTTCATTGATTACCTCCTGGCTGATCAAATAGTTCTTCCTGAACAGTAAGTTGATAGTTTGTGATATTATCATTTTTGCGTCATGTTTTATAATGATTGTTGTGTGATGTGGACTTAACATCATGTGGTAATATAATTGTTACATTATGTGATATTATTGAAGGTACACGATGTGTGGGATGGATCAGTGGTCTGGTGATAACCCACTTGCGTACTAAACGAAACTCAAGCGTTCGAAGTTTGGCTCCTCCTTTGATATTTCTGGAGCGCTTTTTCAGTGTGCCCATCCCTACTACATGTACCTAGTCCAGTACTGTGTTAAGAAAAATCACAGACAACAGATGGCATGATAAAGAACCAGGAAAAACTGTTCAAAGTTAGAGTAAAGATATTAGTGTTTTTTTTCCAGAACTGTTGCTATGGCGAGTGCTGATACAGACTCCGATGATGACAATAAACACTCGGAGGTAAGTCTACAGTCAGTATGTTATAAAGCATCATGTCAATAAAATGAAACATACTGGCTTTTCATCCCCTTAGTCAGGTAAATTTACAGAATGTAGGGATTTTGCTAAAAAGTTGGGATGCAAATAACATAAGTTATTTTTCTGTGTTGAATATGACTTGATAAAATAAACAAAGAAACACCATGATTCTCTACAACATAGAATCAAACCTTGGGAAAGACATAATGTGGCCTTTATTGACAGGTGGTCTTCATTCAAAAGTCATTTTGTTTCTAAATAATCAATGACAGTTTTTGAAAGAATGACCTTTATTCACAGGATGACCTTTATTCGGAGATGACTGCTAACATAGATTTGACTGTATTATCATGATATACTTTATCATTTAACACATCATTTTACAACCAACAAAAATCTGGTTATCTCTTGAAAGCATTTCGTCCATTCCGATGACTCCTCAAGATAACAGTGCATTGTTTTACTGTAATTCTAGTAAAATTCACTTTTTTTTGCGTGCTTACCCTATTTATTTCTTAAAAATATACTGACCAGTAAGAAATTGATTTTGTGTGACTTTATTAGAAGACTTAAAGAACAACACTGTAGATAAAGTGACTTATTGATGAAACATCTTGTTTTAGGATGATATAGATTGGACTGCAGAAGATTCCCTTACACCTGTAGCTGAGGTATGTATTATTCAGTTTGTATGATAATTTATACCAAGTTTGTTCGTTGATCGTTTCATGCCAGTACATCATGTCTGATGCATTTAAGGGTCTAACATGTTGAAGCAGTGTTATTTTATCACTTTCGGGGAAACATGGCGGGCCCTTAGAAAAGGGAAAAAAGTGTGTTGAGGGGGAAAAGGTTGAACAGTAACATGACAAAGTTTTTCACGATTTAACTATTAATTTAACCTCTCTAGAACAACAACCTCTCAACAACAATGCTTTTATCTTACTTTGTGTATGGAAAGCATATACATCAGAAAATATGTAAAGCTAGACGCGTCATGTTTCCAAATTCTTACAACGAATATCATTGTGCATGAAAATTAAATTCATATCTCAAACTAATTTCCACAGTTCCTAGGAATTGGAGAGGACAACATACAATTGTATCTTACATTCTTTATTTCAGCCTCCAAGTTTTCCAGAATTTGAATCAATGTTAAAATCTACAATAAAGAAACTTGGTGGTCAGGCATTCCCAAAGCTTAACTGGTCTTCACCAAAAGTAAGTTTCACAAGTATAATAATAAATTACCTTCTGGTAGAATATAACTCCGACAATGGCTAGAACACCTGTTTTGTAAACTAGGGGTCATGAGTTTGATGCTTACTGACGGCTCCATTAGTACAATTACTGATATAGTCACATTTTGTTGTCGTTTTAATATTAAGTTTTGTTAACTTTCTTTCTGAATGAAAACAAATTCCTTACGTCAAACTGAAACAAAGAATGGTTCTTGTCAGTCAAATGAATGTTTAAACTTAGAACAATGTTAGGTTAACATTGCTGGTATACTAAGATAATAATCACTACGGACATACATGTATTATCCAGTATTAATGCAGTGCCCGAGATAATTTTTTAATGCCATGATTACGGTATGCATATACAGCATTGTAAATAAAATGTGCGTAATTTTGATAAATTCTATAGATATAGACCACATAACAATTGTGTAAAAAATTTCAAGGCAGTGCTTTATATTAAATATATCGATGATAATGTGAGTATGCGTCTTATTTAAGCCAATGTTAATACCCAGTTTGTTATTTACACATATTTTCTGTTTGTTTAGGACGCTGTATGGATTTCGTTTGACCGAACCTTGAAGTGTACATGTCTAAATGATGTTTATTTGCTGTTAAAAAGTTCTGACTTTATATCTCATGATCTTACACAACCGTAAGTATTTTAACATTAATCTCTATATAGACTTGATAGACTGGTGTTTGTTGGTCCACTTTTGTTCTCCAAATAATTATATCGTATTGAAATTTTGCACATGATAAGCACCATACTGAATTCGTTTAGAACAGGCCAGTAGGAATCATATTCAGATTGGGGGAGCTAATTTTAGATTTTGTCTGACAATAGGGAAGAGAATTAGTTATGTTTATTTGTTTGTTTAGTTGAGTTTTTTCACCCCTTTTCAACAATCAGAGTCATATGAGGCAGACAGTTCACCTAACCATTGTTCCTTGGAAAGCCAGTACTGGACTCCCATCCTCTGTAAGCAACTGTCAACCTTCTTAATAATACATAAAGAGACATGGTCAGTAGCAAGGCTCGTAGCCACGACCCTCTATCAGTGAGAGGTTAGAGTGATTTGAATGGAGACCGGTCATGAGAATCAGTTACAACCCCTAATAATTGCCATTACAGCCCCAGGATGGCTTTGATATACTGTCAAATCTGTGAACAAAGGTCACCTTTGGGGGGAATGCTCTTTTGACCGGTGGCCCTTATTCAGAGGTCATTTTGTTCTAAATAATCAATGCTGGTTTGTAAAGAATGGCCTTTATTCACAGATTGCAGATAACACAGGTCTGACTGTACCTATCACTATTAATTCTTCTATTTTGTTAGAAATAAATGAGGCACAATCAAGTAGTATATTAATGAACAAAGCATGTATTTATCTGTGTTTGAACTTTGTAGGTTTAAGTTTTGTACAGATGATGAAAACTTAAGAAATGAGACCAAGGTACAGTACGAACTAATCCTCAGAAAATGGTTGCCCATGAATCCAGCGTACGAATTTAGATGTTTTGTCAAGTGTGACAAACTGATAGGTACCGTAAATAGGTTTAATGTCAGATTTTTATAGACTTTAAGATAAAATACCATTTACCTTTTATTCATAGCTAAGCAGCATAATAATACACTATACTTTTGGTCATTTACAAAGCAAAAAGGAAATATGGCCTGTGTAAACACAGAACAGGTTATAATATAAGCAGAACTATAACACCATTTGGCATAATTGTTGCATTAATAATAGTCTACGAAATTAGCACTTGTCCGGTTGTCTGGGACAAGTAATTATTGATTCGGACAAGTAACTTTTGTGGTAATTATGTATTGAGTATAAAGGAAAACTATTCATTTTTGGTGATTCGGACACGTAGTTCCAAGTCCTAAATTCACAGACTGAAAGCAGCAATCAATATACAGTAGTTTGTCATGCCTTATTTTCATAGCATAGTAAATAGAATTGGCTGTATTGATAATTGTTTTAGTGTTATTTGAATAAATCCATGATCTATTCTTATAAGATGAAATAGAAGTCAGATAACAGGTTGTAGACATGGATACTTGATAATCTCATTAGCTGAAACAAATGTATTACAGTCTAACCTGTGAACCAAGGCCTACCTTGGGAACAACTAAATATGGCCTTTATTGACAGGTTGCCTTTATTTGGAGGTCAATTTAAAAAAAAAAATCAATGACAGTTTTTCTAAGAATGGCCTTTATTCACAGAGTGACCTTTATTCGGAAGTGACCGCTAACACAAGTTAGACTGTATAAGTGTTGTATGTAATCATGCATTTTGAATGTTCTAGTTGTGTCTGTAATCACTTACTGTTATTGTTCTGGTTGTATATTGTAGGTATTACACAGCGACATATTGACATGTATTATGACTTCATACCAGAAAACAAGAAGGAAATTGTTGCGGATATTCAAGGATTTTTCTATCATATTATAAAAGACAATTTTCCTGATAAGAACTGTAAGTAATTTTTTATATATCGAGGGCTCAGCGCAACACTGTTGTAACTTGTTCTTATTTCCATATGAGTTACGACACTGTTGCGCTGAACCCTCGATATCTGTTGTTTAATGGCCCAATCAATAGCTATGGTAATTTCAGGGCCGCCCCAGAGAGAGGGGAGAGAAGATACAGGAGAACCTGGCATTTATATCCCTACTCTTACTTCGAATGGTTTTTCCTGGTTCTATATCATGCCCGGTGTATAGCTCTGATACACGCCTCGCCCTTTCCTGTGAATTTCTAGACTTATGGTAGTTCTTGGCTCGGTAGTTTGGATGGGGACACTGAATAAAAGTCTCTCAGAATTTCAAGAAGCTGTAATGTTTCCCGTAGCTTATGTCTATGACTACATTGAAAACGAACAATGGCTTACAGTAATTTTTCACCTCTAAGGGTGACTGGGCCCTGAATTAGGGGGGAAAAGGGGAACAATAACCTGACAATGTATACATATCAACCTGGACCCAACATTTAATTATCAATAGGTTAAAACCTTGATGGTTACAAACAAAGAACTATCCTACAGGTTAATTTAATGATCTTTTTTTTTTGACAAATATTTTCAAGAATAATACAATTTATAATTTATGAACCTAGGGGAAAAATATACAAAGTACTTTTCTGACTGGGGAATGTGGCCAAATTTCAGCCCCAAATCAGTACCCCCACCCTAACAAAAAAATACTGGCTTATGCATTGTATTTGTCAAAGAGAAAAAAATGAATAAATTCAAGTGATGTATTTATATATTTCAGATTGTTTTGATGTTTATAGAAGATGCCAGGTTAGTTTATTTCTCATTATTATTTTCTGATCCAGTTTTTATTAATTAAGTGAAAAAAATTTGGTTTGTTTAAAAATAAGGTACGTGGGTTGGGGCTTGTATTTTGCCCTTGGTAGCTTGTGGAATGGTGAAAAAGTGAGTTAGTGGGTGTACTGTTTCTCTGGCCTAATAAAAAGGGTCAAGGCTCGCTGGTTTAAGGGCACCTACAATTTTGTGTGTGCGTTTCTCCACCCTACTTTTTTACCAAATATATGTGTGAGTGTATGTTGTAAAACACCATTGAGTATTTTGTACAGAAATTGACATTTAAGCAAATAGACATGTTTACGATGAATATGATGCATGCTATTGTATACTATGTTTAACTTATTTTATTATGATAACCGCAAATGTATTTCTTTTCTATGTTTAGGGTAAAATTCGTCTCCTTGATTTTAATCCATTTGGTAAAGTAACTGACAGTCTTCTGTTTGACTGGGATGAATTAGAAGGCAATGTTCTACAGCTAGGTACAGATAACTCTTCCAATCATGTAAGTATTCTTCTGTCTTCTGTATATTTAAGAGACCATATGCTACATTAATACACTATGTTAGGACTAACTTAAAACTTCTATGTTTGCCCTAACATTTTTCCAAGTTTAAGACATTAGGTAGATAGGTAGAGAAATGTTTTCAAATATTTTTTTAATGGGGGTTTGTTGCATTTGCGCAAACATTTATATTTTTATGCCCCGCCATTCAAAATGTTGATAGATTATACTCGAATTCATCGCATTATACACATTTAAATAACAAGTGGCTTTGACGATGAACTGCGATGTAATGCATATGCATCATTGTCAAGAACCTTTGACTAACTATATTACAGATACCAGAATTAAGATGTATAGACTCGCCATCTGGTGTACAACCAAATCCATACAGTGCTTATGGTTACCCTAAAGATCTTAAAGATATTTCGAGTGGTGAAGATCCCACTAAACTGATGGAACTTCTTAGACTGGTATGTACTTATAATTGTTATTAATGAAATAGTATTTATAACAATTGATTATTATAGATTAGTTTTCATATGCAAGTAGGTAGTTGAAATATTGATTTCAGAAATTCATTGTTTATGGCAAAAAAAAACTTAAGTTACATGTTTGGTACATATTGTATTTGGTTTACAATGATGAGCTTTCAAGCTTAAGTCTAGTAAAATATGTTCTGTTTAAATTGATATTGGATTTTTATAAAACATGTTTATAACACAATATCAGTGAGGGGATATGTAGGTCTGATATCAAAATGTTAGGGACACTGCTTTAGTATGGGGTAATTTGATCTGATATAAAGCTTCATGTTACGGTCAAGACTATAGACTGTTGAATTTGGATTCATCTAAAAAGTGCTGATTTTTAATATTTCATACTATGGGAGAATCAGCAATACTATAATGCCCCCCTTTCGAAGAAAAGGGGGCATATTGCTTTGCACTTGTTGGTCCGTCAGTAACCAAACCTTGTCTGACCAATAAATAGAGAACGATTTGGCCTTAGGTTCTCTTATTTGGTAAGGATTTAGGAGGTTGATCATCGCATGTAGATTATCCTGGCTATTGATTTTAAGTTCAATAGGTCGTCTTACTATCCAGTTGGCCGTTAGGGGGCATCCGTGTTTTACAAACACTTCTTGTTATTATGTGAATGATTTATGATAGTTCAGCTTCCTCAGATGTCACTCGTTCCGTTGGCATGAATTTTGATGGGAACCTAACTACTATGTTTTTCTACATCCGCCATGCAATTGTTTAAACTAGTTCCTGTTCATTGTGGCAGTGCAAGTCTTATGTAAGACTTAAAGTACTGCTTCCATGAGTACTTTGATTGTAATTATAGTATTATTTGTAATTTCATTAAATTAATTATTTTAACTTTTCAGAAAGTACAGGAACAGAATGGACAGTTATCATCATCTGATGATGAAGATGAAAATATACCAACACAAAATACCAACACTTGATGCTTAAAAGTTAAAACTGAAAAAAAAAAAATTGGAATAATAAAGACAGGCCTGTATCAAATGTCTGACTTGTCTAGGTCAATCAATATGTTCTTTCGGCAGTTTTGAGAAACTGTTAAGTAAATGGTTGTATTGTGGCCGAGAATATCCTGCAAACTTGAAGTTTTTTATACAATGTATATACAATAGGGAAATTTTGTCCTTACTATTTCTCAGCAACTACTTGCAGGACCTCAGTGAAACTTCACAGAAGTGATAAGTAGTAAGCCAAGTTGTACATGTTCTCAGCAGGTTTTGTCCATGTTAATTTTGAATGAGTTATGGCCCTTTGTTCCTTTTTGTAATTTATAAATGTAGAAAGTCTCAGTAACTCTTTGCAGGTTTAAAAAAAAATTGAAAAAGTAAAATGACTGTGTCAAGGTATTCATCACCTTCAGTGATAACTCTAGTTTTATTTGTAAGTGTTGTTTAACGACCCATTCTTCAGCTATGGTCATTTCAGGGCAGTGGTTCAATGTATACTAATGTGATGAAATTATTTACTGCTGTGTAACATTGAGTTGCTTTCTTTTTAGGCTGACCAGTTATGATCCTTATGTCCTTTTATTATCTATGTTCACTAAATCAAAATACTTTTCCTATTTTTTATTGAAGATATTTGTTCATATAAAGATCTTGGCGTATTACTGTATTGATTGCTGAATTCATTATGCAGGCTTGAAAATGTTGGGTTGGTTGTATGATACCATCAATTGATTATCAGTGGAATAAAGACTTATCCACTTGTTACTGTTAATATACCCCCTTTCGAGGAAAAGGGGGTTTATTGCTTTGCACTTGTCAGTCGGTCCATCTGTCGGTCGGTAACCAAACCTTGTCTGACCAATAACTAGAGAACGATTTGGCCTAAGCTCTCAGATTTGGGTGGGAAGTTGGTCATCACATGTAGATGACCCCTATTGATTTTTAGGTCAAAGGTCAAGAGGGGGCATTCGTGTTCCGCAAACACTTGTTAATGATCATTTTGTTCTTCAAATAAAGAATACAATTATAACAATATCTTATGTTGGAATTTTTTGTTTTGTAGTAAGATTTGGGACAAGTATGAGATGGTCCCTTTTACTCCAAATCGAAGAAAATAATAACATGATTGTTTATACACTTTAATTTCATATTCATGTCAAACAATGTACACATAAATGCAATCTCGCAAGCACTGAAATGTGCAAATCTGTGTTAACAATGTTACAAAATATACAATAACCTCCTGGTTTCAAGCACCCTTGATCTGTTAAAATTTTCAATCAGATTTAACACCAAGGATGAACTTGGAAAATGGAGTAGACCTTGCAAAATCACTACAAACAAGAAAAAAATAATAAAGGTGTGATCAAATATCCAAACAATGCTTTTTAAACACAAGCTGATGAGACTAAGCTGATCTAATGATGGGATCTTAGTGGGGCTATGGTGGGAGATGAGATTTACTACAAATGTATATTGACAGAACATGAATAACTCGGAACAAATGTTTGTAAGGTCACCATTGGTATAAATGTAAATGTTTCGCATGAAACAAATTTTTCAATATTGAGACTTTCAACTTAATTGCATTAAAAGTCACGTCCAAGTGAGCTGGACACTGTCAATGCAATGGAAATGACTTGAAATATTTATTCTTTATAGTTTCAATACAAGAATGGAAAATCAGATGCTCTGTTTTGTTCTGTTCTGTTCAGCGGTTAATCCATATGAATATTGATTGTGTCAGCAAAACAAAAATTACGAGCAAAGCAAAAAAAAAATGACAACAAAAAAATCAAATTTCATTACATGAACAACAAAATATGAACCCATGTGTACGTAACAACATGTTGTATCTAACACACATTTCAAGGGCTCAGCGCAAAACTATCATAACTTGTTCTTATTTCAATATGAGTTACGACACTCCTGCGTTGAACCCTCGATTTACACTAATCATTCACACCTATATGATAACTCCGCAACAATTACATGTAGATAGTAGTGAGGTGTGTATGAAACATTCCTGGCCCCGAGGAAATAAAACTTGAGATTGTTCTCCAAGATAAAATCTCGTCTCTAAATGTTCGTAAGTTAATTATGATCAGATAAAAATGAAATTATTGATACAGTAGTCTGACAGAATAATTGATCTGAACATGTATTTAAACATTAATCAGCTCTATCTTTTCGACACATAATACTTTGAGAATAGAATAGAGATTTGAGTTTGTAGACTGATCTCAAGTTTCATCACCTCAGGGCTAGAGTACCATACTACAGAATAGCAAGCAAGTTGTACTCTAAGAAGAGTTGATTAAACTGATTCTATAACAGACTAAACAAAGCATGTTTTCTTTTGATCTCTGCATGCATTTCATTACCACACTAGTATACTTGTAGAAATCAGACAGGACAACTTAATTGTCCAATACCACTTTAATCACAAAGGATCCCTTGGCTATACAACGACATGCATTTATGTCTTATTTTTAAGTAGCACACATATAAGATGGTTTACAGTCAAACTTGTGTTAGTGGCCACCTCCGAATAAAGGTCACCCTGTGGATAAAGGACATTCTTTTAAACCCTTCATTGATTTTTTCAGAACAAAACAGTCATAGGATAAAGGTCACCTGTCAATAAAGGCCATATTATGCCTTTCCCAAAGTTGGCCTTTGTTCACAGGTTTGACGGTACATGTTTCTTCTCTCAACAAATAGGGTAAGCACTTGAAACAATATACAGAATATGGATGTGAAGAAACATACAATAAATCACATTCATTGAAATAATACTTGAAAACAGACAAATAGAAAACAACTGTAGTAGAAGTGAGTGATTAGTAAAGTAGATAAGAAAATGCTGGTTAAATAAATTAAATACATGTGTAAAATAAATAACCATGTTTGATGTACCATCATAAGATAGAACTTCCAAAATATGCTTGTCAAAATTAATTTTTCAAAGCGTCAAGGGGCATAACACAGAAGTGTCTGGGCCGATTGGGCTGGTTATTGAACTTGACCAAGATATCATGGCCATAAACATTTACATCAAGTTTGGTGATGATCCGAATAAAACTGTTTGAATTAGAGAGCGTTTTTCAAATGGGTGTATACAAATTAATTATCGAGTTTGTATTACTTTTAATTATGAAATAATGAAGGTAAATAAAGCATATATGCATTATTAGTAAGTAAGAATTAAGTGAAAATTATATTACACAAGAAATAAAAATATTGGGGATAGAAAATATTTAAAAATACTCCATTTAAAGTTATGTATTTTTTACCTTAGTAAATAGAATAATCTGCTTCATAAAGAAAAACATGAAAATCTTATGGTTACCAATAAAATGTTGATCGGACAAAATCAGAACAGAGAATGACAAAACAAAGAGAAAGGTATTACATATTAATACAAGGTGACCATCAATAGACATGGTATCTGAATACATCATGAGTGACTACAGAAAATAGTGCTTGCAAGAAATTCTTAATAAGAAGACTTCTGACAATTTTCGGAACGCTACGGTCAAACCTCTGATAGAGTCCACCTCTGTGTAAAGGCCGTTCTTTTAAAACCCTTCATTGCTATTTCAGATCAAAACAGCCTCTAAATAAAGGTCACCTGTCAATAAAGGCCATATTATGTATTTCCCAAAGGTGGCCTTTGTTTGCAGGTTTGACAGTAATTATATAATAAAGAATGTGATATTAAACAGGAACACTGTAGAAAACGACCATGTAAAGTTTAGCACATGCATGACTAGATCTATAGAACTTGCAGCTACATCATAGATTTTCATTAGAAATAAAATAACAATTAAATGTGAAAGAGTTCATCAAAAACATTACTTCAGGATGTTTTACTTAGATAGTAAGAAGTAGTACAAACATACATGTATACAGTTAAACCTGTGTTAGCAGTCACCCTGTGAGTAAATGCCATTCTTGTAACAACCATCATTGGTTATTTAGAACAAAATGACCTCCAAATAAAGACAACCTGTCAATAAAGGCCACATTATGTCTTTCCCAAGGGTGGCTTTTGTTCACAGGTTTTACTGTAGTTTATTCAGTGCAATCAGATATAAATATACAACATACAAACTCTCATTATACTTCAGTGAGCATATACAAATAAATATATAAAATGGCTGAATGGAAAATGACAAAACACAATTTATTTGCATATACTAGTATGTTTATATGAATTCACCAACAGGCACATGAATATCAACCTTTACTGCAATGTCATAACAGAAAAATGCTTTTAAAACAAAAAGATACATTGACAAAAAAAAAACAAGATGTGTTTTTGAAACACAATGCCCCCAATGAGCGACCTTGACCTTTTACCTGTTGACATACCTTTTAATGCACAGGTCCTGTGGAGGTTGTCATGAGGAACAAACATACAAAGTTTGATGACCGTAGGTTGAGGCGCTTTGATTTTATAGGCAAGGTTAAAGTTTGGTACAAACAGACAGACAGGCCCAAAACAATATACCCCCGATCTATTGATACAGGGGCATAAAAATTATTGAAACCAATGCCCATATTTAGGTCAAGTAAACATGAATACCATTGGACTGTATATTATAACAATGACATTGACAATAATTTTGAAACAGAACAAATACTAATTTTATAACCATTAAGGTTACATTACATTCAGGCAAATGAAATCTACACCAAATAACAGTTGGAATTGTACACATAGCCTAACTTATACATAAATCATCATCCAGCGATTTTTTCATCTCTTAGGGAATGGGTCCAGGTTCGGTCAGATTGGGAATTTTTGAGTTGCTACAACTAGGTCATTGGGAAATTTTATCAATAGACAATGCCAAATAAATTAAGTTCTCTGGTTTCTTTGCACTAGTATACTACACTTCTCAAAAAATGGTCACAACTGTCATTTTAAGTCCGTCGGATTTACAAATTACTGTTTTTAAATGTTCATTGGGAATTTCTCCATTTAGATTTGGGAAAATGCTATTGGGAAGGGTACCACACAAAGAGGGAAAAAAACGCTATCATCAGCGGATAATCAACCATGACTTAACAGTAAATTTCTCTCTGTATGCACACATTCAATCAGCTGTAACGAGGGACTTTGCTTACAATAACAGTCCATATTTCAAAGATAACCTCTACATACAAATTTTTACAACACATTGAATACTAAATTACTACTAGAAGAAATATTTCCCTGCAAAATTATATTATGGAGATAAATCTATTAAAACAACAAGTGGGGTACAAGATGTACATTAAGGCTGTTTTATATGAAAGTAGCGTGTGTAGTAGTGACAATCTAAGATTTAACATCGGTCGAAATCTGAGGAATAAAATGCCATAAACATTCCACTTAAAATATCTATGTGATTAATCAAACTAACCACATTAAAGTAAACACTGTTCAACACACGATGTACAGTGAAATCTGTGTCCCAGGATTACTGATTGTATGAAACAGAGTCTTAGACATTCTAATTTCATGTAAGTATAGAAGAAATTGCTAGCATATTAAAGCGTATGAAAGTTAAGTATGACTTCCAGCAATGGTAGGACAAGTTTTCATTGTAAAGCAATAGAAACGATTCACAGAAACTGAACTATACATATCATTGACAAAGTCAACACAAATATTAAACTGGGAATCTGTAATATGTAGTATACAACTGGAGATATTGCATTTGTTTCCCTGATGATGTCATCAACTCCCATATGCAATGAGAAATTCTGTAAAAAAAAACAAAAAATTATACAATTCTAATTATTAATACAAATTGAGATCTGCATACAGACTTAACTAAGTGCGGAAGATTCACATCAAATTTGTTAAGGATTAAATAGATATTAAGCAGACATGAATTACTGTATTCCTGTCCTTTAATTCATCCATACAACCATGATCCTCCATGAACTGATATAGAACATAGATTCTGACAAAATAACTACCATTTTATTTAAAGTTCTCAAAAGACACAAAATCATAGTCTACTTCAGGGTTTTTGGAAGAAAACGCTAAGGACTAATTAGACATCCTTTACTGCTGAAATGTTCATAAGAACTCTAAAGAAAAACTGTTATACTAAAAAAAAAGGTACTCAACTAAGCAAAAATCATTTAATTATGAAAACTTGCATTAAAAATAAATAATTTCATGGATTAAGTGTTACTTTAAGCATTTGTAAATTTTAAGCACATGCATTTAAACAACACTTAAATCAACAAAACATTTGATTTCATTTTTAAATTGGATTATCAACTAGCAGCTGGAGAAAGTCTCTGAAGTCTGATGAAAAAGAATCAAGAGCAAATAAATATTTGAATCTAAACCAAATTTTGAAAAATATTCATACACAAATTATAACCATGAAAGGAAGTAGGCAAATGACACATTGAAATATTCAAAATCAGTCAAGGGATGCAGATTATCAGACAAGTTGTAATCTGTTTCAAGTCTCGGTCGCTGCAGGTCATACCCTTTCATGAAAATTTGACAAAAATGAGGAGAAGTTGCCAACTCCTTGTGAATACAGTCTAGGAAAACTTGTTAGGCAGATCATGTATATAACTGAAATTTTCAGAAATTGATGCAAACCCATTAAAAAAGAAAAAGAAATTCTTGCACATACTTTAAAAAAGCTAAGTCAGCAAATATTAAGAAAACTGTTCTTGACTAATTCTCACAGTTCTGGAAACACGTCGTTTGAAATCATCATATCTTTCTCGCCACATTTTCTGAAAGTAAAAAACTTCTCCAATCACAATTGTTTAATTCAATACCCCCAAAACAGGATTATAATCATGACACGGGATAACAAATTTAATCTGCAGGCTGTAATGTTACAGTACACTGTCCATATAAGTTTGGGTCAAGATCTTATTCAACAAATATAAAAAGGCCATCACAAAATAAACATTGTAAAAATTGACCAAACTTAATCATAAAAATTTTGTATTTGTATCATTTTTTTATTAAAACAGCCTTGGTAATTCTGATGTGAACTTTTAACTACACTTCCAACATAAGCAAGAGCATAACTAAGCATTAAAAGACTACACAATTTACCATAATAGGTGTAATATACAGAAAACCTACCGCTGCATCAACATTAGCCGGTGATTCATCATTAGGTTCAGCAAGCATGGAGATAACACTAACAATAATAGTTTCTACAGTATGTATAGGTAACCATCTTTCTGAGGCAGATTCATAGCCCCATTTATCATCACCAGGTTCATGGAGGATTGATATGCATACAGATCCATCCTTCTCAACTAAAAATATAAAATAACATTAGGCATTATATGTTTACATAAACTAGAAATGTGCCCTGCTGAGAGCTTAAGTAAAAAAGGGGCCATAACTCCTGTGAAAATGTTTGGATTTTAACAGAAACCTGTATCTTATTATTATCCACTTACATGTAAAATATGAAACCTATCCAAGAAATATTTCTTGAGTTATCGCTTGGTAACCAAAATTTGAACGAACCGATGGACAGGGCACTCGGAAACCAAAAACTGAACGAACAGACGGACAGGGTAACATTTTATGCCCTTCCACCATTTTGAATGGCATGGGCATAAATAGGGTAATCCCTTATCGTGGACTTTGAAGAACAAACTAAATTATTTATCAATAATACAATGACATGGTACTTAATTTGTAAGATTATGTAATACTGAAATCACTCGTGTATAGACTGTTAGACACATGTTTTTATGTCCATTATCTAAAAACCAAGCAAAACATAAAATCTTACTGTTTGGATGCCACATTTCTGTTGTAAATTGCATCTTGGGAGGCTTCTGAGGATAGTCCTTTGTAAATGTTAAGTTGGCTTTGAACATACCTCCCTCACTGAAATGAGACAACAAAATCATTTTTCTCAAAATTGTTTAGTGTAGACTGTATTAACGTTTCATACTACACTAATACAAGAGCAGACTCTGGAACCATAATCAATATTTAAGTGCTTTTCATCTTGAATACTTGATATGACAAAGGTCACTTCTTTCTTTCTAAAGAGATTTTTGCAACGTAATAACATATTATGTACAGTGTAGTGTCTGAATCTATGTTACGTAAATCTGAAAAAGTTATTTGCACCAAATTCTCAGAAAAAAATATCAATATTCTGTATGTATAGGATATGTTAAAGGAATTTAAAGTAGTTTTATAGTCATGGGGCCAACTTTTCAATGTATCTAGATCTTTCAGAGATGTACCTTAATATATGTCATACATACAGTAATGACATATTTACAACATGGAAAGCACAATATAGAAAACTAAACCTACTACAATGTATCCTGAGGACCAATAATCACAACTTCCCATTTATATAGGTCATCATCATCCTTCAGGCCAGCTGAAAATCCCTCAACAGGATTTCTGTTCAAATCTGGAATGTAAGAAATTATGGTAGTCCATATAGTTTAGCTTTATGGTTACTTGGTAGGAAGAAGATTCAAAATTGAACAAATTAATCAAGACTATTAACAAACCCTTTTACAGTATATGATGGCATCATGCTAAACCCGCCTCTGTGATCGAGTGGTTAAAGTCGCTGACTTCAAATCACTGTAACCTCGAGCACTGATAGAGGGTCATGCATTCCAGCCAAGCTACCGACCATGTCTCTTTATGTGAGAAAGAAGGCAGTTGTTTACGGGGATGGGAGTCTAGTACTGGTTCACCCCAGGAGCGATGGTAAGGTGAACTGTCTGCCTCATATGACTCTGACTGTTGAAAAGGGGCTTAAACCCGATGAAACAAACATATATGATGCTAAGCCCAGTCCGCACAAAAAGCAAACCGAACAATAGTCCTTCAGACTATATGTTTCACAAAACAAAATAGTAGTCTAGTCTGAATAGGTGTTTTGTAGTTTTATACCTAATAAATTAGTAATTGAATAAATAGAAAAATTACCATCCTGGGACCAAACATAAAAAACATAAATGTGTTTTCTGACAACATTATTACATACTGTCGGCAACATTTTTTCAGTCAATTTTGTGTACACAGTTACTTTATGGGAAAACATATTTTACTGAATGTACTGAATGATGTCATAATTGACGTCAACAGATGTTTTTATTTTTTTAGTTTACAGGGCCTTTTTTCACAGGTAGGGGAAGGGGCCTTTTCTTTAATTTTGGGGGAAAATAACGCATAATTTTTGCAAAAGGGGAAGAAAAAACTTGATGTAAATTTAATTTTAGGTGAAAACTGCATGATTTTAAAGAATGCTATAGAAGGAAAAAAAGCCCTGTTTTATGAAATGTTTCACAGCATGGACATAAGAAAAAATTTGTGAGTGTCTGAATCTCTGATAACAACTTTAATAGATCAATTTGACTGGATTAAATATGCAAATTAAGTCAATTTCGTAGATATTTGAGTACAGTTTTACACTGATTACTGGCGAACACAAATAATACAGGAATACCCATAATACAGTCACAATCATGAATGACTCACATATCAGACAACTTTTTTCTTTCCTTTTTAAACATGGTTCTGAAAATTGATTCAAGCAGTCACCATCCAATTAAGACTGGATAGTTATAAATCTCAGATCAACAAAACATATGTCCTTGAACTAAAGAAAATACAATATTTTTCCTCATCCACCGCTTACCATTCTAACTTTTAATTTACATTTCCCTATGACAAAATCAATGAAATTCTTCAATATATCAAATTGCATCAGGAGGGCTTAGAACACTATCTACAAATCTTCTTTTTCTTGTGAATAAAAATGCCTCAGTATATTCTTTAAATGAACTACGTAAGAATACAAAACAGGTTCCAAGAATTCAATGTGAAAACAAAAAGTGACATGACGTCTGACAGTGTCCATTAATCAAGACAATTAGTGAGCCAAGGGCGGAACTTACCGGCTAACTGTTTTCTCAGTAGAAGAGCCGATTGCTCTTGCGCCATAGACAAATCTTTGTATGAAACAAATACTCAAAAATAAAGAACCGGATAATATTTTGGGAACAAAAAGTCCTCGACGCAGGCGCAGATGAGAATTCGGATCAAATCCGAAGACAACCGAAGCTAAAGGGACGATAGACTGGTATTCGTTTGTCCACTTTCGTACTCAAAATATTTCATACCAAAATTTCGCACATATGCATCGTCCTGAATTTTAATATGAATCGGTGCGGTCGGAAGCAATTTCAGATTAGCGGTAGGGACCTACTTTAAGATTTTGTCTAACAACAGGGGGGTCAGTTAGATTCCCTTTTAACTGTATATATGTGTACTAAGTTATACTGTATGTATCTGTACTAAGTTATACAATATATATGTGTACTGAAGTTATACTATATATATATGTGTGTACTAAGTTATATTGTATGTATGTGTACTAAGTTATGATGTATTTATGTGTACTAAGTTATGATGTATTTATGTGTACTAAGTTATATTATATGTATGTGCACTAAGTTATGATGTATTTATGTGTACTAAGTTATATTATATGTATGTGCACTAAGTTATGATGTATTTATGTGTACTAAGTTATATTATATGTATGTGTACTAAGATATGATGTATTTATGTGGACTAAGTTATATTATATGTATGTGCACTAAGTTATGATGTATTTATGTGTACTAAGTTATATTGTATGTATGTGTACTAAGTTATGATGTATTTATGTGTACTAAGTTATGATGTATTTATGTGTACTAAGTTATATTATATGTATTTGCACTAAGTTATGATGTATTTATGTGTACTAAGTTATATTATATGTATGTGTACTAAGTTATGATGTATTTATGTGTACTAAGTTATATTATATGTATGTGCACTAAGTTATGATGTATCTATGTGTACTAAGTTATATTATATGTATGTGTACTAAGTTATGATGTATTTATATGTACTAAGTTATATTGTATGTATGTGTACTAAGTTATGATGTATTTATATGTACTAAGTTATATTGTATGTATGTGTACTAAGTTATGATGTAAGTATGTGTACTAAGTTATATTGTATGTATGTGTACTAAGTTATGATGTATTTATATGTACTAAGTTATATTGTATGTATGTGTACTAAGTTATGATGTATTTATATGTACTAAGTTATGATGTAAGTATGTGTAACAACATCCATACATTTTACGATGTCTTCGAAGCATTGGTGTTTGTGAATAAATCATTGTAATTTAAAATAAATAGTTCTAACTGATAGGAAACATAAACAGACTATCTAATTATTTCACATGCCGGTTTACGGGGAGGGCGGGAATGGACATCCATCATAATTGATACGTGCATGATGTTACTACATGTAGTATATCACACAAATACAAGATCATGTTTATGGTATAAATATTGATCAGGCTATAGAAATGCTCGACCATATAACTAGAGAATTATAAATAAATACGTCGAAACAAATTTTGCGAGCACATGGTGTAAATGCATTCCTAAATATATTTGCACTGTAATTCGATTTTGCCTTTAGAAAATTAAAGTGTATAAAGCTATAATATTATCTGACAGTTATATTTAATTAGTGGCAGAATAGTTGCATGTACGTGATAAGAATCACACATACGTACCTAGATCTAAATAGTGAACAATAGCAGTGACCTGTTAATTTTGTAAAGCAACTATAAATAGACACGAAAGGGGGATAACTAGGAAATTAAAAATAAACAAAATCAGACATTTTCAATGTTTAATAAAAAATCAGGCATAGCTTTCTTCTTTTCCATGATAAAATACATTAATTGTTGTTTATATCTTTAGTGAAAGCTAGCAGCGCATGTTTGAAATAGTTTTATACACTGTAACGGGCGGAGCTAAAATAGAGCAAGTCATGTAACCTTTTACTGACCTCATGCAAAGATATTATAACAAGAAAATAACTGCGTCACTAGTGATAGCGCCGTCCATTGACTGCGTGATGCCGTCCATTGACAGCGTGATGCATTCAGTTATACAAGGGACAATACTCTGACAACATACGATGAATATTATAACTGAATTGCCTCCCTTACATCGTGTGCTGTATAGAATGATTGATGCAACCAAAATAATTGAGCGGTAAAATTGCACCTGGAATGTTAGCAGTTAAGATATTTTACCACTTGAAGAGGAAAAGATTTAGTAGGGAAAAAAGTCAAAATTTCATTATGCTCGAATTGTTCACAAATGACTCGAGTTTCCATATGCATGTGATCATAGACTACGAATACTCCCAGAGCGCGCAGGGCCGCGAGCCAAGACAGACTCACTAACTCTGGTGTTGGTATCATTTTGGTATAATTCGGTTCCTTAAATGTCTTCAGGGAACATTTGAAGCCGTTTTCTGTCAAAATGAAATATTTTCACCAAGGCTTAGTCGAACATCGTGAACTGTTTAATGGTGTTATTTGTTATTCGAGAAAACAGGAACGTATTAAGAGCCGGGCTTGTCCCCGGGGACTGATATAGACACCGCCAGTGAAGCGCAATATAGTGTTTCATCACATAAAAATAAAACAGCAGACGTCCGTTCGTAAAAATCTGTCACGAATAAGTTTAACAAATTTCTTCTTAGAGAAATGTGTTGCCATTTTTTCAGCATTGAATAATCTTATGAAAACACGAAGACTGCTGTGAGCGACAGTGATATATAGAACACAGCGTACACATCATGCCCGCAGCGAAACAAAATGTTGTTTTTCAATTTGTTGCAAAAGTCAGTCACTATTTTTTTCATTTCTTTAGACAATATTTTTTACACGTGTGCCATGTAAGCCAGATGACAGTGTAGCTAAAGGCTTTTCTTTAATTCCCGGCCTAACGAAATGAACATGTATTTGCTTATTGTGTCGTATTGCTCAAAGGCAATTAATTATCACATAATAGATATTGCGAAATTATCTACATGAAATATGAAATTAACAAAACTGTTTAATTTCTTGCATTTGGTCAACCGTAGGATTGTCGATTATGATTGGGTACATTTTTTTCTTTGGTCGAAATGCATGTACTAGTATTGGATATGTTGCAGGATTTAAATGGCAGATCCATGTAAAAATTGATAAAAATGTCAATTTTCACCCGCATGCAGAGAAGTTGCCGGTACCTTGTGGAAAGGTAAGTTAGTACTGGTTAGAATATTGTCCCGAAAACTGATTAGATGAATCGGCATAGGTAAATGTGTGCCACAGCAAATTGTTACCACTATTGTCCATACTAAATGAAGGCTTTATCAATTATAATAATATGTCATAATAAATCGCAATATATTCATAATCAAGTACAGCGTATTTATGTTACAATACGTATTGTGTTTCTCACCAAACACCAATAATCTTTCGACCAGCAACATCACCAACCGACCCTACTGGTCTCAAGGCGAAAATGATGTAAGATTATATTAAGTTTTACAAAACTACGTTCAGCTAATTTATAATATCAAGGCAAGGCCATTCACAAATGATATCGGATTGCGTCTGACGCTTATCATTATCTCCATGTTCGTCCGTTTGTCCGTCACAAATATTGTGATAGTCGCAATAAACATGACAACAAAATAAGTGTTTGTAATTTCCTTGTCTTTTAGTTTATTACTGTTCTCTGTTGCAGTTTAAAAGTTCATTCATACGTTTCCATAGCTTATTTGACATGAAAATTGTTCAAGTAAATGACTGCACGGGAACGGCACACTTTGTCATGTGACAATTATTTCTGATTGGGGTCACGTGTAATGATATCTTGTACGTATCAAACACGATGATCGCCATAATTAGGTAATACCGTTTGTACATCATTATTGTGAAAGTTAATTTCCTAAAATTGAAATTGACTTGTCCATCCTCCTGTTGAAGTGTCCTAAATTCCCTGTCAAAATTACGTAATTAAAATTACCGATGTCGTAAATGTGTCATGTGACATCGGAGCGGTTTCTACATCAAGATTACATAGCAAACTGGTGTTAGATTTTTACATTGAGAAAACCAGTCCTCAGGGCACTTTGACACTTCAGCATTGTGTACCAGTCCAATAGTTGTTTTACAAATACCCACTGACCGCTTTATATGGACGTGTGAAAAATTGCAGTATCGCTATCGTTTCATTCATTATTGTTGCGAAAAAATTAACGCATTACGTCTAAAAAGATAACAAATCACGGTTCATTTACTCTCTTAGAGACACGAGGATTGGTGTCATTTTACAGGGTACCCAGATTTAGATAACTTGGACCACTTTAAAGCGACACATTTGTCGGTGATAACACCCACTGAACTGTTCCCTTATATAACCGGACTGTTTTCATTGTGGACATTGTTAGGCAGATATCCAAGACGCATCAAACACAGCAGTTGTGTAAATCTGACATTACTGTTGTCAGTATTCAAGCATACTATATTCACTTTTTATCTTGTCTGTCTAATACTGTTCAATATGGACAAACTCACGCCCGTTAATGAAACACCTCGTATGTAATATGAAATATATTTCTGTCTTGCTAAGAAAGACCGTTCTGCGCACGTTCACGTCTGGCGCTCATTCTGTCGATGTCTTTGTTAAAACAAGCAAGGCACCCGCAATAACTATTGATACTATTACGTACGTCTCTAAGGTTTGTTGGAGTTGATCAACACATTTTATTGTCTGCGTGTATCGACAGTAATATAGATGCTAATAACTAAATGATTAAGTTTAGTAATATATATGAATGTTCGTGATAAATTACACACCTGAACCGAAATTAATAAAACATTATCGTTTGAGTAGATTGTTTTCCATTGAATTTTGCAATAATGTTTCAAGTCATATTCAATTTTGTTCTTATATTAATTGTTCTTCCAGAACATTATCAGCATTAGATGAATATTAAATTGTCAGCCATCAGGAAAACAAATAAACTTTATCCAAGCTATGTGGACAAATTCCGCTCAATATATACACCTACAGAGTATACATGTACTTACATGCATATAATCTTAGATATTCAACTTGATCCCATTTTTTCAAAGTCAGGATGTGTCGGTGTTCTAGTGCTGGACTACTTATCGGATTGTCGTTGGTTGCAAACACGTTTCCAGGGACGCTTTTTCAGTTTCCCCATCCCAACTACCGAGTCATGATACTGTGGAATCGTTAATTTTCGTTGGGGATTTAATTTCGTGGATTTCGTGGGTCTACTCATCCACGAAATCAAATCCCCACGAATTTAAATACAGAGATAAGGCATCACTTTTCAAAAATAAAAAATCCACGAATTTATGTACCCACGAACTAGCCATTTTAGTAAAAACCACGAAAATTGAGCCCAACGAAAATAAATGAAAATACAATAATCACAGGAAAACGGGCGAGGTTGTATATCGGTGCTTTACATCGGCCCGATAAAGAACCAGGAAAAACGATTCAAGAGTAGGGACTTACTAGTAAATGCCTGGTTCTCCTGCATAGTCTCTCCCCTTTCTCTCTGGGGCGGCCATGGAATGACCATAGCTGTCGAATGGACCATCAAACATCAGACAAACGGTAAGTTTTCCACAGTCATATTCTAATCACATTAAAAGCCATGGACGAGCTGTCAGACTGGTGGAAACGTTCATATGGTTTACGCTAAGTAGCAAAGTCAACAGAGAAACTTGTAAAAAGACACAAAGTATAAATGTTTCAAACGAACGATAGATTTGTCAATATGGTTAGAAAATATTTATACAGTGTACATTACACAGGTTAGGTAGATCTATTGTCCTGCAAAGTTTGTTTAGACTTTCCGTTATGTTTTGATTTCTCACAAATTATCGGCTATTTTCCTTTTGTCGGCTTGTTTTAAGTTGTCTCAGAGGATCTTTTGCTTTGTAACATTTGTTTTGGTCTCCGCACCCTGATATTTGCATAACAGCTTCGGCAATCGTAACTGCTCGGTCATTTCCGTCACTGAGAAATACGCCTCGAACGTAAGTGTAGGGTTACAATTTTTTGTTATGCGGTTTCCGGTCACTACTTTTTCCACACTATAGGCACTCATTTTCAAGAATTATTCTTGGAATGGCAGACTTTCAAACGAGAAAGTTTGTCGAGAAATAGTTTGTTTCCATCGTTGGAAGGCCCAGGATCAGCCATGTAGCCCGTGAACAACAAAAACAACGAGGTGACCTGCCTGTTGTATCCGGCGAGGCACTTTCTTTAGACAAACGCCAAGGAGTTCCGATTGAAGCTTCGGTACACTTCGTGATCACTCGCATACTTTTGACACTGAAAATAAAACACTATTTCTATTCAGTCCCTTTTAGTATACATGTAGTTCGTATATAAAGTTGAGTGAACGCCGAAATTTCCCCACAAAAAAAGTTTATGTTATCAAGGTATCAACGAATTAAAGGTCATACAACTAAAATATCCTCACTTGCAATGGTTGAGGCAGAATGTGTTGATACTCTGGTTGAACATGCACCTTTCTCCGTCAAACCTTTTCAAAGTGATCTGAAAGACCAAAGATGAGCATTATGTCAAGGACAATACTAGTAAGTTAATTCTGAAAATTCTGTAAAATCATGCATAGTTCGAGAAAAATCATGTTTTCATGATTTCCATTCGAAGGTTTAACTCTTAAAATTTCAAACTGGTTTTGGAAGAGGTTTTTCCACCAACACTTGTTCAATTCACTTGAGTAATTTATCCGTGCCTGGAAATGGGCATAGTTTCTTCGTAGTGTAGGGTGCTGTTCGATCTACAGAGAAAGCTTTGACACTTTGGATCAGTAAATTCTTCTTATGAATTTTTAAGCTTTGGGTTTTGGTGATACATTGTAGTATGTTCAAATGGCTTTTCTCCTGTTTGTCTGAACGGTAATAACTTGTTGATATGAAAAGATAGAACTGGTGTGTATGTTGGTGTATAGATTCAATAGACCTTTATACGTTTTCTCTGCATCCGCCATGGTATTGTTAAACTAGTTCCCGTTCCATGTTGAAGTGCAAGTCTATGAATAAAAGTTAAAGTTACATGAGTACTTTCAGATTAAATGCTGTTGTTTAACCATAATAAGGACCACAATGGAAATAAGGGATATGCTCCTTTTGGTGCCATCCTTGGTGTTGGTGAGCATGCCATGTACATTTATTGTTTACTTTTACAATATATACAATGTGTTTTATGTTTTGTGTGTTAGTTAAAACTTTAACTAATTTTACATAGATTGTAGAGCAAATTTTTACAACTTATATTTACTACTCTCTATGACAGCTTCCTGGATTCTGACCAGTACTAGCGCCGAAAGAAGGGATTGTGAAGGCTCCGGTTAAAGTCCGCCACTGACGGGAATCGAACCTACAAACTCCTAGTTAAGAGTCTGACACTCTACCCCTACACCACTGCTCCTCCTTTTTTGTATGTATTTGTATGCTAATTCCGAAATAAATCTCTCAATCTAATATAAATACAATTCATTATTTCGCATTAGACACTTATACAATGTTTCTTCTTAACTGCTGGCGACCCTTATGTTGTTGTTCAGGTGATGGCGGCGATAAAATGAAGACTTTTTTATTACTTCACATTGATTTGTATCACTAAAATACCGGTGTCCGCGATGTTCATCAATTTGGTAAACCCGTCAAATGGATATATAAATATTTTTAAAGTATAAAGGGATTATTTGAACAATCTTGGATAAAACGGATTAGCCCTTTTCAATGACTACCGCAATATTTACATTGACACATGGGAAGAGAATTTCGCGAACGTTACAAATAGTTTAGCATTTAACAAGTCTATGATTGGAGTGCAGTTTGAATTTATTGAAAAAAGAGAATTCAATGTCTAATAATTAGGTTTGGTTTGCGATCTGTGTAACCCTAAGTAATGGAGCGGGCCTTTTGGTTTTATACCTCAAGCTAAATTCTTGTCAGACTACTCTTTGCTCATTCTAACTGACTAATACTCTATATATGAATACATTACCTCAAACGTGGCCTAGTGGTTATGGTTGTCCGTCTTCCGATCGGGAGATCGAAGGATCGAACCCAAGTGGAGACCGAGTTAGAACTGATGCAGTCGGTTGGTGAGCTGCCAGCTAGTTAAAAAATGGTTACCGTAAGCCCATTTCAGTCAGGCGCCTGGCAAAAAGAGAAGGGTTTCGGGAGGTACTGCGCTTATGAAAGACATGTGCCTCATAGGCCAACTTGGCTGGTCCTTTGACTATAATACAGGAAGCCTTTACTTTAAAAAAAGTTTACCTTTCTATAAATATGTATAAACGGTAAAAATAAACCCAGTCGAGTTAATGTTACTGTGACTTCTGTCCAGTACAATAATGTAAATTATTTTTAGTAAGGAGAGATAATCTTTTTTTCAGACTAACTTACAAAATCATAGTTTAATTTGACTTATCCTATTTGTAAGTCATTTTTGTTTCTTCTTCGAAATTGCGGTCTTTTATACTAAATGAACGTTTTACGGTCCATTCGACAGCCGCAGTATGGTAATTTCTGGGCCGCCCAAGAAAGAGAGAGAGAGAGAGAGAGAGAGAGAGAGAGAGAGATACAGGAAAATCGGGCATTAATATTCCTACTCTTTTAGATGCCCGCCTCATCCCTTTCCTGTCATTATCTGGACACAGTACTGGCCTCGTTAGTTGGGATAGGGACAATGAAAAAGCATCCCTGAAATTCAAACCAACGACCTCCCGATAGGCAGTCCAGCGCGTTACCGCTCGACATCCGATCTACCCCTATAGTTAATGAACAAACAAGGAGTTCCTATAGAAGACACGTGAACTCTGCTCCTTGACAGATAGGTCAATGACTGGGTAATTTTATCGATGTTGACCAAAAACTAAAAAAATGTTAATCCAAAGAAAAATTCAACATTAATGTCAGTGTTGAATTTATTACCTTAAAATATTTTTTCTTGGCACACACATTATATGTCAATTATTTATATATTTGTAGATCCCCGTGATATAATTATTTTAAATTGCCCTAAGGGGTCTTTGTACTGCTCATATCAGTCTGAATGTCCACAAACAAAAATCGCCTTGGTTACTATTGTATTTTTATTTTATTTTTTGAAAATGATTTATATTGGTTTGCAGGAGTTTATGGACATGTAAAACTGATAAAAGTATAGTGTTTAAAATCTATCAAACGTCATCTTAATAAAACTGACAACATTATTTTTGTTTTAATTATAGTATACATCATTTAAGAAAAGAGAGCGTTTTGTGATACTCGTTGACTTTTCAGTTTCCCAAAATTCTCAGTTGAAATAAAATGGAAATAAAATAAAACAAAATGAGGAAATGTTATATCGTACACAGGCAGTATAGTAACGGACTTACGGAATACATATTAGTTAAAAGGGGTCGACTTTTGTGGCAATTGTTTTCCTTTAAGGTATTTTTTGGGGTTGAAGTAATGTGTTTTATATAGAATTCATTATTATTCTATCATCATGGGTCCCTTACTACTGTCTGTGGTATCGTATACTCAAAATTAAAATAGATTGAACAGTCTTCTCAAGTAACCTCATAGAATAGTACGATGTTTTCACAAACGTTCACATGTCCACCCCTTCGTGTTTTTTACAAAGACGTTGAACAATGTAAATAAACTTTGCATAAAATGTCCATATGTTTAGACTATGGTTCTTGTACTCACAGAAAAAACAAAACAAGTTTAAGAAGAGTAAAGTTTAGGAGGTACAGAGCAGAATATTACTTAAATGAAATCCATGTAGACTAGTACTCGAGGCGGATCCAGGATTTCAGAGACTAGGGCGTGGGGAGGGGCGTAATAATTGAATGATATTTCAATGCGCACCCCCTTGAATCCGCTACTAAATAAAATCATGTTCTATTCTGTTCTTGCATTATTTGACAGAATGTGGAAATCTTGACAAGAAACGAATACAAATAATCATTTCCAATATTTAGTAAACATTTTTTAAAAGACATAAATAACAACAGACACATGAAATACGGCATGCCTTATCAACATTCACTCATCCAATGTTTTACCAGTTATCCGAGGAATCTGGAAATACAATGGTCAGTTAATTCTTAGGACTATAATTATTTGTTTTACACATTAAGGGTGGCGTTTATGTGTAGATTGACCGAAGATAATTCTCCCGTTTTGTACCCGTGGCAACTTTAACGGCACTGACACGGTTTTAGGGCATTTTTACACCTATGTCCTGACATCTTTATCAATTTTCAAGTTGCAAAGTTATGTACTGATGTACGATAATATCATGTTTTATTCGGCGTGAAATTTTTATTTCTATTTTGATGACTATTTATTAGATATCTCTTTTAAAATAGTTTTGATATATATTTTGTGGCAATAATGGTTTCCATATATTTGCTATGTGTGTTTTATGAGTCCACTATTAAATTTTGAACCTATTTCCACGTACTCGCACAATTATGTCACTTACAAATTAGAGGTAATTTGGTCGCAACAATTTCAGTTTAGAAAATAAATTGGACAAAAATAAAGATTTATCTATGAAGTATAACGATCGTATATATGTTTCTTCTTGGCAGCTACGATTATGTATGTTCAGAAAATAAATGATAAATGTTCAGTTAATATGATATGGAAATAAAAAAAATATTTTATATGAAAATAGCCCTTGTATTCATTTGTCATATGTTGTATCCATGATTATGTACAATGTCATATAAGTTGAATTAATTAACAGTTTCTTTATGAAACCAGGTACGAATGTCATGTGTGCAGAATCATGTGTTCATTCTTGGCCATATAGCGAGGACAAGATTTTGCATTTTTTAAAAAGAAACGTAAAACAAATACTGACACATTGGAACCTACATTCAGTCCTTATATCATTCTTTTGTATACGTTTAAAGATATAAGTGTTAGCATGTTGGATGATAAACATATACATGTGTTAGAGATTGATACAAAATCCAGTGTCCAACTTTCTGTCCTTATGGCATTAAACATTCTGGTTTCATGGTTAGAAAGTGTTGTCTGTTTAACTCCGTCTAAACGATGCTTATTTAAAGTAAATTAATAGCCCTATAACATGATATTCTTCCTGTTTCAAAACCGATTTATCAAACGTTGAATTCATACATCTCTCATCGTACAATATTTTGTTTGAACTACTTTTCATACAGACTTTTCCCATTGGTTATCTAGTATCCGCACGCCCCGCCCTCAGCTCGTTAAACTGACAGCCGAATAAGACAGGGCGGGGCGATAGGCAGAGACATATCAAAGTTGGCTATTTTCTGTATTTTACATCATTGTGATACGAAGTGTAATTGGTGAATGGCGTCTTTTTAAATATATTTGCAAAATTTAATGATAAAAAAGACGAGTTGAAAAAACTCAAACCGGACAAATATTTGATTAGGAAATTTCTCGTTTTTCTATACCACCATTTGCAAAGCTGAAAGAAGGATTTTATCGTAACTTTTGTGGCTGATCGGTGTGTAACGTTCTGATAGCTAAATTCGGTGCTTTTCAGTGGGTTTTTGATATTATGTCTCATAGTGCTAGCGAAGTGACGATATTACCAAGTTTGAACTGATTTAACGATATACCAAGGAATTGGACTTATAACTTTTTTCCATTTCGAAGTCTACCCACACCAAACGTGGCGATCGAAAACATCATTACGACGATGCAGCTTTGTGCTGGCTGCCAGAGCCCGATAGTTGATCGGTATCTACTAAACGTCCTTGACCGGGCTTGGCACGTGCGCTGTGTGCAATGCACGGACTGTGGCAGCGTTCTCAGTGATAAATGCTTTTCCAGGGACAGTAAATTATACTGTCGCACAGACTTCTTCAGGTATCATATTTTGTTTATATTTTAATCTGTAAGTGTAAACACATAAGTTCTTTAAACACATTTAGACGCCGACATTTTCTCAAACTGATTCTTCAGGCATAATATCCGAGAATTCATAAACTCAGATGTAACATTTTATAATTTCGTTCATATTCCATTTATACTCTGTTTGTTTATTCAATTCAACCCTTTATCTGTAATATGCATGTTTCTGTAAAACATTTGTATACGTGATAAGTGTATCACTGTGTGTATATATTATGTGACCATGTTCGTTTTGTACTCGTCTTTAAATTAATAAATATCTATATATAAATATAAATATCAAAATCGGTTATCGATATGTAATGGAAACTCATAAATATTAACACTTTATTCGATAGATTGTATACATACGTGTGTGTATATAAGTCCTTGAATTTATACAAGTATGTATTTAAACAAGTACATAAAATTTAATATTCATTTAGTGTTGTTTCTTTAAATGTTGAAAGATAGTTAATTTTTTGTTTCAACTTTATCAAGAATTACTTGTTGCTGTAATAATAGGTATGTAAATATTTATGACAAAACGATTCTATATCAATATAATGTTGTTGTGTTTGTTTATTAATATAAAATGTTTTGATATGTTTATTTATCAATAAACATTATTTTTCTGTGACACAGGTATTGATTGGAAACTCATTAACGTGCATATATATTATATCATACATACACCAATTAATTCCTAAAACGAAATTCATAAATGGCAACAAAATTAACTCTATCTACATTATTCATATATTCAAATATTTGTTTAAATATGTTTTATCAAAGAAATCTAGTCGGCTAACTTAAATTATTTCATAATGCATTTTACTCAGACTTTAAAACATGATTTACATAATTATGTAATATTTTTAATACAACAAAAAGTTCTTCAAAGTAGTATGTGTGTATTTTTATCTATATTTTCATATAATGATTTAATTATTAATTATATTGACACAGTGATCATAAGTACGTCCGCTCAGTCTGTACACTGTTGTTATATTTTAATGTATATTAAAACATTGTATTATTGTTTTCCCTTTTATTGTTAAGATAGTTTATGCTTCGGGCGAAATATATGTCGACCTATTGACGAACTTTACAAGAAGTTTTGACTTGAGGGAAAATAATTCAGATAAAAAACAATTAGTGAATTAATTAAAAATCCACGAATACATCTTCAGTACTAGTGTATCTGAATTTTGATATACGGGTATTTTTTTCTAATGTCTATATATATTTGTGTCAAGTAATTTTTATAACATTGTGCATTTTATTGATGTATGTTTAAAGAATTCCCCTACTTTATGTCACTTAAACAGATTTGAATTCAAAAATAGATTAATGTGAAATAAATATGTATGATAACATCATGTGATTGATATTTAGTCTACAAATTCAACTGAAGTATCTGGTGAACGTATTCTAGTATACAATATAGACTCATATACAAACTGGTCACAACTGGTCAATACTTTAAATAAAAAATTTGGTACACAAACTTTTGGATATTTTTGGTCTGATTTACTTGAGTTTTATCGAACTATATACGTATGGATTTGTTGTTCTTGGGCCCATGCAGATAGAAACGGCGACATAGAAATGCAATTAATCGGTTTACAAAAGCTGATTGTCAACAAGCAAATACAGACGACATAATTTTTATATTATTGATATACATATGTGTGTAACGTTGTTATATTCACACGTACCTTTTGGCGTAATGAAATTGAAATAAATAAACAAATATAAACATAAGAATAAGAGACATATACCAGAAGACAAATATCGTTTATACATACGGCACTAAGACGAATGTTAAGAACAGCAGCGAACTGTCGTCTGCTATGAAACAACAACTAGTTCTGTCACCGTTATCTGTGGGAATATGTTACGTCAGTGTACTGCAGAGATTTTTTTCACATTTATTGACAAAATTGTTGACTTTTTGTCTCCCTTTTAACTTTGGCACTCATTAAAATTTCATAATTACCGAAGACTTTTTCTAAAGAATTTTAACCACTAGCAGTTTCGGTTCAACATTTTCTCAACTTTGATACAAACAAGGCATCATTGAACTTTTCTACGGTTTCGCTCAAATTTTGTGTCGCGTCGAATTGAGCAAACTGGGCGTTACGTGGCATTGTAGCACTAACGTCTTTAAACTACATCTTGTTGCTGCACTGAAAGGGGGAAAAAACAAAGCAAATGTTGAACAGTTTCAGAAAACACATCGCCCTTTCATATTTGATCGTATTCTATCCGCAGTTTGTATTTAGGGGATTAAGGAACACAAATACACGAAACGGTTAGTTTTATATGCTCGCATATTAATCAGAGTTCGGGTATTTAAATCCAGGTACTATTACAAAATGCAGTCGTTCACACACCTACATTCTCAACGATTCACAAAGAACACATTCGAAATCTTTAGAAAAAGCGTAACTTCTCAATGACAAGTAATCTTTGGCCTCGTATTGATGACTTCAGATTCGTAAAGTACATGTTTGCCGGCTTTATTAGAATGTTTCTAAATGGTGATGCGATTTGTAAAATACTCCTCGCTCGAAATTTTGGTACATTTTTTACGCAAACTATAAGATGCGGTTAGTAAAACGATCTCTTCAATGGGAAATCGTAAATTTACATTAAAATGTATGCTCGTATTGGTAATTTCAATATTTGTAATAACTTCTAATTCATTTGGTAACATAGCTGTTCACTAACCGTGCCGTTTTCGTATGTAATTCTTTCACCAATTGTTAAATAAATTATTCCGTTATATTCTTTCATATTTGTTTAATAAAAACATTGGTTAAAAAATTATAATGTTATTTTTTCAGGAGATTTGGTACAAAATGTGCTGGGTGTACACAGGGGATTTCGCCAAACGATCTCGTCAGAAAAGCGCAAAATAAAGTATTCCATTTGAAGTGTTTTACGTGTATGATTTGTCGGAAACAACTCTCCACCGGCGAGGAGCTTTATATCGTCGGTGAAAATAAATTCCTGTGCAAAGAAGACTACTTACAAAATAAATTAGAAGGTATGTAACTTAGTAATCTTCCGTATTCTTGTATAAATTTTATTTACTCACTAACTCTGAATATTGTTGCGAACAAAGGTTCGATCATTTTTGTTACAATGACCGTTTGTTAAGAAACAATTTTACTGAAATATATGTATTTTCTCTCCGTAAAATACCTTATTTCCATTAATAGATTCATAATTGTATTTTTATACATTTTTAGAAAATATAAATGACCATGAAATTATATCCTATTAAAAAATAATCAACAATAAAAACAATAAAAAAAAACTGATAATAAATTGATAAAAAAACTCAATATCTGTTGATACTAGAAACTAAACTACATCTATAATAATTCTTTAAAAAGAACAGAGTAAGTTTCTAACGAATAGATGATAGTGAGTATGATACTGAATAAATAGACTGGTGCATCATTTCAAGAACTGGAAGCATAAATAGCAATGAACCAGTCTATAGGATAACTCCGAAAGTCACAACTTCGTCAAGGTGTTCTATTTCAATATTACCATTCGGCAGTGGGTGGGGTAGGGTTACATGTCGAAACCAAAACATTCCACACATGTGATATCGGTCAGTTCAAGTAAATATTTATTCCTACATGGAACTTTAGTTTATGAAACGCATACATAGGTGCCTTACAGTGATACAGAATGTCAACATACTTCTTTCTTTATCATTTTAATAAAGAAAATCGTCCATTTATTACCTTGAGAAATAAAATAAATGAAACAAAGTCATTATAAATACGTAGACAATCAATAGATGAAAATTACAAATATGTTGAATCCATAGATAAAACTATAACGATTTAATAAATATGTAATAAATATTTTATATAGATTCTAATTCAATATTATGTTAATTATTTGTTCTTATATTTAATTTTAAATTTGCGGATCGTCTATTTTTTATTTTTGTATTTTGTAAATATGCATTTATATAGACGATGTACTATGTACAAGTCTTCAATAAATGATATGTTCTGTTCTGTTCTGTGCTATCTAATCTTATTCCCCATTGCTAGATTAAATGCAGAGATAAATTATTATAATTTATTATTTAGTTTGTCAAGTACAATATTATGTAGTTTAACGTTTAGTCTTTTTATATTGCATTATCCTACATTTATGTACCTTAATATTCACAAAATGGAACCCATACCTTCTGAAAGACAGTAAATATACTTTCTATGACAAGAAGGAAATAAATAAAATATGGTCGTCATTACTAAATGCTGGGTGAACCTCGTGAACGCTCGCTTGTAGTCCCGTTTAATTCCTACGGCTTGTGAGGTCGTAGACAAACTTTAATACAGAAACAATGCTTGTTTTATGACAAATGAATTATCCTATTTGGTTCCCGGATTGACGTCATTAAGAATCACGTCACGATTAATTGATTTAAACCTACCGGCGGGTCGGACAAATTAAACATTCATTTATAAGCTCGAATAATTACGTTTTACGTACAATCGTCTTATAAATAATGTCTGTTTGACTATGTTAGAATTAACAAAATGTTTCAGGGGTTTTGACTAAATATTTCTCCAAAACTAAAAATAATACCATTAACCAATTAAAAGGCACACGATTTTGCATTCTCAAAATATTTCCAAAACACCCGTTGAGAAATTATGTTCATAACACACTATTCTTCAATGCCTCGACTCAACTCTCAAACTATTCAAATTGCTAAACATAGAAACGAAGCATAGCAGCTGTCCATGTCATAGAAAACAAAGGTACGCCGCATGAAGCCTCAGTGTCGCGTTCAGCGACGTACTACTCGATTAGAACAGTTCGGTTCCAACAATTGTTCTCCGGCGTCGAGCAGTGACAATCAAGTGCAACCCATTGACCGTCGCTCCATTGATTTTCGTGAAAAAATTGTAAACCGATCCCAGTTCTTGAAATTCAAGATGAACTTGAAAAGGGCTCAAGAACCTTGTCAAATAAATTGACAGAAAACTATGAACATTTTACAATACTTTGTATACAGCCTTTGGACACTGGAACCTCGACAAAATATAGAAACGGGGTATTGAAGAGGAAAAGTATGTGTGTTTGTACAAATTGAATAGGAAACGATCACTTTTTTAAAAGCACTTTATTATCAATTAAGTTTTATGCTATCGCATTAAAGAATTATTGCACAGAATCATCTCCAATGAATTCTTAGTTTTGTATTTATTTTAATGTTTTATATGAGCGTTTTAGCATAAGTATTAAATTACACACACGAATATCACAACTGTTTTCTGTTTTGAAACAATCATATTATCAATACATTACCATGGTTACCTCTATTTCGACTTGTTTTTACCCTATATTATATTTAATTATCTGAAATATTTTCCGAAATCTTTTTTAAAAATAATTTTCTTTCATTTTTGATTAAGTACCATTTTATTTACTGGAATCACACTGAATGGTGGGGCGTATTTATTTGACATCTTGGTGATATGGCCAATTATTTCTCCTGTTTACATATGCAGTAAAACCCCATAAAACCGGACACTTTCCGGACTGTGCCAAATGTCCGGTTTTCAGAGAGTCCGGTTTTTAAAGTTTTTACTGTACATGTAAAATAAGAAGTTCAGAATATAGCTATTCCATGTCTGAGTGAAGGATTTCTATACTATGATAATACTCGGTCCTTGTCATATCTAAACCCCATATTTCCTCGCACCTAATAGCCTGGTTGAGAACATTTTCATATTGGATTGGCTGAAAAGAATACAATTGCATAATTCCAAGTATGATACGTGTTCATATACGGTGAAAATGAAGCTTAATCAATTAGACACTACGTTTGATGTTAACAGCTTCAATTAATCGTGTCTCAGGTTATAATAGGACCAGGATTGGAAGAAAATACACAATATTAAAACGGGTCGATTCATTAAATAACACGTCCGTGGTTAAAGCGATTTCTTTTAGTAGTGGGTTCTAAGCAGCGGAAATATAATCGTTTTTAGTAAATATTTTCAAACTGATTTTCAAGCACCTGTTTTTTTAACAACTCATTGATAAGGGTCGACGATACAGGATATACCATGGCTTGTACATTATCTGTGGAAATGAAGTAAAAGGAAATATAATGATTTGGATTCATTCAATTAATTATAAAGTTAGGTTAAAGCGTACATGTTTTTTTATACATACAATGCTAAAATCTGATTGAAAAAGAAAATATTTCCCATCTACTGATATGTATACTAGGCTGTTAAAGTGAATCCTTGACACGCAGTCCGGAATTGCTATGATTTTAAAAATGTACAATACAGTATAATTTTGTTGGTGAGATCAGCATCTCAGTTTAATATTACTATACCATTACTCATTTACAGATAAAAAAATGTAACTATCTAACCTTGAAAATTAAATGTGAAATCAAATTAGTGGTATGTAACAGGTGTCACTGAATCCACGGAAAATATACAAATTATTTGTTAGTTGAAGGTTAAGTGCGAAATAATTGATTAAGAAAAGAGAGAACTGCTGCCGGCCGTCTACCAGTGGTTAGAGTGCTGGAGTTGTAATCCGGCGACCCGGGTTGGAATCCAGGTCGCGACAGGTCATACCCTTCGATGAAAATTTGATAAAAATGTCGTTTTTCCTCCACATATGGGAAGTTGCCGATACCTTGTAATAACGTAAGCTAGTACTGCAAATACATTTGGTTAGGTGAACCGGCCGCCGTATAATAAAAAGAAAAGAGCGACTGACTATATTTAGTGTATGAGTTATTTTAGTAAAATTCGTGGATTTTGTAAATTCAAAAACGTGTTACAGTGATGTTTGAATATTTTTCGATAGTTACTTTGAGTTACTCGGTAGAGGTAATGTTGATTTTGACAAGGTTTGACAAGTAGACTTAAAGAAGGCTTGAGTGAATAGGTATCAAATTTTGAAATCTTGTGTAAACAGTCTTCGGTGTTTGAGTTTCAGCCCCGTACAATGAACGAGCCCCTGTAGGCATAAAGCGGTGTCGCGTTTCTTTCATGTGCTGTACTTTTCACAAAAGATAGACCGTTCCGTGACTCATAAACAGAATGTCATAAAATCTTGGCAAAGTTCTTTCCTTCCGGTGTTTATTGTCATTTCGTGAAAGACTTCAGTACGGCACCAATTCTTTGCGAGTTCATTTGACGAAATTCTTTTGAATATTATTTACTTTTGTCTGAACCATACAAGCATGTACGTATTTGCTGAAGTCTATTTGCATTCATAAAAAAGCGACATCATAAAGCTGGCCTTCTTAATAAATATGTTATGATTCGCTTAATTAACAGAACGTAAACGTGATACGCATTTTGACACCCGAAGAAAACGAACAAACGGAAATTCAACTGATAGTTCAATACAACAAGTGTTTGTGATACAATACATAAATTTTACTATAAAATATATTCTAATAAAAATATCTTAATAATGAACCAACTAGACAGTCAACGGTATCAGTTTCTGTATGTAAAATAATTCTGTCACCTTAGACAAGGACTTACACACATAAATGTGTATACGTCCTTGCCTTAGAATTAAAAGGGCCAATCTGCACTTTTCATGAATGTCAGATATGTTCTTTTATTCCTAACGACTTGTGTCACCAACACGAACATAAAATGGCAACAAACATTTGATTTTTAACATATTAGATAATAGTGCAATACTAAACAATTAATTGAATTATATCAAACATCTAAATATAGCACACATGATTAATGTCTAATCAATGTACCTATGTAATAATAAGCATTTTTGTTTTAAACGCTAATTATTAGCATCATTCATATGATAATTTCAATATCATCATAATCAACTCAAAATGATGATCAACAACAAAACAAACATACAGACGATAGGTTATAAAACACCAGAAGCCTGGTGCCTGACACTTTGTCACGTGATCCGCAAATCAACTCCTACAGTTTCCCATAGAACAAACAAATGAAACACTCAAGTAAGGTGCTCAAGTTAATATTGACATGTAGAAGTTTGACCAAGATGTTGAATCTGGTTCTCAACGTTTTGTTATAATACAAAGGTAATATTAAGCAAACATGTCAAGAGGTATTATTTAAAGATTTTCGGAATTATTAGAATGTTTCAAGTTTCTTCGTATACCATCTTACACCGTCGCTTTTAAAAAAAATGAATTGAGCAGAATTCAAGGTGATTAAATACAAATCTTAACATTAAATTTGAAGCATGTAAGGCATAAAATGTCTGTTTCTAGTTACATGCTCATAAAAAATGGGATAGGTAGGTCGAGGCGTTTTTACTCTTAAAAGCGGATGGAAAGGTAAAACAAAGAATGGTCTATTAGGAATTATAATGAAATAGTTTACAGTAAAACCCCTGAAAACCGGACCCCGTCCGGACCGGGCTAAAGTCTAGTTTTCGGAAAAAATCCGGTTTTTAGGAGTTTTACAGTATTTATACAAACAGGAGCTTTTTATTTATTTGAGCAATTTGAATAAATGGAAAGTATTTCGCGTATTTTGTTAGATAAAACATTTCATAAAAAATATATGATTTCAATTTTATGCCAGTTATCGTTACTAGACTCTGATGGTGTGAATTGTTTCTGAATTTTAGTATTTAGTATTACGAGTAGCCTATAATGCATTTCTCATCAATACTGACTGAAATAAGACTGATAAACAATAAGAAATGCACACAAGACAAAGGATAAACAAACAATTAATGTGCTAGGTGTCAAATAAATGCAAGTTTCGTACGAATGTCCATCAAAAAGATCTAACGACGATTTATGTGCCGGTAAATTGTTCAAAATTTCAGCGACTTGACACTGAGTTGTTTTATTATGTTTTCAGTGTTAACGAAGTATGAAATGTGTATTCGGTTCTCAAAACCCCACTGACCTTAGTCTGAAATAGAGGTAAATTTAATGCGCATGCGTGATGAGGCTTGGCAGCATTTTTCTGGTATAAAGGGGGACGTTAAAGACATACGGTTTAACCTTCCGTAGGAATATTTATTGAAATACATGTATTCTGGTATTTTAGAGAAAATGATAGAATTAACTCTGTTCTGTATACAACCAAGAATATCAGCCGAAATAGTCTGAGAACTTTATATCATGAACAATAAAATTATCATCTTGTCGAAATTGCAAAGGATTGCTATGCAAAAATCCCTTTTCTTTTTGTTAGGCTAACTCTTAATGTCTGAAGAAATACTTCGCGAAGAACAAACAAATAATTTGAATAGACCGCATGTTAAAATGTAATAATACGCTAGAATCTTGTCTCGCCTCCTTGCCACAGTGTCTAGCCACAGGAGTTTTAGATTCAAAGACTTCCATTACGTATTGGTTTGAAACCCTGTTATTACCGATGTAACGGTCTGATATGCATTATTGACACAGCCCGCCCACTTATCATTGCGCATAATATTTAAAAAATAGCACACTTGTGGAAATGTTTAAGATCTTAAGTACGAACAAGCGAGCGTAATTCTAACGTTGTTGGTGGGATTTTTTTAAACAGTAAGTAGTTAATTAATGTAATTGGTATGATCCTTCCGTAGCAAGTATTTAAAGCCATTTCTTCATTAATTTCCGTGCGAAACCTCTTATCTAGGCCTCTTATCGTGTATCTAAAATGAGTGTAACAACATTTTCGTCTCCGGAGACCGAAGATTCCATGCAAGTGAAACTATTCTTGTTAATCACACTTCCGGTGCCATTTTACGACAATTGTTTTCACGTCAAAATTCTCTGCGGAACTATTCTGACAGCCGGAAAACGGTGAAACCATTTTGAAATTCAAATTTCTGCTACGACTGAATAATTAACTATTCGTTTATCAATAACATTGCGTGTTGCCTTGTCACAAATATTCAGTAAAACGTTTTGGTGTCAAACATGGACACTATAAATTCCATAGATTTCGTAATGGTTCATAAATACGGACAGCTATATCATGTGAAGGAAGTAAAAGCAGAGCGCCCAAGGGGCACGGTCGATCCTTTCCTGTACTTCTTTGCACACCATGCAACTCTGTTCAGACCCTCATTGTCAGCATAAAAGGGATCTGAACGAGAGAAAAATGTCTCAAAGGTGACAAAAGATCTGTCACGTGATTTGACAAGGAGTTTTTCTCGCCACCATATCTCGTCTAATTCGAGAACTTGCCTTTACAATTGTCCTCTTCAACAGAATATAACGACATTCTAGTGGATGAATAATGGCTCAACTGGGGATAAGAACAGGTCAAAGATGAAAACGATGTGGCTTAAAGATAAATCCGTCCTTCTGTCGTATGAATACCAAATCCAGCCAAACATCAGAATATCGCGCATGAATATGTAAATTAAGGCTGCAAGATACATTCGCGGGATAAAATAATCCCAGTGCATGGGCAAACACCAAGAGAAGTACACATATACGACACATTTGTTGATGCTCGTATGCAAATGAGCATTTCAGAAAATGCTTTGGAATAAGTCTGCTGGTTTAAAAGGATTTACCAAACACAGCCATCCGATCGATATGAAATTTGTCGATTTTTAAGATTCCAATGTTCGGAATTGAAAGAATAGTTTGCCTTACGTAAACAATTCACCAAGGGGGCTACACTTTTTTTAAATGAGAAAACTCGTAAATTTGTGCTCTAGAAGTTCTCGAAATTATTAATTATAAAATGTTGTATTTTCGCTGGCTGAGTGTCTGCTATACTAGGATATTACAAGCAGTCTGCCATTGTAACAACATGTAAAATGAATGAGGTTTTCTCAACAAAAATATTATTCTAATCACTCGTAGGGTAAATATATTATAACTGAAATTGACATTAAGAAATGTGCTAAACACTAGATATATGAATGTCTAGTTTCAGTTTAGAATTACTCGTTTTGCCTCATCAAGCATTTGACGCTATACAAACAAACGTATGACATTGTTTGCCAGTAGACGGCGCCACGGCTCCTAGCGTAAACCTTTCACAATTAGGACTAGCATAAAAAGTAACGTCCGATGTACATATCTGATACAAAATGTTTTTTATTAATTATGAAAAATATCCATATAAAAAACTACATTATGTATATAATGCGTAAAGCTACGGACAAAAGAAAGTCACATTAAAAAAAAACAGAGGCGTACTGATGTGAGTTTGGTTGGATGCTACAAGTTTGTGGCGTATAGAACAACACGTTGATCAATTTTGAACCTGAATAGCTATATGGCGTTATTTGTTTATATAGCAACTGTGAAATACACACAGTTTGTTTTTTATTCCAATAAGTTTGAAGGAAAGTGTAGATCAACACGAGGCTGCATGCAAACATTAATAACAGTTAAATTATATGACCGTAGAGTTTGCAATAAAACCACAATTAATGGCTCCAGGCTCTCGGGCAATCATGTTCTTCTAGGATTGGTGCAACATTCATGGAATATACCAAATGTTTGATGTATCAACTCAGTACCCCATACATATAAACACCGTTGAAACGGCAGACGAAAATTTGTGGTATTCCAACATGTCGGGCATCAGAGGCAGACGTCAGAAATTGTTTTTGTCGTTAAATATAGGAATCGCTCAATAAATAACGAAAGCCAAACAACGTAGCTAATAAATAAGTAATCAAATGAATGTAGCTTTCTGAAGAGAAACAATAACTCCCGCTAGGTTTAATCGTGAAATGTACCTGCGTAGCCATTATTTTGCCAGTAAACGTTAAAGTTTATACTCGGTCGGTGCCGAGACGGGATGCCAACATACTTGCCGCATTAAGCCGAGTTTTTATCGCCAGCTTCGTCGTTTGTCCGTGACGCAGTTTTGGAAATAAAGAATCACAAAGCGTGGAAAAATACACAGGCACGTTCTCTCGTGGACTGGTACTGCTCCGAGGTTTATGATCGGAAAGAGACAGGAATTGAGCAAAAACGACAAAAATGTGCCAGAACATAGGATATATGTTCTTTTACACCCTGGTCTAGTCTACCAAGAACCCTTCCGTTCAACTTATTGGGATGATGAATTGAGTACATGACAACTGTACGCCATATTCATCATGATTTATACGCGAAACTTTGTTTGTTAACGTTAATAAATAAACAAGAAAGGAAACCTTAGTTATGACATTCCGTGTCTCTAGCACAGTTCATGGTCCTTTTCGCTAATTGTGTGTTTATGTAACATTATCAAACAGATTGGCCATTCATACACGTGCATACATTTATTGTGAGGCGATTAGAATAAAATAAAAATATTTATTATTTCAAATTCACAAATTAATCAAAAATATAATCGAAACAAAGCCTTTGGTGGAACTGTTTTAAGCGTTTTGAGAGGTTGTGCGCGGGGTACTTTCTAGTGGGGGCACGGGTTGAGAGGTTGTACACGGGGTACTAGAAGGGGGTACGGGTTGAGAGGTCGTACACGGGGTACTAGAAGGGGTATGGGTTGAGAAGGGGGAGAAGGAAGAATAGATAACAATGCTGAAACGGTTTGTCCTTTAGCGAATTAGACTTGATTTAGGTGTTCGAAGTAAAGATTTAATTTACGTTCAGTGGTATGGTAGAGTTAGTTTATTTGTGTATGCTTTATAAATGCAATTTAACACTCTTCGTATGGATAGGACCTTCGTGCTTGTAATTAAAATATTTACATGTCAAATATCTTTTCTTTCAGGATCAGACGGTGAGGAGGACTCGATGGACTTTGACAGTACTCTTGACAGTCAAGATGGTGTAAGTGAAAAGGACCTGTATAGTGATGATAAATCCCATGTTATTAAAGGTTCCGTAAACCAAAATGACGGGTTAAAGTCGGAAGATTTGTTACTAAATGCGAATAATTCTTACAATGCAAAATTTAATGGAAACTGTGCTTCTCCGATAAAACTTGAAAACAACTTGCTCTCAGATCACCAACTAACAGTTAAACTTGAAAATGGAATAAATGGTTTATCAGAGAACTTACCACCGTCTCCACACAGTCCGGATATTAATATGAATTGTGGGACAACGTCAGGTCCCGGAAGTGACGAAAGCGTTGACATTAATGACAATATCTCTTGCGGAGATTTAAACGAGAATGACGGTGATAATAACGATTCGAACGGGAACCATTCCGGTCCCGGAAGTAAGCGCCGGGGACCAAGAACGACAATAAAAGCCAAACAGTTGGAAATATTGAAAGCAGCTTTTAATGCTACACCAAAACCTACTCGTCACATCAGAGAACAGCTAGCATCAGAGACAGGATTAAACATGAGAGTTATACAGGTATTATTTTACATTACTGTCGTTTTTAATAGTTTATTCAAAAACTTTCAGACAAAAAACACGCTTGATAAAACGTGATAACAAAAATGCATGGATTTTATTTTAAGATCTGCAGTTCTCTTTCTTTTCTTTTTTTTGTTTTTGCTTCGAGTACGTGTATATTTATGTTCCTATAAGATTTTGTACAAAATGATGCATCTTTCTTTTAAAAGTCCATTACGTTAACATAATGCGTTTTCCGACTATGTATTTGTAATAGAGACACTATGTATCATGCACGTACGCGCACGTGCATTTTTGTAGGTGAATGAAACAGTTTTATTTGTACAAGATGTGTGGATTCCTAGCTTTCAGAGTAAATTCTATATAACAGTTTTGTGCTTTTGCAATTAGTTAACATAATATATACTTATTTCACTAAGACGGGTGGGTAACACATTGTGTTTCGACCACAAACTAAATGATGTAAACGGATAGGACATCAGAGAGATAAACATTCAAATTAGAATAACAGAACAGAACAGAATTTTATTCCACGTGTACATTAGTACCTAGCAATACAATGCAGTAAAAAAACACCAAAAAACCACACACACACTTATTATATGCATTACGTCAAATATGTACAAATCATTGCTTCATATCATATATGTCAAAAGAAATTTTGGCAAGTAAAAAAACACAAAACAATATCCTAAAACAATCCTTCGATCAAATACATACATACACCAATACTGGCATAACTATGTCACTGATTTCAAAATTTCAGTTATGATTTAATTATAAGTAATTTAAAACGAATATAAAATATATACTTAACATATTTTCGATTTTCTTTTATCTAAGGTAGATATTCAAGATATTATGAAAAATCCATCTTCATTAATAGCTAATTGATTACAAGTTGGTGCGATATAATTAAAATGTTAGAGTTTTTTGTTCTCAATAATATTTAACGAGGCTGTGTTTATATGGTTATGAAAATCATTATATTAAAATCAATTTCAACTTCTAACTCAAATATGTTGAACGAAGAATATGCGAATATGCGGTTAATTTTTTTTATTTTATTGAACTTTTCACAATATAATGTCACGGTCATGTTTTCGTTTTGAATGCGAGTATATCCACGTACAAATACGTGATGTGTATAAAGGCTTTATTCATCGCTCCCTGTCTAATGATATTTTAATGAACATCAGAAAATAAACATTCAACATAATATTATAAAAAGCGGCAAATATTGCTTGCTTCATTTATCAACGTGAACATGCCGTAGACTAATTGAGAAAATCAACCATGTACAGTTTGAGAAATTTCTGTTAAATTAGGATTCATACAACGAAGACGGTTTAACTTTTTATTCAATCGAATGTTTTGGAAAACAACTTTGACAATCTATGCGATGTGGTTACTTGAATTGAAGCAGAGCAAATCGAGACAACAAAAATCTCGGTCTACTACTATCGCATACTTTGTGAGAAACTTTGATGAATTTTAATATAAAAAAATAAGCGACACATGGGTGGTATTCATTTTTGTTGAAAAATATGTAGTCACGTGACGAACCTGTCTGTACCCTGAAGAATGATTAATGAGCTGAGTATAGCCAAACACGTGTTAAGTAATGCTTCTACTTGTTGCAAATATTAGATGTTTAAGATATGAGCGGTGGTATTCATTTATATCACACATTTATAATAATATGGGAAAATTAGATTTTTTTCTCTTTTCTTAGCGAATATAATGAGAGCTTTTTTGTAAAGTTTTATACCTAGCGACGCTGATGATGACTGCTAAATAGTTGTAAACAGTTCAATTGAATAACAATCTTGACTGCTTCTTTTTTTGCAACATGAAGTATAAAACGAACTGACGTGTAGTATACCTTTTTTATTGTACCTAACATTACCCTGATTTTAAATACTGAATATTAATGCATTCTCTCATTTATCATGTAGTTGAAGTCATTCAAGTATCAGTCAAAGTACGTCGCTCTGAAATTTCCGAAAAATTATAAACAATATGGATGCTATTCTAATGTTATGTCTGATTTATGTGTTAAACATATATCAACAGAAAAACATAGAAACTGAACATAAATTACGACTTTACAAGTAACCCACCAAAAGTTACAATGAAACAATATTTTTCTACATCAAGCATGTCTGTTTTTCTCATCATCGCAATAGTTCAGTCTCGGTCGAGTAAACGCTCGAAATAATGGAGCAACAAGCACCTATTTTGCACCGACACCCCTCAGTGTAGGACAAACGCTTGAATAGTCTATGGAGAGCCATGCATAGCGATAAAACAAACATGTAGGTAACACTGATGCTTGGATACACGTGATCAAAGAACATTCGAAAAATGATACACCCTCGACGTTTGACATTTCTAAACAACGTTAATTGCTAAACTTCGTAACCCTTCGTTTACCCCTGAATGCTTTGAATGCAAGTGGTAATTATGTTTCTAATATTAGTCACATGGCTGGTAGTTTGTTGCCTCTTGCTGTTGGAACCTTTAGCGAAGCAGACTTTGTGTACTTGTGTATCGCCGAATGCATTTTGTTGATACCTTAAGAAATCTTACAATTGAAACAGTATTTATATACAAGTACACTGCTCAACTTTTAAAATAAGTCACTTCGATTTTTAATACAAATATACTTTATAAATATATTGAAGTATTTTACGCATTCGAAGACCTACTCCATACAAAATTTAAAATTTTAAAATATTTTAGACTAAGTCAAGCTTACGATAAAACGAAGTGACGTCACCAGTTTATTTTGTAAAGTATCAGAAAAAAGAAAGTTGTCGCCCTGCTTACAAAATATACATGTACCCTGTTGACCCATTATATAAGTTGAGTAGTGTAATTTTAGAAGAAGACAGGCAACAAAGACAATGTTCAGTTTTACAAAATGGCCGCCATTAATTGACAGTCGACCAAATATCAAAACGACATTTAGTATGAACCGGTGTGTAAGCTATAATTGCCGTAGACAAATTTTACACCACGCAGGTGTTAAAGCGTTCTTAAACACTTATTTCCATTGAAATGTCTGTCTTTACTTCAAATGATCCCTAATTATATCCCATTGCAGCCTTCTTCTGTAATAAGGTAATAACAGGTTGTGAGACGATCCGACTTTAATACGCTGCTATCCTTTGCATTGCTGTCATTTGGTCAGATACTAGCAAATTAACTACTCACAACCATTGACCGTACATACAACACAAAAGAAGATCCAGTTATTCAGACAGAAATCATTGTTCAGTTAATTCAACAAACGTGGTTTGGTGTTCCAGTATACGCCAAAACGGTTCAACAACAACAACAAAAAAACTACATGTAAAACACAAGCATGATAATCATATTTCTAGTCGGTATATTTAGATGCAGATTCGTCGGTTACCCGCACGAGAACAATTTAATTCACAAACCTTCCTAAGACAACTTATCTCTGAAGCATATAAAACATAACATTTAGTTGAAAACTTTTTTTTAAAATCTCATAACATTTAAAAGAACATAGAAAGCATGTTTAACATTAATGATAGCGATCTACTATGATGTATATAATCCTGAAGAAGCTCAAAACGTGGAACATATTTTCTTGTTTTCTGACTCATAACGTCTATTAGCCGCCCGCTCATTCCGTCTTATAACATAAAGCAGTAAGACAAACGTAGGTTTTCAAAAGGCATTAAAGTTATGTTTGTTTTAATTACAATCATAGTGGAATCTTCACGCAAAAGCAACAGTAAACTATCCTGTTGTATATAATACACATGTACGTAATGCTAGCTTGTTGGGTTACTCGGTTCGGTTTCTCAAAAAGAAAAAGACATTTTTTTTTATCTTTGAGAACTTGTTGTTAAATACCGGATATTACCAATGGGCTTTCGTATATCTTCTTTTGTTAATGGTTTGTGTATTATGTATTATATGATGGTTTATTCAAGAAAAAAGGCAAATTTGCCTAACATTCTACTTATTTACATTTTTACATATATTCATCGTAAATGGCATGATAGTTAATAACACATTGAATTATACATAACATTTATCAAAATTTGTATAAATTGTACATTTATATATACAACGTATCTTACAAATATTGCAAAAAATACAATACAAGAAAAAGATATACATATTACCATGGATGTTAGTCATATTAAACTCAAATAGCAGAACAGAACAGAACAGAACAGAACAGAACGGAACGGAACGGAACGGAACTGAAATATCAACAGTCACTTTCAGATGTTAACATTCCAGACTGAAATTTCAAAAGAGATTGTAAATGACAAAAGAAAATCTTTTCTTATATTAGTACATCAGACTTTTATATTTGTTAAATTGTCATGATTCGAATAACAGGGGACACTCTATCTAAACATTTTGAATATAAATCTATAAAACCCAATGGTTAGTACATGTAGTTATTTAGTTGGAACGTTTAGTGGTAAACTGGTCAATTTGACCTCCCAAGTTTTATTGACTGTAAGCGGCGAATTGGACAGATGTATGGGTATTAATTTACTAGTAAAACTGACATTTAGAATTACACTACATTAATTCTACCCTGATTTATGTGTTTGTGTAATTACTCATTGTTTGAATGACTTCTGTACAATACGAATGCATTGTTACAATAGCATAAAACAGTACAACCTCTCCAGAGTGGCCCACTCTTGATCAACAACCTCCCTGCAACAACAGTATGGTTGTTCCAACTGCATGATTTAACTATTAATTCAACCTCTCTAGAGCAATAACCTCTTTAACAACACGTAATTTAGCTTCTCCCAAAGGGTGGGAGAGGTTGCACTGTACTTTATATGACAGAAATCGGCACTTAGTGACTATGGTCAATATACATTTGAAACAGCACGGATATGGCAAACTACAAGCAAATACATTGTACGGGAAATTTGGAAAACACAATACAAACAATATAAAGAGAAACAGTTACGAAAACATTCATACTAGAAACACATACAATAAACAGACACAGGAAACAATTAAACATATGTTTGAACAAAAAGACATGTACAGTAGTGGGTTTGGGATAAGCGACGTCAGTTTGTAAAAAAACAACAAGAGAGATTATAATTACAAATTTTGTAAAGAGTCATTCCTGATATAGAAAGTTTCTTGTAGAAATATAGCAATTTTATAAAGAAACGTACATTTAACTACTACAAGACATTATGGAAACATGGAAACACATTTACTAACAATAGAAATGACATGTAGAGGTTATTCCACATGCTAACTGTCTGTCTATCTATTACAGGTTTGGTTCCAAAACAGGAGATCAAAAGAACGTCGAATGAAACAACTTAGTGCTCTTGGTGCCCGGCGCCATTTCTTTAGAAGTCCACGGCGCATGCGCGCACTCAGGGGTGACCTGGACGAAGCTGAAATGATGGGTCCCGGTTTTGGCTACTACAACGGTTAGTAGAAAATTATAGCTAAAAATAAATTGCTCGACTAAGTAGTGATTACGAATTATAAACAAACCTGAGTTGTTTTCAAGTAGAAATTTAAGGGTAATAAATCATAAACACAAATGATGGGAAATGCTAACTTGCTTAAAGTGTCTCTTAAGTCTTGACTATTAAAACTTGGTTCCCAAAACTTTTTACAGGATCTAGAACGTAACTTGTTATTCCATATTCACACGAAATCATAGTGTACCATTTATAGCAACCCGCTGATTTCCGCCATCACTCTAAACATGTAAAAAGGGAATTTAAATAAACGTCTCAAAATGCAAATGTCCGCAAAATTACAGGTTTGATTTTTTCGGCTTTTGTTGGTTCGTGAAAATATAGATGTTGGTCTTTTGATTTGCCTTTTGAAATGGGAGGGGAATTGTCGTTACCCCGGTCCCCTGGTGTTTTATGTTTTCGATCACACTGTGGGGTATCAGCTTATAATACCGTAAATGGCAACTTCGAATGTCGTAAAATTGAAATGTTGTCTCGCTTATTTTACTAAAGTGTGAACGGATCGTCGTGACTATTTCGATTTAAGGAAAGAAAGTCATTAGATTTATGGAATCATTTTTCGTTTCTGATCAAACGTTGTCATTCCTGGCTTTGTTCGTGCCTCATATTGGTCTCAAAACCAGCTTTTATGGGCTTATTATTGGCGATATTTACAGAAAGTCAAAAAGGGTTTGATAAATATTTGGCTGTTGGCGCGTATTAAATTTTTTATCACCGTACAATTATTGCCCCAACTGGCGACAAAAATTATGAAAAATAATAATCATAAACAAGAGAATTGCTTTGATCACGTCGAGTTATGGCAAAACTTGTCTGCCTCGCATTTAATATGTAGTGGAATGTTGTATTACTGGGCTAAGATGATAACTGAAGTATTTAGTGTTGAGATAACTAGGTTTTGCATGAGTTTAGTGTATACTATTCTGCATACATGACCCTTTTGCCACTTGATGTCATATTGTTATAGTCCCATGGTTACCTGTCCAAAACAGCACTTAACTGTGGTTTAATGTGTAATCATCGTGGAAATAATAGTTACATCATATCTATGTACCTTGTGCTTAACTTGTTTTCCATGCTGAACATTGATGGAAGTTTATTTTATAAGAATTCTGGTAGAGAACTTTTGGGTGTTTATGATTTTGATTATGGTTATGTGTTCATTTTGTTAGCTTTTAATGGACAATAACATTCATGTGCAAACACATAAACTGTATGATAAATATACTGAAGCTATTTAGTGCCACCCCATTATATGTACCGAGGAAAAAAAACTCTTGTAGTAAAAATATGGGGTTCCTAAGAACAATTTAAAGACCCAGTACTTTACAACCAGTCCATGGCTGTTGACTGTGCTGTATTCCGGGTTATTAAAACGCTCATTAAAATATTATGTTATTAAGATGTTGGGATACGATATTATCGTGTATAATGTTTTGGGGTTTAAATATAGAATAATAGCGTAATATTATTTTTTTTGCTATCGCGGGTTGATTATTGCAAATCTTTATATTTTACCCTTCAAATATGACACTTTAAATCGCCAGGTACACTGTATTAAAATAAAATGTTATAACTGAATTAATACATTAAAATGTGTGTTAAAACTGAAATAATACTTTAAACTGTATCGTTATCATGAAATGTGTTATGAAAAGTTTATATAATATTATTATGTGATTATTTACAGATGGTGAGCCAGACATGTATGGCAATTTCCCACCATATAACAACTTTTATCACGGACAGGGACCTGGACCGGAAATGGCCCCAGGCAACATGAATTACATGATTTCAAATCCAAGGGGCACTCCACCACACATGGACCCCGGCATGATGGCATCTAGGGGTAAGTTCTTTTGAGGTGCAGTGTTATACTACTCAACTTTAATAATCGGTCAGTCTAGTACATACTGTAAATACGAGTACAATGTATATATATATAATTAAACTTCCTTCGTCTGATACTTTATTGATTCGTATTATCGTAAGCTTGACTCAATCTAAACTATTTTGACTTTTTATATTTTGTAAGCAATATGTCTTCGATTGACTTATATATTTCAATGGTGACATATACATGTACATTTGTATTTATAAAGTACAAATGAATTACAAAATCTAGATGACCGATTTTAAATGTTGAGCAGTGTAATATCTAACAGAATACCCAGTGAATATGTAACACAGAACATATTCAATTCTCATAACTAGTGGGTAACAAAGTACAATGTACCTCCTAGTGGCGTTCTACGTGTGATGAGCATGTCTATTACACCAGCCTGAACTTGTATGAACATTTCTTGATAGAATAATTCTGGTATTGTGCTCTGAGTAAATATCTTATGTAAAATAATATAATAATGGTAATCCATTTTTAAAGAAAACCACGTGTCCTGCCTGATTCCGCACGTGTATATCGTGCTGTTTTCATATTCTTAGCATTATAATATTGTGTAACCTCTCCAGAGCGGCCATCTATAGAGCAACAACATCTTTTCAACAACAACATAATTTTCCCACTGCACGATTTAACTATAAATTTAACCTCTCTAGAGCAACAACCCCTCACCAGCAACATAAATTTGCTACTCCCAAAGGGTGTTGTTTTGGAGATCTTACACTACATACATGTCATGCTAGTACTAATCACACTGTTCACGTATATACATGTACCTTGGGTGTAACAGGTGCAAAAGAACAAACGTCATTACTTGAACAAATGTTACATTTTTTTACATATCAGTTTCCATAATGCGTTTTGTGCCGTGTATAAAATCTAAATCCCACATTAAACCAGGTCGGGGGACGTAATCTTATTGTTTAAATGGTAAACTATTTCAACAAATGACTGAATGTAACGATAATGTTTTTAGTATGTGAGTCTTTGAAGAGAAAATTATATAGCAAATTAATGTACATTACCAGATATCTAAGAATTTTCAAATGGATAGTTATCCGTGATATTTCCCAGTAATATTTCCTAAGGCACCGGTTGAATGTTTGTTCCTACCACCGCACAACATAAAATGAATAAAATACAGGAGTATGGAAATGTATCAAAGTAATGATTTATGGATGTTAGCATGTTTGTCAATTAGTTATGACTACAAAACTCATTACGTTGGTTAGATAAATGACGTGCTGTGCACGTGGCTGCTTCATAGCTTTGTGGCCATGATGGCAAAGATCTAAATAAGTTGAACGGTTAACCCCTTTTCACTACTTTGTTATATTGAAAGTACAATGTAGTTTTTCATGAAAAAAATCTAAACATCTCTTAGCAACTTCTTCATATTATCTTCGAATTGTTTTGAATTTCAAGTTAAAAATATATTTTTACTATCTGTTATTGACATGCATCCGAAACTTCTTATTCGACGTTTTGCAAACGATGAACCAAGTAAATTTCATGAGTTTTTTACCAGAACATTGTCATTTCTGTCCCCTCTATGTTAACGCGTATGTTATTTAACGTTTATCAGAGTACCCGGAGAACCTCATAATTATGTATATCATATTTTTTATTTGCAGTTGGTATTGTCCCGGACGGTCAGTTCATGCCAGGGGATATCCTCCCACCATCATCGTCACCGGAAACCATGCATAATATCCATTCAGAAGAACAGTACTTAACAAATGGACCAGGGAGACCGATGGCACCGCCATTTTCGGCACAGTCTGCTTTACAGGGATTTCCGGGAAGACCGGAAATGACGTCAGAGGTCTGGTGACGTCATGTTTTGTAAAATGTCTAAATGACAAGATTGTTTACTTGAAGAAATGTGCAGTTTGGGATCAGAAATCCAGGAGAACAAAAATTACAAAGAAGTGCTTACTTAGTGAGTGTGACGCGTCTATTGTTGTTAAGTGTGAATAAAGTCGATGTTTCCGGTTTGTTTTAATATTCCGGTACAGTAGCGACTATCATCGCTGGAATACACAAACAACGAGACCCCTTGTTACTTCCAGAAAGAGGACATGATTGTTTATTTTCCAAATAAAGAATGGAAGTTGTTCATACACTGTTGTTATGTCACGTGATCAGATCAAATGTTGTATTAATTATAAGACTGGTTCAAATCAGATATTAGGTTTTGTGATATATTGTTTTGTGGATTATATCATTTGTGAAAACAATTATTGTGCTATGTTTTGTATAAATATTGTTCATATTTCGTCTCCATGTTGGTGAGAAACTAGTGTACGAGCGAACTTAATTTATATTATATACAACAGACATACAAGTGACACACAACCTGTTCCGTATTCATACATTATCCAACAAAAGTTGAATACAAACATCTGTGACTTTCTATTTTTTTTATTTCAGCTTTAAATATAGAAAATTGAATAAATTCGATTAAAAAAAAACTAAAAACCTAATACATTATCTGATATACAGTCGAATCTGTGCTTGCGGACACTTCCGAATAAAGCCGCCCAGTGAGTAAAGGCCATTCTTTTAAAATCATTATTGATTATATTATTATAGAACGAAATGACCTCCGAATAAAGGCCACCAGTTAATAAAAGCCACATCTTTTCAAAGGCTGGCCTTTGTTCACAGGTGTGACTGTAATTACTGTATGCCCACCAATCAAATTAATGTTTTAGAACACTGACGGAGCAATAATTTCTTGTAAGACAAAAATTATCCGAAATAGTTATTTATCTCGTGCCGCATGTTATTATAAGTGGGTGCATTGTTTGTTGTTGTGTTAGAATATTTGTAAACAAAGATAAATCGATGTCCGATACATGTAGGACTGTAATATCGTATCACATGTAGACGTATGGGTTAATTCAACTTTTTTGTGTGAATGTGTTTTATTTTAAAGATATTTATTATTTATGACAATAAAACGAAATAAAAGTTAAAACAACACAATACTTGATTTGTTTTTTCCCCCGAATGATGTTACCCTGAAACGAGTCATTAACAGTATATACATGTACATACACTACACTCAGATCTTTGACAGTATTCAGATATATAAACTACACACAGATATATTACAGTATGTAGATATATATACTACACTCTGATATATTACCGTATGTAGATATATATACTACACTCTGATATATTACCGTATGTAGATATATAAATTACACACATATTTATTACAGTATGCAGATATATAAATTACACACATATCTATTACAGTATGTAGATATATAAATTACACACATATTTATTACAGTATGTAGATATATAAATTACACACACATTTATTGCAGTATGTAGATATGTATGCTTTACTCAGATTTATTACAGTATGCAGTTATATATACTACACACAGATATATCAAAGTAAGTATATATATATATATACTACACTCAGGTATATTATAGTATGTAAATATATATACTACACACAAATATATTACAGTATGTAGATATATATACTACACATAGATATATTACAGTATGTAGATATATATACTACACACAGATATATTACAGTATGTAGATATATATACTACACTCTGATATATTACAGTATGTAGATATATATACTACACACAGATATATTACAGTATGTAGATATATATACTACACACAGATATATTACAGTATATAAATATATATACTACACACAGATATATTACAGTATGTAGATATATATACTACACACAGATATATTACAGTATATAAATATATATACTACACACAGATATATTACAGTATGTAAATATATATACTACACTCTGATATATTACAGTATGTATATATATATACATACTGCACACATATATATTACAGTATGTAGATATATATACTACACACAGATATATTACAGTATGTAAATATATATACTACACACATATATATTACAGTATATAAATATATATACTACACTCTGATATATTACAGTATGTAGATATATATACTACACTCTGATATATTACAGTATGTAGATATATATACTACACTCTGATATATTACAGTATGTAGATATATATACTGCACTCTGATATATTACAGTATGTAAATATATATACTACACTCTGATATATTACAGTATGTAGATATATATACTGCACTCTGATATATTACAGTATGTAAATATATATACTACACTCTGATATATTACAGTATGTATATATATATATACATACTACACACAGATATATTACAGTATGTAGATATATATACTACACTCTGATATATTACAGTATGTATATATATATATACATACTACACACAGATATATTACAGTATGTAGATATATATACTACACACAGATATATTACAGTATGTAGATATATATACTACACACAGATATATTACAGTATGTAGATATATATACTACACACAGTTATATTACAGTATGTAAATATATATACTACACACAGATATATGACAGTATATAAATAAATGTACTACACACAGATATATTACAGTATGTAGATATATATACTACACACAGATATATTACAGTATATACATACATATACTACACACAGATATATTACAGTATGTAGATATATAAATTGCACTCAGATTTATTACAGTATGTAAATATATATACTACACTCTGATATATTACAGTATGTAAATATATATACTACTCACAAATATATTACAGTGTGTAGATATATATACTACACTCTGATATATTACAGTATGTAGATATATATACTACACTCTGATATATTACAGTATGTAGATATATATACTACACTCTGATATATTACGGTATGTAGATATATATACTACACTCTGATATATTACGGTATGTAAATATATATACTACACACAGATATATTACAGTATTTTGATACATAATTTATCATATTACACGATAATAATGAAGACTTGTCCGTGAATTTTCCTGCAATGGCGGACGATCAAATTTTGTTTATTATTGTATAATTTATATCTTCGTAATAACTTTTTACATTCCTCTAATACCAAACATTGTTCTCAAAGTGATTCAGCTAATGACTTTTATTTATACATGGTAGTTAACGTTAAAAGTTAAATTAAATCGATAAAATTATTTGCTTGACTTTTATTCTTAGTTAATACGTTCAGGTGGCACAAACTATCGTGTTCGTATTTAGTATTTAACTAAGTTTTGATTTATTAAGATGGTTTACACATAACGTGTATGTTACATAAGAAAGAACTCTTTACATATTATATATACAACATGCAATCATCCATCGGTGTGCATCTAACATCAAACGACATTAAAATAAATAAACATAGGAAATTCAACCGCTTGTTAAGTAAAGCTCCCAGCCTGCTCCATGAAAAGCTATCATGACGAGTGTAAATATTTTGTTAAGATGTTCGGGAGATGGCTTTTCATGGGTATTTTTGTTATTTCAACGAAAATTATAGTAAAATAACAGATCTGCATAGCACGAAGTACACTTGTATGTAGACTAAATATTGTTATAAGACAAATACAAACAATACGTCCCCGTATAATACTGTACTCTGATATTAACATTACATGTGTCATTATAAAACATATATACATACATGTAACTACTAAATAATAATTTCGCTTTCGTGTATCTGATGTTTATTGGCCTATTCCACAGCTATGGTCATGGGAGAAAGATATCGTGCCCAGTGTAGAGCTCCGATAACCTGTGGTGTTCTTAACACGGAACTTGGCTAAGTATATTTGGGATTGGGACACTGAAAAAGCGTCCCTGAAATATCAGAAGGCAGAGCCGGGATTTGAACCCACGACCTATCGATTAGTGGTCCAACACGTTACCACTAGACCATCGATCCACCCAGCAAGATCAAATAACAACACGATGCACCTTCATTCATATACAGTCAATCCTATATTAGCGGCCACCTCCGAAAAAGGTCACCCTGTGAATAAAGGCCATTTTTAAAAGCGGTCAGTGATGGTTTAGAACACAATAATCCCCAGATAAGGGCCACCTGCCAATAAAGGGCTCATTTTGTCCGTCCCTAGGATGGTTTTTGTTCACAGGTTTTACTGTATGTTATCACATGGTTACCTGGGAAATATTCTGATAATAAAAATCAAACACCATGTAATCTAGAATAACACATCATTAATTTTCTCTTCTCTGTGACTTCTTTGATATTTGAAGTTACTATTATATTAATTAGTATAAATATCATGAAGGGTAAAATCTGTGAACAATGACCACCCTTAAGGAAAGACAAAATATGTCCTTTTTGACAAACGTCCTTATTCGGAGGTTATTTTTTCTAAATAATCAATAACGATTATTTAAAGAATGACCTTTAATTACAGAATGTCCTGTATTGGCAGGCGATCGTTAACACAGGTTTCACTGTATATGCAATTTACGATAGTAGATGTTGCCATTCAGTACTATACCTTGTATTTAGTATACAGTCAAACCTGTGTTAGTGAACATCTCCGTACAAAGACCACCCTGTGAGTAAAGGCCATTCTTTTAATAACCGTCATTGATTATTCAGAGTGAAATAACCTCGGTATAAGCGTCAGTCAAATTATTATTCATACATCATGAACTAATCATGAATTTTGATGCGGACCAAAGTACTAGGTTTTTCTACATCCGCCATGCAATTTTGAAAGTAGTTCCCGTTCCATGTGGCAGTGCAAGTCTATGTAATGTAAGTTCAGTTATCCCGAGTACTTCCAGTACTGTGATTCTTAATTACTGTCTTTCGTAAAGTTTACTGATGCTAATGAAACTGTGAGAAAAAAAGACGAACTCTCATCACAAGATGTTGAGGTAAACAAGAGATAGGGGACAACTGTGGTAATTTAGGCGTTGTTCGTCAAGTTGTATCGTTAGCTGGAGGTCTACGTATCAACTCCGCAACATGATGGACGCGACAGTTGTGTCTAATGTTTTCTAAAATGTTCAGTAATTTTGTAAATTCTCTATAACTGTTGATAAGTGAGATTTCCCGATAACACTAGATGGAAGACTGATAACCGACACAGTGGTAAAAAAAGACGACTCTAATGAGTTTCTAATGTGTGAGCAACGGCTGTACTCGGATTGAACATCAGTACGTATTTACTTTATTTCCATGCTTGAAACGGTTTTCTCCTATACGGAACATGCATTTCAAATCATTCATGGGTCTTTGTATGTTTTTTATATATTGTACATCATGCAATGATTTTAAACTTTATCATATCTGTTAGCGTCTGGTGTTGTACAATGCATTGTGTTTGATACATTTTTATTATCACAGAAGATTCTTTTTTTTGTATGATCATAAAGTACGATTGTATGTCATTTTAAACAGCTTGCTTGGTCGAACAGTAACTTTCATTGGACATTAAAATGAACACTCCTACTTAAAAAGACAGAACCAAATGCAGTAATCAAAAACTTATTTACTCAAAAGTAACTACAGTTAACCTGTGTAAGCCACAACCTCCGAATAGTGGTCACCCTGTGAATAAAGGCCGTTCTTTTAAAAACGCCATTGAATATTTAGAACAAATTGACCTCCGAATAAAGGTCACCTGTCAATAAAGGTCACATTTTGTCTTTCCTAAGGATGGCCTTTGTTCACAGGTTTGACTTTACATGCAAAATAAATATATTTTTTTGTTAAAACTCTGGGGTTGATTTCGTTACACTTTTTTATTCCTTGAATATAATTATAACCCGCGTTAACTCGCTCTTAATGACTGTATGTAGCGCATGTATACATCCAAGCAATTCAAATTTTTCAAGAAAATTAGGTGTGTCACAGACATTTATACAGTGCAACCTCTTCAAAGCAATATCCTTCGGGAGTAGCAACATTATGTTGTTGCTATAGAGATGTTATAATTATAACAGTTAAGCACAATGGGAAAAGTCATGCTGTCGTTGAAGGGAGGTTGTTGCTCAAGAGATGGCCGCTCTGGAGAGGTTGTACTGTATATATGTAAAAGTTACAAATGAATGCAAGAATAAAGTAACACTTATATCTACTGATTACACTGTTTTTGCATCAATTGTTTGGAATTATATAGAAAACTAGACACACGATGAGTAAAGAACTTAACAGCGGTATTTACTCATTTTATGAAATTATTACCATGAAATGTGCGATAAAATACTCATCACATATTATCATAAGTGCTTTTTTTCTGTGAAAGACAATTATTATTTAAGGAAATTAGTTGTTAATTGTAGTAAAAGTAGAATTTACTCGAATGACATTGCCTCGAGTCAGTATGATAGGAACTTCTAGAGGTACAAGATTGATTCAAGTGGATGAAAATATCATTGTAAAGATAATAATAACAATTAATCCATAATTGTTTCATTATTAAACTATTTGTTTTTGTTACAAGATGAAGAAATTTGGGACAATGGAAAGATAAACTTTGTAATTCTAAACTATCAGTGGGACGGAAATCAAGATGTCAGTATTCGCCCTCTGTGAAAGGAGAATGCAATACCCTCCTCCAAGGATATCGAATGTAGTACCCGTCCTCTATGAATAAAGTGTCTGACAGTTGTCCTCTATGAATATAGTGTCTGACAGTTGTCCTCTATGAATATAGTGTCTGACAGTCGTCCTCTATGAATATAGTGTCTGACAGTTGTCCTCTATGAATATAGTGTCTGATAGTCGTCCTCTATGAATATAGTGTCTGACAGTCGTCCTCTATGAAGATAGTGTCTGACAGTCGTCCTCTATGAATATAGTGTCTGACAGTCGTCCTCTATGAATATAGTGTCTGACAGTCGTCCTCTATGAATATAGTGTCTGACAGTCGTCCTCTATGAATATAGTGTCTGACAGTTGTCCTCTATGAATATAGTGTCTGACAGTCGTCCTCTATGAATATAGTGTCTGACAGTCGTCCTCTATGAATATAGTGTCTGACAGTCGTCCTCTATGAATATAGTGTCTGACAGTCGTCCTCTATGAATATAGTGTCTGACAGTTGTCCTCTATGAATATAGTGTCTGATAGTCGTCCTCTATGAATATAGTGTCTGACAGTCGTCCTCTATGAATATAGTGTCTGACAGTCGTCCTCTATGAATATAGTGTCTGACAGTCGTCCTCTATGAATATAGTGTCTGACAGTTGTCCTCTATGAATATAGTGTCTGACAGTCGTCCTCTATGAATATAGTGTCTGACAGTCGTCCTCTATGAATATAGTGTCTGACAGTTGTCCTTTATGAATATAGTGTCTGACAGTCGTCCTCTATGAATATAGTGTCTGACAGTCGTCCTCTATGAATATAGTGTCTGACAGTCGTCCTCTATGAAAATAGTGTCTGACAGTTGTCCTCTATGAATATAGTGTCTGACAGTCGTCCTCTATGAATATAGTGTCTGACAGTCGTCCTCTATGAATATAGTGTCTGACAGTCGTCCTCTATGAATATAGTGTCTGACAGTCGTCCTCTATGATTATATTGTCAGATAGTCCTCAATGATTATATTGCCTGATAGTTGTCCTCTATGATTATATTGTATGATAGTCCTCTATGATTATTTTGTATGATATTCCTCTATGATTATATTGTATGATAGTCCTCTATGATTATATTGTCAGATAGTCCTCTATGTATATAGTATATGATAGTCCTCAATGATTATATTGCCTGATAGTTGTCCTCTATGATTATATTGTATGATAGTCCTCTATGATTATATTGTATGATAGTCCTCTATGATTATTTTGTATGATATTTCTCTATGATTATATTGTATGATAGTCCTCTATGATTATATTGTATGATAGTCCTCTATGATTATATTGTATGATAGTCCTCTATGATTATATTGTATGATAGTCCTCTATGATTATATTGTATGATAGTCCTCTATGATTATATTGTATGATAGTCCTCTATGATTATATTGTATGACAGTCCTATATGATTATATTGTATGATATTCCTCTATGATTATATTGTATGATAGTCCTCTATGATTATATTGTATGATAGTCCTCTATGATTATATTGTATGACAGTCCTATATGATTATATTGTATGATAGTCCTCTATGATTATATTGTATGATAGTCCTATATGATTATATTGTATGACAGTCCTATATGATTATATTGTATGATAGTCCTCTATGATTATATTGTATGACAGTCCTATATGATTATATTGTATGATATTCCTCTATGATTATATTGTCTGATAGTCCTCTATGATTATATTGTATGATAGTCCTCTATGATTATATTGTATGACAGTCCTATATGATTATATTGTATGATAGTCCTCTATGATTATATTGTATGATAGTCCTCTATGATTATATTGTATGATAGTCCTCTATGATTATATTGTATGACAGTCCTATATGATTATATTGTATGACAGTCCTATATGATTATATTGTATGATAGTCCTCTATGATTATATTGTATGATAGTCCTCTATGATTATATTGTATGATAGTCCTCTATGATTATATTGTATGATAGTCCTCTATGATTATATTGTATGACAGTCCTATATGATTATATTGTATGATATTCCTCTATGATTATATTGTATGATAGTCCTCTATGATTATATAGTATGATAGTCCTCTATGATTATATTGTATGATAGTCCTCTATGATTATATTGTATGATAGTCCTCTATGATTATATTGTCAGATAGTCCTCTATGATTATATTGTCAGATAGTCCTCTATGATTATATTGTATGACAGTCCTATATGATTATATTGTATGATATTCCTCTATGATTATATTGTATGATATTCCTCTATGATTATATAGTATGATAGTCCTCTATGATTATATTGTATGATAGTCCTCTATGAATATATTGTATGATAGTCCTCTATGAATATATTGTATGATAGTCCTCTATGATTATATTTAATGATAGTCCTCTATGATTATATAGCCTGATAGTCATCTATGATTATAGTATATGATAATCCTCTATGATTATAGTATATGATAATCCTCTATGATTTTAGAGAATATTGAAGATGACGCTTAGAACGTATACTTGCTGATCATCAAATAACTGAGACAATATCGTAGAATGTGCTATCACTGTGTTTCATGAAAAATGACAGACGAGCTGCTGGATTAAGTACAATTATTGACTGCTTATGAAGTCACACTAATGTACAAATATCTGGAACTTATAACACTTAATGCTGGAATAATTTAGATCCAATATACTTAGTAATATGTGATTTAAATTGGCGTAGTTCCGTATCCAACAACGAGCTAATGAAACATTAAATGTAAATAAAAGTTTATATCGGAGTTAGAAGCGCATTACGTAAGTCGCTAATGTGCGGATTATTGTTATCATGCGGCCCTACTTAGAAAAATGAATCCATTTACGAATGAAATATGGTGTTTTAAACACTTGTACATCCATTTAGTTAAGTGTAATAGTAGCATATTTATACTATGATAAACAGCATGAATATATTAACAATATTTTAATTGACCATTGCAATTCGATCCAGCTACGTTTCGGAAAGAGATAGAGACTTTAGTTACTCGTTGATTGTTATATTTTGTAATTTTCTATCAGCGCGAGATACCATTATTCGAAGCTTTCAGATAACTTAATGTTTTAATAAATGTTGCTAACAGTCAAACAACAGGCAACCTTGTTCTCCAAGTGTGAAACGTGATAATCATAGAACTGAAATTGTCGCTTGTTGTAGATAAAATGGGAATAATTAGATAACATTTACTTGCATATAATACTCATAAACGGCCCATATTAACGTTAATAAAACACTTAACAACAATAATTATTTAATTAGATTTCTATCTGTAGGTCAACAGCTTACTTGTGTGTCCTGTCACAGATGAAGTTATTGGCGCGGAGTTTCTGCTTAATTTATGTACATATTGTCCTAATGTTATATACTCACTTTCTACAGCACTTGAATAGAAGCAGCAGTAGTACAATCAAAGTACTGAAATAAGTCACTGAAACTGACTTTTTATACATAACCTTGCACTGCAACATGGAATGGGAACTACTTTATAGTTTAACAATAGCATGGCGGATGTAGAAAAACGTAGTACTTTGGTCCGCATCAAAATTCATGCGCGCCGAGCGAGTGACAGTTATGGATAGCTGAACTAACGTTCAGTTTCCAAAAACATGCAAGTCAAGGTGCATACCTGGATGTTCTTCGTAAATAAAAGGGGCGGTAGCGTCTTAGTGCTCCGCCCACTTTAGTCGTTCTTCGAACTAAGAAGTTAGAACACCACTTTTATAAAAAAAATTAAGATAAAAAACCTATATTAGTTAAAATCCGTGTCACTGATTGGACAAGAAAGTGTGACGAGCACTTAATTATATTAGATGTTTTGAAACTGAACAATCAAGTTATCATGCATGGTATTTTTGTATTGTTTATACGATGTGGCCGCTTCAATGGAGCGGTTAGCACGATTTCGTTATTTATTTACAAATACACACCATACGTGCATTTGATTTCATTATTTGATATATTCTATAAGCGATAATAGTTACACATCTTAAATACGATTTTCAAATGTTTCGCTGTAAAAATCTCCAATTATCTCCGATTTAAATTCACTTTCAGTATGATATACAAATACAAACTATAAAGCCTTTTTAAAAGAATTCACACAATACAGAAAAGTATGTCTTAATTTATCGTTCACTGACTCCGAACTGTCGCGAGTGCTTTGTTCTGTTCTAAAACTGAAGAAAGCAGGGGGCGGAACAAATTCTCGTCTGTCAATTGAGAGCCGCCCGGGTACCCATGACCCCAATACTTGTTCAAATATTGCTATGAGTCGAGACGTCCCTTTTGGCTGGCAAAATGTTTACTCAGTGACAGACTTGACGGAATCGTAGTGACTAACCTATCATTAAATTTTAAAACATAATAAAAAAGCAAAGATACTTATATCACTCAAGTCTTCCGTCGGCGGCATTGCGGTGTAAATCACACAGACTGGAGATATAAATAAAAGCCGGACCGATTTTCAAGATGATCTTTGTCACAAACGCGTGTCAATTTTTATGCAATTTGAAAGTTTCTATCACAAAAGAATATTTCGCCAATGTTTGCTATTGCGTGGAATTCATAAGTTGTAATTGGATTCGGAAGTTTTGTGTTTTCGGTACAAGCTATTAGTGATTTGGATAGATCAAATATCCGACTAACGAAAATACACGCCTCTTTATTTCAATTTAGGAAATATTCTTTATAAAGTGTTTGTTTCTATTCAAGTGCATTAGATTCTTCAGAAAAAAACTGACAAAAAGTATGAAAATTCGAAAACGAGTGATTTTGTCATTTTACGAGCGTAATGAGTATTTGCTGTCACGGGCTTTGTGTTTTACCTGGGTGTTGTTTTATAGACAAATAATGCTAGTAAATAGACAAATATTATTGTACAATACTTCGACGTGTTTATTATAGGAGGGTGTGGTCATATAGTTCGTCCACGAAGACAAATCCATCACATAGCATAATATTAATTTTACAATGAAGGAGACAGCCAGTGTGGGTACCTTTCTAACCCCTCCGCGAATCATTTTATAGCCACAAAAGTTACATAAACATTTGTAAAATATCAATTTACATTCAAACCTGTGAGCAAAGGCCACCCTTGGGACCAGACAAGATATTTTTTTATTGACAGCTGGCCTTTATTCAGAGGTCATTTGTTCTAAATAATCAATGACGGGTTTTAAAGAATTATCTTTATTCGCATGTTGACCTTTTTTCGGAGGTGACTGCTAGCACAGGTTTGACTGCAGTTTATATAATTCTAACCGGTTATTCAAATCCTGGTTAATTTCACATCTGTAACAAAGTTAATTACAAGTATAATAAATATATGAGAAGATGTAAATCTCTACCACGATGATAATTCTAGGACAGTGAAATCATAAAATTCTGGTGTGCTCCAAATGCATTTTGTGCACATTTTATTGGAAATATAGAACAGAACAGATTTATTCAGGCTTAAACATTACGGCTCATCGTCAAATAAACATAATACAATTGCATGCGTAAATAAACAACAATTTGCAAACATTAAATAGAACAGAACAGAATCATACATTTACAATACAGAACATAGTTATTTAGCTAAATTTATAACGTGAGATGATAATTAAGTAACCAAATATTTGCCAGAAACAAACAGTAGATCAAATTAAAATAAAAAGCATTCACGTATATATCTTAGCGACATAATAATACTTTAAGTTAAAATGTATGTATTAATATCAACGCAGCAGTACGTATTTAACGGCGTAACAACAGCCAGCGTCATTTTGAAACATTTTTCAGTTTAAGCGGTTGAGGAAGACACCAGGCATATACCCGGGTAGATCCATCCGCTACCCGTAAGCCAACTAGGCAGGTTCCATGCATGTAATTGTCAATCAGACATGTAACATACAAGTAACATTTTGTAACTCTACATTTTATTATTTCATTATTCATCGCACATTGAGATGTATACTTATAGTATATAATGCCTAATTCACAATTGATTCAGGCGCCACGCGATATTCAAGTCTACGATTTACTTGCGATTTTTTGGGCATCGTGGGTGGCTACGGGCTACGGCGTATGTGCTCATATTGCATACAGGCATCGTGCCATTATTTTGAACAGGCTCTCAGGGGAAGGCCGGGAGACTCCGAACGGACGCTGAGCGGAGACTATACGGAAATCGTGCAATTTCAGTGCTGTACGTAGGCTGTGCGAGGCATCACGTGTCTACAATCTTAGTACGATTTCTTTTGGGCACTATGTTTACGGAAAATCATTCATTGGCTGCACGATCATGACACCGCCTCCAAACAAAAGCCGTGCGGGGATAGTGCAACACCACTTGCAGCAATATATCAACAGGCTACGGGTTTCGATCTGTTTTAAATTTGTATAACTTTTCGCAAAACGAAACCACAGAGGCTGGGGAGCCCGTGAATCTTTACGAAAATCGTACAGCCGCTGCCTGCTGCCACACAAAGAGGATGATATGGGTAATATGTGGGCTCCGTAGACATACCGCAGGTCAAATTTGAACGAGGAATATCGAAAACTGTTCACTTGTGTTAACAAATTCATACAAGTGAATAAGTATTAATTATTTTCTAAACTGTGTGCACTAATGTTAAACAAATGGTACAATTTTAAATGTATACTATCAGATGTTTCTTACCTTGTTAAAATGCCATGTTTATTATAGATTATTTCTATAATGTTATAAATCGTGATGGGATATCCTTGATAATTGTTGATTATAAAAAGTGTATCATTTCATTGTGTATCAGTTACATCACAAGAATGTCCATATCGGCACGAAATGTTCAAGATTCGTTTACGTTATCATAAAGTATGTATATTTTCACATTTACTAGGACCATTAACGCTGCACACGTGCGCTGGATAATATTTGTTTTATTAACAATAAAATATTGCCGCGATTTTGACGATATACGGCGAATCGACCGATTAAATTTCTAAAGGAATGTTTATTAATAGTTGATAATCTTTTGCCTCTCATAATTTTGATTTGGTCTGAACAGAGAACAAATCTGTCTTCAGGCGCTCGAGTCATGGTGATATTCATTTTCTGAACACGTCATGAAACTGGAATACTATATTCGGTGGAAATTGGACAAAGTGTGAAAATATGAGCAGTCATTACGAAAGATGACTAAAAAATTAGAAATTAAGCGCTTCATTTATCAAAAATCACCAATAAAGAAAATTTAACAACGTTTCATTTAAAGCGTATCAAAAAGCTACATCCGCGTATAAGATCCCGGTGTGAATTTACCGGGAAATCATTGTGACATTACAACTAAGCTAGTTTTCTGATGCGGGCCCGCTCAGAGTTACAGCCCAGTGAAGCCCATAACTAAACAAAGACTTCAATCGTGGTAACATGTAAAGATCTTTATTCCGGACTAGTGTAGCGTACAGAGACCGTGGTATCATGGCGGGATGTATATTAGACTCGACTTCCGAGGGAAAACGCTCTGTTAGGTTGTAGAGAAATTGCAGGTCCTTGCCATTATTTCAATGTCCCGGGTGACAATTACACATTTCATATCTTGTCATAGTACTTGAAGCATAAATAGTGCGGGCTTCAATGGGCATGTACGCTTCATCAGTAACTATTTCTTCGTTAAATTGATTTTTGTTAAATATTTTATATTGCAATACACAAGAACCTTTATATTAAATGAACTGAATGTCTAACTTGAATAAACAGAATAAGACTTTCTATTTTGGTGTTGTTTTCTCCTTTATATTTTGATGTACACGACATGGTGTATACTTAATGTCTAACCATATTCCTGGTCGTGTCCTAATATTCATTGTAGTGTCCTAATATTCATTGCAGTGTCCTAATATTCCTGGTAGTGTCCTAATGTCCCTGGTAGTGTCCTAATACTCCTGGTAATGTCCTAATATTCCTGATAGTGTCCTAATATTCCTGGTAATGTCCTAATGTTACTGGTCGAGTCCTGAAGTTTCAGATAGTGTACTCAATATTCCAGGGAGTGTCCTAATATTACTGGTAGTGTCCTAATATTACTGGTAGTGTCCGAATATTACTGGTAGTGTCCTAATATTACTGGTAATGTCCGAATATTACTGGTAGTGTCCTTATATTACTGGTAGTGTCCGAATATTACTGGTAGTGTCCTAATATTACTGGTAATGTCCTAATGTTACTGGTCGAGTCCTGAAGTTTCAGATAGTGTACTCAATATTCCTGGGAGTGTCCTAATATTACTGGTAGTGTCCTAATATTACTGGTAGTGTCCTAATATTCCTGGTAGTGTCCTAATATTCCTGGTAGTGTCCCAATGATACTGGTAGTGTCCTAATATTCCTGGTAGTGTCCTAATATTCCTGGTAGTGTCCTAATATTCCTGATAATGTCCTAATATTACTGGTAGTGTCCTAATTCCTGGTAGTGTCCTAATATTCCTGGTAGTGTCCCAATGTTACTGGTAGTGTCCTAATATTACTGGTAGTGTCCTAATATTCCTGGTAGTGTCCCAATGCTCCTGGTAGTGTCCGAATATTACTGGTAGTGTCCTAATATTACTGGTAGTGTCCTAATATTCCTGGTAGTGTCCCAATGCTCCTGGTAGTGTCCTAATATTACTGATAGTGTCCTAATATTACTGATAGTGTCCTAATATTACTGATAGTGTCCTAATATTCCTGATAGTGTCCTAATATTACTGATAGTGTCCTAATATTACTGATAGTGTCCTAATATTCCTGATAGTGTCCTAATATTCCTGATAGTGTCCTAATATTACTGGTAGTGTCCTAATATTACTGGTAGTGTCCCAATGCTCCTGGTAGTGTCCCAATGTTACTGGTAGTGTCCCAATGCTCCTGATAGTGTCCTAATATTCCTGGTAGTGTCCCAATGCTCCTGGTAGTGTCCTAATATTACTGGTAGTGTCCCAATGCTCCTGGTAGTGTCCGAATATTACTGGTAGTGTCCTAATATTCCTGGTAGTGTCCGAATATTACTGGTAGTGTCCTAATATTCCTGGTAGTGTCCCAATGCTCCTGGTAGTGTCCTAATATTCCTGGTAGTGTCCCAATGCTCCTGGTAGTGTCCTAATATTCCTGGTAGTGTCCCAATGCTCCTGGTAGTGTCCTAATATTCCTGGTAGTGTCACAATGCTCCTGGTAGTGTCCTAATATTCCTGGTAGTGTCCCAATGCTCCTGGTAGTGTCCTAATATTCCTGGTAGTGTCCCAATGCTCCTGGTAGTGTCTGAATATTACTGGTAGTGTCCTAATATTCCTGGGAGTGTCCTAATATTCCTGGTAGTGTCCCAATGCTCCTGGTAGTGTCCTAACATTTCCGGTGGTGTCCTAATATTCATGGTAGTGTCCCAATGCTCCTGGGAGTGTCCTAATATTCCTGGTAGTGTCCCAATGCTCCTGGTAGTGTCCTAATATTCCTGGTAGTGTCCCAATGCTCCTGGTAGTGTCCTAACATTTCCGGTGGTGTTCTAATATTCCTGGTGGTGTCCTAATATTACTGGTAGTGTCCCAATGCTCCTGGTAGTGTCCTAACATTTCCGGTGGTGTCCTAATATTCCTGGTAGTGTCCTAATATTCCTGAAAAAGTCCTAATGTTCCTAATTGTATGAAAATGTGTATGTAGCGATAAATAGATAGTCAGTCGAACACATTGTACTGAACAACAGTGATAATCACTAGAAGCTGGATGATTAGCACAAATCAAAGAAAAGATAAAGAGTGGTGTACATATGTTTTCACCTGACTCAACTTCCCTAGCTTTCAGGCTTATGTATTTCCATATCGTCTCGGCTAGAACTAAGTTGAGAGTTTATTAATACACGATAATCGGAGTGACTGTACGATCCGCATAGAGCCCACACAAGTAACATTTCTCAGCAATACCACTTAAAACAACATGTGTAGCATTGGACCTACTTGAATACATCGTAAATCACAATATTTCAGACAGTTTTATCAAGTTTAAAATAATTTCTTCTGAAGTACGATGCTTGTATTAAATCGGGGCGTTTCATTTACGCGATAGCATGCGTTTCTTACTCTTTTATGTGATGTATGTCCCTGTTATGAGTTAATAAATATGAAATACTCCTAGGTTGGCCCGAAATTGCATTTTTCTTTATATATCTTCTATGTCTTATGTGAGATACGTTTCACAGCATGCAGACTAGTCATTAATCTCGACAATTCTGCCTCACGTTGCACGAGCAAGTGTGGCTCTCACAAGCTGGGTGTTCTAACGTACCAGGTTCGCACCGTTGAGAAAATTGTGTACTAAACCGTATTGTAGACCTTCCAATGAAATCTTGGCATTGTAATCAATGAAGCTATTATTGTATTAAATAGAAACAAGCGGGCCAATCATATAAACTAATATTATCAAGCATCCTGGAGTAATATCATTTGAATCTAATGATGTTCGTGACGCTGATGTTTAGGTAACAAGCATGGACCTGTGGCCTCGTGTGGAGAGTGTAATATCACAACGTTACACATTTTAATATACCCAATCTAAAAATAATTGCTCAATAAATGAAATATTCCATCCGATAAAAGATTCCCATGCCGTCGCATTTAATGCCGCGGTGCCAAGTCTCTGCGAGTCAGTCAGCCACTTCGAGTGTGGTATTGCGCTGAATTAAAATCGTTTCATCTCTCATTGAAATCATGAATAAATGGTTCTGTAAATTCTTATAAATCAAAATGCTGCAAAGTATTTTCACTGCATAGCTGATAAACATTCCGACATCGCACTCAAACAAAATCCTCATGTCATATCAAAGACTTCAGAGGTAAAGCCTGAAAGGCTTATCAGCTGTCTTGTCATTTTACTTCAATTAGTACTCAATTTAAGCAATTATCTGCCAATTAGACACTAAAGCCACCTAGAACTTCTACAAATTATCATCATCTGACCGTTCGCAATATATTGCACACAAACTCAAACGTCTGGGCGGTAAATGATCGTCTTAAGTAGTTTTTAAATTGAAATTTGCTTCATGCTAATTTTATATCACTTTTATTGTGTCGAACGGGTTTAACTTCATTTTATATTTGTTCCCCCGGGGAATCCCCCACAGGAAAGCACAACATTTTAGTGCCTTCATATCGTAAAATAGTTTGTTCAGTGTCAAACGCGGACCCGTTTTTAGGTTTTACGCCGACGATATAGCGCAATAAAGGAATCATGAAATCACAGAGTAGTATCACAAAATATACTTCAATACTTACAAAATCTTTCCCCAACAGGCATAATAAAACACAATTATAATGTACATTATTACATTTACTCTACTAAAAATAGAATGCTCACAATTTAAACTATTGTGTTTATAAAAAGTTTTACTCGACTCTGGAATTATTTTTTTTGTAATTTATCCGAACAAGGCAGCTCTGCTATATATGAATAGAGTATATGCTGAAATATGGCAAGGCAAAAATAACGTAGTACATTTAAAGTTCAAAAAGCATTGTACCAGCGACTAAAATATTAGAAATCAAAATACACAAGATATTTAAAAAAACGACATGCATTTATGTATAAACATCAGTATTTACCCTTTAGTAAATATCATAAATAATTTTAAAATGTGCAATATTTAATTAAATTGATATTTTCTAATTATAAAAAAAATCCATTCGTATCAAAGTGCTTATCTGTGACCTTTACGAAACAACTCACACGTGAAAATGAGATAATTGCAAACGTTATAGATCTTTCACATTCAGAAAATTGCACTTAACACGTCAAAGAAAGTGAGTCTTTGAAATTGACACTCGTTCATATCACTTTTCATGACCCGAAGCATAAAGAAACAACCCCTTACAGGACCTTTTTATAGTTTTACATTAAAATCAGGCTAGTTTCATAATGAATGCGTGATCATACCCCACTTCAGTCTCATGTAATTATAAAAAAACATGCTTATTTACAGGCCGTCATGGGACAACAGCATACTTGAAATTGTTCATCTCAATTGTTGTTGTATTTTGAACTTCGCTTTTGTATTGGAGCAACTAAAAGCATGTTTAGATTACTAGTTCTTGAACCAGTACTTATTTGAACTAAAAGCATTCATGTACTCGTATTTTAAATGAGTATTTCAGTTATTGATACGATCATAATGCTGTCACAGATTATGACAGTAGTATGAACTGTATAAATAAAGTTGTAATATTATACAAGTCATGGTGTTACTGTCATATCACCGGAACCTCTTCGAATGAAATTCATGAAAACACGAATTTTTCATGAACTTTGTTTATTTGTTGTTTACGCCCCATTCGTCAGGTATGGTCATTTCATAGCATCCTCGGAGAGAGAGAGAGAGAGAGAGAGAGAGAGAGAGAGAGAGATAAAATACAGGAGAACTGGGTATTTATATTCCTACTCAAATAGTTTTTCGTGTCCGGTGTAAAGCACCGCCTTCCTGTGATTTTCTTAACACAGTACTTGGTTTCGTGCTTTGGATGCCATGGGGACACTGAAAAAGCGTCCCTGAAATATTGACAGGCGGAGTCGAGCTTTGAACCCACGACCTTTTTTCTGAATTCTTCTTGCATACGTCATAAATAGTCCAAGAAGTATGAACAAGTATTTGTCAGGAGATACTAACATATACATTTGAAGCAGGCAGTTGTACAAAATGAACCGCTAACTAATGTATCAACAGACTTCACCAGGATCGTTATTTCAAACCGTCACATAACTTCTAAACTAATCTGCTTGTGATTTATCACATTTTGATAAGATCACTGAAGTCTAAAAGGACGGAACGTTTCAAAAACCACAAAAATGACCAATAATTTTCTTTGGGGGATGTTACAAAAACACGAGTCATAAATCTTGTTTATATAAAACCGTTTGATCGCCATTTACCCCTTCATTCTGTATTACGTAGTAAATGTCTTTAAACGCTCCATATTTCTTCATTCGTATTGTTAAGGCACGAAATGCTTTGAATTTATCTTTACGTATCGCTAAGTTTTCAGAAGTCAGTAGTAAATTAATTTGGTAAATAACCCAGAGTGGCCGTACCAGTACGGATTGTTCAGCACACCTGCTGATATAGATTCATCCACACCACATTGTAAACCTGGTACTTCGGTGTCTAGTCACCCGTATGGTACATTATAGAAGTAAGAAAATTTGCCCCCAAGTAAACAAACAGCTGTTGCCTTGAAAAGAACAGTAAAGCTTGACAAAATTCCGCACGTTGCACACGTGTTTGGAAATTGAATCTTACTTATAGCATAAATTATATATATTATATCAAATATGTTATGGATATTATATATAACATAAATTATAAATATTATATATTATGAAATACAAATATAACATATAATATAGTTGTAAATATAACATTAATATATTTATCGTAAATAATTATTAAATGCCGTATATAATATTCATAATAAATAATCATTACATTTAATATAAAATGTAAATATTGCATATGATACGAATTATAAAAATATTTTATATATCCTAAATTATAAATATCATAGATATATGCAATACAAAGTATGCATATTTCATGTGAGTATTAATCGTAAATGCAAACTAAATGTCTTTGTTTTAGAAGACCATTAAATATCAATGCTATGACATTGTTTTTGTTCTTTTTCAAGTTTACAAGTTCTTGTAATAAAGTATAAATAAACTTAATGTAAAAAGTAAAAATAGCAAATGACACTCTCGCTTTGACCCAGAATAAAGAGCACCTATCAACAATCAAAGTACTGAAAGTACTCATGCAAACTGAACTTGCCTTACAAAGACTTACACTGCAACATAGAACGGGAACTTGTTTCACAATTACATGGCGGAGGTAAATAAAAATTCCTGCCCGCCCAGCGAGTGACGACCAAGGCAACACCAATTGAGCTGATTACGATGACAGGTCAAAGTTCACAATGTTTACTGTATAGATCACACAGGTACATAATTATATGATATAATGTATGCTATACAACCAACACGTTTTCAGGTTATTTATATTTTAAACACCACTTTGTTTATTTGATATTTTGATAATTATTAAGCGTGTGTGAGTATGTGCGTTTGCGCATCAGTATTTTCTGTACTACAAATGTATTTCTTCTCAAATATTGTTTTCATCTGTCCACGGTAAACAATCCATTTGAGGTACAAAACATATTTGATGCAGACAAACGCTCCTACCATGTAAGTAAGTAAATTGAGAACTAGCGAACCAAACCAGTGCAGACCATTCTAGTAATTTAGGAAACATTAACGTACTGTTTTGGTGACTCTAAAATGTCTTTTTGATACAATATTGCATCGATTAACATGTCAAATTCGTATTAACTGTGTTGCGGGCGAAGAGTCCTAGCTCGCTACGTCATAGGGAGTCAGCTTTGTGTGAAATGAACACGATCTTGTGTTAGTTATACACATGATTGACAGCTTGCGCGACGTGAAGAGCAAAAAGAACAACGTTGTCATGGACACACGGAGTGTACAGGTGCGCAAGTAATACTATATGGGTTCATGGTTCGTCGGTTACTGAAAATGCGAGCATGTTTGACAATCCTAACTCACTACAATTCTATGACAATCATAAAAGTGTCTATCGTCATTGGACTCGTCTTCATATAGCGCATGTTTGTCAATACACATCTTAGTCAACATCTGATTATCCTGTATATTTGATAAATCTTATCTAAATACAAGTATAACTGTTTATAAAATAATTTACTTCGTATCGAAAATGACGTCTAATAGACACGTGGATTAACATGAAATACAGAAATTAAATCTTCCTCAATATATTTTGACAGTCAAACAAAGACTATATAATAATTATACACAAATTTTAATTTCAAACTTAAGGAACTCTACCATGACTTTGTTGTGATCGTAAAATTGTTGGCAATTGCGATTTTAAAGAACATCTAAATATCTTTTCTATGCCACCTCACCATATTATTGTTGAAAGTGATAGATGGTGCTTAGACCAAAAAGAATTCTACCTAATGATCGAAAATGTTCAGTCTGTAACAAAATAGACGATGAATACCACTTTATTATTGAATATGATTTTTAAGTGATTAAGGAATACAATGCATACATAAATACTAATGGAAAACGCCGTGCTTAATAGTACAATATCTATCAAGCCAAAAAGAAATAAGGAAGCTTGCATGTTACGTACATAGATGTAATTAGTCACTTTAATGGTATAATGAATGTAACTGGTTGCATAAATCTGTCTATATCGGCACTCAACTTGAAGTTTATATATACATGCACTCTTCTTATCATTGATAAGTGTCTTAATTGTAAGATAAAACAATTCTAATTGTTGTACATTTTGTTCCACGGCATGATGAAACATTCATCCATTTATTTAAATTCCATTGTATTATTTATCACATATATATACATTTTGTACATGTATATCATAAATATTCTTATACGACATTATGTATTCTCCTTACACACAATTTGCTATGCTTTGTTTCGAAAACTGTTTTGTACAGTCAATTCAATAGGTATCAGTATTGATACTATAATATATACCATATAATTATGATATTTGCATAGAAAACATACTATTGATAATGCATTTTGTGATGTAAGGAAGTATTGCCTTCTCCGCTGGATGAATATACTGTACCACCTCTCGAGAGCGGCCCTCTCTCGAGCAACAACCTCTTTTCTACAACATCATGATTTTTCCTATTGCACAATTTAACTATCAGTTTAACCTCTCTAGAGCAACAATGTACCTCTCAACAACAACATAATTTTTGCTACTGCCAAAGGGTGTTGCTTTGGAGAGGTTGCACAGTGTATCTTATTATGATATATTATATGCATACATGTGCATTTTTTTTTCTATGAATTATGTCTTGGGTCACAAGGCTTAGCGTATTTATTGAAATAAACTAAACTTGTAATTGTTTTTTCAAACATGTAAAACTCACGGCAAAAGAAAATCTAGTATTATGTTTGAACATTTTGCTTTCTGATTTTTTGTAATAAAGATGTGTGACCCTTACAAATAACAACACTGCGGTTGTCATGCGAACCCCCGGTCAACTTTATTTTGTCAAACTGTTTGATAAACGTGTTGTCATTGTCATGCAATGATTAAATGATTAACTAGTTATGCAAGTCGTAACTCAAAACATCGGACTTAAAAGTATCGCGTTCACTGTGGGCACACCATGACATAACACAATAGAGTATGATAATGTTATTTTCACGTCTCAATTGATTCTGGAATTGCGAGCTGTTCTGAGTTACCGATGTTTTCAAAATTCATTATCAGCCTTTGTATGTATAATCCTCGATGGGATAGAAAATTAATGAAGTCACGCCTTGCTTTACTAGCGTTCATTATTCGCTTGATTCAAAGTTAACAAGTGGCACAAACTGACTTAGGAAGTCATTTCAAGCTTTTCTACACAATTTGAAAGTCCTACTTGACAATAGGATGCATTTCGAGACAGATTCAGCATTGTAGTTGATTTGTTTGTCAAGGGTAGAACATGTATAGTATCTGAAACTGTTAAAACTATACCCGCTACATTAAAATAGTTCAAACTATCTCACTTTATCAGTCGTATTAAAACTATGCTCGTTACATTAAAACTGCACATGAACACTCCTACGTAACGTATGGTCATCTAACACATGAATACATTTACGTTACGTATAATCACCTTACACAGGAGTTCTACCTGGGCTTATCATATTATGTGTTTGCTCACGTGATTACATGAGCTGTAAATGTCTAAATTGTGTCTGCTCGGAAGTTATGAATAGCTTAAAAAGCCAACCTCTCATTTTTTTGAGACCATAAAACAGGGCTGAGCAGTCAGTGGGTGCAGAAAATTCGAAACAAATGTGAATATTCTTATGTTTTAAAAATGCCCTTATCTCTCAATCAGAAACATGACTTACATTTACTCAAATAAAAAGCAAATTAACTGGTCATAAATCTACAGAAATATTGTTAATTTATAATTATTCAGCCATGTCCACGGGTTTTGCATCGATTGAAGCCATTGCTCGGTCTAATAAATATAATATACGTGGCGCCACGCGCAATGGGAGCCACCCAGCAGGCTTCACGTCAGCGCAGCATGAGACTTCGTGCAAATGTACGAGATATGCTAAGATGTTGATGACTGTAAAATATGTGTTTAAAGACCGTAATAATCATGCAAACGGGAACTACGTTGGGACATTGTTTATAATTTCTGGTAAATTCATTATAGCGTATTGAAAAAAAAAACGTGTAAGCGTTTGAAAATGAATGAAACTTTGTGTTGGGCGGTAGTCATTATCATGATCAAAGAAGCCTCTTTGTTAATATCATCTATGTATACTAGTTTTTTTCTTGTTTTGTATTATTTATTAAAGATACTCCGCCAACCTCTTCTTTAGAACCATAATTCGTCCCCGTTCATAAACTGTCATAAATACCAATTACAGAATATTGACTAACGACCAACAAATGTACTGAATTTATATGATTAACATAAACGAATTAACGAGCTAATAAAACGTATTTTCACATTTAGATACTAAATTCATCAATTAAGCAGATGTTTTACTTGTAAAGCAAACATTTTCATGTAGTCAGTCAAACCTGTGTTAGCGGCCACCTCCGAATAAAGGCACCCTGTAAATAAAGGCCATTCCTTTAAAAACATCATAGATTATTTAGAGCAAAATGACCTCCGAATAAAGGCCACATTATGTCTTTCCGAAAGGTGGCCTTACTAGAGAAATTTTACTATATGTATTGCAGAAGCATCTTTTGCTCTGAAAATTCTCCGGTCAAATATTTGTATGACAAAATTCATGCTCCAAATTAAATATGACGTCTGACGGGATTTAAAATGCTATTTTAGGTGCCAGAATTTACAGAATGCGGCCTATGCCACTAGCACGCCGATTTATCCTTCGACTTGAATTCATGGAAACATGAAATGTTCATGAACTTTTCTTGAATTCTTCATAGTTCTCTGAGTATGAATGACTATTTGACAGGATATTGAGGCTTGACTATCATACTATATAAAAGAGCTAAATATTTTTAATAGAGAAAAAACCACATATTTATTCGTTCTAAATCACAGCCCACATGTATACATAATTCATATCTTTTATGAAACACAAGTATACAAGTATAACATATATATCATCGACTGTACAACTTCTTCTCTTCCCTCTTTTGAAAACTCACTACCTCGCCACGGCGTTCGCTTTGATCTATAAACACGTGACCTCGAGTTGTTGACGTGAGCATTGAGGTGTTGAGTAGTGTGCTATGGTGGGCCACTCGTACTCCAGATGTTTCTAGTAAAATATAATTCTCACTTTTCATTCAGCGTGAAGATTATATTCTATAATTCTAACAGATAAGAAGCTCGGGTTTATTCACTAGCTGAAACTATTTCTATTACATATTTTATTTCCTGGTTATGTTGTGGATTTCATTGTAGTATGTTGTTGTAAGATGCATCTGTAGAAAGCAATAACCCTAGAATCTGCATCGCTAGGAATTATAGAATAGAATTATAAAGTATGTGTGATTTCTAGTGATAGGCCAATAGGAAGCGGTTTCATATTGGGGAGAGGGGTGCTAATTTCAGATTTTCTCAAACAACGGGGGTAGTTATAGCCACCCCATTAAAAAACATTACAGCCAAAATTATCATTTGGGGGAGGGGGCTATGCCGGCCCTAGTCCCCCGGGTTCCTATGGCCCTCGGTTACAAAATGATGACATGACAGATCGTACTGAAATAGATACTGAATAATACTATATAACAATGAGTAAGTTCATACGGTGATGAAAAACTTTTTACTAAAATATTACAGTCATAATCCGATGAAAAATATATAACTAAATTCCAAAATCTTCGTTTTGTATCTGATATATACATAATTATTATCTTATAGAACTTTATTATCGTTCATTATACAAGTCATACTAATTGCCTATCAGAAGACATCAGCCAAAATAATGTAAAGCTCATATTCATTAACTAAATCATCTCTACGCAACGTAATAAGAGAAAAGCAAATGTTGTTCTACACGACTGTTTATGGGAAGTTATTTCATCTAATTAATATCAATGTTTAATTCATTGAGGCGCTTCGTTTTTTCTACAGTTTCTAATGTCAAAAACTTGCCCAGCACTGTGCTTGTTAATGTAGCGTGTACCTTGATGTAAATCAACCAACGATGTAAATGAGTTTTAAATACATTTCGCTTCATCGAAAACCAATTTATGAGTTAAACGTTACAGCGATGGTGTATGATGTCATGTTGTTCTTTAATTTATGAAACGAGCAATGATTCGGGAACATGTAGATTTCTGAGTATGTATATCATACACGTGTAAATTCTGTTTTGACCAAATTAAAATGATATTAGCATACCCTGTGAACGTCGTTAAAAACTGATGAAAGCTACGTTACAATATTGAAAATACATGCTTGGTGCCGAGATGGAGAAGGTTTATCCGGCGAGGCTTATATTAGAAAGCTGAAACGAGCGAGCTAATTTTAGCTTTCGTGCCGATTCGGATAAACATTTATTCGGATGTCATTCTGCTCTATATAATCAATAATAGTTTAATAAAAATGGCCTCTATTCACAGGGTGTCCTTATTAGGAAGTGACCGCTAACACAGGTTTGACTATATGTTAGACCTTTAATCGATATAGCCAATCAATTACTCGTATGCCTGGTATCAATTTCTCCCTTCTTTTATACACAGCACCATTATTCTTCAATTCGGAAGTCTTTGTTTATTGAACAATGTCAGTCAACTGAATACATCTCTTGCGACAATGATTAAAAAATAAATAAAGCTTGAAAATGTTAAACGCCTGCCCGGTTAGCTCAGTGGTTAAAGAGTTGGTCTGCTGATCAAGTGGTTTTGAGTTCGAACCCCGGGCGAGGCTCACACTGTCCGTCACAAATTTGACTGACAATATTATATCCTATGTTAAATTGTCCTCCACCTCTGAATGATGTGGGGTAGATTGGTATATGAAGCAGCTTGCGGACAGAATGTGGTTAGTACTGGTTAAAGTCTAGATGCACTCCAGTGAAGCTGGTTGGATAACTGACTGCCACGATATAACTGAAATAAAAACATGGCGTTAAATCCAATGAAATGAAAATGTTAAAAGTGCTATTTTGGCGATAAATTAATAAAAACAGTAAATAATTTTATGTAATGATTATTTCAGTCTTTATAGTTATAATTATCCTGGACAGTTTTAATTTATTTCTCATTAACATCTTTTCATTCCGAAATACAAAAATGCACTTAAATCCAGAAAAAAACTTCCAGTTCATCGTAATACGAACGTTTAACCGTATTAATTCATTCATAATTGCCTCAAGCAATAGAGGAAAAAATACGTTTCACATCTATATGTTTATGATCTCATATGAACTAGCACTAATCATCATTATTAGCGGCAATTAATAAATGCTGCTTAAATAGACATAAATTTCGTAATTGCAGCCATTTCAAAATTGGGCAAGTGCAATCCGTCTTTTACTGGAATCCTAAAACATTATTACTCGTACTAACTATAATTACGTAAACCAGGAATAGAATTTTGACAAAATATAAGAGAGGACTAAAGTTTAAATTTATCCGGTAAATTAGAATTATACAAGTTAATTACACGATTATATTTTCAATCAGCAATTCTAGATGTTTTAGACGCGTGTATCATGGAATTATTGGTTCATGGAAATAAATGTAAGTGGAATAATTGTACGGGTAAAGTTGCCGTGACTCACAACTATTACATGCATACACAACGAAACACCAGGAGCCCAGCAGGAAATATGTATAACTTATATGACACATATAAACCCATTATAGCAAGTGTATATATTTAATACGCTTTTGAATTTTCAAAGTTTTCATTGATTTGTACGAAAAAATTTAAACCAACATATATGTATAAAGTTTATTTTTATTATAGTGACAAGCATGTATAATATTAAAGAAATACACACAGTTACAAACATACGTAAATATTTTGTAAAAACACAGCCTTATAAGGCTTATCAGTCTTATTCAGTTGATAAATACCAGGTCCACACAAAGTTCTGCAACATATCCTGGTCATTTAGATTAATTAGGTCAAAACATTTCCGAATGTAAGAATTATGAAAAATTATCACTTGGTACTTAGACACATTTTGTTTATTAAAATCAAAAGTTGGGTGTAACATGAATCATCGAATCGTGACGTATAAATAAATGAACATTAATAATTTTATGCAACTCTATATAAACTCATATTCTTGATATATTCTACACGTAGCAATGTATAATTTTGAAAATATACTATTTTAAGAAATATTACGTGTAATTTGTGATCACAAACTATTCTTATTTTAATTTAATCTTACCAGTACTATGCACATTATTACAACTACTTTGATTCGAAATTTAAAATAAAACTTATTTCTTTATTATACATGCCTGTCACTATAATAAAATAAACTATATAATTTTATATATAAGTTTTTTGTTGTTGTAAAATCCAAATTAATTCGAACATTTAGTAATAAATCTTAAAATGATCGATCATTATAACTAGTATGACTACGTTTTAAAATGTATGAACATAATTATATTTAGTATTCATTTTTTAAAGGGTTAAGTAACACTTAATTTACTTAATTTGAAAATGATGCCTGTATCTTTTTTTATATTTTTTTTATAAATTATATTCTATTTTGACTGTTTTGTTTATGAATGTGATTGTTAAGTACCGTTTTAACCACACAGCGCAACCTCTCTAAAGCAACTACCTTTGGGAGTAAAAAAATCATATTGTTGTTTAGAGGTTGTTGCTCTAGAGAGGTTAAATCGTGCAGTGGGAAAAATCATGCTGTAGTTGAAGGGAGATTGTTAATCAAGAATGGGTCGCTCTGGAGAGGTTGTACTGTATTATATATTTGAAAATAGTGTTGAAAATGTGGTGAAATAAATAAAATAAATAAATGATAGTTGTATACGATGTGGTACTCTTTGAGGTGTGACACCGCTTAATGAAGCTCTTCAACTAATGTTGTAGATATGTTCGGTGTGATTCTATATAATTTTGTAACGCGAGCACATTTATTAAGTCACGTAGACACCATATTGTTATATCTTTCATACAATGTAAATTTATATATATTATTTATAACAAATTTAAATTTATACCTCGACTTACAAGAGTCATTGTGTACAATGTTGATAAATCTTATAAGATTCATTAAATCTATACACAACGGGGTTAAACCGTCAACTTAGAATACAAATATTTACATCCGGGTCAGTTTTCTCTGTTTTAAAAGAATAGAGACACACCATTTATTTACTAGAATCATATTTGATGTCATTGATGCAAAATGGGAATAAATACATGTATTATATTATATATATCCTGTTTGGTGTGAAGAGGGCAGGAAATAAACAGTTTAAGAATCAATCTTCGCCAACTTGAAGTTCTTGTTAGATAAGCCCGGTTGTTGATTGAAGTTCAAAAAATGAATTCTTATGTGAGAAGTTTTCTAAGATAGTATTTTATTTTCTGAATTTAAGAACATGTTTTTAAGGCCCCGACGGATGATCAGTGGTCTAGTGGCAACGCGCTGGAGTACTGAACGAAAGGTTTTGGGTTCGAATCTCGACTCTGCCTTCCGAATTTCTCATGGCCGCTTTTTAAGTGACCCCATCCCAACTACCAACCCAAGTACTGTGTCTAGAAATTCACAGGAAGAAGGCGAGACATGCATCGGTGCTTTACACCCGGCACGATTGGTAGGGATACAAACTACCCGGTTTTCCTGTATCTTCCCTCTCTTCTCTGTCTCTGGGGCGGTCCTGAAATGACCTGTAAAAATATTAATGGATTTAAACAGAATTGTGACTATGTGTCTACATATCGGCAGTACGTTTCGCTGCATCAATTTTCGAGACTTAATGCAAAAAAAACACCTTCAGAACTGTAGTAAAAAGATACCAGTTAGTTAATACGAGGGTTAATCTTTAATAAATTTTATGATTTAAGTTTATTTAGATTCGTGGTTATATTCTTTGTTTACAATTTAAATAAAAAATCTGTATTAAAAACTCACGCTATTGAGAGAATCCGAGAACTTCGAGGAAAACCCTCGTAGATATTTAACAACATGCAGCGGAAAAAATCTCATTCATAATTGTCTAATTTTTAATCCTGCTTAATAGTGATAAATGCAGTCGAGTGTTACCCTTTAACCCGACTTGAAGACAAGTTGTCATCCTATCGTATTCTCTTAAAACGGTTAAATGTGAAAGTTATCATCAAATGCTAGAGATAACTAGAGAGGTGGAGAAATGATGCTTTTATCTTCGTCAGGTTTCAACACATCGTCTTCATCTACGATATTCAGTTTAACTCACATCGTAGGCAAGATATAATGATGATGGAACTGAACTGAACAGAACAGATACTTTATTACATGACTTGAGCCACGGCATATCATCATTTACATATACAAATATATACATAATTAACACGAAACATGGGAGTAAACATAAATAAGTAAGTAACAAAACAGAGGGTAGGAGAAAATAAATTTCTAAATTAACATTTATATAGTATGATAGAACTAGCAACTTAACATTTTGAAAAAAATATTTCACGACATAGAACTTGTTAAATAATATTTTGATAAGCAAATATCCTATAATAATAAAAATATCTTTATTTAAAAAAGGTGAACACATTAAGTAAATATGCAAAACATTTGGCTTATTTTCAATGTGGCTTTCTGAAAACGTGCACTATAAACGAATAATTTTAACTAAGCAACGTTAACATGAACACAATATAATTTGGTGATGGGGAGAGGGGAATGACAATATGCTAAGATAAATGTATATCATATAACAATTGTAAGATTATAAAGAAATAAAAATGCATTCATGACAGATTGTATTCGTGTGTATAGATAATATATTTTAAAAAACTTAAAAAATCTATTTTTACAATGACAATAGTAAATATATTTTACTCATAGAAATATTATACTGACTTTGCAAAAGTTGTTCCCATTCTGCTCAGCTGACTTCACGATAAAACGATTTAACCATTATGCTTTGTATCCAAATTAATAAACACCATATTTCCGGCGTATTGTATCTATATGGACGGCATGTTTTTTTTATACAATATAAAAATATACAAATGACATTGTACATTTAATTTACATTTATTTTAATACAATTACTTATTCAAAAATATAGCATTTTAATATAACATGAAAGATTCTATCTTTTGTGTTTTGTAAACTCATGTCATAATTACGACATTATACGTCCGCCATTAATTATTAAACGCTATATTGCGTTATTCCATCTATGTCTTACGAAAATAATTATTTATAATTTATAAGTGTCATAATTATATTCATTAGGAATTTCGAGGCCCGAAAATTTAGCGCCCATAACAAAAAACATATATATCAAAAAATGGCGCAGAATTGAAGATAAATCCGCTGCATTGTTTCCCTGTTTTATTTTGTCATCAGTCATGCGACTAACTTTGTTTAAATGATCAAATTTCATCTGCACTATATACAGACACTCCGTGAATAATTAATGGTGTAAAAACGAGGCAAATCAAAAATGATGAGGCCAAGTGTTGACCTTAGATCTTAAAATTCGGAGAAAATATGAGATCTAGACTGATCTTGAAATAAAATCGCTTCCATCATGTGATATAGATAGCAGCAGAATTTATTATTACGCTTCTTTTTTATCAAATTTTATCAAAACTGTAAATAAACTTATAATTCTGGTCGTTGGTACTTGCATGGGAGACAAATGTGAAGATTATCGTAAACTAAGCTGCCGAAGTAACGTCAAACAATTTTTACGTCTCGGGCAAAACATAACATACGTAGCTAGTTCATTTGTTTTGTGTATCGTTATACATGTATAGTTCGCGAAAGCTAAAAAAATAATAGAACAGCGTCTTATACGCCTAGCATCGATGTTGTTCTAATTATCTGGACTCAAAATTGACTGTTGACATACTATTACACATCAACATACATACACATCAACATACGTACACATCAACATACATACACATCAACATACATACATATCAACATACATACATATCAACATACATACATATCAACATACATACATATCAACATACATACATATCAACATACGTACACATCAACATATATACACATCAACATACATACATATCAACCTACATACACATCAACATATATAGACATCAACATAAATACACATCAACATACGTACACATCAACATATATACACATCAACATACATACACATCAACATACATACACATCAACATATATACACATCAACATAAATGCACATCAACATACATACATACCCAGCAACATGCATACGTACACATCAACATACATACGTACACATCAACATACGTACACACCGATATGCATACACATCAACATACATACATACACATCAACATACATACGTACACATCAACATACATACACATCAACATACGTACACATCAACATATATACACATCAACATACATACACATCAACATACATACACATCAACATACATACGTACACATCAACATACATACACATCAACATACATACACATCAACATACATACACATCAACATACATACACATCAACATACATACGTACACATCAACATACATACACATCAACATACATACACATCAACATACATACACATCAACATACATACATATCAACATACATACACACCGATATGCATACATATCAACATACATACACATCAACATACGTACACATCAACATACGTACACATCAACATAAATACACATCAACATACGTACACATCAACATATATACACATCAACATACATACACATCAACATACATACACATCAACATATATACACATCAACATAAATGCACATCAACATACATACATACACATCAACATACATACACATCAACATACGTACACACCGATATGCATGCACATCAACATACGTACGCATCATCATACATACATATCAACATACATACACATCAACATATATAGACATCAACATAAATACACATCAACATAAATACACATCAACATACGTACACATCAACATACGTACACATCAACATGAATACGTACACATCAACATACATACGTACACATTAACATACATACGTACACAGCAACATGAATACGTAGACATCAACATACATACGTACACATCAATATACATACACATCGACAGACATATACGTCATAGCAAAGTTTCCCAGACACCTTTTTGTAGCCACAGATGGATTGCGAATTGAAATATAAAAGATGGTTGGGCTAAGTGTGTATTACCTTCGATTATATCACATGTCACATCTGACAAGTGCGAAGTATGGAACCAGCAATTATGAAACAATCCAAAATTGGATGCAGAACCAATTTTGACATGTTCAAGTAGTATCTCTTGTTTCCTTTGAGATTTTCTACCCTAAAAAACAAGACCGTGAAATTACATATTCAAACAACATAAATCATTTGGGAATTTTTAAAATGCGTTTTATAAAATAGTAATACGAACATACCACAGTGTATCAATGGTATTCTCAAATTTGTTAATAATTGAGTATTTAGCATAAAGATCTTTTGTTAAGGATAACTGAAATTAAAAAATGCACTTTAAAAAATATTTCACGTTTCTGAAGAAAACCTTCTGTAAATAATTTAATTTTGCAATCTAGATCCTATATTGTGCTTATATTTAGTTCCGATCATAATTGAACATAATTTTATCTTCTTACCACCATGGTGTTTCTTTGATTTATCGCCTATACAAGTTAAGTACAGTCAATTCTGTGAACAAAGGCCACACCCGTTGGAAAGACATATTCTGGCCTTTATTGACAGGTAACATATATTCGGAGGTCATTTTGTTCTGAATTATCAATGGCGGTTTGTGAAAGAATGGCATTTATTCACAGAGTGGCCTTTATTCGGAAGTGACCGCTAACATAGGTTTGACTGCATCACGTTGTGCCATAGACCGAATTTTATTTTCATTTTTTTTGTATCATGCTTAAGACATCACGGTGAAACAAAAACCCGTACCGGGAACACACATTGCGAGCAATTCCAGTTTTAGACAAGTTATGACTTCCAGGAATGTTATACAAGAAGGGATTGTGATGCTATACATATCATGTGTCAACCAACGTTGTTTCCAAACATTATACAACATACCCGAACAGATCTTTAACCGTTTTTAATTTGTTTGGGCCCAAATACCGCAAAATTCCTAGGGTACCAATGCGCCGTTAGACAATATAAAGGTTAATACAAACTGACACACAAGCACAAAAACATTTCCTATTATCACTCACATGAAAATAATTCTCAATATTTCGCGAGGAAATGCTCGTTCTGTTCTCCTTTGGGAATACACGAATCTTTTGTCGTTTATCCCCAGTGCTCAGTGGAACTTGACAGATTTTAATGCTTCACTTACTGGACACAGAATTATTTATAGATTGTTTAATGAAGCATGCAGAGCGGAGTACATTATAGTCCTGGTAGTGAAGAACGTCATTTAACGCTTACAATCGTATACTATATCATGATGTAATGCATTTTATATAAACATGAGTTCATCGCACAAAATGATATAAAATCTCAAATGAATAGATTCCTATTTCTCCATCGGGAGAGACATTGGCACGTAATACATTCCAGGCATATTCAGTAAAAAAACGAACTGAGCTAAAAGTCCGGTTTTCCGGATCAATTCTGAAGAAATGGCACTTTCAAAAGATCGTCCGGTTCTCCGGGAATTCCGGTTTTCAACGAGTCGGGTCATCAGGAGTTTTACTGTATTACAAGAAATTGATTCGATTGCATTGTCATTTTTCTAGGTACATGTACCTTTTATTGGCTTATTTTTATCCGAATTTTACGTTTTCTAGACACACCATTTGTACAGGAACTACCAAATTACCTTTTGGAATGGGGAGTATAAAAGCAATGCGAGATATGTTGGAAATTCGAAGGAGAGACATTATATTGATTTCATTGTGAAGTACATGTGTGCTTTCAGAGTGTGTATCCTTACATTTATTATCTGCATTCTTCATAAATAATTGATGAGAGCCGGTTTGAATTTCAGGATTTCCAAGATAACTTTCTGTGAGTTCTTGACAATTGTGCAGGTGGCACTGACAGGGACCGGAAACTGACAAGTTTAGTACTTTGATCACGTTTCACCCGCGGGAAGCAATCTTCCGTCGGTCATGACAACACTTTGAATCAGTATTCCAACGAAAACAAATAATTGTTTTCCTTATTTTTTTTTTGTATCAAAGCATTAAATTTTAACATTCTGTTGGGCACTGAATGATCGCGAAAACAATGTCGTTGAACGTAAACCACTTTTACATAAAACTGTAATGCTTTATTATGCCCTCGTCTTATGCTTTGTTACGCCCCAGTCCCATCGTCCTCTCGCTAACTTCACTGATAAAAAAAGCCAATGGCAATATGCAAGCGGAAATCCCTTTTTGCATTTCAATTTCTTCTGCTGTTTTCTTTCAAGATAAGATAATGTTTTTAGTTTTTATAATCTTCTTGCTTGTTAAATGAGCTCGACTCCCGGAGGTATCTGAACCATAAGGATCCATGTGGTTTCCGAGCAACAATAACAAAATGCAACCGTGTCCGAATGGTTAGGGGCGTCCACCTTCGTAGCTGGAGATCAAAAGTTCGACCCCCAGTGAAGGCTTAGTTAGAACTGATGCGGTAGGATGATGAGCCGCCAGCTAGTTAAATAATGTCACCGTGGGCCCATCTCAACCAGGCGTCCGACAAAAGAGGAGTTCGAGAGGTACTGTACGCACAAAAGATATACAAGATACAGGCAAATTTGGTATCAGAATGTACAAAAATATATTGGCTACAATATGTTTTATCTTTTAATTGAAATTTGATAGCCATCTGAGCATTGTTTTACGTGTGTTTAATTTTAGGTGTAATGTCCAATATAAAAGTGCGCACTTTCTTTTTCGTGTAAGTATACGAAGCATAAGACGAACTTCTTTACTTGTTCTTCTTTGTACAAAATTTAATGTAGTGAAGTATACTTTCAAGACTGTTATTATATCAGTGGTTTGTGCCCAAGGCACGGTATAAAAGTCAACAGTGCCAGTGAAATACCCCCCAACTCGACAAGTCAAATTTTCAGGCATATACAAGCTAGATTTATTTGCTGTAAATCATTCATTATTCGCACAGTTCGGTGAATGAAATACTCTTTTCTGTTTTCTACAAGGTACTGGCCAGGTGTCGATCACAGCTTTAGGGGAAACTGTCGCTCTTTCAACAGTGCGTTTATTTTAGATCAGCATTTTTAACCTTTTCGTAATAACAAATGGTATTGAAATATCACATATGTTTAATTCAGCATGTATGTTAAATATATAATCTGTCTATAGTATATTACAATGAAGATTTATATACATATCGATCAAAACGGACAAGAACATCACGTACATCGTGTGTAATACATACTCGTATTAAGAGTATTCAGAATTAGTCATAATACAGTAAAACCCATCAAAACCGGACCCCGTCCGGACTGGACCAAAAGTCCGGTTTTCTGAGAGTTCCGGTTTTCACAGAGCTTTTGATGAAAGGTCCGAAAAAATGGGACTTGGAAAGTTGTCCGATTTCACGGGGTCCGGTTTTCAGGGAGTCCGGTTTACAGGGGCTTTACTGTATAGCATATTTACATAAAACAATTTGTACCTATTAGTATAGATAATAAATATATCAATGTACGTAATTCACAGGAACTCAATTTTCGTAAATATATGTCGTATAATAAACGACTTTAACTATTTTTGTATAATTCATTCATTACTTGGGGAAAATGAACTTGTTTTAAGACATTTTTGCATCAATAAATACCTTTAATTCCTGTTTGAATACCTTATGAATTCATGATCAGTAAAATGAATGAATTCATGTACACACGTGTTGATCAATGAGCATATGGTACACAGCGTGGTTCTGTGGTGTACAAACTGCTGTAAATATCAGGACGTAATTCACCAGTAGTGAATAGTTTCCCTACAGGTGGGCACAGACTAAGACATTTACCAGCTTGGCTATATAATTCTTTTAGTTTATATAATACAAATAAACTCAACCATTTGGTAGAAGAAAATCTGTTGTCGGGATACTAGTACTCTAGAATACCAAAAACTATAAAAAAAAATAGTCAAATAAAGTATTATGATCTGCAGTATTTGAAACACAAATGATGTCAAAATTAATTCGATAACTGGGTCAAAATTATTTACCAAAAATCGTACATTTGTCACATTGGTGTTGTAGAGTCTAGCAAATCAGCTCATAAGATTTTTTTATGAATATATTACCATCGTTTTACAACATAACACAGCGATATAATACAACACTATAATTAAACATTAATGTATGATACGACAATAAATGAGAGAGGAACGTTTTATTTTCCAAAAGGCTAAAAAGCCCACAAGGATACAAATTTGTATAATATAAGATTGACAGTGACATTTATATACATGCATGGATATGATTGTACAATCAATGGAAGTTTCATACTAAATCAAATATAAATATTGAGGAAAAAAATACAATATGAAACAGCGGACGTTATCACGCTCATAGAAAGTCCAAAATATATGTTTAATAAATAAGAACAATGCATATTTATGTATGTTACACATAATAACTTAATAATCAAAATAAAAGATGACATATTAATATAAAAATATTATACAGCAATGTAATCTAACAATACAAAACACCAATATAATAAAACAGCATAATAAAACAACCTAATACAAACGATATAATGAAACAAAATTATTATAAAAAGCAGCAACAACATCGTACTAAAACAACATAATGCAACGATAAAAACTATATAATAAAATATTTAAAAAATATTAAAAACAACATACTAAAACAACATAATGCAACATTATAATAAAACAATATATTAAAACAATACAATAAAATAATATCAGCCACAATATAATAAAAAATTATATAATACAACAATATAAAAAATACTATAATAGAAAATATAACACAACAATATAATACAACAAAAAATACAAAGAAGACCACGTGTTACTTTCAACTTCAGTTGCATTTTTTCAACAAAAAGCATGACACTACCTAGTTTATCATGACACTACCTAGTTTATCATGACACTACCTAGTTTATCATGACACTACCTAGTTTATCATGGCACTACATAGCATTTCATGACACTACCTAGTTTATCATGACACTACCTAGTTTATCATGACACTACATAGCATATCATGACACCACCTAGCATATCATGACACTACCTAGTTTATCATGGTTCTACCTAGTTTATCATGACACCACCTAGCATATCATGACACTACTAAGTTTATCATGACACTACCTAGTTTATGACACTACCTAGTTTATCATGACACTACCTAGCATATCATGACATAACCTATAAGTGTATTTGAACTTTCAATGACTTAACCTAGTTTATCATGACACTACCTATAAGTATATTTGAACTTTCATAGTAAAATTATGGCAATACCTAATATATCAGAGCAGGGCACCAGCAATTTCTTGGTGACAACATGACATAACCTACGATACCTGTGCTCTCAGAAACTGTGCTGCACAAAAGTCACGTTAACACGATGTTAAATTTATTAATCATTTTAGGTTGTAGGAAAATTACTATGGTGACGTTTTTATATTATACACATGTATATCCAAAATGTCGATACGACGGTAATGCAATTGGGGTAAATGTTTATTTAACGAGTTCTTTTGAAGTTAGCAATGTTTTTACTACACAAGTTCTTCCTTAATTTCATGAAAGTAAAAAAAGACACAAATCCTTTACCACAGCATTACTTGTAGACAAGCATAACGCGTACGTCTGTGTAAACACGGTCCGAAATAAGTATCCGGTGTTAGTCATTCGGATTACTTCTTACCTTGAGTCATGCGGGATTCCTCGTATGTCTCCATATGTACATAAACAAGAAAATATATAATTAGATTTTATTGTACAGTTTGGATTTTTCTGATTTACGAATCCGGAAGTGGAGAAAACTAGTTTACTCTGTTAATCAAAACACATGCTTGAAATAATATAAACGTCCCAGAGCAAGGAATCGCATTCTTAGTCTGAGTCATAGAACAAGAAAACTCTTCAATATGTAAGACTTTTGAAACTCCTTATTTTCGGACATGATACGATATACAGTAAAACCCATAAAGCCGGACTTCCTGAAATCCGGAATTCCCTGAAAATCGGACAATTTTTCAAATTTCATTTTTTTTCTGAATTTAATATAAAGAATTTTCCGATAATCAGAATTCTTAGAAAACCGGATTTTCGGCCGAATCCGGAAGAGGTCCGGTGTTCACGGGTTTTATTGTATATTTAACTGGGATAAATGTCTTCAACGAAGAAGATTTCGATATCTATGAGTATTAAATAAACGTATATGCCAAATAATTGTCGTTTATTCTTTAAAATGGTGTCGTGTATGTGATCTACATATCTACTGAAATAGTTATAGTGAAGTATAGAATTAAGTAGACACTGCAACGTGTAAGTATTGAGTTTAAATCACACTGGACAGAAGTTGCTATTTCTACACCCTTGATGTATTCAAATTTAAACAGAAGCATCGCAGACAAGAACAGACTCTATTAGAGTAAATGTAATTTGCGGTATTTTCTGGTCAAACGGTTTATTCGAAAATTAGTTTATCGACAAACAAGAGCGGTTATCGGATAATTTTAGACTGTATGCTCGCTAAAGCACAGCCTGAAGGAACCCGAGTCTTTGAGGCCAATGTCGACGTTGATTTTATCATGATTTGAGGGGAAATAAGATTACATGTTTTTTTGAAGAAATGATGGAAGTTAGTCCACCAGTCATGTAGAAAATTACAATTTTCCGCTGTTTGGTGGAGATGTTTCTGTCCTCGGGACATCGAACAGACAATCACATAAGTTGCCATTGTTACAGTTCAATCAGTCATTGATTATTTAAAACAAAATGACCCCCGAATGAATGCCACCTGTCAGTAGAGGCCACCTTTTGGCTTTCCAAGGGGTGGCCTTTGTTCACATACTTGCCTGTTTTAGTATACTAGTATAAATGTATAATATGTCTATGCCATGAGTCATTTTGATAAACAGTCAGTTAGTTTAATGATGTACATGCAACATAATAGAACAATTTGAGATAAATGCATGTACATGTATGTCAAATAAATGACCGCATCACGGTATCTAAATACAGTCAACCCTGTGAACAAAGGCCACCCTTGGAAAGACATAACATGGCCTTTATTGATAGTTGGGTTTTATTCGGGGGCCATTTTTTTCTGAACAATCAATGGCGGTTTATAAAAAATGACCTTTATTCACAGGATGGCCTTTATTCGGAGATGGCCGCTAACACAGGTTTGACTGTACAAATAAATGTACGTAAATTCTGCAGCTTGGTGTGTCCGTAGTTCACTTTACCTTCAACAAACACCACAGTCATACTATACATGTAATGTATTCACTAACAATTGCATTATCTCGATCCTTAACGTAGTGTAATAGCTTTACAGTTTTATTGAATAAAAATAGAACGAAAAACACTAAGTCGATTATTGTTTATTGAAGATAATTTCCTACTGCATAAATTGCTGATTTGTCATGACAGAACATGGTGAAATTTAATGAAATCCAATGATCGTCCGACCACATCGCTCATAAATTGTCTCCTAATCGTGTCGGTTCTATGACTCTGTGACCATTTCGTGATTAGAATCGAATCGGTTTTTTGTTTTCTAATTTCTCATTTTAGACGACGTTCATTAATCGAAGTCTGGCAATTTAGTAGACATTCCTACTGGATAAATCTTTCCCTCAATCTTATCTCTGATGTTATTAAGATCCCAGTTTATACTCTCTAGGAAGTTGATGGCTTGTCATAAAGTACATTTATATTTCCCTTCAAGTATCATTAATAGACTTCCAGGTTTTTGTTCATAATTCCGAAATCGATATACATGTACATAGCAATAGGTATGAAAATTAAGGGGCCACGGCCGGGGTCCAGTGGGTAGTTTGCTGGATTAGTCGCCCGGCGGTTCGGGTACCAGTCCTGGTCGCGACAGGTCATACAATTACAACAATGTGGAGAAGTTGGCGGTTCCTAGCGGAAGGGTAATTTGGTACTGGTACAAGAAAACTTGTAAAGTGAACCGTCCGCCGTATATAACTAAAATATATGTTGACCTACGGCGCTAAACCGAAAATAAATAAAAAAAGTATGAAAACTGAAATTTGTATTCGAATTAATCAGAAAAGTGACACAGTTTAAATGTAATGTTCAGGCGTTTTGGAATCTCTTTATTTAATATATAATTCAAACACATTTTGTTCAAACAGAAACACGAAGAAAACTTCTTCTTGAAGATGTTTGTATTTTCAATGTAGTTCGTGCTTTTCGTGTATATGATTAGAAATACATTGCTAGATTTAAACTAAATATCAACGAACACAGTGATAATTATAGAACTTTTCAAATCATTTCGTTCTCCACGTGTATAACTTTGTTGTCTTAAGTTAGTTGTTCAGTTCCAAAGTTGTACTGTTAAAATATGCACATTTAAATACATTGTAATTATATAGTTATATAGTTGTGCATTAATATAATTATATAGGTGTACATTTATATAGTTGTACAGTAATATGGTTGTATAGTCATATAGTTATATAGTTATATAGACATATCGTCATATAGTTATATAGTCATATAGTAATACAGTTATATAGTCATATAGTTATATAGTAATACAGTTATATAGTCATACAGTTATATAGTTATATAGTCATACAGTTATATAGTCATATAGTTATATAGTATAACAGTTATATAGTATAACAGTTATATAGTAATACAGTTATATAGTAATACAGTTATATAGTCATATAGTTATATAGTCATACAGTTATATAGTCATATAGTTATATAGTCATACAGTTATATAGTCATATAGTTATATAGTCATACAGTTATATAGTCATACAGTTATATAGTCATACAGTTATATAGTCATACAGTTATATAGTAATACAGTTATATAGTCATATAGTTATATAGTCATACAGTTATATAGTCATACAGTTATATAGTCATACAGTTATATAGTCATACAGTTATATAGTCATACAGTTATATAGTCATACAGTTATATAGTCATACAGTTATATAGTCATACAGTTATATAGTCATACAGTTATATAGTCATATAGTTATATAGTCATATAGTTATATAGTCATACAGTTATATAGTCATATAGTTATATAGTCATATAGTTATATAGTCATACAGTTATATAGTCATATAGTTATATAGTCATATAGTTATATAGTCATATAGTTATATAGTCATACAGTTATATAGTCATATAGTTATATAGTCATACAGTTATATAGTCATATAGTTATATAGTCATACAGTTAACTAGTTGTACCGTTACATTATTCTATGAGAGAGAGAAATTTATCAAGAGAACGTCTTTATGTGCATTAGATGAGTACTACCGCAGTATTAAGACTTTGGAATTATTTTTGTGTTTGTCCGTTAACGTATAATGGTGACTTTGTTCCTTCAGTCCCTGGAGACGTTCTTTGAACAGACTAATCTCGCTATCATATTCCGTTTCGTGTTCGTTAAACAACGTAATGAAACTATCGGTTATTTCAAAGCGACTAATATTAAAACGAGCGGAGTTCGTTCTACGGAATCTCTCTAGGGATTATCTCAAACCAGCTAGTGACAGTAATCCCCATTTCATGTTCGATAAATGACAATATTAAAAGCGGTTCTATGCTAGATGACGTCCCAGCGTAATTATCTCAAACCCGCAATCTTTAATTACAAAACATTACCGCTTTTCAAGCGATCCTTGGGTTTTAATATGATATACAGGGATTAGTTTTTTTTAAAGAAGAGCCTGGATCGACTAAATAGAGTTTAAACGAGGCGACACAGGTGTATTCCGGCATTTTGACAGGTCAGTTTTTAATTAACTAATATTTAGCCCTGCTGCAAAATCATTCAGCTATGGCAACAGAATGATAATGAATGAGAAATCAAGTTGCCTCAACACACCAACCATCTTAAGTCATTTTTCGTCACTGTACTAATTTAATCAGTGTGTATGCTGTCATTCAAATAAAAGAACACAGAGTGTCCAAATAGTTTTATTTTGTGTAATAATAACATAAGTTTATATTTTGTATAATAATAACATAAGTTTATATTTTGTATAATAATAACATAAACACCACCGTAAGTCTATTTTATATAAAATCATCAAACATTTATATTGCATAGCATCAAAATGAGTCTATATTAGATAGTATCAAAATTATTAATTATTTTATAACGTTAGTATTAAAGAAGACTATATTATATATAATTAAAATTAGTCTATATTATATAACATCAAAATTAGTCTATATTATATTGCATCAAAATGAGTCTATATTATATAGTATTAAAATTAGTCTATATTATATAGCATCAAAATTAGACTATATTATATAGCATCAGTATTAAACTATATTATATAGTATGAACATTAGTCTATTTCATATAGTATCAAATTGTGTATATTTTATTTAGTATTAAAATTAATATGTACATCATAACATCGTAAGGGACTTCTAAAAGAAAACGAACTTTTCATATTCGATAGCATTTTATTCTTCGTGATTCTATGAGATTATATAATTATATAATTATTGTCGGTAAATAATAAAACAATAAATTTATTTTCCTCAGCATAAATATTTCAATTTATGGCTTAGTCCTGGAGTGAATGTACATGCTTTATATCTTGCACGTGTCTCTTAAAATCTCCCACACAATGCACGAATTATATTGTATTCATTTATTTTTATTTACCGCGACACAGTATGGTTAAATTTTATACCGCATTTAAAATCTACAATATCTGACATTGGGTGATAACAACATATACTCCCGGATGTATCAGTACTATGACGCTGTACGTTCTACTTCAAACAGAAATAAACTTTTCGGACAGATTACCTTCGTGTCAGTTTCAGATTCTAACATTGTAACAAACTATACAGAAATTGATACAGCTTAACAAGTCTATTGTTTGAAATTACGCCATTTTTACGCCGAAATAAATTATTGTACCATATCCTTCGTATTAAATGAAATATTAGCCCATGCCTAACAATAGGCGGTACATCACTTTGCAATTTTGTGACAACCGCCACTTTGTATTGATATTTTATGTGACTCTGTCGAAAATAGTGGCAAAGGTAATGCAAGCCTGATATTTTAACCCGCTAGTTGTGTCCTTTTGTTAAACAAATTTTAACTTCAGTAATGAGCGAGGCCACCCGTGAATCGCTAGCACAGAATAGCCGAATACGTGTAAAATTCTTGAAACGTAACGAATGTTTGCTGCATAACAAGGAATGTCCATTTTAAACTTCTATCGATTTGGAGGTTTTTAGTTTTAGCGGATTTAACGCCGTTTTACAACGAGATTTCAGCTATTAGGCCTATATACGGCGGCCGGTTCACCTAACCATTTATCCTGGACTGCGCACTTACCCCTTCAACTATAAACCGACAACTCCTCCATGTGTGGTGGAAACCCGACATTTTTACCAAAATTTCATTGAAGGGTATGGCCTGACGCAATCGATGTTCGAACGCAACATTTTCCCCCGAATCTGTAGAAATAAAAATCCCGGAATTTCTAGACTTCCAACAGTCTTGTATACATGTACATATATCATGAATGCAAAGACTCTTCAGACTTATTCATGTGAAAGTTTTTTTATAATTCAATAAATTAACCAACAGAAAAGTAGTTCTTCATATGTCTAAAAAGGCATCTGAAAAAAAATCGCGTAATTAAAATTCCTCCAATGACTGGAGAACGACGACATATCAAATACAGAATAGTCACTTCTTCTGTTTCCGAAGATGTCCGAGATATTCCGCATGAAGCGTTCTTGGTGCCTGATCGTGACACCCAATCTAAAAGTTATTAACAAAATATAATGAAGTAGGCGCTTCAAGATCGATATGAAGACTGAGTTGGGCAGATAACGAAATGAACTGCCATTTCCAGAAATGATACTTGACAGATTGGAACGAGTTTTGTGAGATTTCGGGAATCGAAATTGTTCTTGTATAACGAACGCGTCGTTTCTTATGTTCGTATAGAGCCAGAAACAATGGAAAAAAACAATAGTCACGTGATTTATTTATTTGTACGTATATTGCATCTTTTTTCAATTACTTTGACGTAGTTAAACAAATATCTTAATTCAGACATTCTTTTTACCGTATATCTACTTAGATATGGAATTAGAATTGATCTACAAATGGGTTATATACGACATGACTCCTTCAGAAATTTATACAATTATATGTACATATTAATATATATGTGTCCTTCACAAAGTTTATGCAATTATATGTACATATTTTTTTCTTTCAGAAATTTATAAAGTCATATGTAAATACGTATACTTAATAAAAACAGCGCGCATGAACTTGAGCACCATCATATGACCTGAGCACCATCAAACGACCCGAACACATCACGTGATCTGATTACCATCACATGACCATAGTATCACCACATGACCATAGTATCATCACATGACCTGAGCACCATCACATGGCACGAACACATCACATAATCTGATTACCTACCATAAAAGGACCATAGTATCACCAAAGGACCATAATATCACCACATGACCATAGTATCACCACATGACCATAATATCACCACATGACCATAATATCACCACATGACCATAGTATCACCACATGACCATAGTATCACCAAAGGACCATAGTATCATCACATGACCATAGTATCACCACATGACCATAATATCACCACATGACCATAGTATCACCACATGACCATAGTATCACCACATGACCATAGTATCACCACAGGACCATAGTATCATCACATGACCATAGTATCACCAAAGGACCATAGTATCACCACATGACCATAGTATCATCAAAGGACCATAGTATCACCACATGACCATAGTATCATCAAAGGACCATAGTATCACCAAAGGACCATAATATCACCACATGACCATAGTATCACCAAAGGACCATAATATCACCACATGACCATAGTATCATCAAAGGACCATAGTATCACCAAAGGACCATAATAACACCACATGACCATAGTATCATCAAAGGACCATAGTATCACCACATGACCATAGTATCACCACATGACCATAGTATCACCACAGGACCATAGTATCATCACATGACCATAATATCACCACATGACCATAATATCACAAAAGGACCATAATATCACCAAAGGACCATAGTATCACCAAAGGACCATAGTATCACCACATGACCATAGTATCACCACATGACCATAGTATCACCACATGACCATAGTATCACCAAAGGACCATAATATCACCAAAGGACCATAGTATCACCACATGACCATAGTATCACCACATGACCATAGTATCACCAAAGGACCATAGTATCACCAAAGGACCATAGTATCATCACATGACCATAGTATCACCACATGACCATAGTATCACCACATGACCATAGTATCACCACATGACCATAGTATCACCACATGACCATAGTATCACCACATGACCATAGTATCACCACATGACCATAGTATCACCACATGACCATAGTATCACCACAGGACCATAGTATCATCACATGACCATAGTATCACCAAAGGACCATAGTATCACCACATGACCATAGTATCATCAAAGGACCATAGTATCACCACATGACCATAGTATCATCAAAGGACCATAGTATCACCAAAGGACCATAATATCACCACATGACCATAGTATCACCAAAGGACCATAATATCACCACATGACCATAGTATCATCAAAGGACCATAGTATCACCAAAGGACCATAATAACACCACATGACCATAGTATCATCAAAGGACCATAGTATCACCACATGACCATAGTATCACCACATGACCATAGTATCACCACAGGACCATAGTATCATCACATGACCATAATATCACCACATGACCATAATATCACAAAAGGACCATAATATCACCAAAGGACCATAGTATCACCAAAGGACCATAGTATTACCACATGACCATAGTATCACCACATGACCATAGTATCACCACATGACCATAGTATCACCAAAGGACCATAATATCACCAAAGGACCATAGTATCACCACATGACCATAGTATCACCACATGACCATAGTATCACCAAAGGACCATAGTATCACCAAAGGACCATAGTATCATCACATGACCATAGTATCACCACATGACCATAGTATCACCACATGACCATAGTATCACCACATGACCATAGTATCACCACATGACCATAGTATCACCACATGACCATAGTATCGCCAAAGGACCACAGTATCACCAAAGGACCATAGTATCACCACATGACCATAGTATCACCACATGACCAAAATATCACAAAAGGACCATAGTATCACCACATAACCATAGTATCACCACATGACCAAAATATCACAAAAGGACCATAGTATCACCACATGACCATAGTATCACCAAAGGACCATAGTATCACCACATGACCATAGTATCACCACATGACCATAGTATCACCACATGACCATAGTATCACCACATGACCATAGTATCACCACATGACCATAGTATCACCACATGACCATAGTATCACCAAAGGACCATAGTAACACCACATGACCATAATATCACCACATGACCATAGTATCACCACATGACCATAGTATCACCAAAGGACCATAGTATCATCACATGACCATAATATCACCACATGACCATAGTATCACCAAAGGACCATAGTATCACCACATGACCATAGTATCACCACATGACCATAGTATCACCACATGACCATAGTATCACCAAAGGACCATAGTAACACCACATGACCATAATATCACCACATGACCATAGTATCACCACATGACCATAGTATCACCAAAGGACCATAGTATCACCACATGACCATAATATCACCACATGACCATAGTATCACCACATGACCATAATATCACCACATGACCATAGTATCACCACATGACCATAGTATCACCACATGACCATAGTATCACCAAAGGACCATAATATCACCAAAGGACCATAGTATCACCACATGACCATAGTATCACCACATGACCATAGTATCACCAAAGGACCATAGTATCACCACATGACCATAGTATCACCACATGACCATAGTATCACCAAAGGACCATAGTAACACCACATGACCATAATATCACCACATGACCATAGTATCACCACATGACCATAGTATCACCAAAGGACCATAGTATCACCACATGACCATAATATCACCACATGACCATAGTATCACCACATGACCATAGTATCACCACATGACCATAGTATCACCAAAGGACCATAATATCACCAAAGGACCATAGTATCACCACATGACCATAGTATCACCACATGACCATAGTATCACCACATGACCATAGTATCACCACATGACCATAGTATCACCACATGACCATAGTATCACCACATGACCATAGTATCGCCAAAGGACCATAGTATCACCAAAGGACCATAGTATCACCACATGACCATAGTATCACCACATGACCAAAATATCACAAAAGGACCATAGTATCACCACATAACCATAGTATCACCACATGACCAAAATATCACAAAAGGACCATAGTATCACCACATGACCATAGTATCACCACATGACCATAGTATCACCACATGACCATAGTATCACCACATGACCATAGTATCACCACATGACCATAGTATCACCACATGACCATAGTATCACCACATGACCATAGTATCACCACATGACCATAGTATCACCGAAGGACCATAGTAACACCACATGACCATAATATCACCACATGACCATAGTATCACCACATGACCATAGTATCACCAAAGGACCATAGTATCATCACATGACCATAATATCACCACATGACCATAATATCACAAAAGGACCATAATATCACCAAAGGACCATAGTATCACCAAAGGACCATAGTATCACCACATGACCATAGTATCACCACATGACCATAGTATCACCACATGACCATAGTATCACCAAAGGACCATAATATCACCAAAGGACCATAGTATCACCACATGACCATAGTATCACCACATGACCATAGTATCACCAAAGGACCATAGTATCACCAAAGGACCATAGTATCATCACATGACCATAGTATCACCACAAGACCATAGTATCACCACATGACCATAGTATCACCACATGACCATAGTATCACCACATGACCATAGTATCACCACATGACCATAGTATCGCCAAAGGACCATAGTATCACCAAAGGACCATAGTATCACCACATGACCATAGTATCACCACATGACCAAAATATCACAAAAGGACCATAGTATCACCACATGACCATAGTATCACCACATGACCAAAATATCACAAAAGGACCATTGTATCACCACATGACCATAGTATCACCAAAGGACCATAGTATCACCACATGACCATAGTATCACCACATGACCATAGTATCACCACATGACCATAGTATCACCAAAGGACCATAGTAACACCACATGACCATAATATCACCACATGACCATAGTATCACCACATGACCATAGTATCACCAAAGGACCATAGTATCACCACATGACCATAATATCACCACATGACCATAGTATCACCACATGACCATAGTATCACCACATGACCATAGTATCACCAAAGGACCATAATATCACCAAAGGACCATAGTATCACCACATGACCATAGTATCACCACATGACCATAGTATCACCAAAGGACCATAGTATCACCAAAGGACCATAGTATCACCAAAGGACCATAGTATCACCACATGACCATCGTATCACCACATGACCATAGTATCACCACATGACCATAGTATCACCACATGACCATAGTATCACCACATGACCATAGTATCACCACATGACCATAGTATCACCACATGACCATAGTATCACCACATGACCATAGTATCACCACATGACCATAGTATCATCAAAGGACCATAGTATCATCAAAGGACCATAGTATCATCAAAGGACCATAGTATCACCAAAGAACCATAATATCACCACATGACCATAGTATCACCACATGACCATAGTATCATCAAAGGACCATAGTATCACCAAAGGACCATAATATCACCACATGACCATAGTATCACCAAAGGACCATAATATCACCACATGACCATAGTATCACCAAAGGACCATAGTATCACCACATGACCATAGTATCACCACATGACCATAATATCACCAAAGGACCATAATATCACCACATGACCATAGTATCACCAAAGGACCATAGTATCACCACATGACCATAGTATCACCACATGACCATAGTATCACAAAATGACCATAGTATCACCAAAGGACCATAATATCACCACATGACCATAGTATCACCAAAGGACCATAATATCACCACATGACCATAGTATCATCAAAGGACCATAGTATCACCAAAGGACCATAGTACCACCACATGACCATAGTATCACCAAAGGACCATAGTATCACCAAAGGACCATAGTATCACCACATGACCATAGTATCACCACATGACCATAGTATCACCAAAGGACCATAGTATCACCAAAGGACCATAGTATCACCACATGACCATAGTATCACCACATGACCAAAATATCACAAAAGGACCATAGTATCACCACATGACCATAGTATCACCAAAGGACCATAGTATCACCACATGACCATAGTATCACCACATGACCATAGTATCACCACATGACCATAGTATCACCACATGACCATAGTATCACCACATGACCATAGTATCACCACATGACCATAGTATCACCAAAGGACCATAGTAACACCACATGACCATAATATCACCACATGACCATAGTATCACCACATGACCATAGTATCACCAAAGGACCATAGTATCACCACATGACCATAATATCACCACATGACCATAGAATCACCACATGACCATAGTATCACCACATGACCATAGTATCACCAAAGGACCATAGTATCACCACATGACCATAGTATCACCACATGACCATAGTATCACCACATGACCATAGTATCACCAAAGGACCATAATATCACCAAAGGACCATAGTATCACCACATGACCATAGTATCACCACATGACCATAGTATCACCAAAGGACCATAGTATCACCAAAGGACCATAGTATCACCACATGACCATAGTATCACCACATGACCATAGTATCACCAAAGGACCATAGTATCACCAAAGGACCATAATATCACCAAAGGACCATAGTATCACCACATGACCATAGTATCACCACATGACCATAGTATAACAAAAGGACCATAGTATCACCACATGACCATAGTATCATCAAAGGACCATAGTATCATCAAAGGACCATAGTATCATCAAAGGACCATAGTATCATCAAAGGACCATAGTATCACCAAAGAACCATAATATCACCACATGACCATAGTATCACCACATGACCATAGTATCACCACATGACCATAGTATCACCACATGACCATAGTATCATCAAAGGACCATAGTATCACCAAAGGACCATAATATCACCACATGACCATAGTATCACCAAAGGACCATAATATCACCACATGACCATAGTATCACCAAAGGACCATAGTATCACCACATGACCATAGTATCACCACATGACCATAGTATCACAAAATGACCATAGTATCACCACATGACCATAGTATCACCAAAGGACCATAATATCACCACATGACCATAGTATCACCAAAGGACCATAATATCACCACATGACCATAGTATCACCAAAGGACCATAGTATCACCACATGACCATAGTATCACCACATGACCATAGTATCACAAAATGACCATAGTATCACCAAAGGACCATAATATCACCACATGACCATAGTATCACCAAAGGACCATAATATCACCACATGACCATAGTATCATCAAAGGACCATAGTATCACCAAAGGACCATAGTACCACCACATGACCATAGTATCACCAAAGGACCATAGTATCACCAAAGGACCATAGTATCACCACATGACCATAGTATCACCACATGACCATAGTATCACCACATGACCATAGTATCACCAAAGGACCATAGTATCACCAAAGGACCATAGTATCACCACATGACCATAGTATCACCACATGACCATAGTATCACCACATGACCATAGTATCACCACATGACCATAGTATCACCACATGACCATGGTATCACCACATGACCATAGTATCACCAAAGGACCATAGTAACACCACATGACCATAATATCACCACATGACCATAGTATCACCACATGACCATAGTATCACCAAAGGACCATAGTATCACCACATGACCATAATATCACCACATGACCATAGTATCACCACATGACCATAGTATCACCACATGACCATAGTATCATCAAAGGACCATAGTATCACCACATGACCATAGTATCACCAAAGGACCATAGTATCACCACATGACCATAGTATCACCACATGACCATAGTATCACCACATGACCATAGTATCACCAAAGGACCATAATATCACCAAAGGACCATAGTATCACCACATGACCATAGTATCACCACATGACCATAGTATCACCAAAGGACCATAGTATCACCAAAGGACCATAGTATCACCACATGACCATAGTATCACCACATGACCATAGTATCACCAAAGGACCATAGTATCACCAAAGGACCATAATATCACCAAAGGACCATAGTATCACCACATGACCATAGTATCACCACATGACCATAGTATCACAAAAGGACCATAGTATCACCAAAGGACCATAGTATCACCACATGACCATAGTATCACCACATGACCATAGTATCACCACGTGACCATAGTATCACCAAAGGACCATAGTATCACCACATGACCATAGTATCACCAAAGGACCATATTATCACCAAAGGACCATATTATCACATGACCATATTATCACCACATGACCATAGTATCACCAAAGGATCATAGTATCACTAAAGGACCATAGTATCACCACATGACCTTAGTTTTATCACATGGCCATTTCCGTTAAATGTCAAAACCGCCGTTCAATGTCGCAAAATATTTTACCGTTAACGCCTTGAATGTCGCCACCTTACCTATTCAATTTGCGTTTATACAGAATTCTACTGTTTTATATGTTTAGGGGAGAACATGACTTGTCGACCATAGGTCATTTGTTTAGACTTTTCGATAGTAATCTTAAGATATTATGACCCCAGATGTCATTTGTCTCGACTTTTTGAAATTGTAAAGTTGTTTTCGAAAACTATTGTATATCAATACATATGGTAATATGTGCATAATGTTATTATTTTACTAATTATTATACAAAAATCTTTTTTTCTTGTAAGTTTTATAATGATTACACAATACGAATTTACAATAAATTCTAAATAAACAATTTTACAGTATTATGTCATCTTCTTTATTTGTAAATTTTAGGAAATACCCGCCATAGTGTATATCAGTTACTGCTTGTATGAATGTCAGTCGTTATTTATAAGCCAAGCGTATTTGAGTACATGACTAACACCGAGTCTCTCCAATAGTAGCATTCATGTACAGTGCAACGTCTCCATCCAAATTAATCAGGCACCTTTGACCAAGCCCGATATTCTCCGGAAACGAATCAACCCCGCCCCCTCACCAAAAATCCCTCTTAAAATACAATTTAACCAACATATGCTGTTGTTCCTTTTTTCTACCAGCGTAAAGCATGCTTATATAATAGTTTTACAACACCTAAAATGTCATACAGCCAACTTAGTGGTGATGTTTACTTTTCTTTTTGGTGAAAATATAGGTATACTATATCTTTAATTTTATCTCATTTTATTGTTTGCAATAATCTCATGTATATAATATTTATTTGTAATATTTTAGAGGTCGTTTAAACCTGTTAAGCACAACAAAGATCAAATAATACATGTTTTTTATTTCTTAAAAAAAAAATACAAAATTCATGTGCAAAATGGATTGATACTTATACTCAAGAACATCCTAGATGCCCATAAATATGTTTAAATATTTCTTCTCAATTAAAAGGTCATAAAACAATATGATTTTACCCACCGCATTATTAATCTCATCAACAGCAGCAACAACATAATTTTGAAGTCCAAAAGGTCTTGCTTTGAAAATTACGTTGCACTGTACTCCGTAATTCACCCTTTTGTCAAAAATAAAATATGCAGACATCCTGGATGTTACCAGGGAGTAACATTTAGGTTTTACCAGGACACTCCTTATTTAGGGAATAACTGATGCCAGTCAGTGTCAAAGAGTTTTCGATTTCGAACAAGATAACTCCGCCACAAGAAGCTAAAGTAAGAGTATATTCCGTCACTAGCAGCCAGATGGGCAAGTCGCCATTATACAAGATAAGATCTCATCTAAATTCACCAATATTTACTCACCGATTGAGAGAATGATATGTATAATCCCACGGGACATCTTGAATTTCAGTGAAAACACAAATGGAGACATTGAACAATAGGGTGGTGACATTTAGCGGCAGCAGTTTTTGTGACATTCAACGGCTGTTGCAGCATTTTACAGATAACGTCGGTTGGTTCGAATTTTTTACGACAATGCAACATTTAACAGTGCTATGCACATAGACACTGTCAAGTATATTGTATGTTGTACTATGTGTTATATACTGTCACGTCTATCATATATTGTATTATGTGTTATATACTGTCACGTATAACATATATTGCATGTTGTATTATGTGTTATATATTGTCACGTATATCATATATTGTATGTTATATTAGGTGTTATATACTGTCACGTATATCATATATTGTATTATGTGTTATATACTGTCACGTATAACATATATTGTATGTTGTATTATGTGCTATATATTGTCACGTATATCATATATTGTATGTTGTATTATGTGTTATATACTGTCACGTATATCATATATTGTATGTTGTATTATGTGTTATATACTGTCACGTATATCATATATTGTACTATGTGTTATATACTGTCACGTATATCATATATTGTATATTGTATGTTGTATTATGTGTTATATACTGTCACGTATATCATATATTGTATGTTGTATTATGTGTTATATACTGTCACGTATATCATATATTGTACTATGTGTTATATACTGTCACGTATATCATATATTGTATATTGTATGTTGTATTATGTGTTATATACTGTCACGTATATCATATATATTGTATGTTGTATTATGTGTTATATACTGTCACGTTTATCATATATTGTATGTTATATTATGTGTTATATACTGTCACGTATATCATATATTGTATGTTTTATTATGTGTTATATACTGTCACGTATATCATATATTGTATGTTTTATTATGTGTTATATACTGTCACGTATATCATATATTGTATGTTGTATTATGTGTTATATACTGTCACGTATATCATATATTGTATGTTGTATTATGTGTTATATACTGTCACGTATGTTGTCACGTGTTATATACTGTCACGTATGTTGTGCAATATTTTATAATAATCAGAGCAAGAATAGCATACACTGAATATTAATAAAAACACGTGTTTTGAAAATATTTTTATTTCTTCATTTTTATTCAAATCAATAAAACATTCAATTTAAATATCAAACACAAACATTACATACATCAAATATCTCAACACATTCATATACAAGACATTAATTCTCGAGAAAGAAAACACTGATTATTGTTGACGTGTTGTATTAGCCTACACTGTATTGGTTATATAATTGTTCTGGTAGGTCCTTTTTTATGTATGTTTCATTATTAAAGTTCAATTTTAAAAAGCTAATCAATGCCTGATTATTCCAGTCACTTATCAAACATATGTCTGTAAGAAAACTGATAAAACAAAACATTGCACGGTCGGTATGATAATTTTTTATACATTATAATTATGTATATAAGTCTTGTCTGGACTACAAGAAAATCAGTAATAAAAATAGTACTATTGGAAAGAGGGCGCTACGAGTCATTCGTTGGATTAACTTTCTAAGCCCTTTTCAATGAAAGGCGATATAAAGTAAGCTAAACTATAGAGACGTAGATTTACTGGTTTTAAAATAATCACGGTAACCTAAAGCGGACAAGACGTTTGTCCATAAGTATATATTTGTATTTTTGCGAAATATGCTGATTCAGCATATTAGTAGTTTATACATAAAGAGACGTAACAACGATAACTATTACTACGTACAAGAAATTCACACATTATTTCATCAACAAGTTAATACAAAACAATAATACAAATAACAATAAAATCCCTGAATAGCTTTCAGTTGGTGGAATGGGTACACACACTAATATGACTTCATTAATGGTCACAGTCTGCTTCATGTACATTTAAGTAAAATGGTTTAGTCACATAAAGTTGTACCGCAGTTCGCAGTTCTAAATTTGCATTGCGAACTTCTTGCAAGAAGTAGATTCAAATCGCGAACTGAATGACCTACATACAGTCCTCGATTCGAATCGTTTTACAACGAATAGGAAAGCAGAAATACGCCCCAATCAGAAATGCCTTCAGTAAAGTCCGAATCTCGTTTTAGCATATAGTTGGCAATTCAAATCGCGAACCGAAAACTACGTTCCAAGTTTATGAAATCAAATAAGTGTGATGTTTTATACTTTTTTGGACCCTACATGGTTACTTAATTGAAATAATAAGTCACAAAATATTTTATTCAAATTTAAGAGTTATAAGTCTATGATATATCTCGATAGAAATGAATTTGAAACACATATTATCGCTCTACACATCGCAATAATTTTAATCTTTATAAATAGATTTATACATGTATACATATACAATTGACTTGAACAAATGGAAACGATTTGTAATTTTGCTTCTAATATAACTATGTACAAATAAATAACTAGCTACTGTATGTACACACGTGTCTAAACACATTTAACTATTTTTTAGTTCATTGCACCATACTACTTAAAAAGATCATATTAATAATTTCTGCTTACCAGAAGTTTTAGAACCATTCTTGTGTTATATTTCCAACAAATATATTTTTTAAAATCAAATATTCGAACAAGTACGACATGAAACCGCTGAAAACCGTACCCTTTCGGATTTGGCCAAAAGTATTCCGATTTTCGGTGATTTCTTGATAAAAAATTCCTCAAAATTGGGACGTGATGAAGAGTGTCCGATTATCAGGGAATTCCGGTTTTCAGAGAGTCCGGTTTACAGGGTTTTTACAGTACACTATCAAACACAAACAGAATTGTGCATCACTTCCCGTTGGATCTGTCCTTGTCGAATAAAGATACACACATGAATAAACCATTGTAGCAGACAAATACACATTAATATTGATCACTTATTCTTCACTTGAATTTCAATGATGTCTTTTTCAATTGTTTAGGTAAACACTTTCCTATCTGTTTTTTATCGATGAAAAAAATCTACGAATAATGTTTATACATTTTTTTTGTATTTGTATCAATGTAATCTGAGATCAAAATATACATTTCTTTAGAGACGTTTATTTAACTAAACAATACAATAACTGAATAATCAACCCCAATTTTCCCCAATGTGTTGATACTGATGAGGTAATGATCTGGGCGGAAGTGACGTCATTAAATACTGATCTTCTGGGTTCATTATAGGTTCCGGTGAGCCGGGCCCCATCATATCCTGTGGAGGTAAATACTGTCCTTCGTGGGGGATTGGACCTGAAGAAAAATAACAATACTATAAGGGATGATCGAGACGTGCTGGACGACTAAACTAAAGGTCATGGGTTCGATTCTCGGCTCAACCATTCAAAATTTTTCAGGGATACTTTTTCAACATCCCCGTCCAATCTACCGAGCAAAGTAATGCGTCTAAAAAATCACAGAAAAAGGACAAGGCGTGTATCGCTGCTTCACACCAGGCACGATAAGGAACGAGGAAAAACTTTCCGAAAAGAGTAGGGATATAAATGTCCGGTTCTCCTGTATTTTATACCCCCTTCTCTAATGGCGGGTCTGAAATGACCCTAGCTGTCGAATGGACCGTTAAACATAAGATAAATATACATTATACTATAGCTCAGACAAATTGAGGATATCTTCCCCATTAAAAACACTGTAAGGCCAATAATAAAATAGGAATCACGGTTTGCCGACTTGGGTAGCGTTAGTGCAATCATAGAAACTTTTAATATATGCCTAAACAAATAATTATACATATTTATATATATAGTTTTATTTCTGTAATCAATAGGCCATAAGCCTAAGTGACATAAACACATCAATTTACACTTAGTACATACATGAGCACTAAAACTTTTTAACATTTAATACACATCAGCAGATTGGTGTTTGGAAAAAAAGTTTGTTTAAAACTAAATAAAGCACGCAAGAACTCACCTCCCGGATGCATAGAGTGGTCAAGACCCATGGGTGGGGTACCACGTCCCTGAGGAGGCATCATTGCCATACCCGGGGGCATATCAGGTCCCTGTCCTGGAAAGAAATCCCCAAATCCCGGACCAGGGTAACCAGGATAGAAATCTTGTCCATTTTCTGAAAAAAAACAACAACAATGCATTAAGTTATTCAATCGCTATTTGTATAGTCAGCATTTATAACTGTCCAGTAATTACCCAGAATGCATTAATTACTGGTTTCCGACGCATACCACCTCTCTATGTAATCTACAATCCGTTGGACTAATCACTGATAGGTGAAGCCAAAATGAAATTCACAAAATAAAAAAAAAACATTTAGGTTATCTTTAAATTTGGAACTAGAAAACGTTCTTTAATACATTGTATTACTAGAATATAGTTGGCCGGTTCTCCTATATCTTACCCCCACACTCTCTGGAACGGCCCTGAAATGACCATGTTGTAGAATAGGCCGTTAACCAACAGATACATAATTCTAAAAATACCAGAACATAGTATATTTGTTTAAAAATACTCGTCAGTAACTATGACTCTTTGAGGCACTATACAAGTTCGTCGACATTTAAAAAAAGATGACGTCAAGATTTAAGGTGCCGTTAGCAGACTGGTTAACTATATAATCGTTTTACTGCCCGTAAGCCCGTTAAAAATGAACAGAACACCACAACGTCTGGCCACATTCACTACATTACTCTAGGAGGTGCTTGTGTGTGTCTTCCCATAGAATCTTTTATTTCTATGAAACAACTTCAGAATAACGTAACTATCTCAGTCATGAAATGGATAAAATCATTTACTGTCATGGAAAATAATCTCTCAAATGTCACCGATATACGTTCGTATGGGAACAAACAGCAGAAAACTAGATATTCTCTTAGCGAGGCGGGCCTCGATTTTCAATTATTTTCTGGAAATTGAAAATGCCAGCGTATTCCTCAGAAGTACGTGAATTATTTCATGAGATAATTACTAGCTCGCCATTCCGGCCGTGGGCTAACGGCGCAATAACACGCTAGTCCCAGGAGTTAGTGTAATATCGTAGAAAATATAGAAACGGGTCTAAAATTGCAGAAAAATCAACTTATACCATAAAATGAATTTAAATTTGAAACCGGTAATTCTGTTCTGTTTTTGTTAACAGTAAATTCTGCTTTAGGTTCATGCAATCAAAAACATTTTATTTTGTTAGAAAAAACAACATTTTAACTACAAGTTATCAACTATTCCAGTGTACATTATGTGTGAAATAAATAGATTTCACAAGTCTGAAAATCTTCTCAAAATACATAATTTCGTCTTCATTAAAAGGCCATCTAAAGTTGTAATCGTCTTCTGATATACCTTTTAACAATAGGTTTAATGTTATAAGACAGACATGTGCACTCTGTTTGCAGTGAGAAGAAATTAATGCTATTTTAAATAATTTTAAATAATAATTTATTTATCAAAGATAAAAATATAATAACTATTTAATGTAAAGAATCATTTAAAATACATTTATGTTCGCTTATTTTCTACATTTGGAATATCAACGATTTTTAATGAGGCTTGCTCTGTACCCCACATTAAGGATTGTACATAATTATAGTTTATGTTTAGCGTATATAATCAGTACACATATATCTTTGAAAGTTCACTTAAAAAAACTATGTTTTACCGAATCTATATTAAAATATTCAACATAAATGTTGAATAATTTTACCAATTGTACACTAGAATTGTAATGAATTTCTAATAAAACGACGCAGTTCGACAAAAACGGGTAATGTAAGAGACGAAAGCAACTATACTCCCCCAAAAAACCGTATTTTACACAAAAGGTAAATTCGAATTCACGAAAACTCATTTGAACAATTCGAAAATGATGAATACTCAGATAAGACAATGAGAAAAGCTTCAAACGAGAAATGTTGACAGTTTCTGAGTGTGAAAACTGATATGGTTTGATACAGTATTGATAATACGTCTCAAACCATCGCCGACTCTTAATGTATTTTAAATGACATTTTATACAATTGAATAGTTAACTGTAGAACCATCGTGATAATATTGTTCAATGTAGATTCTTTTTGAAGTGGGGAAACGAAAATTGTGTGGTCTTTTAAAAACAGCATAACAACATTAAATGCGACATTCGTACATACCAAACTAATGTGTATCGTTTCATCTTGCAGGCGTATTTAATCATGTTAATTGTATATTGTGCTGCATTTTTTAAATTTTGTTAATAACATATTAATTTTCATGCCAATTTCAAAAATACTCGTACATACAAGTATACAAGACTTACGGCATGAAATCTGTACAATAACTCAAATATAGGTTTAAAAATGTGACGTAATATAAATTGTAGTATCCAAGGTATCTATCAAATAAACAATTATGATTGGACAATGTAATCAAACCTGTTAACAAAGGCCACCCTTGGGAAAGACAAAATATGGCCTTTATTGACGGGTGGACTTTAGTCGGAGGTTATTTGTTATAAATGATCAATGCTTGTTTTTTAAAATAGTTGCCTTTATCTACAGGGTGGCCTTTACTCGGAGGTGGCCGCTAACACAAGTTGACTGTACTGTATTTTTATATTGATATGTTTGTGTAGCATTGAGCGGTTACGTTAGAAAAGTACAGTACTTTAAGTGTTTATAACTAAATGAACATAACCCATGAAAGGCTGAGCAATGCGTTCGACCAAATTCATTTAATGGAATTAGTATAAAAATAGGTTACGACTAATTCTGTATAATTATAAAATACGTTAATTCAAAAACGTCAGAAATATTACGACTTACGTCATATTTGAACATGACATCACGCAAGCGGACACACAGAGATAATGTAAGATTCAAGAAATTTGATCGACGTAAGATTGTTAACACTGGTATGTATTGGGTGTAAGTATATTTTTGGAAATTTAGCTTCCCATAGCCGTCACTAGCTCGGCGCGCATGAATTTTCATGTGGACCTAAGCACTACGTTCATCTACATCCGCCATGCAATTTTTAAAATATAGTACTATGAATGCAAATGTTCACGCCAAACCAAACAACTTGGGACTAATGTTTCCATTCACACCAGTTTAGCAGAATTCTAGTTAAACTTGAAGAAGACAAGAAAGAAAGAAAAGCGAAGACTACTTCTGGGACAGCCCTTGTACAGACCATTGTTCATTTTTTTTAAATTTCATACTTATTTATAAATGGACGAATATTAAACAAATATACGTAAATAATTACCATTAAAGTATCCATAACCCTGTCCCAGGATATCAGCTTCATCAATGTCACCCCGTATCCCGCGCATGCGCCGTGGACCTCTGAAGAAATGTCGTCTGGCACCAAGAGCACTCAATTGCTTCATTCTTCGTTCTTTTGATCGTCTGTTTTGAAACCAAACCTGAAGTAAAAGAAACTTTATCAGTAACATATTTATTTACGTTTTCATGAAGTTTGTGATTACTTTTATGTTATTTGATCTGAAGGCCGTGGACTTCAATACGAGTCTTTTAAAGCCGATTGCTACAGGTTGAAATGACTTAAAAATAAGCGAAAGGTTCAAATTCAAGGGCAGATAACTCAAAAACGAGATCAGAGACCCCCATTTTTTTCGCTTAAAATGTTTCTGTTATCGTATGCCATGTTCATGCAAAGTTAAAATAAATTCTATTGAACATTTGTCATTCTGCCTATATCGTCTATGTGAAAACTGTAGCAAACTATGGCAATGGTCTTTAACCGGTACATTTGGTAAACAGTCAAATATGAGTCATTTATTTTTTAATTTTGGTGTATAATAGTCAAACACGAGTTATTTTACCGGTAATTATTTAGAACGAAATGACCCCCAAGTAAAGGCCACCTGTTAATAAAGACAACGTTTTGGCTTTCCCAAGGGTGGCCTTTGTTCACAGGTTAGACTGCACTGTCACTTTCGTATTTAGAATTGTTTACACTAATAATTTTAATTTTCGTATTTCTACTAATGATTTGATACGATTTAGATAACAACACGTTTTGTGTCAATGTTAGGCACCGCTTGATAAATTTGTAACTATACATGACGTCTGTACGCTTGTTGCACGAGTTCTGTGTGCTTTTTTTGTTTTGCTTTCATTAACATCTGGCTATCACAGTCCTACACAATTATCTTCACGGCCACGATGACCGGGTGTGACACCCCGTTGTGTAGAAATACGCTCGGCGGATATTTAATCCAATATCTAGGCTTTGGTTTTCGCATTGATCTGTAATGAGCGTCTGCGTGCATGTCGGGTATGATTAGGCGCTCGCATATCTTAAATGCGCAAGACGAAGTATGCGGGTTCGGACTGAACGCTCGTGGCTAGGATCGTTCTGTACGGATATTGAAAACACGTGCGATGTACTAAAATCAGGTGTCATTACTCGTAAAGAAAAACACTGTACATGATTACTGAATGGTAGAGAACATTATGATAATGCTTAACGTATCAGCCTCATCTATTAGTGTAAAATAACACGAGTAAACAACGATGCGGCATTGATATAATTACTCAATCAATTAACGAATTATCATGGACAGAGATCGAATAAAAACGTATACAGCACAACCTTCCAAAACAACACCCTTTGGGAGTACCAAAATCATGTTGTTGTTGAAGGGAGGTTGTTGCTCAAGGAGGGGGCACTCTGGTTGCACTGTACATGTTCTCCAGTATTGTACTGTATGTATAATAACTGTATCATGAACAATTTATCCGTGTTGCAATGACAAGTATTATATGTTTTTGTTTTACTGCTGTCCTTTTTTATAATTGAATCTCTGAGCGGCGAGATTATATACATTTTAAGATTTAAAACTTTGTTTTATCCAACAACAACAGCCCAGAAAAAGTTCATACTGCCAATATATCATATATTTTCATGATTTTATCAGATGTTTATCTATAGAATTTTAATTCATAAAATATTGATTAATAAATGTCGAAATTTATAAAACGCTGATGTATATAATTTTGATATATAATATGTTGATATATAAAATGTTTATATATATAATGTTTATGTATAAAATGCTAACATAAAATGTTGATATGTATAAATATGTACATTTATAAAATTTTGATATAAAAAAAGATTGATAAAATGTGGATTTTATAAAGAATACAAATTTATAAAAAGGGAATTTTATATGAATGTTTATTTAATTTAATCAAAAGAACAGACGAACTAAAGCTAATTCTTGTTTGATTATAGATAAGGACATGTTTTAGTTATGTAAAATCAGAAATCGAGTTTAATCAATATTGATACATTTTGTTTTACAGCGGACGAAAGAACGTGGCTAAAAATGATACAATATCATGTAGTTCAAAACAAAATATATTCAATGGTTATTTTTATAACTTTTCAAATAAGAATGGCGAAGTATGTTGCAGTTTATAAGTGCCTGAACGACCCTGGACGCTGATGAACAACCCTGGACGCTGATGAACAACCCTGGACGTTGATGAACAACACTGGCACTTTAATAGACACGTCATACAGTTTGTAATTACTTCATGACAGAAAACCAGCGGAGGACAGTGCGCATTGTATTCACTACATGTTAGAATGTTTCTTAATAAATCTGTCAAGCTATATTTTCGTCAGTCACAGATTCTGAAACTTGACCTGATCGTGGAACGCCTAGTGTGAATCTAGTTATAAAGACGAATTAAAGCTTGTCTTACTCTTTGATCACACTCTGTTATATTTATTTACCGGAGAAACAATAGATGGTTCATTACTACCAGCGTATCTTTATATTAGAAGATAATATGTCCTAATTATATGGCTCTCCGAACAAAATCGTTTCATCTCACGCTGAACTATGATTCCAGTTCTGTTCTGTTATGTTTCCAGTGCTATTTTGATTTCACGAATCAAACATTCATATAAATCATAAAAATGTATGCAAACATGTGGTGTTATATCCTTCTTTCTTAATTATACATGTATTATCTTTTTACACAGATTAGTGATGCTGCTTGCCCTTTTATCTAAATGCGCGCTACACGACCGTGAGTTGCTGATACGCCATAAAACATTACTATCGTTATATTTATTTACTTGTGTTTATTGCCGTTTTTTAACAAATTTTCAGTTATATACGGCGGTCGATTCACCAAACAAGTTTTCTTGGACAGTTTTCTAACCAGCACTAACAGTATTAAATAAAGATTAGTCATTCTTGTCCATACTATAAATTATTTATTCATATGTGTATTAGTGAAATGTTATTTTGCATGTTTTCACAAGGCCAAACAGAAAATTAGTCAAATGTTTTGTGTATTTACTTAATGTGTTCTGGGCATAAATCAAAATAATGAAGACAAAGCGTGACATGGGGGGTCAAATTTAGAATGATACTTGTGTTCATAATATTGCCAAAAGTAGGTTGGAAATATATTATATTGTGAAAAATTGACAATGGCTAAAGTATAGAATTAAAGTCTTCTTCAAATTTACAACATTTTAATCAAATAAATATTATATTTTCAATAGCAATCCTTAAAATTCAAACAATCTTATGGATTAAACTATGGAAATAATAACACATGTTTGTGATTTTTTCAGCAGACTTTCATGAAAACAACTTTTTAATACAAAAAAAATATACATGCAACCATAATTTTCCAAAAAAATATATATTTATGGCGTTTTGAACTTCATTTTTTTTAAATACGCTTCAAAAAGTTTTTATGTAATATTTACTGCTGCAGATACAAATTAGCTAATTCAATTTTATCAATTTTCAGGTATATTCAAAGATATATGTGAATTTTCACTTAATTGGTACTATTCTTGGGTAACTTAACAATGTCCCCAAAACTAGTATATATCTTCTGTTACCGTTACACTCGGGACAGATATTCTTTGTGTATGGTCTTATGATAATGACAGTATTGTCAATCTATTGTTATACAATTTGTTTCATTGTAATACAATTTGTTCAATTATTTTATTATAAAATACAAACAGATAATCTATTTGATAATGTTTTAGTAAAATTTTAAATGGTGAAAACACCAACACCAGGGGACGTTCTAAAACTGTAATGTAAATATACGAAACTGTTATGATAAGGTGTATCATAAAATGGATTTATAACAACATCTGTCAAATGTTTTTTGCAATTCATTAAATAAGAATTTTTTTTGGAACAAATCAAAACTATTTCCAATTTGGTAAGTCAATTGCGTTACTGAACATGAATTATTCATTTATATATATACAGACTAAGTAAAGGTTACACTCCGTACAAATTTGTTTAGTCTTTTAGCATACAAATATGAAAGTGCTATGATCATTGCGTTGCAATTCATTCTATGTTTTTTAAGATAATAAAAAGATACACAAACATCTGTACTGTTTAATATGTTGTTGGTTGAAAATGTTGTTGGAGGGAGGGGAGGAATTAGAAAACATTTAAAACTGTAGATTTGTCAACTTGTAACAATTAATATTGCATTATCATATATTTACAAGAAAACATTTACCTACTACTTTTGCCACTTATCAAATTAAAGAAATGATTTCTCAATACATTCAAACTATTTCTAACTATGTTGAACAAATTTTTTAAACATGAATTAAGTCATATAAACAGACATATAGAAAATACACTCGGGACTCACAATTTCTTCTTTGTTTATTTTAAGTAAAACAGTCAGGACTCACAATTTCTTCTTTGTTTGTTTTAAGTAAAACAATACTAAAAAGTTTTTGAAATGTTTTGATTATGAACTATGTATTTGCAACACAACTCAAGGAAGATAATGCGTCACTGAAATTAGATTTCAAAATTTTGAAAAATAACCCAGATATGAGAAAAGTTTACATACTTAAAGGACAACCCTCGTATATCCTAGAAAATGTTTAATAAAACAATCAATTTCAAGTCTTTCTACTCAGAGTGTGCTTCTTCTCAGTCCTCTATAAATGGGAGTTTTACCACTTATTTAGGCATTTTGTAACTTCATGACCCTGCAGTGTTAGTATATTGTTACTGGTATAGTTCCTGTAAAAGCAAACCGAATGTGTGTATAATATTGCATGAAGATGTGTTTGTGTCCCGAGTGTAACATTTTCAATTGTTATATATAAATAATATAACATGTAAAATATGTTAAGAAATCATAAAATAAATCGATAAATTCTGTACTGTTTTCATCTGAGAATGTTTCTTCATCAAAATAAAAGATAAATTACTTTTTATCTTCTGTATATTGAACAAATCTACTTGGTATATATATCTGAATATAACTATTTTTATAAGAACTTTCAAACTTTTTAAACATGCTCCATTTCACTGCGTCAGACTTTAAAGTATTTATTCACGTCAGTTATTTGATATAAATGTGGAAAACAATTAACATGGACTACTGTTCTATAGTTACATATCAAAATTAAGATGATGAATATATAGCGTTACACTCGGGACAACACTTAAAACCATGTAGACAAAAAATGAATTGCACTACAGGAATTTGTTTTAGTTTTGTGAGCTTATGGGTACGCTTCTGTTTGAGAACTAGAGAAAAAACATATCAAATTCAAAGAATGATAAAAAAATTCTTATCTAAATGCAAAATGTTACACTCGGGACATTTCCAATCAGCTTTATTCAAGATGGTATAACTTAAAAAACAAATGATTCTTTTGATCATTTCTTTTTTTTAAACAATATGGACAAATATGCCTATCAATATGTTAAACTGTATTTTCTGTCCAAGCATTAGTTTACTAACAGCAATATCATCAATTTGAATTTCCATTTTTTCCTTGAGCAAAATATTTTACATGTGCACTTGAAAGGTGATTTCTAAATAATACTTATTATTGAAATACTTGAACAAAATGCATTAAATTTTAAATATAACACATGTACAATAAAATTAAAAACAACCATTGATTACTTACCCAAAAACTGAACAAAATATAAAAGATTGAAAAATGTGTAAAGAAAAAATGTCACGCTAAAAGTGTTACACTCGGGACATTTTTTGCCTGTTTTTCTAATGTAACTTTTGAACGAGTAACACAATCAAGCTGAAATTTTGCAACATTTTTAACAACATCAAGACACACAATCAGAACATTAAAGTACATTCCCGTGTTGTGTGGTATTCTTTAAATCTTGAAAAGAAAAATTGTCTTCATTATTTTGATTTATGCCCTTCTATAAATAAAGATTTTATTATTATTATTACGCTTTGAAATAGGAATATTTGTACATGTGAGCTTTTTAATCATTTGTTTTTAATCCATAAAGCACTAATCATCACTAACGTTACCTCTATAAATAAATAATAATAAAATACATGAATGCGAATCTATGAAAGAAAACACATTTATTTTCTAACAAACATAAACTGTTTATATACGTATACAGTAAAATCAGTATCAAATGAATTCAACAAAAAATGTAGGATAAATGATTTAAGAAGAATATTTCATTTTGTAAAACGAAACTCTTTTAGTTATACAATCGTCAACAAACATCCCTTCGGCAAAATTATGTATAAGTAATTCTAGATTTACATTTTCTGTAACAAAAATATTTGACAAATGAATTCTTAAAAGTCCGTCTTTTTAAATTTGTTGCAATGTTTCGGCAAAACAGAAATTTGATTCCCCACAAATCAAATAAATGAAATATGACAGGTGTAAAAACGTAGACAAAAAGTCACACGAGTCCCGAGGTACGGACTAGAACAAACTTTATACTTATCTTCGAGTTACAGCTAAAGAAAACTTTGACCGTGACAGCGGTTTATGGAATGTAGCCATGCCTTAGGGGAAAAGTTAAATAGATTAATGTTTAATAAAATATACCAATAAACGAATAAACTTCTAACCATAAAGAAAATATTGTCACCGCAGTCAATACGTTAGAAAAATAAAAGTTTGTCTGTATAGCTGTGGTTACGCCATTATTGAAGAAATCACGTTACATCAATGGTTCCGAACTGATTCGACGTGTTTATACCCTGATATAAGACTGTTTTTATTTCACACCACAAAAGTTCAGTCAAATGTTACGGCAAACTTAAGAAGTTTGTAGGAAAGAGTCGAAATGCTCGTAAAAAATTCGTCTATAAAACGTGCTAAATGTATTAGTTGACGCAGTCAATGTTGGCACAAAGAAATCTGACACTTGTGAAATGATGATATTTATTTTGATCATTTCAGTTTGAAAATATTGATTACATTCATGTGTGATAATGTTGCTTTCTTTATTTGATTTTTATTCTGTATAACAATAGTTGTGCCATTGGTTAAAATAACCCCGTATTTCATCTTTATGATCAAACACTATACATGTATTAATTTTGTATATTTACACATAGAACATTACATCGTGTATAACAATCATTATGCTGCTGTCGCTAATTGCATTTAATATTTTGCAAACATGATTGTTTATCAAATAATGATTAAACAACTTTCGGTATATGAATATAATTATGTCTTTAAATACGCGTCGATGCCCCGTATCTCTGATCTAAAAAGTTTTCCCTTGTTTTGGGTAACCCTTCCCAGAGAATGTTCAGTGGGTAGGTAGGAAGTGGTCTAATTGTTTTTTTACAATGACCTAAGATACCTGTCAAAATGCTGGAAAAATTAACTAAGAGACCAAAAATGTTTGGTGGGGCCGTTTTTTGTAACCCCAACCAAAATATTTTTAAGGATGGCCTGGTATATGAGTATATGAGACCAACGTACTCAGATTGCTTTCAATTTTAAGTCTACATCTATCAAATTTAGCTAGGATCAATTTTAAGCTTTACTTCGCGTTATGCGAATGTAACAAATTTTCAAATGTTTTCCTTACTTATCTTGCTACACAATCTAAGATCTACGCCATGATAGACGTTTAAGTTTTCAGTATTACTTGAATAAAACATTCCTAGTATACATACTTCTGTAAAATACACCGAAATCTCAACAATTATGAAAACATAAAATATTTTATGAAGGATCGCCTTCAGATTATCTTTACTCCGACAACGTTGGCGGTCTTCAGCATCAAAGGCGAGCGCGGTTTAAGGTAGTCAGCCACCCTACGGTGAACAAATATTTTCGTTTGTTTGAGTATACTTTCCGAAGTTTTTATACGTTTTCAGTCGTTTGATATATACAATCAAACCTGTGTTAGCGGCCACCTCCGAATAAAGGCCGATCTGTGAATAAGGTCCATTCTTTTAAATAAAGTCCATTCTTTTAAAAAATGTCATTAATAATTTAGAACAAAATGACCTCTGAATAAACGTCCCCTGTCAGTAAGGACTACATTATGTATTTCCTAAGGAAGGTGGTTTTTGATCACAGGTTTGAATGTACATTTGTATTTAGACGAACATATAACTGCGCATATTCGATTAAACTATGGTAAGTGACTCAACACTGTAAAGTAGCCATGCCCTCCAATGTGTAAAAAGATTTCATAGAAGTCCTATTGAGTAGAAAGGAAACTTTTTGACGACATGTTACTGGTTGACACAATCAACTTCAAAATCTTATGAAAACAAAACGTCGCGCAGAAATACATTAGTAAACATTCATTTGTATGAAAGTATGATATTAACATATACATGTAGATCTATCATACTAGGGAATATCTGTGATTGGATATACACTCTCCGTCATAAGTTTTACGGGTGTACACTGAAGGATGAGTGTTTACGGGTGTACACTGTAGGATTAGTGTTTACGGGTGTACACTGTAGGATTAGTGTTTACGGGTGTACACTGTAGGATTAGTGTTTACGGGTGTACACTGAAAGATTAGTGTTTACGGGTGTACACTGTAGGATTAGTGTTTACGGGTGTACACTGAAGGATTAGTGTTTGCGGGTGTACACTGAAAGATTAGTGTTTACGGGTGTACACTGTAGGATTAGTGTTTACTGGTGTACACTGAAAGATTAGTGTTTACGGGTGTACACTGTAGGATTAGTGTTTACGGGTGTACACTGAAAGATTAGTGTTTACGGGTGTACACTGTAGGATTAGTGTTTACGGGTGTACACTGTAGGATTAGTGTTTACGGGTGTACACTGAAAGATTAGTGTTTACGGGTGTACACTGAAGGATTAGTGTTTGCTGGTGTACACTAAAGGATAAGTGTTTACGAGTGTACACTGAAAGATTAGTGTTTACGGGTGTACACTGTAGGATTAGTGTTTACGGGTGTACACTGTAGGATTAGTGTTTACGGGTGTACACTAAAGGATTAGTGTTTACGGGTGTACATTGAAGGATCATTTTTACAATATACTTATTCATTAACAAACAATGCACTTCGCGAAGCTCCGAAAATATCACAGGCAGAAGTTTGTGCTTAAAATATTTTACTATTCAATGGGGAAATATGTGGACATGATAACACTTATCTCTCTCCTATCCAGGCGAATCAGAATATTTAACCAGATACCAGAAAATTATTCCAGATTTGAAAAGTTTCTTCTCTCAATGTACCGCAAAAGTCTCTCTGTCTCGGCCTAATTTGCATATCTCATCGCTACATGACTGATAACTTTAACGCAAGTCCCAATTTCAACGAGTTTTTGAGACAACATAACAAGTCACCCAGAATAAATATATGCAAATCTCTTAGAATGCAATATGATTGGTAATTCGTTTTTGTCTAAAGCTATCCGAAAATGATCACCATGCGGTATAATTTTTTATATGAAAACAGGATTTAGAGGACGTATGCCTTCCTATTTTAGAACCGTATTTTGTTAATAGATTTTGTAATAAAATATTATAAGTTCGAAGAGAATTGGACATGTTCTGTATACATATATCAGCACTTGTTTTCACCGTTTGTTCGCGCAATGAATAAGAAATAGTCGGGCTATGACATAGATCGAGTTTTTTGTTTTGTTTGCTTGTGAACAGATTTGACGAATGAATGTCGTTAACGTAATAAAGTGTAACAAATAGACAATCTGTTACAGCATGGACCAACAATACCCCATACACGTTGTGTCGCTGAGTAAATACAAAATCAACAACCAAGCATTCTTAGTCGATGAAAATAAACAAAGAAATCACCATGGTACATTTATGTTGGATAACTGAACTACATTGATGCATCGTTCTTATTCTGGTAAAAGTGAAGGCATAGTCGTAACAGCTTGTAGAAGTTGTGAATTAATACAAGCCAATATGTACATACAGTAAAGCCTGTGAACAAAGGCCAACCTTGGGATAAACACAATCTTTATTGACAGAAAGCCTTTATTCGGAGGTCATTTTGTTCTAAGTAATCAATGATGATTTTTCAAATACAATACAACCTCTGTAGAGCAACACCCTGTGGGAACTGCAAATATTGGCCGTTGTTTAGAGGTTGTTGCTCTACAGGGGTTAAATTTATAGTAAATATCAGCTTAGGGAAATTTTGAAGGTGTTATTATAGAGAGGTTGTTGCTCTACAGAGGGCCGCTCTGGAGAGGCCTGTACTGTAATGACCTTAATTCACAGGTTGGACTTTATTCAATGTTGTCCACTAACACAGGTTTTGACTTTTCCAAAGGGTGACCTTTGTTCACAGGTTTGACTGCATAAGCCCGATGTTTCATCAAGAAATGTTTTATTAACACTAGTTTAACCTTTTGTGTGACATGATGTTTATTAAGTGTGACTAGTAACAGTTCTTATCAAACTTTACAGTGTCCAATATTGGAGTATAGTGTCGCACTTACTGACATTTCTAAGCTCTGACTCTATTACATTTCAATTAAACAAAAAAGTAAAAGCAATATAGTACGGCTCATTGATCACCTGCAGGGTTCCATGCCACCCAAATAGCGCCGCTTGTTTTTCCCGGAATCCGTATCATTTCATAAATAGCGGTTTAATCATTGCAGTTATTCATAGAGATAGCGAGGAACATGACTTAATCTTTAAGTCCTAGGTTATTCCATGTAAAAGGAAGGACTAATTTTGACGACGGTTCCTGCGGTGAAACATGGCTTTATCGCAGTTTCAATGTTCTCTAAATTCCAGCATGACGCTTTCAATAGACGTGGGATAGACGAATAAAATACATTAAACCCACTGGTATCGATTTGAATCTGGTATAATAAATATTTTGTTTTTTGTACTCAAAATTGTTAAGAGTACTTTAATGAATTCTGTTGCGGTGGTAATCTACTGGAATTGAAGTTGTACGATAGGCTTTCCAAGATTGATCGCTTAAATAGTCTAGATTATGTTTCAACTATATTACAACTTTATTGGTTTAAAGTGGTTTTAGCGCTAAAAACACTGACTGGATTAAAATTTGTGTTAAACTCACAATTGGTGAAATCTTAAATCTGTAAATTGGGTATATCTGTTACATTATGGTTTAGATATTCTTGGCTTTCAGGGCTCTGAATTAATTTTCCGAAAGGCTCTTAGCGGTTCTTTGTGTTCTATTTGCACGTTAGTATCAAACCCACAGATTTCTTCAAAAAGGTGCATCCATGATTACATTGAGTCGATCGAACTTTCACATCTGACACATAATGTATCAAAATTCGTTCCATCAATGATACAGGTAACTGTAAATTGTTTTAAATACTTTTATGTAGCATATGTCTGAAAAATAAATTCATTTGCGTTTATCTTGCAATACGTAAGCGTTGACGACAATCCGTCTTGTACTTATAAATGATTGATAATAAACATACGATGATATGAATATATTTTGTTTATCTACATTATACAAAATCATCCGTCCTTGTACACAGACTCATATTTCAAAGATGACAACGGAACAATATCACAGTAGCGGTCTGAAAATGTCGTGGGACGACCAACAAAAACACCCTATAATGATTCATAACTATTTTCGACCGGTCCCGTATGAAAGACTCATTCGGCACACTTTGTTATGTCCCTTATGAAAAACGAACAGACATCATTCATGGCTAGTACTGCCACATTTCTACATTAGGATCATTTTTCAAAGCTCTAGATTTAATTTCAAATGAATGAATCAAATAAATAGATCATATCCATTCTAGAGTATTCGCTGGATAGAACTATTAATCAAAATAGATCACTAAACCCGCACGATTCCGAAAATACTGGCTTTTATACGCCTCGTTTAGTTGATGATAAATTAAACCTATCATTTCTAATGATACACTTTCAGATATACATATAACACTTCCTACAAGAGGGTAATGAAAATCAGAATAAATAATGACGTTTTGGACATTTGATCGACACATACAATAAACAATTACTCATAGTTTAAATCTATTTGTAAATATTTAACTTTTTTAACACGGAACTTAAGATTTAAAAAATGAGGTTTGATAATGTATAATGCATGTATTATGATAAATATTATAATATAATATATATAATGTTCATATCATGATATATATTACATAATGATATAATATATATGATGTACATAATTATTATGATGGATATTACATAATGATATGATATATATATAATGTATAAATTATGATAAATATAATATTATGATATATATAATGTACATATTATAATATATATTGCATATATTATGATGGATATCACAGTTACCAGATATTGAAAAGAAGGAACAATATTTCAGATGTACTTCTGTTTCATGACGTGCACATTGTAAAGGGAACAAAGACAGGATACTATCATCGTAATTCCGGTTGACTTACACTGAGATATTATGAAATACATTTTCAATACATTGGTATGATGTAATTTACATATTTGCAAGCATAACCATTAAACAATGGTGAATTTTAATTAATACTCCACACAGAAAGAGCGGAATGTCGCCATTTTGAACTCCTTGTAGATAACTTAGGAGGGCACCCACTGTGTCTCCCAGAATCCGGTTACGTTGGGCTTAAATTAAGCGAACAAGAGAATATGATTAGATTCGCAGAAATTGAGCAAATTGTATGCACGATCTGTGATACGTAACTTGCTTAGAGTGCATACAGAAAAATGCTGAATTGTTTGTACTACTTACTTTTCTCAACATGTACAAAAGTATCTGCGATATTAAATTTTCAAAATTTGAGACTGCAAAGAACGAACTTATACAGACAACAAACTGATATTGATGTGCCTAATACATTACCTCCCCCATCTCCCCTCAACCCCCCCCCCCCCACTAAACAACGTTACACAACAAACGCATCGTTCCTGTTATTTTTGCTATTTATGCGTATATTTACTTAGTTACAGTATAACCTCTCCAGAGCAGTCCTCTCTTGAGCAACAACCTCCCTTAAACAACAGCGTGAGTTTTCCCACACCACGTTTTAACTATTAATTTAACCTCTCTAGAGCAACAACCTGTCAACAACAACATACTTTTTCTACTCTCAAAGGGTGTTGCTTTCGAGGGGTTGAACTGTATTTAACACCAACGTGAATTAATATAGCCACATAAATATAACTCGTCGTATCATTTCAGTTATAAAGTTGTACTTAGTTCGTTGGTGTTCCACAATAAATTATATTTTCTGCTATAAATACGTGTTTAATTCTTTATTTAGCTTGTTCATGTGTCAACCTATATAAAATTTATTGCCGTTTGTTCAAAGAATGATATTTAATGCACAAATTTACATTTTTAACACGTCATAAAATATTTAACACCGTATTAATTGTAAAATAAATCAAATTTTAACTATAAACGGTTACCGAGAGACCCACTTCTTATTTAGAATGGGCAAAATTGATGTGTGTTTGTGATAGTCTTCGAGTCACACATGCGTCTCCGGTGCAATATTATACGTACATAGGTACACAGAGTTTCAGGCTGCAACTATCGAATTTCGGACATAAATTTTAGCGATGTCATAAACTAGAAGTGTAAGATATGTGTTTGATACTGCATTACACCGAGATAAGATTTTTATGATAATGTTTTATTATTATAAACCATGTTTGTACTGGTGGTGATGATGATCAATGCAATGTTGGTGTCAATGATAATGATTGTACAGGTGATGTTGATGACAATGACGATGGTGATGATGATGAAAATGATTGTACTGATGATGATGTTGGTGTACTGGTGGTGACAATGATGATAATGATTGTACATATGGTGTTAATGATGGGGTTGTTGTCAATGATGATAATGATTGCACACGTGTTGTGGAGCTGATAATGATTATATGGATGGCCGTGGACGTTAATAAATTAAAATCAAATGCCCACGCATATTCAAATATAAAATCAATGTCTTTTAAAATGAAAGGCGTCAAATACTTTTGTGAGAATTTATCGACCGTATCTTGGTGCCTGTGATCCAGCAAATTAGACGGAATGCAAATTTCTTTTTATCTGCGAATGTATGTATCGCAGATCTAATTATCGTTAAAATTCCGTAAAAATTAGAAATGATAGCGACAGCCGGTGAATTGTTGATTTTGAAATGTGTTACAAGATATCAGATGTCCGAATAAATGTTAGACGAAACATGAATTAATTTACGTATCCTAAACTCTCTCCTTGGCAACCATCAGCATAGTAATAATCAGCCAAGGTCTAAAAATTGTTTATTTCTGATTACTTGCTCATTTAAAAGGGTAGGTACGAAGGGGCTTTTATAAAGTTTTTTATGTCTTGCAAGCATGTGGAAATGCACAAAGAGTGAAAAAGTGGATTTACCATTCCTGGGGTCAGGATCGTGGGACGAAAATTGGGATAGGGGGATTAGAAATAAACATGTTTACGCCTAATATAGGTTTGTGTGTAGTAACACTTTTCCATAGAGTTGTTACGATGATTTTTATGGTGCATTCTTATAGATCTTTACCTTTGTGTCGCACTAACATGGCCAACAATATTAACCCAATTTTCCCACTTTTGTTTAAGAAGTTTAGTTTATCCTGGAGTTAAATGCTATTTTTCATATTTCGACCATTCAAAAATTCAAAAAACAAAAATGTACAAATAAAGCATCGAGTACTTCGAATGAAATGTTAATACATAGGCGAACATCTACCAGATCTTTTCATTAACATGATCCGAAATATATTATTCTCTCACATTTTTACATCGGGAAGCACAAACGTTCAAGAGATATATTTCTTACATAAATAAACTTCAATGTATACAAAATTTGATTACGTTTCGTCACTTGCATGGTATACGACCTAGTGTTGATTTTAAACAGAACCATGATGTACGGACCGGTGTTGATTTTAAACAGATCCCCCAACTTCCTGCGCTTAACTAGTACTGGAATCTAAATCTCTCGGCTACGTTCTAGGCTTGATTTTGATGTCTTAAAACTTAATGAAAGACCACTTATGTTGGATTAGTTGTTGATTAAGCACGTAGTTGACAACAAGAACCAATGATACAAGTAATTATAAATTGTTATGTTAATCTAGACAGAAGTGAAAAAGATCCACAACATTTAGATGCTGGCATTTTACGACTGTAATATCGCTAGCTCAATTACAAACACGATGAATTCACAAATGTCGGTTATAAAGTTTTAACATTTTATTTCCTGATCAATTTCTAGTTATTTGAAACAATGTCGTAAAAATCTGTTCCGTCTTCAGAAGGATAGTAAAGCATGTAGTTGAATATACTGTATGGTTACGCAGACGATAACTTAAACTGGTTCCCGTTAACTCTGTCTGTACAAAGCCTTTGGTGCATTGCAACATGAAACGGGAACCAGTTCAACGATATGGTAACCACGACGTTATAACTCGTGTGGTAACCATGACGTAACTTGTGTGATAACCATTCGTTAGTTAGAAAGACAACCATAAACTAGTTTGGGTGAAAGCCAAGAGCTAGTTTGGATGACAACCATACTAGTAAGCCAATTTGGATGACAACTATAGGCTAGTTTATATGATAACAAAAACCAGTTTGGGTGATAATTATAGGCTAATTCGGATAATAACTTTAGGCTAGTTCGAATGATAACTAGAGGCTAGTTCGGATGATAATAGGTTCGGATGATAACTATAGGCTAGTTCGGACGATAACTATAGGCTAGTTCGGGTGATAACTATGAGGTGGTTTTTGGGAGATATAGCCATGTGATCGTTCGAGTAGTTTGCGTTACAATTATAAGTACAATGTTATTTACTATCCAATAGAAATGATTAGGTAAATATTCAAAATTAATAAGAATTCTATTGTAATGCAAATAATAATGTAAAATATCAGTATGTACGTATAAACAATAAGTATATGACTTACATCGTATTAGTACACTACTATTCTATTGTTATCAATTAAATTACACGTATAGGCCTTCAGAGCGACATCTCAAATTTATTTACATTATACTCATTTATTACGTTACATCCCAGGAATAGAAATATCCATTTTCCCCAATGTCTTTAAAATGCGGATACATGTACAGAGGTATTACGATAATTTGAAATGAAATAGATATGGAATTTGAAAGTTACATTGATGCAAATACATGTAGTGCAATTAAAATGGTCCAAATTAAATCTAACATTTAACCCCTCATATATCATCAGAAAAATTAACAAAAACATTAATACAAATATAGAGTAGGGTGTAAAAATACAAAAATATGAATGTATGAAAAAACATCGTTCAATCCATTTACGCTCGTATTATGTGAACCGATACTAGACACGTACGTATGTCGGCTCGTATTCATTTTAATCCCTATTTTTCATCCATACAATATCTGTATGTTATAATATAATAGACCAGCGGGCGGGCTCGCAATTTTCCTCGCTATGCAAATCTTTTCCTCAACAATTTTGACATTCAGTTAAAGGGAAAATGTCAACGAAAAGAGCCATCTTGCATATAAATGAACAAGGTCGAACGTCGCTACTCGGCTTATCAAAAGAGAATGAAGATTTGGGTAGTTTTGCGATTCGAATAATTGTTGGAGCATTTGGGCGAAGAAAGTCTATTCAAAATCGACTGAGTATTTCTAAATTATGAACTGTTTGAGATATTGATAGCAAGTTGAATGTTTTATAGAACAGCATTCATGCGGGGTGTGTTTTGTGTTAAGGGCTAAGGTCAACAAGTTGAAACTAGAAGGTGGACCACAGCCATATTGACCGTAAACATAACCAAAATGCTTCAGAATAGCGCTTGACGCCAAATCGTCTGCTCTAAGGATATTCATATAAAATGGAATAATGGTCAAGCAAAGGGTGTTGGTACATTTGAACTCTGTAAAGTATCATGAAAATACAAACGTCTATAGTTAATAATGAGCAACTTAACATGTACAATTTAACGACTTATATGTAGAATGTTCAATTACTTTACTATCTATGTCTTGATATATATTATGAATAAACTACAATGCACCAGACACGCAGCAGGTATGTAGTAATGAGCTTATTTCTATAAATGTTGATACAGTACAACCTCTCCAGAGCGGCCCTCTCTTGAGCAACAACCTCCCTTCAACAACAGCATGATTTTTTTTCCTCTGCATGATTTAACTATTAATTTAAACTCTCTAGAGCAACAACCTCTCAACAACAACATACTTTTGCTACACCAAAAGGGTATTGCTATGGAGAGATTGCACTGTACTTTTTCCTGTGCCAAATATTGTATTGAATAAATATTCTCATTTGAATGACTCGATAAAACTAAATACAAAATTATAAAACAATACAAGACATAATACTGGTAAAGGACGCGTGTAGTCGCGTAAAACTTCGTCTAGGACAATACCAGTTCAATTTATACCCGTGCACCGTATGACCAACGTCATGAATTATTCATAATAATTACCAATCTTACGACTATAGAAAATAGACGTACCCGTACATTGAAACGCCTTTTGAAAACTCACGTGTGTGAATATTATTGATTGTTTAGAAAAAAGTCATTATTTGTTTCAGATCAATGATTTTAAGGCCATCCTTAAAATGTTTGTCTGCGATACCCAGGGAATTATCAGTGGGTAGGTAGGTAAGAAATATTTTTATTGAACCAAAATACATGTCAGGGTGCTAAGTTTTAGTTTTAAAAACAAATTACCTGAGAGGCGAAAAATAAGTTTGACAGGGGCATTTTTGGAGAGTAGGTAACAAACAAAATATTTTTTTAAGAATGGCCTTATGGTCGCTTATACCATGATTATACCATGATTGTTACTGAAAACATGCGGTGCTTGCTTTGCACCAGTTTTACAAACAAAAACTAAAGTTTTTACCCAAACTCAACTTATTGACTAAATCTTACATTTTTCAGTTTTATTGTATGTAATTCAGAATGTGTTATTGAAAGATGGTCCAATACCATTTTTTCTATAATGTCAACCTAACTACAATCTCGAGATATGGTATAATTAAATACAATCGATTGGAGTCTGTTGTTGGGAATTTAATTTTTCACTGAAATGAAAAAAGGAGTTTTAAGACTAACAGTCAAATCTGTGTTAGCGGTCACGTCCGACTAAAGGTCACCATGTGGAGAAAGATCGTTCTTTTAGAAGCTATCGTTGATTATACAGAACAAGATGTCCACCGAATAAAGACCACCTGTCAGTAAATGCCACATGTTGCCTTTCCCAAGGGTTGCCTTTGTTAACAGATTTTACTGTTTATATAATTATACTGATATTTAAAGATAAATACTCATTTATTAAGAATTGTGTAAACCTGTTTTTAAATAAATGTATGCCTTGCAATATAGCCCTTACCTGTATTACTCGCATGTTTAATCCTGTTTCTGCAGCCAGCTGTTCCCGAATGTGACGAGTAGGTTTTGGAGTAGCATTGAATGAAGCCTTTAGAATTTCAAGTTGTTTGGCCTTAATCGTGGTTCTTGGACCACGACGCTTATTTCCAGATTTTTCGTTGCCTACATTATCCTTGTTATTATTACTGTCATTGTTGTCAAGACTAGAACAATTGCTTCCCGGATTGTGGTCCGCTATTTGCGAATCGGGACCAGCTGGGCTTAAACATGAATCAGATAACTGGTCCCTAGTTTCGTCTTTAAAGCCCAAGTTATCCGAATTTATGTGACTATCCGATAAACTGTTTGTATCGGACTTCGAATCAGTCGGTATTTTGGATAGATTTAAACCCGCATTTGAACTAGGTAAAAGATTCATTGTCTCCGTATTATGTACGTTTACTGATGAGCTTATATCACTCATTTGATCGTTCATGTTTCTTCGCTCAGAATTGGTGAGAAACAGGTCTTGTTCACTTGAATGCGACTCGTCTTGAGCACCGTAATCACCGTCCTGGCCGGATTGGTCTAAAACATTTTCGAAATCGCCATCGTCATCAACATCAGAACCTGAAATAATTAAAATTCAAACTTAGAGATAATTAAATAGAAAGAAAATATAGAAAATACATAAACATGTATATGGTATAGTGCACATATGTATGTCTTTATATTGATAATGGCGCAGAATGTGTGTACATGAATACGACGTTGTATGGATAATGACGAAGAATGAATAATTTGCCATTATAGCCATGGAAACGTAGGAAAATACTTAGTGCTTGTTCGTTCAGACATAATAGGTACATGCCTCGCATTTAGTATATCCACATACTGCATTGTGCTTGTCCCAATTTACCGCCCGAAGAGCTCCACCCAATTGTATAAACATTGGTTAGATTTAACCTATTGGTTAAATTTGAGGTTTGGTTAAAAAGTTAACCAGAGTCAAGAAAGCTGCCCTTGTTGCACCAAATTCTGGGTGTCTTCAACAATTCAGACTAATAAATAGACAAACTGAGAATCTTGACCACTTCTTAACCAATATCTTAATGGAAATATAATTTATTTTATTACCAAATTTAACCAAAGTTTAATACACTCACTTGTCCAAACTTTAACTGAACGTTTAAGCTAACCTCAGATTTAACCCATTGATTATACATTTTCTGTAATTGACAAATATTTATACAATTGCAAAGACGTTACTTTAACTATAAACTGTATACTAAAACGCAGATGTTTATTAACACTACAGGTGAGTGTTTGAGTCTATTTGTCAAATCAACATTTCAGAGTTCTTTTTATTCACAATTGTATTTATATTCAAATCGTTCCGTTAAACAACATGCCAAATCACTTCGACTACCTCACTGTTTAAAGAAACAAATTTGAACATACAGATTAAATAAACAAACACCAAAGTACCTGCTTTTCTTTAATTTTACGTAACAAAGACGTCAATTTAAGACAGTGCGTAGGTGTGTACATAAAGTGAATTCTTGATGCTGTACCAAACACCCAACGAATGACCTCCTGACGGAATTCAAACAGTGGAAATGAGTTTACCAAAACTTGACAATATAAGGAATGTTTGGAACAGCACGTGATCGAAGACGGGCAGAAGACATTGTGTTCTTACAATGGCATGTTTCCTTAAAGTTTGTTGATTTTTTTCTGCAAACATGTAGTTATTTACTGATTTCTTTTGTCAACATTTCGAACATATGCCAATGATTTCTTTATTGTTCTTTGAGCAGACAAGAACGACGGCTAATAGCTTCAAATCTTTGTGGAAACCGTTTCTTATGATTTGTCTTTCGTTCTGGCAGGTCGAAATTCCTGACAACAAAATTGAACATGTGCTATTAAAATACATTGTAGTCAATGCTTACGACATGATAGCGTAGTTGCATATAAATGACCCCGTTTGGGGACGCGGGATTCGGGCCATTTTTAGGCTGGACGCAGGACTATGTGGCGAAACGGAACGCGGGGCTCGCATTTGTTCTTATTGGGACGCATGACTCGCTCCTTAAAATATGAAGAGACGTGGAACTCAGTGGAAACATAAAAGGGACGCTGTACTCGTGAGGAGGGTGTATTAAAACCCGATATGATTTAGCATGTTAGCAGTCGCATATTATTTAGCGAGGTTGCATAAAAGTTAGCGTGGTTGCATTATGACTTAGCGTGGTTGCATATTATTTAGCGTAGTCGCATAATGACAGCTCTAATTAACATAAATATGCATGGACACTTTTTCAAAAGCTAAATAACACGCAAGTTGCATGTACCTGCAGTTGCATCTGTACAAAAACTATATACCTAGCATATCTATAGACATATTTGTGTCATTGCAATTCAGTCACAAGCGTAGAAACTTTTTTAAACCACACAGAGTCTGAGCTGACATTCCGAAACAAACCACGCTGTCATTGCGTCGAATTTCATTCTAAAGCTATGATTAATTAGTTTCGTATTCAATGACATTAGTTTCGAATTCAATGGCGGATGTTCTTACTACCACATTGTATCCTCATACTTCCTTTTACACACTGATCGACTAAGGTATGAAAATTATGATTAATGAGTGGTAATGCCTCGGCTTAGAACAATTAATCGACATGTTTGCACATTTTCCCAATACTCCAAACATGTGTCATTTATCATTGTTGTAAATACATTGAGCTGCGGTGACCTGCCTCAATACAAAGAAGGAAAACAAACAGAAACTAAATACATTGTGCTTTATATTTCAAGATGATCTTTCACGCAGTTATAGGTGCATGAAATGGAAAAGCAAAATTTGTTACAACTTAAATGCATTCGAAACTTATTATTTGTACAGTAAATCCCAGAAACCCGGAATTCCTGAAAACGGAATCTCTGAAAAAACGGATGATTTTTCAAGTCAAAGTTTTATCAGGAATTTATCAAAAGTTCTCTGAAAGCCGGGATTCTCGTTTTTCTGTCAAGAAATAATGTATATTTGACCAGAAATGTTATCATTTATTTCCATATTTACTAAGAAGATGCTAAACATGCCAACATAAAATAGTATGGGTATGGCGGGTATTTGAGTCAAAAATCAAATTCCCAATAACAGACTCACATCAATTTTATTGAATAATACCATATCAAGAGATTATAGCTAGGTTGAAATTGTAGAAAACTGTTATTAGATCAACATTGTACCTTCTTTTAACACCACATTCTAAGTTGAGTGTTTTATGAAACTTGGGCCTGATTCACATGGGAGAGTATGGAAGATTATGCTCCGTATACTAACACACAAACTTCATAGTTAGCATTTATGTGTGTCTTTTATACAAGACAATGCAATTAGTTAACAAAATAATGTGAAATATTGTACAAAATGGTTGAATTTCGGTCTACATGTAGACTAAGTCATTTAGTGGAAGCTGATCAGTAACGTGCAATGTAGCGTTGCCACATAAACCCGCCTAATTTTCCACAGACGACAACTCTGAGACTCACAAATGGATTGGCAGACAAACTAATGGCGCCAATACAGGTCAAGCGTTTAGTGAAACGGAACAACTACAACGCATTCCGGGTGTTCAGAAGCTCATAAAAAACATAGAAGATGTTCATTAATCTTTAGAATTCTTGTTAGTGACAGGAACTATTTTTTCTGTGGCGCAAAGTGATGTATTATGACATTCAGTTTTCCACGAACAGTTGCGAAACGACTCTTAAACATGGTAAAATACGGCTAGAAGACGATGCTGGGGCGGCTTAAATAATTCTTACAACTCAATTCCTGGTGCCAGCGAGCTGAAAGGTGTCGGTAATTGAATTTTTGCCAGTCATATTGTATTTAATCATTTCAACAAATAATTCTTATAATGTGATTTATGTGTTCTGTAATAATTCATGTATCTTTCAAAAGTTTTTACTAAAGTACGCATATCCGACTGTCTAATTAGCTAAATATATTCTTGTTCTTAAATATATATCTAACGCGCCAAAGAGTTACATACAATCGGCTTGAATCAACGTTTGTTGTATTTTAAATACGTGTAGAAACTACTACGGGAAAACAGTTGAAAAATACTTGTGTATAATATGAAATAGAAAAACCACATGAACATTTGTAGTAAAAACAATCGTCACTTAGAATAGCTAACAGAATTCTTTTATATGTACTAGTTATTTGTTCATTGTAATTTAATTGCATCAACATAATAAAACAAAAGGTATGGTAGCTGATTTACGCCATGTAGCATTTTCGCATTTTGGCCGTGAAAAAGCGAAAATAGGACCTAGCGTAAATCAGGCACTATAAAAGGCGTTCGAATCAATACTAACAAACAACATGGTTATGCATGTACTTGTATTTATAAACGTATTTTGCATTTGTTTTATGTAAATGCACGTGCTTGTCGGCCAAAAGTTACCTAATACTTGCAAATTGGTTTGATTTAAGATTTCTTTGAGAGTGCTTGATATTGCAATCCGTAAGTTTTACAAGAATACTAATGAAATATTAGATGGCAAATCTCGACGAATTCCAGGGGCTATACTCTAATATAGTTCTATCCTGATACTCATAAATTGCTCAAATCTGTAAATCTGACATCAAGTCGTATCATCGTAAATTACGATTGCTGGTGCAAGCTTACGTCTTAATTACGACCTCATATTGACTTGACACTAATATGCCACCGATATTCTTCCGAAAGCATTCAGAGTTTTTTTAACGAGTGGGTTGGTATCCTGATTGAGAGGGCTTGCGCCCAGCATGCTGCTGATTTGTTTAGTTGTTTTTATATCAAATTTGTAACAATTTGTTCGCCTGATTTCACACATTTTTGTGGATATTATTCCCTTTTTTCCTTTCATTGTTCATTATTGGATTTCATTCCCACGATCAGAAAAGTGTCGGAGACAAATACGAGGCAGAAATCTCTAGATCTGTAGCGATATTCGTTCCCAAATCATATTACGATGGCCGCAAATCATACAGGGACTCCTGTAATTAGGTTATGACGATTTGAAACAGCGTTAATACGTTTAGGGTGTACAGCTTGTATTTAAAACGTTATATTTGCGACGCCGCTAATTAGATAAGGGACTCAGAAAACGTGGTTAAGCCAACAAGCAATTTGAAAAACGAAGCTAAGAACTATTCTATTTGAGACGATCCGATGCCTAGCAAAATAATCGCAAATATAGTAAACTAAAAATTCATATGAATTCGTGAACTTCAGTAAAATTCAAACACTAGAATCGCCAAGTTTAATGTCACACACATATAAGTATCGTTTGATTTAATTTATATTAAATCTGCATGTGTGTTAGATATAACTTGTACATGATAACATTAGTGTAATATGTTTTATATGTTAGATATAACTTGTTTGAGTATATGATAACATTAGTGTAGTATGTTTTATATGTTAGATATAACTTGTTTGAGTACATGATAACATTAGTGTAGTATGTTTTATATGTTAGATATAACTTGTTTGAGTATATGATAACATTAGTGTAGTATGTTTTATATGTTAGATATAACTTGTTTGAGTATATGATAACATTAGTGTAGTATGTTTTATATGTTAGATATAACTTGTTTGAGTATATGATAACACTAGTGTAGTATGTTTTATATGTTAGATATAACATGTTTGAGTATATGATAACACTAGTGTAGTATGTTTTATATGTTAGATATAACATGTTTGAGTATATGATAACATTAGTGTAGTATGTTTTATATGTTAGATATAACATGTTTAAGTATATGATAACACTAGTATTGTTTGTTTTGTGTGTTGAATTCCCCTGATCACGGAGTATAGTCGGATTTCTGTGGGTGAATATTTTAGCATGATGATAGTATTTTTTGGAACAGTTTGGGTTTATGTTCTTTGGAACAGATTTTCTTGACTCGTTCTTAATCTTCATGAATAGCAAATTCTTGGTTCCTGGGCATTTTGTGGGACATTTCTGCAAAGCTCTAATGCTGCGAGATTATTCGAGATTTCAGAGAGATTTATCATATTAGCATAAAATCGATAATCAATATTTTTGTTAAAATCATGTTTAGTAGAATAGCTATCACTGTATAAGAGTGTAGTATTTATAAAGATAAATTGACATATAAGTAGATTAACAAATAACCTTGTTTAATTATGTAGTAACATATTTTTACGGCAATAAAGTCGCTTATAATATGTTTAAAGATTGATGATATATGATAGTACATTCTGATATCTGTGATATATGAAAACTTTGATACAATAGTTGAAGCAATTCCTTCGAAACTCAAGTATTGGTATACTGGTATCGTATCAAACAATGCGCTAGTTCGAAGATAATTTTATTGTCTTGAACAGTAAAATTCGACCTAATATTCAAAGTCGTAATTTCTGAACTCGGATGAAAGTGATATCCAATGAATCAATTTACTTTATCTTGGACTTCATTCGGCGTATCTCAGATTTCTTCGCTTATTTAATTTTCAAAATGGCGTGGCCAGATTTCGATATGGCTACAGTCGATAACAGCGTGTTAAAGTACGTGTCGACACATTTAATTTGGCACGAATTATGATAACTATCTGGAATGATTTGAGCTATGTTCTTGAATGAATAAGTGACGTTGTCAATCCTTACTCCGAGCAAGTCACAGCACATAAATCACCAGATGCTAGCGTGCGAGGTAAATACGTAGTGCTAAATATCGGTGGGAAAATACCGGAGTATAGTCAAACTTGTACAAGCGGCTTCCTCTGAATAAAGGCCACCTTTAGAAAAAGGACATTCTTTTGAAACCTGTCATTGATCATTTAGAACAGAATGACCTCCGAATAAAGACCACGTCAAATACAATAAAGGCCACATTATTAATTTTCAATACCAAGGATGGTCTTTGTTTACAGGTTTGACTATACGTGGTGATTTCTGAACAATTTCTCTTGATATAAATCTTCAATCACTTGACTGAGAATTTCGGATAGATTAATGTCTTCTATGAAAACTAAAACTTGGCAATTCATTCCATCCACGACTTTGATACAAAGTTATAAAATAGTCTTCGTTTGACATTCTGTTGTCTAGATCACAAATCTCAATATTTATACATGTATTTACATGAAATTGTTTCTGGTGTATTATTGAGTATATCATATTACATATAATAGATTTAGGCTAACAATATCTTTCTTCAAGTAAATAAATGTACTTCAAACATCGAATAAAAAATGACCGGAATATGATTTATATTTACTCATCTTCAAGTTGTACATAACAAAAAAAAACTCCCAATGGTCAATTCAAGAACTCATTGTGTACTTTGATTGGCGTAAGGGACTACTATCATTATGCAATTTATGAAATCAAATTTTTTCTTTTCGATTAAATCTATTTCGCCCGAATTATGATTAATTTTAATTTACAGTATAGAGAAATTTGGATCGATTATTCAAATGTTGAAATATCTATAAATTGTTCCTGTATACAAATTTTGTAATAATATTATCCGGTATTATGATATTTGCATAACAGAGGGGAAAATGTTTATTTCAACATAAAAAGAATGTCAAACTGGCTATGCAAATCAGCATTACGCTCTTTATCTGTCCTTCGGGGTTTTAGATTTCCAAACGACCCACCGTTAGTTAGTCGACACCTCTTTATCTTATGGTTATCAAGAAATTAGCATATACTCATTTATCAAAATGTAATTCTGTAATCTTCCCTGCATTCTATTCTGTGTACAAAAATGTTTTCCCGATGTGAATGCCTTATCGTTTTGCACAATGGTAGGTCCCCAGCGATGCAAGTCGGTGCGCTGTGAGATCTACGATGACGTGAAGATTACGAAACGCTATAAGTATCCGAATTGAATACAGTGTTACATAACGATGTATCGCAATCTAAAATAATTAATTATGCTGCACAGTTTCAATGGCCCATTAAAGACTGCATTATTCGCTTAGAAAACATGATATTTCTTTTATCTTCAACAGCTATCAACAACTTTTTTTCAAAATGATTTATTGTACGAGAGCGTTCGTGGTTCAAGTGATTCTTATTACACAAAATGTCTCACAAACCACAAGTTTCTTTTTCACACACAGACAGTATATTGTCAACCTACATTGTTTCGATACATGTAACAATACATGCTGTATATGTAATCACATTTTTTGGCAGGTATTGTTGGCCGTCGCTTAAAGGGCGACAACTAAGATAATATTGTTTGCATAATAATCACTGATCATGGAATTACAGTCGACGGCAAGCGAAACGAAACAGTATCACAAGTTAGATATTAAATTCTATTATAGAAATGTTTTTTTCCAAACAAAATAAACCACCTATGTGTCCATCAAAATGGAGTAATCATTCAGTTAAATCATACACAAAAAAACTGAACTGAAACAACAATATTGTTTTGAGTGCCACGCAGTATCGGATTTGAACACCATGTATAACTGCATTGTTGCATTTCTAATCGGCTAGTTTTGAGTGCCTCGCAATATTGGCTATGTCTAATTAACTTATTTTGAGTGCCTCGCAATATTGGATTTGAACATGTACGGCTAGTTTTGAGTGCCTCGCAATATTGGATTTGAACATGTACGGCTAGTTTTGAGTGCCTTGCAATATTGGATTTGAACATGTACGGCTAGTTTTGAGTGCCTCGCAATATTGGATTTGAACATGTACGGCTAGTTTTGAGTGCCTCGCAATATTGGATTTGAACATGTACGGCTAGTTTTGAGTGCCTTGCAATATTGGATTTGAACATGTACGGCTAGTTTTGAGTGCCTCGCAATATTGGATTTGAACATGTACGGCTAGTTTTGAGTGCCTCGCAATATTGGATTTGAACATGTACGGCTAGTTTTGAGTGTCTTGCAATATTGGATTTGAACATGTACGGCTAGTTTTGAGTGCCTCGCAATATTGGATTTGAACATGTACGGCTAGTTTTGAGTGCCTTGCAATATTGGATTGGAACATATAAACTATTTACTCACCAGCCAGTTTGCTCGCTAAATAATCCTCTTTACATATAAATCTATTTTCATCAAGAATATACAATTCTTCTCCGGTTGAGAGTTCTTTTCTGCACATTATACACGTGAAACATTTAAGATGGAACACTTTGTTTCTGGCACGCCGGACGAGGTCACTCGGCGATATTCCTTGCAAACACCCAGCACATTTAGTTCCAAATCGCCTGAAATATATGCAAAAATAATTATAATATATTCATAATTTACTGCGTAATTTTATTGTCAAACCAACATCGCTTATATCATCGAATTCATTTGAAAGAAAAAAAAACAAAGAGGAAAAATGTATAACATCATACTATTGGCTTAAAAGAACTGAACTGAACGCGTGGTTTAAATTAATATCAAACATTTTCAAACAACCACCAAACACAAACATGCGTATTTAATGTCTTTTGTCGCATTTCTAAGATTTCTGTCTGCAAACTAAACAGGCAATTCGTCTACTGTACTATTTTGTTCTCCAGAAAGTGTGGATAATTTAAATACAAAAATATAAACTATTTTTCAGATGTCTATCGAGGAAAAACAACAGAAAATGATGGCTCTATGTTGCATCCATATATATGTTGCTTCTGTTTCTGCAAGTGCTTATGATGATGAAGCAGTGGACCGGCACATGGTACTGATTTGAATATTAGAAAAAGGTAGGCGTGGCTATTTGATGATGACGTCATATCAGTATAGTGTGTGTGTTTTTGTTTTGTTTTTTACTCCGTATAAGGCATGGTTCCACTTGAGTTGTTTATATGGATGATGAATATTTAATGAAACTTGGTAGCATCACAATCTAGATAAACGTTATTTTTCACTTCTCGGAATGACAGCTAATATATGGCACCTACTTAAATATAAAAACACAACAAACAAATAAAAGATTCATGGGACTGTTGTCCCAGCTGAGTCAACCAACATGACGAGATGGATATAAAATGGAAAACAAGAGCACAACAGATATAGACAGTACTAGTATAGTTAGGTATGTCCGTATAACAAATACTGACCATAGTCAACAGTGGGTCTTCATGACATATAGTGACAATAGTTTGGTACGTCCGTATGACAAATATTAACAATAGTTAGATACGTCCGTATGACAAATAGTAACAATAGTTAGATACGTCCGTATGACAAATAGTAACAATAGTTAGATACGTCCGTATGACAAATAGTAACAATAGTTAGATACGTCCGTATGACAAATAGTAACAATAGTTAGATACGTCCGTATGACAAATAGTAACAATAGTTAGATACGTCCGTATGACAAATAGTAACAATAGTTAGATACGTCCGTATGACAAATAGTAACAATAGTTAGATACGTCCGTATGACAAATAGTAACAATAGCTAGATACGTCCGTATGACAAATAGTAACAATAGTTAGATACGTCCGTATGACAAATATCAACAATAGTTAGATACGTCCGTATGACAAATAGTAACAATAGTTAGATACGTCCGTATGTCAAGAGGTGACAATAGTTAAGTGGGTCCGTATGCAGTTAATCTGCTGAAGAAATCATTTCATTTGAATCTTTCGCTATGTGTGTTTGCTGTAAGCCATACCCAGGGAATATTCAGTGAATATATAGGTAGGAAAGATGTGTTTTTTTTTACAATTAATGTTTTACATTGAACCCAAAATACATGTCAGAATGCTATTTCTCTTTTTTGTTTTGTTTGGTAGAGTCGCTACTTTGGTGAGTAGGTAGCGTAACCCCTAACAAAATCTTTGTTAAGGTTGGCTTCCATTTTTATATGAGTTATTTCCGCATATAAAAGTATGTACAGTAAAACCGCCGAAACCCGGACCCCTTCAAGGTTTAGCAAAAAGTCCGGTTTTCTGAGAATTCCGGTTTTCAGGTAGTCCGTTTTTTAAAGAATGGTTTATATAAAAGTATATGTACATTGAATATTGTTCTGTACAAATTACAATTATATCATGAAACGTATCGCATTAAAATATTTTTTTTTCAAAATTCATAATTTCAGTCATTTGTCTTTAATTGGGTTTGTCGTGGGAGTATTGACAAATACGTGAACTCGTGTTGTCCATTGTTGTATCAAGTTTATGTTGTCAGCACGTGACTGGTATTATCGACATCGAAATCTTCATTGCCACTTTGTTTAAGAATGTCATTAATTATTTAAAATTAACAGAGATCCTATGCCATGTTCGTCGCCATCGAGTGAGTTATCGATTCATAAAGAGGACCTTTTGATCAATGTTTTATCAATTAATGGACTAAAGCAGTAGTTTTAATAGCTCCGTTTTGTGCGATTTTGTTTCATTGCGCTCAACATAGCTGAAGAAATGGATGACAAATTAACACAATACACATTGAGGAAAAAAACACGCGTTAAGAGAGACTTGATAAATTCTCTTTTTTACTGAAAAGGGTACTTGTAGTTGCGACAAACAGTTACTTTTTAAAGGGATGTCATATCTCTGGCTGAATTATCGTTCTATGATTAATTACCAATTAAGAACACAATAGGATTTTATAATTTTAGAAATAAATTTGTGTGTTAAATGTGTGTGTTTAATTGATTGTTTGCTTTTGTTTACATTTTTAATATCAGAAAAAATCTTTAAAATAGATAATTTTCACAAAACCTATTTATTTCATTAGCCACTAAAATAACAATTCATGAAATCACAATTATGACATAACAATTTATGAAAACTACTTAAGAAATAATATATTATTGATAAAATAACGATTTATGATAACAATTTATGAAATAAAATTTCAATCTATATTTGTATTTGAGACAGAATTTCATAGCAATTATGACCAATGGTCTTATGGCATGATAATAGTATATGTGCATGTATGAGTTAGAAATATATTATTGTAAAAAAAACTTTGAAATCTTTATATAACTATGATATAATTAATATTATTTCTTAATTCAGATAGGGATAAAAATGTGTAGATAAATAATTAAATCTCGGTGCTTAAAAACTGATGACATCTTGGTTAGAATCGCATGCAAATGATATTATGAGTTTTGTTGAGTTCTATCAGGGCCTTTCAAATTGAGTGACCATGGTTCTATGTATAGTGTAGATGTCAAAAAATAAATGTTATTAACTGAAAATACACAGTTTTAGATTTTTTCCCATAAATACAACATGCTCTATACTCACGTAAAGAAGTCACTTCGACAATACAATTTTCCGTCTCGTGAAAAGCATTTTTCAGCAAGTGTCATGTTACAATCAGAGCATTGCACGCAGCGCACGTGCCAAGTTTGATCCAGGACATTTAATAAGAATCGATCAAAGATGGGCCGGTCACACCCAGCACAGACCTGCATGTCGGACCTCTCGTCGCCCACCGCCAGTTTGAATCTTTGTTGTGTTACAAACTTGTATCGAACTGAAGATGAAATATTTAAGTTCCAAGCCTTGAAAGTTAGAAGCGACCTGATATTTCAGCACACCATAGTTTTACACCCACAGTCCAACAGTCACTCACTATAAGTTCCAATTATTCAAAACTCAGTATTCTCCGCGGATTTTACAACGAAATCAACAAATTTCACTTTGATTAAGTTTTTTTTTTAAATACAAACTCGAACTAATCCGTGCTCTTTAGGTCTGATATATATCTTTACCGGTCGTGAATGTGAATCGGTTGAATAAAATGTTAATATAAATGCACGTCCATTTTCTCATAAGAAGGACGAACTAAGACCAGTGTCCAGTAGTTAACGTTCAGCAATGGTCACTTTAGTAGCTTGGCAAATTCGACAACACATGGTCAAAATTCTTGGATCCGTAGAAAGAAATATTCTCAATTTATTGGCTAAGAGTACAGTAAAAACGCGACTTCCAAGCCTATCTCGCATGTGGATGTTCTCTCCAGAGGGGCGGGGACATGTTTATCAGTAGGCGCGGCTTGTACTACTCCGAGAACCAATTAGATAAAAGTTGGAGTTGCCCATGAAAAATATGTAGTAAATAACGGCCTGAATTGTTCACTTTCGGCCAACAAAATATCTTGTTTCATGCTACGAATCGACTCAAATCTTGGCGATATTTTAGCATTAGTTAAATACAAGACGAGCTGTTGAGAACAGTTCAGAAACAGATGAAATGTAGATGACTTAAATATCTATATTACATACATGTACTTATACCCTGTAATTCAGACTTTCTGCTTCTGTTTGTATTTATTTTATACCCAATGATGGCAAATAACTGAAATAAACAAGAGATATATCTCTGAATTAACTAAATCTAATGATTTCTGCTTCATTATTTTTTAAACAATACAACGGTACGGTAGCTAGTGCAGTGTCCAAGCATGCCTCACGAATTTTAGTCATCTGTTGTATAAGTGTTAGAAAAAAATACATTAACCAATGTTATTTTATTCACGATCTAACATGTTTAAATTTATTGAAATACTGAGATAATATAAATATATTTTGAATTCGGGTATGTATACTTTCAACTAGTACAATATGCATAAATAAATCATATAAATATGTGTGTGTATCCAAAAATATTGTACTACTAATGTAATTCACATTAAATATAGTTAATTTATATTACTTTTTCGCTATGTAATATTGTTATACGAATTTTATCTATCATAATATTATGCTGATTTTTTTATTATTGTGATTATTGCCTTTTGTATAATATAATAAAAAAATTATAATACATAATTACAACTCGTATTTTGAAGATGTATATAATTTGTGCAAATGTTCCGTCCATAATCATTAAAAACACTGGTGGTCACGTGATAAAAATAAAACTCTTACAAATAATAATGAAATTAATCGCCTCGAGCTATCAAGGTGACATTTAAATTAAATGATCGTTTGAACTCAATCTATTTCAAAATTATTATAAAACAACATTTCCCATTAACTTTTAAATAATCATTTAGATATACATTGTGTTGAAATAATAAATAAATATAAAGTTTTATCAGATTTCAAGGATTTACACATGTTTTCAACAAAATTCAGTCAGTGTCAAATAGTTATTCTTACTAAGTATGCAAGAAAAGTTCGAGAAAAACTCCTGATTTCACGAATTCATGTTAAAGGGTATACTAAGCGACGGACCGTCATGATAACTGTAAACTTCTTGGATTCAGTATCCGTACTTATCTTGTTTTCTTATAGTAACTGTCGTTCCAGCATTTAGGGATCAACGGTGGTCTAGTGGTAACGCGCTGGACTACTAAACGACAGGTCACTGGTTCGAGTCTCGATTCAGCCTTTCAAATTCCTCAGTGAAGCTTCGGTGTTTCCATCCCAACTACCGAGCCAAGTGCTATGTATAAAAAATCACAAGAAGAAGAGCCAGGAGATAATCGGTGCTTTAAAGAACCAGCGAAGAGCTATTTTGAAAAGAGAAGGAATAAATTGCCCGGTTCTCCTGTATCTTATCTCCCCTCTCTCTCTAGTGACTATGAGCCGTTAATCAACATATAAATAAATAAAATTTAATGCCTCATACACAATAACTTCCAACAAATATCTCCACATAGAGTATGAGCGTACCCTGCTTGGTTCGATCTCAGGCAACCGAGCGGACAGGCTTAATTTGGTGGTAAATTGCCGATAAGTATTAGCTATGGAATTCCTAAAGTACTTACGTTACAAAATTAATAATGATTAGTACATGGTGAGTACATCGCTAGTACATGGATGGTACATGGCTGGTACGTGGCTGGTACCCTAAAACCCTTTGGGAGTAGCAAAATCATGTTGCTGTTGAGCGGTCGTTGCTTCAGAGAGGTTAAATTAATAGTTAAAAAAATGTTCAGTTGTGAAAAAATCATACTGTTGTTGAAGGGAGGTTGTTGCTCGAGAGAGGGCCGCTCTGGAGAGGTTGTACTGTAATATAATATAGTAAAGACTGAAATTGGTATGGTCGTGCAAAATAACACCCTAATACGTTATACGTGAAATGAACCATGCACGTGTGTATTAACTATTGTATAGTAAAGTTGACCAAAGCGGTCAAAAAATATACTAATTAACATATGAGAATATAATTATAAACGCTTCAGGGAAACATTGACCCGAAGCAATCTAGTTTGTTATCATAACAGCCGGTTATCATTATAGAATCAAACTAATAAAAAACGGTATTGTTGTTTTTAAAAATCAAAAACACTTAAATGCCAAGTAGACAGTATTCTCGTCTGTGCATATATTTCAATACAAAAACTATATACGTGCATATTTAATACAAACAGTCTACATGTATGTTTTAATACAAACAGTCTACATGTATGCTAGTATGTGAATACAAACACTACATAATAATTATGTATGTTTTAATACAAATAGTCTACATGTATGTTTTAATACAAACTGTCTACATGTATGTTTTAATACAAATAGTCTACATATGTATGTGTGAATACAAACACTACACATGTATGTGTGAATACAAACACTACACATGCATGTTTTAATACAAACACTACACATGCATGTTTTAATACAAACACTACACATGTATGTTTTAATACAAACACTACACATGTATTTTTTAATACAAACACTACACAGTCATGTATGTTTTAATACAAACATTATACATGTATGTTTTAATACAAACAAAATACATTATGTTTTAATACAAACATTATACATGTATGTTTTAATACAAACATTATAAATTCATGTTTATTTTAATACAAACAGTACACATGCAGCTTTCTGATAAACAGTCAAACCAGTGAATAAAGCCAACCTTGGGAAAGACATGATATGTTTTGACAGGTGACCTGTAACTCCGAGGATATTTTGTTCAAAATATTCTAACACAGTTTTTAAAAGAATGACCTATATTCACAAGGTTGGCTTTATTCCGGGAGATGGCCGCTACACAGATTTGACTGCAGATAGAGGAATTATCTGATAATGTCGACAATTATTATTCTACAAGTCAATACATATTGTCGTTGAATATAATGGTCTGACTATGGCCACGTCGTAAACGATTTAATATTACAGTTCTCTCCACCGTTTCATTTATTTGGACAATACGTTAATCTGTATAAATATTAGCAATGAAGATTGACTGACCGTAGTAATATTTTACATTTTATACTAACCAATCTCAAACGCTTGAAAATAAAATTATGTCATTCATTCTTTATATAGATCGTTCCATACCCCGTGTCCCTATGTTTTAGATTTACATGTAAGTGTGAATCTTACTTGTTAAAATATTTACGCTAAGTCAGGTATATGTCAATATCATTTATGGCAGCAGACAATTGTAAAGTTTTGATGTTGGAATGGTAGGTCTTATATAGGATTGCACTGTTTTTATTCCACACAAACCCCCCTACGTCATGACTAAACTGGTTCCCGTTCCATGTTGCAGTGCACCAAAGGCTTTGTACACCAAGTCAACGGGAAAAAGTTTACGTCATGACGGCATTGTAAAATATTTGATACAGTAAAACCCCTCAAAACCGGACCCCTTCCGGGCTGGGTTAAAAGCCAGTTTTCTGAGAATTCCGGTTTTCACGGAGCTTTTGATAAAAAAATCGAAAAAATGGGAGTTGGAAAATTTCGGTTTTCAGGCAGTGAGGTTTTAAGATGTTTTACTGCATAAGTTCCATGATATAACGTTCTATGATTAATATTCATAAAATAAAAAAACTGAAACGAAACAGAACATGCGGTCTTTGTTTAAACCTTTTGAGCACAGTATCAATGTCATAATTAATCACTTAATTAATTTTGTCAAGACAATTCATATTTATCAAAATACGAATTATTTATAATCTATAGATGTTGATTTGGATAAAAGAATACTCATATACATATCAATGTTGTTACAATTGTCATTACATAATTGTACATTGTGCCCTCGATTCTTTCAATATTTATATATTATTTTGATACTTGCATATTTATATATTATTTTGATACTTACATATTTATATATTCTTTAAATATCTACATATTTATATATTCGTTTAGTACTTACAGATTTATATATCCTTTTAAAAATTACAAATTCATACATTCTTTGAATATCTAAAAAGTTGTATATTCCGTGAATATTTAAAGAAAAATATATTCCTTTAATGATTTCACAATAATACAAATTTTAAATAATTCAAAACAATTACATTATTTTAATCATTTTACAACACTACATTACTTATATGTTTTACACAAAATGCATTCATTTAAATATCTACATAACAATTCATATCAAATATCAAACAAGTGCAATACCAAATGCTTACTGAACTATACATGCTTTTGCAACAATATATTTTAGATACGTACACAGCAAGGCACTTTTAAAATGTTTACAAGCTATGATGTCACGGGCATATCATATAATGAGTTGTATTTTATCATACCGGAGAAAGTAACTAATTTTGAATACAATTATATATTAATCAGTTTATAATTCTATTTATATAGGACAGATCGGCGATAACGGTTTGTTACTAAAAGTAGAACTGCTGATACTGTATTATATCGACCATCAAACAATTTTCCAAACATTAAAACCAAAATATTTCTGTTACAATTTTCTTCTTAAATTCCCGAGAGATGCGTGGATGCTTGTCATAAACTGATATATTTATAGTTTTATATTGACTACATCGATATAAAGCACGTACTCATATTACGCATTAAACACTTAGAAAATAGAATAAGTGTTCAAAACACGTGATGAATATTATTCGATAATGAATTTTGTATTGCTCGAAAAAAAACTGGATTCACGGGTAACAAGATTGTCCTTCGAGATAACTTCAAGCTGTTACTTCGAAATTGATCCGCATTTTTTATTTATTTCTACCTGGTGTTTGATGATGTTTATATTTTCCCTTAGATATATTTTTTTCTGATCTTTTTTATTTTCAGCATCGCTATCGCCCCTGATATTATCAATAATCGAATCGACATTGTAGGTCAACCACAGATAACAAATAGCCGGGTCTCGTGGGAGCCATATTATGAAATGAATCAGAGGGAATACGAATATGATATCCTTGCGCTCTGGGGCTCTTGGGAACTATTTTTACTCGTCTTGTCTAAACTGTTCGAGCAAGACAGCTGGTCATAGCCAGGGGTGTTAACGTACCGACCTAGTCGACACTCACGTACTGCTAAAATATTGAGATGAACTTCTTTAGCGTCGATAGAGGGGTATTTATTTCATTACGTACTATGATTGCATTTGCACGTGTACATTTAATATATTCATCGAAATAAAAGTCAAGTACAAACTTAAGTTATCATATCAGAATTTTGGAACATTTGCATTTCAGAAATTCCAATACATGTATTGTACAGATGAGAAAAAACTCACAGAACAAAATTCCAGAAATCCGAACTAGCTTTGTCATACTATAATGACTAATTGAGCTTTTAAGGACTCGGTATGTTTAAACCTACCCTACTATAGTTAAGGGTAACTGTGAACGTCGAATTAATTGTATAAGATGGAGATATGTTTTGTTCAATGTAAATTTATCTTTGTTTGAGTAGAAAAGTTCGAAATTTAAAGACTGTCGAGAAACCGACTCCAGACCGTGTACAAAACTATTCACAAAAGAACCTTGGAAAAACTAGTTTCCGGCCACCCCGTAAAAATGCGCCAAGGCTATTGTACTTTATCGACTGAAAAGACGCGTTAAGAAGAATTTCTATCAAATAAGTTATAGATTTCTTGATCTTATCACACAAGTTATCGATAATCGCCATTCGGCTTATCGGTATTACCGAAATTTCGCAAGTAAATGTGAATTGAAGCAGCACCGTGCAAACTATGTTATCTCTGGGTAAACAATTAGGTGTGACGTAATTCAAGAGATTAACACCAGACCGAGACATGAGCCCAGGTCTCGCAGTTTTATTATTAATCCCTAAAATCAGTACACCGCTAGTTTTTCTCCAAGAACTTCTATAGATAAACTATTTGTTAATTTTTGTCTCAAAATAGGAATAAAAGTACTGGAAGTACTCATTGAAAAACTAAACATACATAGACTTGCACTGCAACATGGAACAGGAACAATTGCAAAGCGTATGTCGTAGTACCTTGGGCCGCATCATAATTCATGCGCGCCCAGCTATCGTTCAATTTCCCGGCAAAAATCGCCGATTTTATAATCGACTCCACCGTAGACATATTCTGCATACCATTTTTCGTCTGCAACTATTTTGAAAGAGTTCATAACAGCCGTAATTAATAAATTAAAATTTTGACCGTTATTAACTTTTTCCCAAAGTAATGTAATATAAAATAAGTTAAAACCCCTGAAAATTGGAGTCCCTAAAAAACAAAATTCTCTGAAAATCGGACGATTTTTTAAGTACCATTTACCGGTATTCAACAAGCGATGTTTTAACAATGTATGTATGTACATGTACTAGTATTGTATTCGGTGGAGTGGGCCTGTTCCAAAATTAGAAACATGTAGATTTGAATTTAATTGTCTTTATTTAGGATCTTCAAAATGATAATTGAAAATGCATATAAAGGTTCATTTTTTATTCAGAATAGAACACCACATTCATACATGTACAATGCACTTGTTATTAATATATTTTCTAAGTGTTAAATATAGTATTATGATTGACTTTGAGAGACAATGAGCAACGTCAATTTATCCTAAACATTGACTATTTACAACAAACAATTGACGATGTCATTGTCAATTATATTATCTCATAACCCCCACACGATTTACACCCAGGCTTTATACAAATGTACAGTTCAATAGTTGGTATTAACACCCTGATAGTGAATCATAACAGATCTGCAGCCATCGTTAAATTCTATATTACATGTACACAATGCCATCTAATATCAACATAACAACTCTCCTTTAGTGAGATAACGATGTTGTTGACGGTATAGAAAGTGACGAGATGATATTTGTTGATGACTATTTATTGATGCTGTGTTTGACAGGTGTAACGGAGTGTACTTCCCTGGCCCCTTGACTGTATAACATTCTCCCAACTAAACACCGATTGACACAAAACTAATGGCATTGAAGAAACATAAATTGCGAATCAGCACTTTCATTTAGAACGATGACTGTCTAAATGGGAACCCACAGTACAATGTAACAGGAAGTAGGATTCATTTTGTATCACCCAAATCTCGCGTCATCACTTCACGTGATTATATAATAAACGTGAACACAAAAAAACAACGGCCGCCCCTCTAAAATAAACAAAAATACATTTTGATACATCATTGTTTTTTTTTTTATCTAATTAATAAAATTTACTTATGAGTCTGTTTATATGATTATTTCTGATTATATAAAATATAATATAATTATGTATCAGCAGCTTCTGTATTTACAGTTAGAAGTAATCAAATCCCGCGGAAGCGACGTGAATGAACGTGATTTCATGAACAGATCTGAACAGAACTGAACAGAACATAGATTTATTTCGACTTGTACAAAGTACATCATCAGTACCAAATGCATTGAAACAACATAATTATAACATTTGAAAAAATCGACACATTTTTAACAGATCATTCACGGTTGACTTGTTCGATTGAACAGTAACAAATCTACCCTTGGAAAACAAAAGGTGGCCTTTATTGACAAGTGATCTTTATTTGGCGGTCGTTTGTTCTAAATTATGTACAGTATTACCTTTATGTACAGTATTACCTTTATGTACAGTATTACCTTTATTCACAGGGTGGCCTTTATTCACAGGGTGGCCTTTATTCGGATGTGACCGCTAGTTAACATGTCTGACAGTATATATCTATTTTCATATTTTGCATTCTTATTACATTCAAGAGCAATTCTTTATAGCTCTTTTCGAAAACGTCGTATTGTTATATTAATTCACAGTACTTAGATTCGCTTCTTTGATAGGGAACTGCTAAGTTGCCGTGTTATAGGACACGGTTACTGTTTTTGCAATCAAATAAATTATAAATAACATCCTGTGTGATTCCGGAGACGACAGATTTACACAGTGTATTTGCAGTTTCACTATTTCAAGGAAATAAGAAAGAAAAAGACCAACATTAAACACGCAAGTAGGCCACAAGAGGTCAAAGTTAGATTCACTAATTCAACACAGCTTCCGACAATTGGGGAGACGATTTATAATTAGCGAGTGTCTTTCAATGTAACGGGTAATATCAGGGTGTTGCCGAGAAACAATTATTGTAACAGATCGATATAATATGAGAAGGAATGAACAGCGTATATCACATGACTAGTGAAATACGTGACCAACTCACAGAGCAGACGACAAAGAACGGAAACATTCAGTCTTTGTTTTGGGTAGACGCTTGTCGATAACTTCTGTACCGGAAGTACCGCGGTTTCTATTTCCCAGCAGGAATCTTGATGGAATGTCGGCTGTGTTTGACATGACAGGACACAGACGTATAAAAGAACGCCAAGTCTGCTTCCGGCTTGCAAACGTAGCAGACCGAGCAGTGACGGTTTATTCACTCGAAACAACCTTATCCCGCATGAAGACGAACACGATTCTGTTTTTTTTTGTGATTCTGAGTGCATGCGTGTATACCATCTCAACTCATTCGCTCATTTAGTTTACGTTTAACTTAATGCTTATTAACGAATGTATGCAATTTTAAGAAATACATAATAATCATAATTCTGAAGGTTATTATCATGACTGATTATAGCTACATAACTTACGCAATTAGTTGACAGAATAAATTTATATCACCCATCACTAGTAGCAGACAATTTTGAATTAGAGCCAAATCTGTATTAGCGGCCACCATCGAATAAAGGCGACCTGTCAATATAAGGCCATAATTTGTATTTTCCGAGAATGGCCTTTGCACGTTCGTTTGACTGTTTATGACCCAATAACTAATATAAGTCATGTAAGTTATATGACATAAATCACATGTAATTGACAGAATTACGTTATATAACCTAAGCCCGTATGTAGTTGACATAATATAAAGGTTTAACCCAATCACACACAAGATATACATGGTTGAAGAATCAGAATCTGGTAATTCCCCCCCCCCTCCCATCCCCCCGATCTTAAATTAGCTTCCTACGGGCCGGATATACAACAGTTCATCGTGTTAAATCAGTCTGTTTTAAGGGCGAACAAGAAGCAACAACACATTTGTTCTATACGAATACTGTAAAACCCACGAAAACCGGACACCTTCCGGACCGGACCGCACCGGAACGGCCAAAAGTCCAGTTATCTAAGAACTCCGGTTTAGAGAAATTTTGATAATTTCCTATAAAGATGGGACTTGAAAAATAGTCCGATTTCCACGGAATTCCGGTTTTCAGCGAATCCGGTCTACAGAGGTTTTATTAGATTCATGATACACAATGCTACTTCAATAGTATTGTGTGTTTTTTCATTTATGTACATACACAATGTTTAAAGTTAATGTAAAGAAGCATGTATTGTCAAGACAAATAAACCTCAAAGCTGGGAGGCTTGTATCAATAAGGTATTTTAAATTCATAGCCACACAGTAAACACTTGTTCACAATCATAAACAGTTCACAGACGTTAAAATTAATTGTTAAACAATTAAAAGAACATGCGAGTGCATAAACACACCGTATTTCAGCCAAACTTCAATTAAGACGTCATAATTTTCTGAGAAGATAATGTTTGAATGATATTCAGATTAGTGTGGCACTGTGAAGCGATAATCTGGCCACAGTTTCATGAGCAAACTTGAGTAGAAACTCAATAATGGACTCAAAGTGTTTGGATTTTTTTAGTCAAGAACTCTCGAGTCTTTGTCCAGAAATATTATTATCTGTTTCCTTATTTACTAAGAATATGTTAAACATGCCAGCATTTGAGTGTTCTTTGGAAAAGTTATGTAGTGTTGAAATAACTTGTTGTCGTTTTGGAAGTTGTAAACCTTGTATATGTATACATATATATATATGTATAAATATGGCAATAGAAGAACATGTACATGTCAAACTATACTTAAAAGAACACGTACATAATAGTATCACCATATTTCTTACGGTATCATACACAATACGATACTTGAATGGTGATCAACATGTCCATTTGCGTAAAAATTGTAAAACGCTGCACATACTCGTGGTCGATGTGTCCTAGCAACGATATTATTAGTATTACTGTAGCCGTTATTATAATGCTCAAATTCACATTTCTTATCTTCTAATACAAAAGCATTATTTCTAGTTAACATAAAACTATTTACTTTCTTCTTGGTTAAAGTAGTAACATGGGAATTTTCTATTACACCCCGCGTCTGTAAAATCGATTGTTTATAGCGGAAACTAATAGAGAATTGCATTTTGGGATATTTAAATAGAGATCGCGCGTGCGATATCAGCATATCTTCACGCGAAATAAATTATGTTGACACCGATTCGTGCGTCTCATGCGGTGAAATTATAGTACAATTTGTTACCAGAGCATGATTACACTGTGGGTTATTAGTATGTACAAATTTTGCTTGATTTCATATACTAGTAAACACTGATGCCTGCTTTGTTAGTGGTTATAAAACTGCTAGAGGTTATATCATTTTATCACCAAAGCCGAGTGTTCAATTATAACGATAAGTTCAAACTTCAAAGTATTGTGCTATACGTATATTTACTGTATAAAGTACAACACAACGTTGCCATGAATCTACATGAACTGATGTATCCATGTAGAGGTACTGATGTATCCATGTAGAGGTAGAGGTACTGATGTATCCATGTAGAGGTAGAGGTACTGATGTATCCATGTAGAGGTACTGATGTATCCATGTAGAGGTACTGATGTATCCATGTAGAGGTACAGATGTATCCATGTAGAGGTACTGAGGTATCCATCTACATGTACTGATGTATCCATCTACATGTACTGATGTATCCATGTAGAGGTACTGAGGTATCCATCTACATGTACTGATGTATCCATGTAGAGGTACTGATGTATCCATGTAGAGGTACTGATGTATCCATGTAGAGGTACTGATGTATCCATCTGTATGTACCGATGTATCCATATAGAGGTACTGATGTATCCATCTACATGAACTGATGTATCCATCTGTATGTACTGATGTATCCATCTGTATGTACTGATGTATCCAGCTGTATGTACTGATGTATCAATCTTCATGTACTGATGTATCCATGTAGAGGTACTGATGTGTCCATCTAGAGGTACTGATGTATCCATCTGTATGTACTGATGTATCCATCTGTATGTACTGATGTATCCATGTAGAGGTACTGATGTATCCACCCACATGTACTGATGTATCCATCTACATCTACTGATATATCCATGTAGAGGTACTGATGTATCCATCTGTATGTACCGACGAATCCACGTAGAGGTACAGATGTATCCATCCATCTATATGTACTGATGCATCCATCTATATGTACTGATGTATCCATATACAGGTACTGATGTATCCATGTAGAGGTACTGATGATTCATCTGTATGTACTGATGTATCTATATACAGGTACTGATGTTTACATCTAGAAGTCCTAAAGCAAAGAATAACTCATTCATTGAGGATTTCTTTTAGAGAGACGCTAACATAACCATCAATCGATGGAACTATTTTGTCGCTGAATAATTCCATCAATTAATGTGCGATTGTTTTGCAAATAAGACCTCTTGACTGAACAGACGTTATGAAAATGCAATAAAAATGTTAAATATGTTATTAAGCTGTCATTATATGTTTATTATAGTAAATGATACCTCATTTTTACTATCAATATTTCACGAAAAGGTCTCGTGTCACGGACGAGAACTTCGTCTATTACGTTATTAGCTTATAAACGTGGAATTAAATACGAATTGTACCGACACTCGCACGCAAATCGAAAGCTTACCAGAAATGAACATCGCACGGAGTATGGAATTATGGGTGATACGATAATGTTCCTTACACGCGATCTCGTTTCTGTAAGGTCTCGCGAGAATGACATGTTTGAACAAGAAAATTATTATAATTCGTGACATTACGTCCGTAAATGATGGCGATAATAGCTGAGTGTCATGGCACCAAGAAGTTGAGTTGACGTAATTTTCTTTTTTTTAAGTTCTCTAGATTTCAAAATTTCAACTTTTAAGTCACAATGTAGTCGAAACTGGATAAATCGCAAAATTTATCTTAACTCCAGTTTGCTTAGATTTCGTGAATATTCATTGATGTTGATTGAACGTATATAAATATAGTCTGTAATAACTATATAGTATTATCCTTTTTGGAAAAGTTCATTATCAATCGAAAGCAAGGATCTATTGAAACATTTTTGATATAATTTTCCTGCTCTCAAAATACAAAAAATATATATACAGTAGTATGGTTCTACTTCCTCAAGAAATTTACAGTAAGTTGGTGTTGTATGATTCAAAATACAGACAATCCAGTGAATAAAGGCCACCTTTGGGAAAGACAAAGTGTGGCCATTATTGACAGGTCTTGCTTATTCGGAGCTCATTTTGCTCTAAATAATCAATGAAAAGATTGTAAAAGAATGGCTTATATTCATAGGGTGACCTTGATTCGAGTGGCCGCTAACACAGGCTTGTCTGTAGACCGTTATAAATACTATATAAAAATATCAGCAACTGAACAAAATCCAAAATAAATAATTTTGCAACTGTCTTAACATGAATGGTGTGAGGGGCCGCACAAGCAGCTCACTTCAATGGAAGTTTATCACTACACTATGCATGTGAAGTTCTTTTATCTAAGTCTTTTAGGGATGGACTGGTGTACCAGTGGTAACGCGCTGGACAACTGAACGAAATGTCGTGGATTCGATCACAAATCAATACTTATTAAATTGTAACCAAACCACGACTCAATTCTACATGGAATTTTATTTGTATATACATATATGTGAGGATATATTTAATAATGCAGAATTGCCGGCTTACATGTAAGCCATTAACAAAGAATGTACAAATGTACTTTTCATAAAGGTTTAGTCATTCTGTATTGTCTGTGTGGTGCTTTGTCAGATTAATTACATGTGTACTTGTCAGGAAAAATGAATTGATCATTATTGTATTACTGTACCACGACAAATAATTGACAACTTTGTCAATAGTTTCTTGGATAGATTATCTACGGGTAAGACAGATGAGATGGACTCGTATATCATATGACTTATACCACGTGACTTAGTTATGCGTCACGTGATGAGTTATTTCGTTTGATGCACACTTGCTTGGTACGTTTGTAGACCTAGTCATTGTTATTTTCAAAGTGGTGTGTCATCTGTTGCACGTGTATACGAGCATAACGTAAAGCGAGGTAACTGATCACAAACTGTCCCAGTATTACCTATTGAAACAAATACAAATACAATTACATGTACAACATTTATTTATAGTCGGTATACATATAACAGTAAACACTAGCTATGTATAGCTATTGACCGACTTAAGAACATCATAGTTATAATAATAAAAACACATACTAAGTACATGATAGGAATCACAGCAAGGAAGTTAAAAATATACATATAATTATGGACACGTGTACACGCAATAATTTGATTGAGTCTAAACTTGTCTATCGACAACAGACACAGGAACAGCTCTCTCCATTCCGGGAGCTGACCAAACTGCGAAAGTGGCTGGAAGTAGTTTCAGATAGAGCGCGGACACGATGTATACATATAACGCATTTATTCATGTCTTATAATGCCAAACCAAGAAGTAGAATATAAATACATGTAGTAGTTTGCCTATACATGCAAATTATAAATTTACTTATCATAAATGACTTCGGAGTTATGAGAAAAGTCTACATACCTAAGGGACGACCCTTGTACGCATGTGCAACACGCGGTAACGTTATAATTGCCGCGGTCGTGGTCCAGAGGTTAGTGCGCTGGACTTGTCACTTTTTGAACCCGGCGGTCCGGATAAGAAACTCTGACGCGGCTGATCACACCCTTAAATAAAAAAAAATAAAAAATGATGACAATTTTCTCTATATGTGGAGAAGAAAACTGTTGTTGATTCCTTATAAAAGGGTAAGTAAGTAGGAAATCTGGTTAGGAGAATAAGAGAACTGAAAAAAAGTGTTGATATAGGGCATTAAACCAATGGCAACAGTAATTTGAATTAAATCACTCGAGGTTTTTGCGCAACAAACTTGTACTAGGTAAATGCTGCTATTCACTGTAGAATTATAGATCGATCTAAAAAAATAACAGTCAACTGTGAACAATTTGCATGGTATGTCGATATAAAATGTTATTTTATGCCTTGTGCCTGTAGCGTGGAAATTAACTCGAGACGAGTCCCATAGCTACATCCCTTATACTTAATTCACGTAAATCAACGCGAGACTGTAAACTTGGACAGAAATTCATTCCAAGATATTGCGATTGGAAATAAATGAGATCTTAAAGGCAGATAATGGCCACAACCCGTTACTTGGGAATACCGAAGAAAATCCCAAAATGTAATAAATTACGAAAAACGCTCGACCCTTATGCTGTAATAAAACTGGGTAATAGTAACGTTTCGCTAATTATAGGCCTCGCGTCAGTGTCGGAGTCTGATAGGAAATTACGAACGTAATATGACATTTTCTGCCCTTCAACCACTGCTCATGAGTAATTTAGAATGACAAATATTTTGTTTGATATTTAGAAATGATTCCTGGAAATCTTTGACACTAAGTCTCTGCTCGATCTTTCTTTAGAAACGAATATGGCGGAAAGTTAACAGCTTTGTATTCAGTATTCAGCGGCATAATACCACAAACATGGCATTTATTTAAGAACCAAGAGAAGAAATACACTCCGTTTGTTGGATATATAATTCTCAACGCTTCAACACATGCTCTTGACATTATTAAAACCATGACCGCCAGAACACTAAAAATATAGTAACATGACAAGCCATGATCTTTAATATTGCAAAGCAAATTTCAAGTTATGACACATAATATTGTAAAACTTATGACAAGCTATAACGCCATAAGACTGGTGAACGCGATAGTATATAAAAATTATAATATTATAAAGTCACGACATATAACATGGCATAAAATCCATCCATAGTAGTTAAACCATCAGTATAGGATCATGTAGTCGACGCTACAATCGCTTCCTTAGTCAGAATGCAGACATTTATCAGATTCTGTCCTGTTAATTCCAGTAGAAATATGCTAATTGTTCAGTACAATCTGCAGGACCAAATAGATGGTTCCACAATGAAATACTTAACAGCTGTGCGGAATGAATCGCTCCAAGATGGCGTAGGGAAGATGCAGGAATTCTCTATCAGACTAAAATTAGAAAACGCGATTTCAGTTTCCATTTATTTTAAACATTGTATTTTCATCTTTTATTGATTGATTTTGTGTCAATATTTGTCTATTTGGGTGTAAAGCCATTTTTTCAACATTTTTAGGTCTAAAGACAATGTAGAACCTGGATAAAGTACATTATCTGTTTCTTGATATAAACTTAGATTTTTTTCCGAAATTCAAATGAAAACTCTTTCACCAGTCTTCTACTCAAGCTTCGACAGTCTCGTTATAAAATTGAGGCTAAATTCGGAAGCAATAAGATGTGGAAACCCAATTAGTAACAATTAGAAGAGTTGATGAAGCCTCTACGATCTCTTAACTGTTGTTAAATGTCTGATGATGAAAGAATGAATTGAGCTTCCCATTAATTAGGAAATCTAGCTTGGAGGGTTAACTACTTTCAAGTCTCTGTTCGTCTATTTGATTACAACAAGAGTTCTCCCGAGGTTTTTGGACGGTCTTGAGTACCATCATACGTTGAACAGACGTCTTGAACACTTTCATAAAGGAAGCGCCTGGACTTGTTTATTACATTCTACGGTACACGAGAAATGCATCTTCCGTATTGTTTACGGTATTAGTATCCTAATTCCCAAAAATGTTTTCTCTAAATAGGGCGGACAGATTTAGGAAATGTTTAGGTTTTTGCATAGGTTTCCATGGTAGAAAATGATTTACCATGATGTTTTACTAAAATACAATGACCTTCCTGTGAGTTATCTTCCCTTTAAAGTTACATTGAAGTCAATGAGAATTATCAATTTTCAATGATAAAGAAAAAAAGAACGTACATTTCAATAAAAACTCATTGTAAAAATATGCAATAACACAATATCGATCTAATTTGATCAAGACAAATATATCGCCATGCAAAATCAAACTCGGAAATTAATGTTTTCTTTTTTTTCAACAAGGGTAACAACTCTTACAAATATTTAAAAAATGTTTCGTAAAATAGATTAAAGTATCCGAGGTAACTATCAAAGAAATATTTTGATAATTGGACAATGCTTCTTTTGTTATCATATTTCTTCTTTCTTCTTCTTCCGATATGGTACGGGTCCGCACTCTGGCGTATTGTCGTACCGTACTACATTGTATTTACATGAGTAAAACGTGAATGAGAACTTGTGTAGCATTGAACAGATAGGTCAGACGTGTTCAGTGTTGGGGATGTAAAACCTTAAAAGAATATTGAAACTGAATTTCAGATGCACTCGCTATGTAATTTTCGGCATCATATGAATATTTGATATGATTTCAGTTCAATTTTAATTTAAATGATATAAAAATATTCAATTATACGTTATGTGCGAATATAAACCGTTGGTAAAATCGTACTGTTCATATCTGATAGAGGAAAGTCAGCACTGTCAGTAAATACAATATAATATTCAGTTGCGTCTTTGTAACAGAAAGCAAAACTAAAAACACTTTTTCATCAGCCCTCGTATGTACATATAATTGACACTAGCCAATAGTCTGCGTACACATATTTAAATTTTGCATCTTTCTTCTACGAATCATGTTTGTGATGCTGAAGAGACATTTGGACAATTTTTCTCTGATCAGATATGCCATGATCGATGGTGTCGCCCGGGTAATCCCGTTTATCTACGCCAATGCCGCTTATATCATCTCGACGGATCGCTTCTATCGTTGATCACACGGATTTGCATTTCAAGCATCTGAACTACAAAGAATATTGTTATATCATGCTTCCGGTTGACAGGGAATTAACAATGGCGACCAAAAGACGATCGATTTCTGATGTTTTGTCCAGACACAGAAAATACAGACCCTCTGAATTATTGTATTATCTGAGTAACAAACTGAAGTGAACTGTATTCCTTCCTATTCATTTTCAGTTTTTTTTAACAAGAAGAAATAGAGATAAAATATGTATGTTGTCCGTACCACGACGGAATGATGCTGGTCAGCTTTTTCGATCCCATTCAGAATACTGTCAAACATATAAATGTCATGTCATGTCATCCTTGGGTAAGACATAATATGTCCTTTATTGACAGTTGGACTTTATTGGGGTAGGGAGTGGCCGCTATCACTGGTCGAACTGTACAAGCAATATCGCCTTTTACTTAGTATTCAATGTAATACCTCATTTAATTCAGTAAAAAACAATAATTACGAAAACATAAGAATGACAAGATATGTGTTTAGATATTTACGTGAACATAATTCTACAGGTAACCTTCCTTTATACACAATCACTACGTATAGTGTCCCATAATTTATTTATTTGATAATAGTTTTTGTTCAATCTATTATTAAGTAGGCCCTATGTATAATTATACATGTATTGTAAACTATTTGGCTTTATGCCTCATGTTTGAAATTAAAATGTAAAATAAATTAAAACATTAACTATCATGCTATTTTTAACAAGGCCATGGTGCACAAAACAACAATAGATTATTTACACATATAATCATTACATTAATAGGTTAGCACAGAGGCGTATAATACAATTGTATTATACGTCTCTGGGTTAGCACCAATCTAATACAGAACACATAAAAGTTCGATCAAGATTAGAAGTGTCTTTGTTTAATTTATCAGATGAAGCAGGAATTCGAAGGAGCTATAAATAAAAAAAGATGACGAGAAATCACCGTTTGTTTTTGATAACTGGGTTTGGGGATAAATTGTGCGAGAGCAACACTTGACTTCGAGGAACCATTAGACTACAAACAATGAAATTCTTGCTACGGATCAATCCATTTTATCTTTTTTAAATTTAATACTTCGGCTCTAATTTTGATGAATATGGAGGGAGTATTGTGTATTTACTGTGAATAAATGAAATGTAATGTTGTACAATTTCTTTCACATGAGTATGGACAAAATGGAATATCGAATACACAAGTATTTGTACTAAATACATGTGTATGTATTTGTAAAGAAATACCACGTTAGTTTAATTGATGACGTACGCTTTACGGACACGAACACACATACTGAATGTGAAATGTTTGTCTATGTGAGATTATTACTAATTTCCTGTCCGAGACATATTTTGGCCGCGTAATGGTCCGCATCATCTTGTTGTATTTTAAAAGAGATATTAACGAGTGTGGGGAGATACCAGATCACGTACTCGTAGTTTTTTTTCAGAAATCGTAAATACCTACGTTTTGGTCTTTATATGGCCGCCATATTGACTCGCTTTTACGACATAAATGTTCCCTTTTTCGGCAAAATGATGGTCATAAATCATTATTTTGATTACGATGATAACGACATGTGACTAATGACTATGAATACATATATGTCCTTGTATATATTATATACAAATGGCTGTGTGGTTTACCCAAACAATGGATCCAAACATCATATAGAGACGTAGGCCGTTTTTTACCCCTATATATGATACACACATTATGTAGGAGCGTAGGCCGTTTCTTACCCAAACATATGATCCACACATTATTTAGGATTGTAGGCCGTTTCTTATCCCAACATATGATACACACATTATGTAGGATTGTAGGCCGTTTTCCTATCCACACATTATGTAGGGTTGTAGGCCGCTTCTTGCCCAAACATATGATCCACAAATTATGTAGGATTGTAGGCCGTTATTAATCCTAACATCTGATACGTATATCATTTTAGGCTCTAGGCCGTTGCTTATAGGTCGTACCTAATTTAGGCAACTACTAGTATTTGCACTTTATTCTGAAATATTATTGTTGCTAAATTCTTTGTTAACAACGTATTTATACAATATCTTCATCAGTGATATCACTGTGGTAAGTGTGAGGTAGGGCCCTCAAAACCAGCTTAAAACCCCTGTAGTTTTGATGATGTTTGTTTGTTTGTTTATTCGAGTTTTACGCCCCTCTTTAACAGTCAGTCATATGAGGCGGACAGTTCAACTAACCATCGTTCCTGGGAAGAACCAGTTCTAGACGCCCAGTCTCCGTAAAGAATTGGCTACTTTCTTACCTAAAGAGGCATGGTCGGTAGCTGGGCTCGAACCCACGACCCTCTTGCAGTAAAACATTTACGGTCACTCGTTATCTAATTAAAAACAAGTCCATAGTAAAATTAATGTGTATTATTTATTTTGTGATTGATTTGTGTTTTTCGCCAGGGGTAAATATAGAATTGGAAAACACAAACTTAGTTTAACCTATTGGTAGCTTTGTCCCAGACCGTTCGAAGACAGTACCGTCTGGGAGATTGTGTTTTATCCAGTATTTGTATATACTTCTGGATGTTAGATGAGCTTGCTGCCTGTGTATTTCCGTTAAAGTTGTATTTTCGGAAAGTTAAATATTTTATGTGTTTTCCCCTGAGAATCATTTTCTTATTTGAATTTAACAATACATGAAGTTCCTGGTAACAGACAACAGAAATTGGCGGATCTTATAATCAATTGCACTATAATTATTATAGTTTTAGAGACAGAATATAACTGACCGCTGAATTCGTGACATTACTATATGAAATGTCTACATGAGATATATACCTGAGACAACTACACGAGATACTTGTAACTACATGATATATCAACATGAGATACCAACACGAGAAAACTACATACAGTTTTAGTTCAAATATGGAATTGTTTGCATTCATTTTGATATTTTCTCAATAACGATACAATATATAGTGACCATCTGTAATTCGCTAACACTATTAGGTTCAAATGACAGGCTACTGCATGTACCAGAAACATATTTAACAAGGGGAAAAAGCAGTAAACAATCGAGGTTTCAATGGATTTATTTGAATTGTGAATGTGAACCAATCACATATAATCGTTTTATTCAAATTAAGATATGGGACACTTCGGACACCAAAAAGTTTAAAATCAAATGGTTAAAATATCCGGACTGTAATGACGTCCATAAAGCGGTTTTAGTACGTCCCCATTATAATGACGTCTCGTCCAATGAACGTCAGCGTAAGGATGCCTCGTCCAATCAAATTACAGATAACGTCTTACTGTTGTTGCTATAGAAGTCATTACCGTGATTATAAGATGTCGCCGTGGCACGAATTGCACCAAAATTACAGATGGCGCTATAGCATAAAACACATCTGAATATTATCTTAGGATGAGTATGGATAAAAACACAGACAACCAATGTAACATAACATTGATATCGCGTAGAGTTGGAGAAACGATTGAAAACTCTGATTCTAACGTTGAGCAAGTTGATAATGTTATGGGTGACGATGGACCGTCGGTGAAAGCGTATAAAAGCGATATATCAATAACATCCTTTGAAAGGTGGTCATCATCTACATCAACTGATACACTAAAAGATGCTGATGATCTGCTAAATGAGTTAGATGCCATGCTACCATCTACTTTTAAGGTTATTACAGAAAATACTGCATCTGATAATCAAACTGAGGAGATACTCACACTTAGAACAGCAGAAAATGATGACGACGTACATGAGATTAAAAGCAGTGCAGAAAATACGGAGATGGACAACATTGATGACAGAACAAGAAAGGTAAGAGGCACTGATGTGGACGTAGAAGAAACTGTGAAAGTTTCTAAGGAAACACAAGAAGGAACTCCCCAAATAAATGTATTAGAAGCTCATGGTTTGACTGTAAATATAATAGACACTACATATGGCTCAGAAACTGAGGTGACTGCTATCCGCCTTTATCCAATACCAAATACTCCAATAGAGTACGTCAATGATGATGTGCTTGATAACTCAGGAGCTGTAGACCTTACACAAGTTCTCCAGACGGTTAAAGATGATATTCGTCTTACAGATGAAACAATTTGGGAGAAAGTCGATATTGATAAAAGTATAAGAAAATTGGGATCAATAGTAATAAGTGTTCCTTCAGTAATTACGGTGACATCAGAAACTCAAAGATTGCCTGGTGAAGTTTTCAAAGCATCACACAAACGTAAGAAAGTGATTGTAAAGAAGCATACAGAAATAGATAATGACGATGATGGTGAAATAAGGAACAAGAAAGGAAAGATGAAGGCACTGAAAAAACTGTTCTGTGGATGTTTTGGCGATAAGAGAGAAACGGAAGTAGAATCTGTATGTTATGGGAGAAGACAAGCAGATGAAGATATAGCAGAAGCCAAGGACGAAAAAATGGTATTTGACAAAGTGGTATATTTTGATAATGAATCGAAATATAATGATGCATTCCTTCACTTTGAAGCGGTCGACGAAGACAAGGGTGCGTGTTTCAGAACAATGTGGAAGAGGGTCAGAGGATATATATGAATAAAGAAGATATCTTATATTTATTGAACTTTGATTTGTCTGACTGATGGATAGATTATATTGTTTTTAATTGCTTGATCAGTTGTATATCTGATGGTGGCCAATCGATCAGAAAATTGTATTATTATTATCACACACATAATGTAGTATAAACTTATTTCTTTTGAAAAGCAATTGAAAAATATCGATTAACAATAAATCAGATATTAGTAAAAGTATCAATTTATCTATTTTGTTTCAATGCATTCGGTAAATGCAATTTGGCTCAGTGGTAGTCTTTATTTCAAAGTACATGTACATATTATGTAAATACATTATATGACACATAATACTGAGATAGGGAAATGTACTCCGACTGCGCAAAGACTCCGATAAATACAAAATCATATTTTAATGCAATTGATTTCATCAAATAAACTCTGTATTCCTGAACTTGAATGTAAATAACGACTTATCTACACGTGTCGTCTTTTCTTAATGTTCCTATGTTGGTGTATTTATTTCAATGAATTTTAATGTAACCAATACTTTTTAAGTATTCCTATGTAAATTACTTTTTTTTGTTATTTCACGGCCTTATCAATACCATACATCATTATTTACAGTCGTCCACAGAGTCGCGTGCTCGGATGTTTTGTTTTCCTGCCATCTTACTTAAAATTCATAATTTTGTTTCCATCCGTCGGAGCACTTTGTTTTCGGAATGGTTTCGTGTTCTTTAAACCACGAAGTAATGTTTGTAAATCAAAATTAATAGCCACATCTTGACTAGATATTTCCAATACCAATTCAAAGCTGACAATTTTGTTTTTATTTACGCACATCAAAATTCCACGAATTCAGATATGCTCAAATCTTACACCGAATCGGTCACGTGATCTGTGTTTACTCGATAGGGGGCACCATTGATGGGCTTATTTACGACAACCACAAGTCAACAGCTTCCTTGGTGGCATGTAGCCGGAAGCTGTGTACCCTCAATAATTATAAGACTTGAATTGACAAATTACTAGAACTGATTTTGAATGTTTAAAAAGAATATCTTAATGATGCGTTTTAAACTTGTTTTAGTTTTTCAAAACTTTTAATATTAAAGATCAAAGAAAATGTAATAATATGGCATTAGTTTTAGAAGTGAAATAAATCGCACTTTAACATGGGTAACACATGAATATTCCAGAGATCAAAATCTTCCAATTCATGTTAATTAAAATTGTTTTTTACAATTCAGATTTACTCTAATTAAGTTCGCTATATAAAAATGATCAAAATGTATTATTTTGAATAAAATTTTCGGAGAGGTATTTCCAGTATTCGAAGACAAAAGAAATACGGAAGCGACATTGAACTACATGTATTACATAACAGTATAATGTGTTCATTGGGAAATTTGTTTGTCTTCTTCGTGAATCATTATTTTAAACAGTTTACTGTATCACCGAAAATATACTTCATGTACAGTCAAATCTGTGCACAAAGGCCATCCTTGAGGGTGTTAACAGATGACCTTTATTCGGAAGGTTTTTTTGTTCTAAATAATCAATGACGTTTATTCACAGTGTGACCTTTATTCGGAGGCGAACGCTAACACAGGTTTTACTGTACACGTGTATTTTAATTTCTGAAAAATATGGCAAATATTATTCACTACATTATTTACATATTTTGATACATTGGAAACGGGTGTTGTTTAAAGTGCAAGTAATGTTCTGTGAGGGGGGGGGTTGTTCCATTTTAGTTCGTTACGAAATGGAAGGTTTTAGTCCTCATTTTTACACCGCTATGTCATAAAACATACATTGCATAGAACATGTGAGTATGAAGAAAAGTGTATTCTTTCAAATAATTATTAACTTTTACTGGTAATTCACGGCACCAGCAAAAAAATGCGTAAATCTCCAATCAAGAGTTACGATTATTCGGGTCTATTCAATTGCGATCGCGTTTCTCGTGCACCTGTGTCACACAGCGCGGCAGAAAGCGCATGTGGGGTCTCAATGAGTTATAATATACTTAGGATTTACTTCTAAAATTATTGTATTAGATTCTACTTTTACGATCTCTGAAGAATGCATCCCGCATGGAATTATACATGATACAAAATTTGGATTTATTGCGTGAAACCACACACGTTAAATCTTTTTGTCTGTGTGTGTGTAATACAAGAAAGACAACTCGAATAAACCGTATAACTAACAGTACAGTAGAGGTTAACTCCCTTGATATTACGTTGTTCTAAGCGAAATGTTCAGATGTTTGAAATCTCCACCTAATGTTGTTCGTTGATTGAAAACGCTTTTAAATGAATGTGATAACGGGACGCAAAGCATTTGTACCATTAAGGGAAAACAGAGATTGTTTTTAAAGTCATTTAATTAATGTTAGAAATTGCGAAATGTAGATAGATATATAACCATTGTTTTCCAAAACCATCTTTTATTTATTTCTTATTTGCTTTCTCCAAAGTCATCTATAGAATATTAGATACATTATAAATAATGCTTGTATCAAGCGTACTAAAACGACATTATTGGGATCGAAGTTTATGCACACTGTGACAGTTTGGGACAGGGATGTGATTATGTACACCCCTGCCTCACAGGTAACTGTATCATGAATAGATAATAAAAATTAAAAAAATAAAAATAAAAAAAGATATTTAGTAATATATTAACAAGGTATATTACAACAAAAATCCCAAGATTTTTAAAGCATCAAAAACATTTTTTGGCTAAAGATATTTCCAGTAATCGATTATATTCATAAAACATATCGTTAAAACAACATTCATGCAAAATCCCAGAGAAATCCGTCGCCTAGTTTACGAGTTATGCCACAAAATGTAAATCAATGCTTCGGGACGATCACTGAGGTGATTTTGACATCCACTAAATTTACATAAAATAGACGATATTTAGTCTTAACCGTTGTGTACAAACATAATGAACAGCTACACTTAGAAAACACAAATATTGGAACACATTTACCCCCATGACAATTTGTAAATTCGTTACATGTGAATGTTTAAGCAATAAACAAACTTTCGGCTTTAATTTTTATCCCCGATAGACTCCATTTTGGTTCATATGACGCGCGTGCTATCCAGTTTGTGACAACGATTTTCATTGGCCGATTTCAAAGGGGTTTTCCCAGGTGAAATGACGTATTTGGTTCCCGGCCAATGAAAACGAACGTTACAAAATACACTGGGATTTCTCTAGAGTCATCGACAGAATGAAGTTTTTACGTTGATATTTAGATAAAATCGGAATTTAAACGTTGAATTACATGTTATGAAGGTAAAATAATGTAAATAAATAAAGCTTTCAATGCAGGAATATGTTTTTGTTCAATTACGGCTGTAAAAAGTATATTCATTTGCATGAATTCACCGGAATCCTTGATGAAATTGAAAAACAAAAGTCACCTCAGTGATCGTCCAGAGGATTTTCGTTGAAATATACCTTGTTAATATATTACTAAATATTTTTTTTTAATTTTTTTTTTTTTTTAATTTTTATTATCTATTCATGATACAGTTACCTGTGCCCTGCCTGGGACAAATACTATAAGTAATACCATGTCCCAGAGTTTACATAACATACAATAGTGAGTAGAATAAAGTGCATAATAAAAATAATACTTTTTGCGTGCGAAATAGTGAAGACAAAAATCATAAAGTTAAATATACGTGCCAATAATAATGCCGTGCTTGGATAGGCCGCTTAACTCTTAAAGCAGTTTTGGCATCACAAACAAGAACGTTAACTCGTGTCAAAGACTTACACAGAATCTAAGCTAAGGAGTTGTAAACTAGTAAATAAATCGAAGAGCGACAACAAAGTATGTCTGTGCGAAGCTTGTTAATCTAATATTTACCCAACGTCTGGGAAAAGTACTCATAATGTCAGTGATTCACTCTCGATGGCTAAATACATCTTTACTCTGAAGTGAACGTTTTCGGATAGGTAAAATATTCGGATTCATTATTCTTAGCAGACAAAGGTAATTGCCTTTTCTCCTCTCTACTTATAGCAATATACAATCAAACTTGTGAACTAAGGCCACTCTTGGGAAATGTAGTAATGTGGCTTTTAAAGCCAGATGGCCTTTATTTTGGGGTCATTTTATTTTACTTAATCTGAAGGGTGGTATTTAAAAGAATGGCCTTTATTCACAGGGTGGCTGTTATTCAGAGGAGGTCACTAACAGAGATTTGATGGTATATAGATTTGGTCCCAATGAAAGGCCACCCTGTCATTCTTTCAAAAAAAAACATTGATGATTTTAAAAAAAAACTGACCTCTGAAAAAGACTGAATTAAGATCACCTATCAATTAAGGACATGTTCTGTCTTTCTAAAGGGTGGCCATTGTTTACAGGTTTGACTGAATTAATGAACTGTCATTTTTTTCTATTTTAATTGGCTTTTGTGAACTATCTTTTAAAAATGTCCAAATTACAATTAAAGTAACAATTAAGAGGGCTTAATTACTTAATGGAAAAATATATTTTGAATTATTTTAGGGCTACTTAGATCTTACATTTGATGATATATATATATAACTCAGGATCTATTATCTAAAGACTGGCTTAGGTTCCATGTTTGGATGAGTCACCTTAACCAGGTGAGTCCTTAGTTTTTATGTCTTCAAAAATTATTTAGAGAATAAAACTTAAACTTTGTTTTAAAATTTTTAATGTGTTTGTAATTGTGTCTTTTGAATAGTGGTGCAACGATATACCAGTATATTGCAATACACCGCCAGGCCGTTACGTACGGGTAAATTCTTTTTTTTTGTGTTATCCACATGATTTATATACATTTGATGTAAATCCATGACTGACAAATTTTTAAAACACATAATCAGAAAGAATAAAAAAGAATATTATCTTAGTCATAAATCTTTTTGGACAGGCTGATTTTTGAAGGGTCGCTCGGAAGTGGCAAACAAATTTAATTTAGGCCATATACGTCATGATGAGGTTTTAAGGTGTAAAAATATGATATACAAATTTTCTTCAATAATTTTGGACTAATAATGAATGGACTATACTATTACTATGACCAGGGCCCTTATAATTACATTTTAGGGGACTGGGGCCTAGGGTCATCAAGTATAAATGAATGCAGACACTATTTTAGTGTTGTTTTGAACCATCAAAGATTCATCCCTGTGAATAAATTATTGATTATTTGCAGTTTTCCAATAAATAAACCTAATTGTACAGTGTGAAATACTGATAGTTTATCTATTGGTACTGATAAGGGTTATACCATATAGTTGCACACCTATTTAAAAGTATACATAATTTTTCTTTTTCTTTACTTCATCATTTAGCTAATACATGTGAAAATTAGATAGATGCCTTGGTATTACAATGTATTTGGTTACCTGAGCAGGAAGTGATAAAACAATATATGATACAAAGAAGCATTTTTAGATGTGTGATGAAGTAGTATATATATAATACACAAAAAAACATTTTTAGTCGTGTCAAATAATACTACATGTTGTATGACAAAACAAATAGAGATATTTCTTTATCTGTTGTTTAAAGGCCCATTTGACAGCTATTGTCATTTCAGGGCTGCCCCAGAGATGCAGGAGAACCGGGCATATGATATGTGTGATGAAATACTACATGTCATTACATGATAAAGCAATGTTTTATTTTGTTTAAATTAGATAGCTGATCTGGAGGATGAGGTTATCAATTGATCTATCATTGTTAAACTTTCTATTAGAGTAAACACATTCTAGTCATGATAGATACACTGTTTGACTTTATCAAATTATAATAATATCATGCGTTATTAAACCTTGTGTTATTGTAACTTATCGGCTATTATCAAAAATACTGCAGTACTGATATAGACTTGCTACTGAACCAGTAAATAATTTGAATATAGACAGATATCTGGCCATTACATCACTTCATAAATATCATGTGTTGTAAAAATATATACAGTACAACCTCTCTAGAGCGGCCCTCTGTAGAGCAACAACCTCTCTTTAACAACACGTTCAAAATTACCCTAAACTGATATTTACTATAAATTTAACCTCTGCAGAGCAACAACCTCTAAACAATGGTCAATATTAGCAGCTTCCATAGGGTGTCGATCTACAGAGGTTGTACTGTATATATATGCAAGTCAGAATTTTTAAGTTGAGATCCTGATTTATGATTAAGATTAATCTCATTGGAAATGAATGGTATTGAACTTGATTAAAAATTCTGATGTGTAATTTAGAACCATTATCTTGGCTTAGAACTTGATTTGAGTCAGGAAACGTCTTAAAATAATTTGTTTCTGGCTTCATTCTCATTAAAACTAGGATGTGTAGGTCGGGGCTTTTTTTTTGCTCTTGAAAATCATGTGGAAAAATAAAAAAGCAAGAACTGTTCATCGAGTCCAATAAAAAGATAAATGTTTCCGGGAAAAATTCGGGTAGATGGGGTAACCAGAAACAAAAATATTTGTTAGGCAGTAATAATAAATCTTACATCACAGTCTGTACTATACTACAGCTTGTCTATGCTCTGGTTCATCAACATATTGTGTAGTTGACATTCAATGTGTCTATCTTATCAGGAAGGGACTTATAGGGGACTTATAGGTTTAAGTGCTACTCTAAAGTCATATAGTTAGTGTTAGTATGTTGTTGTTTTTATTGCTTATTTATTGGATTTAGGTATGTTTGTTAAAGTTTTTAACTTTTAGAGTGGTGACATGTTTGTTTAGACTCTTTTTTTTCCTTGACTCCATATAACTACTGAGCCAAGTACTGTGTCTCGAAAATCACAGGAAATAGGGTGAGGTGTGTATCGGTGCTTTACAGCCGCATGATAAAGAACCAGGAAAATCTGTTCGAAAAAAGAGTTGGGATATAAATGCCCGGTTCTCCTGTATCTTATTTCTGGGGCGGCTCTGAAATTACCATAACTGTTGAATGGGCCGTTAAACAACATATAATTGATGACATGTTTTGGAAGTATTGGAATACTTTGTTATAGTATCCCTTCTTTGATTTAAAACAGACAAAGTTATAGTGGCTGTATATCCGCCCTGATCAGTTTCTGGAGAATATTAAGATACCATGATCGGTTACAGTTATTAATAGAGTAAAACCTTTTCTCAAGAAGTCCTCAGAACAGACTAAATGTTCGAGATGAACTGGTTACTCGTAATTACCAGTTTTTGTTTGTTGATCTGAAAACAAAAGATCTATTCTTTTTTGTGTAACTTTATTATGACGTGTAGAAAACATGATGTTCAGAGAAACACTTGTGGAAACGATATCCAACACGACACTCATTGAGATAATCAATGAAATTAACACATGAAAATATGTCAAGAGATCGTGATTGATGCTCAAGATATCGATACAACTATGCTTGTAATAAACGTGGAAATTTATGAACAACTATCAAATAACAATACATCGAGGGCTCAACGCAACACTGTCGTAAGTTGTTCTTATTTCAATATTATAAGTTACGACACTGTTGCGTTGAACCCTCGACATGAGGAGACTTGAAGAACTCCTTGAGTTATGTCTTCTGCATGTCGAGGGCTCAGCGCAACACTGACATAACTTGTTCTTATTTCAATATGAGTTACGACACTATTGCGTTCAACCCTCGATGTGACATCGATGCTCATGATAAATAAGTTTGTTTGCAAGGTTTGACCTTTTTGTGTCAAAGATAATATTCTGTGATATTCTTTACATGATGTATTTACAGATCACGTTACTATGGATATACAGATTGGAGACACAGACAGCTTAGCACTAAACACTCCAGATGTCTCACGATCAGCTACTCAACAGAATCGGATGTCATCAGCATGGTACAGGAATTTTGTGGTATGTATTCTCTTATTCTGTTATTGAGATAAGCGGACAATTACACAATATACATGTATCATGTACAGTCAAACCTGTGAACATAGGCCACCCTTGAGAAAAAACTTGAAGTGACTTTTATAGACAGGTGACCTTTATTTGGGGGTCTTTTTGTTCTAAATTATAATAACTGTTTTTGAAATAATGGCCTTTATTCACAAGGTGGCCATTATTCAGAGGTGCCGGCTTACACAGTTTTGACTGTATATGAAATATCAAATATGTTACTTAAAGCATGAAGTGCCATAGGAGATTCTATATTTTAGATACAGGATAGTTTTATGATTATACAATAGAAGTCCTCTTAATCATTTTCCCTAAAAGCGATTCTAAATTTCTGGTCCTTATAAAGGCCGTCCTGTTAATGAAGGTCATTCTTTTATAACCTGTCATTGATTATTTAGAACAAAATGACCTCGTAATGAAGGCCACCTGTCAATAAAGGCATAGTATGATTTTCCTAATGGTGGCATTTAATGGTATATTTTTGGCAAAAGCGTTGGGCCTGATTCAAGAAAATACATGTAAACAAATTTGCAATTGGCATGGTAGGAAATGAATGATAATTTTTTTTTAAATTTGGTGATGATTAAAAAAAATCTAAATCGTCCTATGAAATGATAATAATTGAAAAAAAAACATACTGGGACATTTTTTTACTATGATCTTAAATTACAGGAAGCTTCCATCTATTTACAAGAAGGAGAAAATAATGATAAATTTTACACTCATCCGAGAAAACCAGAGGCTTTACCTGCCTATGCCATTGCACACAATACCTGGTTCCACTTGTTGGATTTATTGGCAGCTATTCTTGTTCTTCTGCTGGCAGCGTGCGAGAGACCAGCTGTAGATTTTCTCAAACTTCCTGTTGGGGTAGGTTCATTTTTACATTTTTACATGTTGTTTAAAACTATTTACCTGTTTTTTTTCTCAGTTTCTTTAATCATCAGGGGATGATAGGTGGTCAAGTGGTCAAAAGATCGTGGGTTCCAATCTCGACTCTATGTTTGTTTGGAGTGCTCCAACCTACTCACGAAAGTCCTGGTACATACATTTTTTGGGGCATACTTTTTTACTCTAACTATATCATAAAAAAATCCCTACCTACTTACCTAGTGCTAAAATTCTGGGTCGGAGCACTCCAAAATTATTTTTATTTTCAGTCCAAGGTGTATTTTATGTCATTTTGTTCAGGAATTTTGGGACACTTCAATATTTTGACTGGCCTAAAACTAAGTTTTTAAACACATTATTGCATTAATTTCATTAATCAGTTCATTTTAAGTTTTTTTTTAAACTGCTTTTACCATTTTCACAGGTACATGGATCCTTGGAGATTTTAATGTTACTTTTATTGAGTTTAGAACTTGGTATACGGATGAAATGGCTGGGCTGGAAGGTGTATTTTAAGCATCCTAGAACCTGTATGAAGGTATGTAAGTACATTCAAACCTATCTTAGTGGTCACCTCTGAATAAAGACCACCCTTATGTGACTTGATTCATTTATTAATTTTTACAGTGATTTGAAGTCAGCGACCTTTACCACTCGAGCATGGAGGTGGGTCTCTCTAACCCTTGACTTTGGTCACTTTGACACTGATTCTGCTCTGGCTCTGATTACAGAGTACATGTATGTTTTGATTAATATAGAGACACATATATTGAATGGTGCGATTTTAGCAAGTTTTATAGATTTACCATTTCCTGTAATGAACTGCCTTTGGGGACATTTATAAAGGACTACACAGTAGAATGCTTGCAAACTTAGCTGAACAGATGTTAAATTGTTTGTTCCATAACCAAATTTGTTTTTCATTATTTCCCTATTTTTCAGAGTGTGATTTTATGTATTATGATGGTGGAGGCAATAGTTGTACTGATACGCCAGACAAATCATTTTAGAGTTACACGAGGGTTGAGACCTTTGTTTTTACTTAATTCTCATTATTGTCGAGGTGTCAGAAGGTAAGTCATAACATTCTAGTAATTCTACCCCCGCAAACGAAGCTTGAGAGAGAGTTTATTGGAGTCACTCTGTCAGTCTGTCCATCCATCTGTCTGTTTGTGGAGCGAACTTATTCCACATTCCTTAAGCGATTGCAATGAAATTTGAAAGATGTTATCACCATGGAGTGTAGATGTGTAAGACACAATTTCCATGCTCAGTGATCCACACATTCTAGAGTTATGTGCCCTTGAACTTAGCCATATAGTGTACTATCACATTCTTAGTGTCAAAGCAGCAGCGAGGATATTAGTCATTTCTGTGACAAAGCTCTAGTTAGTTTTATTTGACATAATATTAAGTTATGTTAACCATGCCATGGAACAAAATATTCAGTGAATGGAGTTAACATGGTGTAAACACTACCCGGTACATATTAAGTTTATTAGGGCTGGGGCGAGTGTACGAGTAATTGCGTAACCGCAAATCCAATTGAAAAAACAACTAAGAATAATTGTCATTACTGAGACTTGTGGATCGCGATCTTGTTTGTTTACATAAAGTATGTTCTTTGTTCTTAAGAGATCTTTTTTCTCTGAAATATATTGTCTCATCAGGGTCTGCTTAGAAGAGTACAAGATTTATCTAAAATGGGTCACAGGCTTAAATCATAAATAATAATTGTTGATCGAAAAGGACTGCCAATTTCACAATGTTTCACAGCCCTTAAGTTGATCATTATAACGTTATATGGTTATCATTGGTTCTAGCCAGCCAAACATCACATGTCATCAACTACATGCCTAAATGCTTTCAGTTGTATATACACTGACGTACCTTAATTGCATATGTGACATAGCAAGTGCAACAGTATGCCAGGTGTAATTATATAGTATTTATATATTAAATGAATTGCTTTTGATATTATCCAGCCCAAATAGCTCAGTTGGTTGAGCACCTGACTTGCAAGCAGGAGGTCATGAGTTTGAGCCCCGTACAGGGTACATAACTTTCCTCCTCCTGTTAAACTTGAATACAGGTAACATTGTGTACTTAACAAACTTCTCTGTATAATATTTTCAGATTGGCAAGACAGACATTTCAATCACTTCCACCGATCTTTGATATGTTGATGTTGCTTATGTTTTTTATGTTGATATTTTCTGTGTTAGGTAATTCTAAGTTTTCTTTTATCTGTTTTTTCATTATTCCTCCACCCACTATCAGTGGGGGGGCTTTACTGGACTCACGTAAAATGTCCTGCATTGTGGCGTTTTGTTAAGAAGATAACACTGTTGTTTATTGATGAATTTTAAAATAACTTGGAGTAATTTTTCACCTTAATTAGACAGTATGTAGCGTGCAAGAACCATGTGCGTATCTCTAAGGTCAAGGCCACAGTGAAGGACAAAGGACAAATATGGGGCTGTGACAAGAACATGTCTGTGTCAAAGCGGTGTATCAGGGTATTTGATATGTCTGTAACAAGCTCTAGTTTTCTATCTAAATTAGGATGTGTTTTTTGTGTGTAAACAAGGAAGAATATAAGAATTAGGACAGTATTGATTATACTGCATAATGATGTATCTTATGAATAATGGTTAGAGCTGATTATCATTCAGTCATCCCCAGTAAGGGTTGATTATACCAGTGTTAGCAAAATGTATCTTGATAAGGCATCTAATTTCAAGTACATGTAGCTTTTGTTACATTATTCCCTACAGAAATGTCCCTACAAGTATAAAACTGCTAATTTATGATTGTTAATTGTTTGGTGCTCACTATATACTACAGTAAAAGCCTTGAAAAATGTACCCCTTCTGGACTAATCCTATAGCCTGGTTTTCAGAGAAATCTAGTTTTTAGAGAATTTTTGTTTGAATTCTGAAGAAAGTTGGAACTGACAAATTTTCTGATTTTCAGGGATTTTACTGTATATTGTAATTAGGCATGTTAGTGGCTGCGGCCTTGGTCCAGTGGTCAGCGCGCTGGATTCAAAACCCAGCAGTCTGGGTTCATTCCTGGTTGCGGCAGGTCATACTCTCTCATTAAAAATTTGATAACAATGTATATTTTCGTCCAAATGTGGAGAATTTGCCGGTTCCTTGTGGAAGGGTAAGTTGGTACTGGTTAGAATACAGTCCAGGAAAACTTGTTAAGGGAATTGACCACTGTATATAACAGAAAAATTGTTGAAAGACGGCGGTAAACCGAATTAAATTAAAAAGACTGATCGGTATTTGATATAAATTATGGACTTGAAAGAAACATAATTAAAACTATATATTTTACAGGTTTCTATCTTTTTTCTACTGTGCCATATAATCCTGTAAGTATTTGTTTGCATTTTGAATATTCATGATAGAGTACAGTGCAACCTTTCCAAAGCAATGCCCTTTAGAAGTAGCAAAATTATGTTGTTGTTTAGAGGTTGTTGCTCAAAAGAGGGCCACTCTGGGGAGGTTGCACTGTACTAGCCCTTCAATTTCTATTCCACCAGAAAGTTTTAATTTACCTTGAAAAATTTAAATTCTTTTGAACATATTGGTGCACAGTCATATTCGTCTGATTTCATGTGTCACACCTGTGTACAAAGGCTACCCTTGTGAAAGTCAAAACTTGTGTAATACCATTAGTAAATGTACATACTGTCGAGTAGGTTGAATGTTTTATATAAAAGTATTAATAACATTTTCTTTTGTATCTCTTTTCAGTATTTTAGTACATTGAAAGACAGCTTTATAAGCCTTTTTATTCTTTTAACCACTGCCAAGTAAGTGTTTTGTTATTGTAATGTGTGTACAATACAATCTTTCCATAGCAACATGCCTTGGGAGTAGCAAAGTTATATTGTTGTTGAGAGGTTGTTGCTCTAGAGAGGTTAAATGAATAGATAAATGGTACAGTGTGAAATTATCATGCTGTTGTTGTAGGGAGGTTGTTGCTTAAGAGATGGTCGCTCTGGAGAGGTTGTACTGTATTCATATGTACCAAAAATGACACCTAAACAAATGTTTAACATTTACTAGGTTACTGTATAGTCGCGAAACTGCTATGTTCTTCAGAATTTCTCTTCACATTAAATTCCCCAAGTATGGTTTACCCTGTTGGTTAGGAGTTGAATAAGTACCAATCATGATGGCAATTCTCTACAGACAATCGCAGTAGGTTTCGTAGCATGCTTAATTAGCTCAGCTATGTGGCTTGATGATAAAAAAACAAATTGTTAGGCCCAATTGTAGTACATACACTGAATTTTTCACTAAAATCTGATTGTCAGACATTTCCCGTTTCTTATTTTTAAAAAAAGATTGTTTGTTTCTGGTGAATTTCCCGATGACTCTAAACTTTTTATATTTGGCCTGAGGAGAGGTAAATCCACCTTCTTACTATTCTGCCTTTCCGCATCCTTTTAAGAGCCAAAATGATTCAAAGCCCCACCCTATCTACCCTGTTTTTGCAAAGCATGTAACAAGAAACAACCAGTTTTTTAGGCCTAATTAATTGTTATATTTATTTTTACAGTTATCCCGACGTAATGATGCCAGCATACAATGACAGTAGATATTCTGCATTTTTCTTTATTGCATATTTGTCATTAGAATTATACTTTATCATGAATTTGGTGAGTCCTATTCTTAATCATATTCCCGTGTTGTCTGAATAATACATGATTATGCCCCCTTTTGAAGAAAAGGGGGATGTCGCTTTGCACATGTTGGAAGGTCATTTAGTCAATCCATCTGTAACCAAACCTTGTCTGACCAATAACTAGAGAACAATTTGGCCTAAGCTCCTCAGAATTGGACTGGTGATAGGTCATCATAATGTCATGTAGATGACCCCTATTGATTTTAAGAGATCAAGGTCTTAATATCCAGTTGGCCTTTAGGAGCATCCATATTACACAAACACCTTTTTATTATCATTATTATGATATCATAATTATACATAAAGAGTCTGAATTTTAGATTTGAGCTGGGAAACCATTGAAGATAAAAAAGTATATAATGACTTTATCATTCCATTGTTTTAGCAAAATCTTTGACAGATTTTGTCAATTGGCTATATTGTCTGTGGTCAAAATATTTGTCCATAAAAAAGCTGTATGGTCATGGTAGGTCTTGTTTCTATGTTTCAGTTTCTTGCTGTAGTTTACGACACATTCTCAGGTTTCGAGAAGAAAAAACTAAAGAAACTATTTCTCCATAAAAGAGAAGGATGCAGGCATGCTTTTAAATTGCTGACAACGAAAAAGGTACTAAAACAGTTAAATCATGAAAGTTCGAAATGCTAAGCTCAAAAAGTACAAAAGTTCAAAATCGTTCATCAGTTCCGGCGAATTTTCTAATATTTTCAATAAAGATAAGATGCAAATGTTTGAAATGTGAAACTATGAAAAATGCGAAAGTTCAAAATGAAATTTAAATCGCTAGATTCGTTACTACACTATAATAATGAGATTACATGTTGCCATGGCATCAGGATTCAACAGTAAACAAGGAAATTGTTTCACACAATTTAAGTAAGCGAGTTTTGCAGTCTGGTCATTCCCGGGATAGTTAAACGCCACAATTAAATCACTGTTGGCACAAATTATTTGCTGCAAGAAGATTATCATATATTGTACTATATCTCCAACTGAAATTATTTTTTGTGAAACTTTCCAGTTGCATTTATAAGCTTGTCTTGTTTCTGAGGAAAATGTCATGCCGTTGTGATCACTGCGACCTCTTTGTCAGTGTCATGCAAAAACTTAATGTTGCTTATAACTCAGAAACTATTAAAGGTAGCAGCTTGATAGATCTCACTGAGGTGGTGATCAGACGAGCACTGGCACCACTTGCGGTGCTTTTGTTTTTCTTAAATTATCAAAGAAAAGTGAGAATTTTTTTTAATCTCTGCTGACATACTGTCCCTATATTTTGGGGAAAGTTTGTGAAAACCAGGTATTTAATTCTTGTCTAACCTATTTTGATAGCCCAATTTGACACTGTTCGGTCAATAATTTCTTCATATGAAATTAAAGTTAGAAAACAGCTAATTTCTGTAGTTTGGAAAATCTTTGAAATTTTACTTGTCTCTAAATAATTTACTATTTCTATGATATTAATAAGATATTATTGTTTTTCCAGGAACCAGATTTAATCACTTTACGTACATTTCTTGGACTTCTTGAGAATTTCAGGCCTGGCCTTAGTAAGCTTTAAGTCAATACTTGCTGTAAGAAATACTTAAATAATGTACAGTCAAACCTGTATTAGAGGTCACCTCCGAGTAAAAGCCACCCTGTGAATAAAGGCTATTCTTTTAAAAGCTGTCATTGATTATTAAGAACATGCTAATTTGAAGGTCAATAGAGGCCTAATTTTGTCTTTCCTATGGGTGGTTGTTTTTCTCATGTTTGACTGTATTTAAGCTTTTATATGCAGTTTGTTTTTATTCTGTCTAAATATTTCAACAACTGAGCACATATTCCATGTTTAGAATTAGAAAGTAAAATGACACCTCAAATTCAACTCCCAAGACCTGCCTCCGTGGTCGAGTAGTTAAGGTCGCTGACTTCAAATCGCTGTAACCTTTCACTGATAGAGGGTCGTGGGCTTAGCTACTGGCCATGTCTCTTTATTTGAGAAAGTTGGCAGTTGCTTACGGAGGATGGGAGTCTAGTACTGGTTCTTCCCAGAAACGATGGTTAGGTGAACAGTTCGCCTCATACTCTGACTTTTGAAAAGGGTGTAAAGCTCAAAACAAACAAATCAAATTTAACCCATAGATAGAATTTAACCAGTGTTTATATAATTGTGTTCAGGTGAGCAGTATATTCACTCTTGTCATTTTGTTTCATTGCAGCTAGGAAGGAAGGGTATTTGATGTTTAAAGCACTGAACACTTCTCATAGTGGAAAGCTATCTTTAGATGAATTCTACGAGATCTTTGAAGTTTGTGATTTAAAATGGAAGGCAAGTCCTCATTCTTAAATATTCAATTTTTGAAATTTTTGCAGTCAAACCTGTTTTAGCAGCCAATTTTAAGTATACTCAGTGAGTTCATTAATGTAATGGTTTGATAGCAAAAATGTGTGTCACATTACCAGTAATACAAATGTAGGATTACAAACGGAAGTTTATTTATATTGTCCTCAGATGTTTATCTACAAATTGTACTGAGATGCATTTTTTAAATATACAGTGCAACTTCTCTAGAGTTGCCCACTCTTGAGCAACAACCTCCCTTCAACAACAGGGTGATTTTTCCCGCTGCACAGTTTAACTATTAATTTAACCTCTCTAGAGCAACAACCACTCCACAACAACATAAGTTGGCTGCTCCCTAAGGGTGTTGCTTTGGAGAGGTTGCACTGTAAGTTCAGAAAATGAATGAAATTATTTTTCTTTCAGGCAAAACACATAGATGAAGATTTATGGTTACATTACTGCAGACATCCTTGCTATAAATTTCTTAAAGGTTTGATATGTTTTTTTGAAGTTCGAAAAAGTTTTTATGGCATTAGGTTATTAACTTATTAGTCTTTTACTGGTTGGGAACCAGTTTTTAGGACCACAACATGGCACTTTCCATCTGTATGTCTGTCTGTGCATTCTCTCTCTTCCTGTCTAGTCATCTATGTCATCAAGAAATGGGTTTTAATTTCACTTGCCACAAATGCTCCCTTTATCAAGCAGTATGTAGTGTACAATGCCCAGAATCCTAGCTGAAAGGTCAAGGTCACATTTGGTGTTGGTCCAGAGGTATTTTGTCCTGTCTGGACCATATCTCTACTCACTTTACCTCAAACAACATACTTAGAATCTTTTACCATTATGACAAGTTAATATACAATATTAGTCTGTATATCCTTCCCAATGCTTAATTGAAGTTTGTGAAACCTGAAATACCTTATCCAGAAGGGGACTATGCATTGTATTGCAATAATCCATTCCACAATTTACTACTAGCTCAAATAGTACACCATCTTGCTGAAGCTACTAGCCCAAATAGAAATTTACTTTTTTTCAGGCTTTGTGCCAATAGGTTAGCATGAAGACTGTTTTTTTTCCTTTTGCTGTGTCCATTTTTATTTCATTATTAAAAAGTAAATTATATTGGTTATTATTTATAATAATGGTCTGTAACTGATAAATATTTTTAATTGTTTTAATGAAATCAATTTTTTATCTTACAGGAATAAATCGGCTGGTAACCTGGAAGTGGTTCGATTATGCTGTCTGTAAGTTGGTATTTTTGTATGATTTTAATGTATTATTCTGCCACATTATAATTATGTATTTCAAGTTTCTCAAAACCATTTTGTAAGTATTATACTAGTATGCGAATTAAATACAGTGCAACCTCTCCAGAGCAGCCCCTTCTTGAGCAATATCCTCCCTTCAACAACAGCATGATTTTCCCAACTCGAGGGCTCAGCGCAACACTGTCGTAACTTGTTCTTATTTCTATAAGACTTACGACACTGTTGCACTAAACCCTTGAACTGTACGATTTAACTACATTTTGTATTCATTTAACCTCCTTAGAGTAACTACTTTCTATCATTTTGCTTCTCGCCAAGGTTGTTGCTATGAAGAGGTTGCATATTGTACATCATTCTAACATTGTGAAAGCATTGTTTATCTCAAACCAATGAATACCTAATATGTCTTAATATACAATGATGAAGTGTTTGATATTTTTAATTGAATTGTATTTCTTTTGCAGATTTGATCATATTTGCCAACTTTGTGTCTATCCTAGTAGAGACAATCCAATTATCTAACAACAGTGTCGCTGTTGGTTCACATACATATACATTGTCATATACTTCCATTGCTTTTGTTGCAAGTAAGTATACTCATACTAGTCTTCCTCATTTTACTCACGTTTAAAGAGCAAAGAGCAGATTGTTGTTGGAAGGTGACTATACATCTAGGCTAGCATATCTAAACTGATAAGCTTTGAACCTAATTATGCCCACCTTCGAAGAAATCGGGGTATATTCCTCATACGGTCCATCCCTCCATAACCAAACCTTGTCGGACCAATAAATTGACAAAGATTCGGCCTAGGCTATTCAGATTTGGTTGGGTGGTTGGTCATCACATGAAGATGAGCCCTGTTGATTATGAGGTCAGTATGTCAAAGGTTAAGGTCACACTGACCTTAAACAAAAAAAACTCGCCTGACCAATAACTAGAAAATGATTTGGCCTAAGCTCTTCAGATTTGGTTGGGTGGTTGGTCATCACATGAAAATGAGCCCTGTTTATTTTGAGGTCAGTACATCAAAGGTCACAGTAAGCTTCAGCACATAAACCTTGTCCAACCAATAACTAGACAATGATTGAGCCCTAGACCCTCAGATCCTGTTAGGAGGTTGGTCATCACATGTAGATGACCCCATTGATTTTAAGTTCATTAAGTCAAAGGTCAAACTATCCAGTTGACCTTTATAGGGGGCATCCATGTTTCATAAACACCTCCAAACTCTTGTTTGGTTATCAGGTGCTGTCCAAAAGATTAAGAATAACATTTTCAATGGCTTCTTGTCCTGATTTTTTGTCTTGATCATCAAGTTTTCACGGAAATCTCGATCAGATTAGTTTCATCTGGGATCAGAATCAAGGCTACTGTTTTTGATAAAGAATTTCTTCTGAAGGCTACATTGACCTCTTGATCTGTGATATTTTGTATAAGACTTGGTTAATGTCCGGGAACAAACAATTACGTAGGCGGTTTTCAAGTCGTTCCGGAAATTCTCACTACACACTAAACAGCTTCCTGTAACCTTTCAACTACGAAACAGCTTCCTGTAACCTCTCAGCTGCAAAATAGTTTCAATTTTACAATTCAATGGCCTACAATAAAAAAAAAAAAATATTATGTTTGGAGAATATGACTTATAAGGGGATAGGAATATAAGGGGTTACTATTATTATGGCTGTTTTTTTTTTCATTTTAAGCATACTGTGTAGAAGCCATGATCAAAATCCTTGGAAAGGGACCCTATGAGTATTTCACCAATGGTTGGGACGTGTAAGTTTATTTTTTTATTTTTGTATGATGACCATTTATTTTCTTATCAACAATAGATTTGAATATACTTAGTCTAGTCCTATACTGTACTGAGTTTATAAATATTTGCAGTTTTCGATTATATTGTTATATATATTTTGTACATTTATTGCATTTTTATCTTGACATATCAAGCTAATGTACCGGGCAATTTTTGTTGTTGTTGTTTTTCGGCCAATTCAACAGTTGTGGTTATTTAATGGCCGCCCCAGACAGAGGGGAGAGAAGATACAGGGTACTGGGCATTGGTGTCTTGAACACAATTTCCATGCCCAGTGATCCACTTATTCCAGAGTTATGTGCCCTTGAACTTAGCTGTATAGTGTACATAAATGTTGAATAAATTTCAAATTGGAGTGAAAAGATATTGAACAATTTTCATTTCTCCATTTTTTCCTGTGTAAGTGGCCACTTCCAAATAAAGGCCACCCTGTGAATAAATTGATTATTTAGAACAAAATGAATTCAGATTTTAAGGTCCCCTGTCAATAAAGGTCACATTTTGTCTTTCTCAAGGGTGTCTTTTATACACAGGTTTTAATGTAATTTCAATACTTACATGCAAAATCATCATGACTGTCCTAGTATTTCATGCTTGCCAAATTTTCTTTTTTTAGGTTTGACTTTTTAGTTACAGTTGTAAGCTTGGCTGGAGTATTAGGTGAAGCTTATTCTGACAGTTTCTATTATGTGATCATACTACGTCCATTTCGATTATTAAGGTAAGTTTTTCTTTGAAAAAGGAAGGAGCTGTGGTGTAGGGGTGGAGCGTCAGACTCCTAACCTGGGAGTTGCGGGTTTGAATCCTGTCAGTGGCGGAATTTGACCGAAACCTTCACAAACACAATCATATAATGAATCATTGTCTCGTAAACTTGGTCCAGATAAACAATATCACAAGCAAATAATTAACTGACCCGCCTCTGTGGTCAAGTGGTTAAGATCGCTCTAAGTTTAACTAACCATTGTTCCTGGGAAGAACCAGTACTAGACTCCCATCTTCCGTAAGCAAAGGCCTACTTTCTCACATAAAGAGACATGGCCAGTAATGGGACTCGAACCCACGACCCTCAATCAGTGAGAGGGTACAGTGATTTGAAGTCAGCGACCTTTACCACTCGACCACGGAGGAGGGTCTTCAAATTTCTGTATCTTCACCATTTTTACATCTGAATAAATCACTTGCTCTTTTTTAGATTATTTAAAGTTAAGAAGAGATACAGAGATGTGCTGGGAACATTATTTATGTTACTCAACCGATTGACAGGGTAAACAAGCTACATTACAACCTCTGTAGAGCAACACCCTGTGGGAGCTGTAAATATTGGCCGTTGTTTAGAGGTTGTTGCTCTACAGAGGTTAAATTTACAGTAAATATCAACTTAGGGAAATTTTGAAGGTGTTGTTATAGAGAGGTTGCTCTACAGAGGGCCGCTCTGGAGAGGTTGTACTGTAATTGTATTTTTGTTAAAAAAAGGTGTTTTACATTTATTTACAAAGATTAAAATTTGTTTGGAGGATGTTTCCGAATTTCTTTACTTCAAAAGATTCCTTTTTATTGTACTATTGATATAAACAATTCATACTTTAAAATGATAGTATCAACTTTACACACTGTCAAATGGCAATAATGTACTACTTTTATGTATTTCTCAAAAGGTTAAGAACCATGATACATGTACATGTAGATGGAATTAGTTTGACAATGACATTTATTATATTATATGTATTTCAGGCTTGTTATTATTATTATTCTCGTCTACTATTTCTTTGCCATAATTGGAATGGAAGTCTACCTTAATACAGACCTTACCAACTGTTGCAAGTAAGTATATGAATATATAGATATATTTACAAATATATCTTTGTTCAGGTCTAGGTATATAGCGTTAATTCTAAATACTGGTGTATATACTGTGGCTAAGCCCTCCTTCCAGTATAAGTGATTGTCTCTAGATTTTCAGTATAAAGGATTGTCTCTAGATTTTCAGTATAAGTGATTGTCTCTAGATTTTCAGTATAAGTGATTGTCTCTAGATTTTCAGTATAAGTGATTGTCTCTAGATTTTCAGTATAAGTGATTGTCTCTAGATTTTCAGTATAAAGGATTGTCTCTAGGTTTTCAGTATAAAGGATTGTCTCTAGATTTTCAGTATAAAGGATTGTCTCTAGATTTTCAGTATAAAGGATTGTCTCTAGGTTTTCAGTATAACGGATTGTCTCTAGATTTTCAGTATAAAGGATTGTCTCTAGATTTTCAGTATAAAGGATTGTCTCTAGATTTTCAGTATAAGTGATTGTCTCTAGATTTTCAGTATAACGGATTGTCTCTAGATTTTCAGTATAAGTGATTGTCTCTAGATTTTCAGTATAACGGATTGTCTCTAGATTTTCAGTATAACGGATTGTCTCTAGATTTTCAGTATAAAGGATTGTCTCTAGATTTTCAGTATAAGTGATTGTCTCTAGATTTTCAGTATAAGTGATTGTCTCTAGATTTTCAGTATAAAGGATGGTCCCAAAAGTTTCATAATTTCACGGTCAATGCTTGCATTTATTTTTGTCTTTGGTGAGATTTGATTTCTTTTGTAAGTTTTACAATAATTTTTGTTACACCTGATGTCGAATGTACAAAGGTATCATATATTTAACGATGCGCTACGTAATATTGTATAAATATGTGGAAAGGGAAATTTTGTAACATTAAAATAAACGATTGTGGTATGAAGCTAAAAATAATCACATTCAGCGACTCTTTAGTTATAAGGTTAGAAAAAAGCGCACTTCACTTGGTATTATTTTGTTTTTATAATCTTTTTGATTTCTGTTTACAGGAACACAAGTGTTGAGTCCTATTATATGAAGACTAACACATCCCAGGGATTTTATTATTTGAATAATTTCAACAATATATTCCTGTCAGGAGGTAAGTCCCAAGTTAAATTAGTTACACGTGTCCACATACTGAAAAAATAAACCGCTATTATCACCAGTAGTATGTCTGCCTATTTCTTTTTACTGTCATCTGAAAATTAATACTAGTCTGATTATCTAGATGGAAGGGAAAGTTAGTACTGGTTCAAATACAGTCCAGGAAAACTTGTTAGATAAACCTGTGGCTGTGTTCTGAAATTTTTAGCTCACCTGATAGATCAGTTTAGATTTTCGGATTGATGAATGTCCGGGGTCCGGCCACAATTAGTTTGTTTTTGCTCAGACGAAGACAACGCAGTGATCACAATGCTTTGACTTTTTCTTCGAAAAAAAAACAAGCTAATAAATAAAACTATTTTAGATTTCTACATTAAAGAGATTTTGACTGGATATTTTTCACTTGTATATTTTCAGTGACATTATTTGAATTGACTGTTGTAAATAATTGGTTTATAATTATGGAAGGCTATGCAAACCATGTTGGTGAATGGACAAGAATTTATTTTATGTTGTTTTATGTTGTTATGATGGTAAGTTTATGACTATAAAATGTGTGTACAATAATACAAGTTTGTATTATTCACATACAGTCAAACCTGTGAACAAAGGCCACCCTTTGGAAAGACATTATGTGACCTTTATTGACAGGTGACTTAATTAAATTTGTTCAGATCTGAATACCTTGAACAATTTTTTTATATTTAATATTACACAATATTTGTCTAATATCTCTCCTCTCACAGTAATGTAATTAAGGCTGGGCGAATATCCAAATAAACACTTATAAAATTGAATAATCGTCATTACTGAGATTTGTGGATTGCGATCTTGTTTGTTAACATAAAGTGTATTCTTTATTCTTCAAAACTACCATGTTTTAGTTTTAGATGGGTTACTTGATATCAAAAGATTCGATATGTGGATTCATGGATCAGATCGTCACCCAACGATTATAATGTTATATTTTTGTGGCTTTGTTTGCATCTTCAGGTTGTTATGAATATTGTTGTCGCTTTTGTGTTAGAATTGTTCATGTTTAGAATAAACTATAGACGAAAACTGAACTTAGAAGATATTGAAGGTATGTACATGTAGGTTATTATTAGTGTCTGTGAAGTGTAACTATCTCATATGTTAGTTTAATGAATCTTTTAAGAACATTGTCCACTTTGAATTGTGAAATCAATTATTCTTCATGAACATAATGTCACTTTTCAGCTCATCTGATCACTTCCTGACCATTGTTTGTTATCATGTGACTTGTACATGTAAGTGTGATCAACAATTGTTTCAGTTGAAATCTCCCCTGAAACCACTGAGCTAATTTCAATCAGACATAGTGATTATTTTACCACCGCAAACCAAGTTTGAGTCACTCTATCGGTCGGTAGTTGGTCTGGCGGTCCGTCCGCATACTATTTCACAAGTTCGTGGAGAGAACTACTTCCATATTCCTTAAGTGATTGCAATGAAATTTGAAATATGTCATCACCATGAAGTGTAGATGTGCAAGACACAATTTCCATGCCCAGTGATCCACACATTCCAGAATTATGTGCCCTTGAGCCATATACATGTAGTGTTATCATGTATATAGTGTATGTATTTAAGTACACTGTGTATTGTATATTGTGTACAGTATATGTATAATGGCTAGTAGGGCTGAGTACCGGTTCACATATCGTATTGAATACCGGTATATAGGGTTCGGTTGATATATCGTATCGAACGTTAAAGTATCAAACAAATATCGATCAAAACAAAAAAGGATTTTAAAAACATGTTGTGGCCCGTATTTTGTAAATTTTCGTCAAATAAAAAGTTGTGGCACATAATTATTTAAATAAAACCTACCTGCTGTCAACCACAAGAAGAAAATAGTTTTAATTGCAGTTCAGCATGAGTGTTTGGCATGCCTGTTGAATTAACATCAGGTACCTTCCATTATTGTTAGGTATATAAGTAGCCTATGCAGCCAAAATTTGAGTTTGTGTCAAGTACCTGTGCCTGAGTACAGTCAATGTTTCTCAGTACTTCTGATTTTATTTCAATATAGAACATCAAATGATATATCAGATACCGATCATTCTGTATCGACACAAATATTGTATCGATAATTTTTATCAATACTCAGCCCTAATGGCTAGCTGTTATCTTATAATTCTTTGATTTATTTTCTAGATCATCTGAAGATACAAAGAGATTTAGGACTTAGTGCTGAAGAGTTAGATATGTGTGAAAATGAAGACAGAATAATTACTTCCAGTCATATAATAAGCCAAACTAATTCTCATGTAGTAAGTATTAAACATAAGGTTACATATCAGTATTAAACTACGATGTCATGTTCACTCATACATTTTTGTAGTCTAATGTTCGCATACTGTGGAAGTATTCTCAATGCAACCTCCCTACAACAGCCACTAATACGAATAGGAGGGATAAAAATGGCTGTTGTTTGGAGGTGGCTGTTGTGGAGAGAGTGAAGAGTTAAACATCTAATTGGGTTACCAGTATACTGGCTGTAATAGAGAGGTGTGTGCTGCTCACAGGTGACTGTTCATGGAGGTTACACTGTAGTCAATTAAGGATAAACATTTCCATATCATTGAATGTTTTACTCAAAGCATTTTGGGAAATGGTTTATTGTCGAGCCCGCCTGCGGTGAGCTCGACATAGTCACCACAATGGCGGTTGCGTGTCTGTACGTTAGTGAGTTAGTTAGTGAGTCAGTTAGTGTGTCCGTCCGGATCCTTGTCCGGGCTGTATCTCCCTTATGCATTGACACTTTTTAAAATAACTTGGCATAATTGTTTAACACCATAATACGGTGTGCAGTGCGCAAAATCCAGGTCTCTAGCTCAAAGGTCAAGGTCACACTTAGAGGTCAAACGTCAAAAATGAGCATTATAGACCTTGTCCGGGCTGTATCTTCCTTATTCATAGAAACTTTTTAAGATAACTTGGCATTATTGTTAAACACCATGAGACGGTGTGCAGTGCGCAAAATCCAGGTCTCTAGCTCAAAGGTCAAGGTCACACTTAGAGGTCAAACATCAAAAATGAGCATTATAGACCTTGTCCGGGCTGTATCTGCCTTATGCATGGAAACTTTTTAAGATAACTTGGCATATTTGTTAAACACTATGAGGCGGTGTGCAGTGCGCAAAATCCAGGTCTCTAGCTCAAAGGTCACACTTAGAGGTCAAACGTCAAAAATGAGCATTATAGACCTTGTCCGGGCTTTATCTCCCTTATGCATAGAAACTATTTAAGATAACTTGGCATAATTGTTAAACACCATGAGACGGTGTGCAGTGCGTAAGATCCAGGTCTCTAGCTTAACGGTCAAGGTCACACTTAGAGGTCAAACGTCAAAAATGAGCATTATACACCTTGTCCGGGCTGTATCTCCCTTATGCATAGAAACTTTTTAAGATAACTTGGCATAATTGTAAAACACCATGAGGTGGTGTGCAGTGCGTAAGATCAAGGTCTCTAGCTCAAAGGTCAAGGTCATAAAAAATAATCATTATACACCTTGTCAGGGCTGTGTCTCCCTTATGCATTGAATTAAAAATGACTTGCCATAATACAATGCGACCATGTGTCTTGGGCAACACCCAGATTTTTATAGGTCAAGATTACACATTCGGTCAAATATATTTTCCTTGTCTGGGTTGTAACTTCTGTTTGCATTCAAGGATTTTTAAATAAATTGGTATAAAAGTTTACTTCAATGAAATGATGTGTCATGAATATCACTCATACTTGTAGTTCAAAGGTCAAGATCACAAGCTGGCTAAACAGGGGCTCGACATGTTGCCCTTGGGCTTCTAGTTTTAGAAGATACAGAACAAGCTCTCCAAAGCAACACCCTTTGGGAGTAGCAAAATTATATTGTTGTTGAGAGGTTTTTGCTCTAGAGAGGTTAAATTAATAATTGCGCAGTGGGAAAAAAATCATGCTGTTGTTGAAAGGGGGTTGTTGCTCCAGAGGGGGCCGCTCTGGAGAGGTTGTACTATATGTTTCTGACTCTGGTCCACTGGGCATATGCGGTGGAGTGGTAATGGTCTCTGATTAGTAATCACAAAGCCCCTCACCGCTAGCTGTGAGTTCGAACCCCTCCTGGGAGACCGGACAAAGTTCACATTTTGTGAAGCTGTCCAGCTAGCTTACAGAAAGGCAGATGGTTCAATCCAGGTATTCCCCTGGGGTCTTACTCCATTTTTAATAAACCAAGTCGTTCACTAAATGACCTGGTTGTTGGTGCGAATTTTAAGCTCCAATGAAAAGAATGACCATTCAATTTGATGATTTGATATGGGAATAAAAAACTTTATCATAGTCTTGCTACTCCTGGTCGTCTATCACTTATTTAGTATTAAAAACTATCTGCAGAAAGTCAAGTGATGTTTAAGGCAAGTTCATATGTAATAATTTTAACATTTATTACAGATGCCATATTTATACAGAGGGGAAAGAAATCGCAGCAAAGATGACTTTAGTCTTAAAATGTATAGTGATGAAGTAAAGGTAATTTTTATGTTGAATGTTTCAAATCATTAGTACGATAAATTAGATATCTTATAACTACAATTATCATAATGAAATAAATCTGCATAATTATGAAAGATTGATTGGTGACCTGGTGCCAATGCATTGGACAACTAAACAAAAGTTCAAAGGTTGGAATCTCAACTCCGACTTTTGATATTTTTCGGGGATGTTTTTTAGTGTATCCCAACTATCAAGCCAAGTACTGTGTTAAAGAATATATAAAAATGTGTTTCCATTGAACCAAGGTTTTAGTTTTCCAGGTTTCCAAGTTTTACTTGTGCGACTATCTGGGAATACTTATTAAGTTGTTCATTTATGTGATATTTCAGAGCTGGGTAGATGAAGACATAGCAAAGAGGGAAGAGATTATACATGGCCTTGAAGAAATGAGACAAAATAGAAGAAGTACAGCCAATTCTCATAATGGTGTGTTATGAATATTAAATGTTAGACTGATGTGCAATATTACTAACTGTTTACATAAAAGTGTAAATATCGATCAACCTGGCTTGGATTTCAAGTATTTTTGCTTTAATTTTTATATTATACTCCAAACTGTCAAATTTTACATTGTATGTTTCTATTTTTTATGAGTGAAATTCAATGAAATGACTATAATATTTTTTGTAATATGATTGTTCATTATGACAATTAGATTGCTTTGTCTTCTCTGAATAAAAGAGACTCGCTGCAGGGTTAATACAGAATGATGTTGAAAGTCACTAGCTGTCTTACTAATCAGAATGTATCTTTTATCTCACTTGTAAAATAATTAGCCTTTACTATGCTTGTATTTTTAATTTGTGTTGGTTCATCAGCCATGGCCTTATTCCGACTTTACTGTTGGCTGATTTCATAAACAAATTCAGAAGGGACATCCTCTCAGACGGGGCCAAATCGAAAGTGTCTCATCGTCACAAACAGTATTAGTTGGACTAATCAGCAATAGCCATTCAAATTTGGCGTTACAAAATGTATTTCAAGCCTGATTGATCTCTGTGAAAATATGCACATACACTTCTAAAGTTAAGGTTATTTATGCCAGTCAAACACAGCATAGTAATGAATCGTCCAAGGATTAGTTTACCAGGCGTACTGTTTATAAATGTTTTTCTTAAGGCAAAGCATTGTTTAAAATCAACACTGTTTATCCAGCATGCATTTCCAGACTTATTTTTAAACATTTATCTTTGTAATAATAACTAAAAGCCATTTTAAAGGATTTAACAGCCCAGCCAAACCAGAAAACAAGGGCCACCCTTAGGAAAGGTAAAATGTGGCCTTTATTGACAGGTACATGTAGCCCATATTTTGAGATAATTTTGTTCCAAATAATCAATGACAGATTTTATAAGTATGGCCTTTATTCACAAGTGGGAGGGGCTTTATTCACAAGTGGGAGGGGCTTTATTTAGAGGTGGCCTGTAACACAGGGTTGACTGTACTTTGTAAATATAACAAATTTGTAGATGAACATGACTTAGATGTTTTATTTACAGTGTACAATAATATACAACAATATCACAGAAACAAAACTGCTTGAGTGAAAATATGTGGAAATATGTCACATAAACTTAATGATGTACACATACATGTAATAATGAGTCCTCGATTTAATGATACACGTAAACAGTGACAATATTCCTTTCATTAAATTGAATGCTGTTTTTTCAACAATGTTTCAGTTTTATACTGTGGCTGGTTCACCTATCCAGCTTTCCAGGACTGTATTCCAACCAATACTAACTTACCCTTCCACAAGGAACTGGCAACTTCTTTCCATATATGGACGAAAATGTTTATTTTATCAAATTTTCATAGAAGGGTATGACCTAAGACAACTGGAATTCGAACCCCCAATGCTTGGTTACATTTCCAGTGCATTAACCACTGAACCATGTCCGTCACCATTTTACAGTCTTGAGGTATTTGCATGCTGTATGAGTATACTTCACAGATTTAAATACAAAATTCATGAAATAAAAAATTTACCACTCAGGACTAAAGGCCAATAATCCTCTCACAGCACCCATACTAAAAGTGACATGATGATGAGCAGCTATGATAGACAAGTGCTGGCTTATGATGCATAATGCAACACTAAACAACATTCTGTGTACCAATGAATTTAGAACTCAAATTTCTATACAGACAACTGGCCACTAATATGAAAAGGGGGCCCGCCCCCGTTGTTAGACAAAATCTAAAAATTAGCACCCCCCACCCATGCCTACAAGCCTGTCCAGATGATTGCAAACAACACAATGTATATAGGGAGTACTAGTCATCCTAGCACTGGAAAAATCACTTCAGAGAATAAATCTAACACAATTATATACAATAACATTTATATATGAAACCACACAATGATATCAGATGAACCTTTCATGTATTCATTTATCAAAAGTGTATAACAATTCTGAAGACACATTTACTTGCACAGAAGTGTCTAAAATTCAACTGTTACAATTTCAAATGAAATGGGTAAAAGATGAGAATGGGTGACAGAATAATGATAATAAGTTAGGCAAAATTTCATTAATGTCAAGAGCAAAAAGTCTGAATGCTAAGGTCACAGTACATCATAAATTGGCCAGAATCTAATGACCCAATACATTCATACTAGGTTTGATTACGACTGACACAAACCGAGTTAAAGGATGTCAACAGACACAGTCAATACTGTTAATACTTTACAAAGTGATCAGGCAAGAAAAAAATATATATAAAAAATATCAAATATCTGACTCGGGAATATCATCCATATTTATACCTGAATTTAACAAAGGTTGTTCAACAGGCATTGTAGACACAAGTGATGATGGTGGAACAGTCATAGTTGATGGAGGTGAAGATGTATCACGCGAAATGAGTACACTGGGATTTCTAGAAACGTACGTAGATCTAAATATTGGTGCGTTGCCTGCAGATGTTGCCACATACATTTGGTTTTGCCCTGAGTTCTGATTTTGAAGCTGTTTTCCTTTCCTGAAATATGGTTAAAATGTCACACATAATTTGTGAGAAACAAGAATTACCTTTTATAGTAATGGATATTCCACAGTATAATAGACAGGACACTTCAAAAATTAGGGCTGTCACGATATACCGGTGTATCGCGATATTTGCCAGAAAAAACTCTTATCGAAATACAGCAATGGTTAAAAGGTTTTTCATTTGTATTTCTTTCATTTAAGACAGTGGATGAATCCACAAGGTATTTTTCAACTTGTCCTGTGACAGGTAGAAAAATATGATATATCCACACCCCTTATCACATTGTGTGACATTATAATTGTTGTGTCTGTGTCACTCTGCTCCGTTATCTCCTGGACTGTCTGAATCAATGGGATAACAGCCTATAATTCTTCATCAATATAGTCAGTAAAATATCGTGATACGTATCACAATACAGTAACACTGTATCGCTATATATCGGGGTACACTTTTGGCGTATCGTGACAGCCCTATCAACAATAACACTAATTTTCAACACATACGTTAAATAGAAAATTAATGTGTCAATAGATAAACAAAATCAAGGTCAAATTGAGGATGGGTGAATTGGGAAAGATCCATGGCAGCAGCTGTACAAGATGGACAAAATGGATAAATCTAACCTCATACAGATTAACTGACAGACGAATCATATGGATTATATCCAGGGCTTTTTTTCACAGGTACAAGGAGCGCCTTTTCCTTAAATTGGGGGGAAAATAACGCATACATTTTGCAAAAGGGGAAGAAAAAACTTGATGTAAATTGAATTTTAGGGGAAAACTGCATGATTTTAAAGAATTTTCCTGAGGGGAAGACACCTGTGAATGGCCCCTGCTATAGAAGGAAAAAAGCCCTGGTATCATTAGATGTTGGCATGAAAAACACTTAATAAAAATCATTACCTTTTTCTCACAGCTATTACAATGAAGACAATGACAGAAGCCACTAGAACAAGTCCACATCCAATACCAGCATACACACCACCCGACATCTTGTTCTCGGCGAGTTTAATTTTTGCCTGCTTCATTGGTTCATGTTTATAATCAGGATTAACTGCAAATAACAAATTAACAGTAAATTGGTATAAAATACAACCATGGACAAAATCTATCCAGGTCTGGTAATGGACAGACTGACCAACTGAGAAGTGCAAAGTAATATCCCCACTTCTTTGAAAAAGAAGGGGCACTGAATTGAAAAATATGCAATAAATAACTTGGTATTCCAACCATTTTTGTTTTATTTGTATGTATGTAATTAATAATTTTGTACCAGTAAAACTTGGTTTATAATTGGCTTTGCATTAATTTGTACTGAAATGATGTTGTTTTTAATCTCAAATGATTGGCACTTGTGTTTGCTATAATCTTTTAGTATTAACAAAATAATAAATGTGACAGGAGAGATGCTATTGAATATTTATATTCATTGAAACTGCTACATGTATTTCCTAATTAATATTCAAAGGGACAGTAAACTGAATTTGAAATACAACTATATATCTTTAAATTAATATACTCAAGATACAAAAGAACAATGTCAGATACATAGTGGATTTATTTTATACAGAGGTACAATATATCCAACTTTTTTTTCTATAAACATAGAGGTACACATAAAATACAAAAACACACGTACTTCAGATACAACAATTCTGATTCATATAAACGTATCACTTTGTGACGTTGCAAATATATAAAGTAACAATGCAGATTTTGACGCCATTTTTATATTATTGACCTGTTAAGTCAAAGGATGAAACTGGTTGGGGTTGGCAATTTTACTATTGTACATTTGTACCTATGTAATGTTAATTATTTTTTATTATTAATTTACTAGTACAAGTACTAGTATTTCGTAGGCACAGTCTTTAACATTATATTAATATTAAGAGCATTTCTTTTGTTGTATTAGTAAGTAATCATTTATGTAATGAAATTGCTTATTATAAAACCATTCTTAAAAAGTTGAGTTCAAGTTGTTTTGTATCAATTTGCATTAAAGTCGTTGGGAGTAACCTATATTTCTAAGATTAAAGAGAAAATAACATTTATTTCAATGAAAACTCATGATAAAAAGATGCAATAACACAGTATCAATCTAATTTACTGAAAACAATTACTGGCCAATCAGTGATATTCATAAATTAATATATTTATATTTTTCAACAAAGGCAACAACTCTTACTAAAGTTTAAAAATGTTTTGTTAAATAAATTGTAGTATCAAAGATTACTATCAAAGAAATAATGTTCATTGGGCAATACTACTACTGTAATTCAATAAAATTTATACATTCTTGTGTAGCATTGAGCAAAATCAGCAGAAAAGTACAGTATTAGTGATGTAATACCTTAAGGAAACAACAAGGCAAACTTTTCTGAAAATGAACTATTTAAATCCCATCCTCTTAAAAGTATTTATTATCAAACATATATAAGATATTCTAGTACGAGAGACCCTAGGTATCAAACCAGTACAGTAACTAACATTTAATTTCAGTTTCCCTATTAACTGAACATATTCACAATTGTGATAGAAGTGAAGAATGAAATCAAAGTTTTAGAAGAAGAAAGTACCTGAAGAATACGGTTTTCTTGGTGTTGAAGGATATATCATACCAGGTTTCATCTCTGGAAGCAAGTAACATTTCATGCAAAAATAAAATCTAACAAAAAGCACAAGAAGTACACAAAAGCAAAATAAATCAGTAAAACTTGAGTCCAAATGGTCCTGCATAGCTCTGGTTTCTCATTGGACAGCAAAAGTTAAAAGTCAAATATGGCCCTTTGCTGATCATAATTTAAAGGGTCGGCACAATTTCCTACTACACATATCTAATACACTGATACAAATTCTCAAGAGTCGGAAGCCTTATTTTACTAATTTCAAGAGTCAAAATACTATTTAAGGGTCAAATGAAAGCCCTGAATGTTCCTTACGTATTTTCAGAACTTCAGTTTGCATAATATCTAAACTAAGCCATATGAGATTGTTTTCATTGTTTGGTAAATACTATGGATCAATTTTTAAAATCCAGAGTGATCAATCACATGTACTACAAGAGCATGCATTGCAAGGACCATTTGGTTGGTTCATGCAAATTTACTTTAATATATACAACACTTAACGTGAAAGTAAATCAGATCTGGTAAACAAACAAAACCAGAAAAATACTACTTAATTCTTTCACTAAAATTCAGCTCAAAGTTGCCTTACAGCCAGCATTAACTCAATAACCCAGACTTATGTGCCAACATGTGCTGAATTGAAGCGGACTGAATACCGTTATTGATATAAACCTCTAAGGTCAAAGTGTATAAAGCTATATTGGACAGTCCTATTATTGGCAGAATAAGGCAAGATAATTATTCCTCATAAGAATCATACTCAAGTACTAATAAAAATTTAAATAATGAATATTGGAATGAAAGCAACCTGTAAATTTTGATAAGCAACTATAACAAACAATGTGCCAGGTCACAAAATAAGCCCATCAAGGCCGATTGGGCTGGTTATTGAACTTGACTGAGTTCTCATGGTCATAAACATTTCAATCAAGTTTGGTGAGCATCTGAATAAAACAGTTCGAATTAGAGAGTGGACACCACTGTGGATGCCGCCGGCCCGTCTGCCTGCCTTGGGTGTTCCCATAATACGACCCTCTTTCAAATGGGCGTATAAAAAAGAAAGGAAGATAACTTGGAAATTAAAACTCATCAAAATCAAACATTTTCAATGTTTATCAGACACAGACTTCCTTTTTTCAAGGAAAAATACATTCTTGCGTGAGACCTTTTTGTTAAAGCTACCGGGGCATCAATACTGCTTGAATCAGTCAAATAAAATGTTAGAGAATACTTTATTCTGATAACTTGTAACTATCATGTTTTTTAAATCACAGAGATAGTTTGGGTTAACTCATTTAAGAAAACACTATAAGGTTATGAAAACGTCATTTTACCCTTTTTAAACTTATGCAGCATTTCTTGTCAAAAATAGCTTTACACACTTTAAAATATCAAAACAGTGAAGTAAGAGGTAATATAGATATATGATGTAAGAAAAGTAAAGACTTTATATCATAGCAAAATAAATAAAAAACACTATAGATCTAGATATTGTAAAACTGTAATATAATATCTGTAGTGAAGAAATTAAGGTGTATAAAAGCTGCTTGACAAAAAAAACAAAAACTTTCCTAAAACATTTGGGAATCCGAAGAATAAAGCTTAACAGAGAACACAAATCATTTAAAAACACCTACTTATACAAGTGCCATCTGTATCCAATATGTATCCTTTGCAACAATCAGTTACCACATAATAAATTTTAATTGTCTCATTGATTTTCTTGTCGCATGTGGTCTGGCTGAAATACATGTAAGACAATATTCTAACTAAATATAGAATTAGATAAAGGGTTTCTTCAGTTGAGGGATTCAAAAAACAATCACGGCCCTATAGATATACTATCTCACCAAAAATACTACCACCCTATTACAAAGCACCTAAAAGTAATTATGCATTCTTTAAAACAAAATATATATCTATAGGGTCAAGGTGTTTAAAAATGTCAATTTCTATCACAGCCTTACTTCAATGATAAATTTTCAAACAGCCTGTAAAGTTCTTACAACTTGGCATTCAAAAACACATTTAAAGTTGCCTTTATAAAAATGCTGGTGGGGGGGTTGTTGGGGGGGGGGGGGGCAGATTTAAAGACGAAATCGGCTGCATGAAAAATTCCCCTTCAACATACAATGTACATGTAATTTACTTTTTCTTGAAATCATTTTTAGTAAAAAATATCAGTAAATTAACCTGTAGGATAGCTCTTTGTCTGTAGCTATTAAGGTTATAACCTATTGGTAATGAAATGTTAGTTCAGAAAATATGTATAATGTATGCTTTGTCATATCATTGTTCCCCTCCCCCCCCCCCCCCCCCCCTTAAGATGCTATTTTTCTCATTTCTAAGGGTTTAACCACCATAGTCCCATCCCTGAGTTTATAATATGATTTTTAACTAAAATCTTGTAAACTGCTGGCAAAGATTTGATTTGCAAATGACAATGCTTTATATCAATATGTTCTTTTCCTCAGAGTCCTGAACTTGTATCCATGGATTGGAATGATTACCAGTTCAGACATTACTCATATCACTTGTGTGAAGAAGTACAGACAGGCTGGCATTTTTCCAAAAATTGAGAAGGGGGCATTAGCTTTTTATTTTGGGAAATTCAAGTGTGTTTTTTGGCCAAATTGGAAGAAGGTTAGACAACCAATTTAGAATGTGTTTTACTGTAGGGTGTTCGGTTAAGAAAACTCTTTTTATCAATCTGTAAGTTTTTTTTATAAGAAATATTATAATCATGTAATACTTAAAAAAATAATGTTTTTAAAAGTAATGTAAGTTTTATTCACAGAATGTGAGAAACAGATTTAGGCAACTGTATTTCATCAAACTGCATTGTAATTTTGAGGAATTCTTTCCCTACATTGGAAAAAAGTATTTTTGCAGTTAGGAAATTATATATATATCACCTAATTTCTGTCTCTGTTATAGAAGGACATAAGGCCCTGGAAGATCCGTATAAAACTACAAGCATGCCAAGCGAGTAACAGCTATAGATGGAAAGCTGAACAATACAGTCAAACCTGTGTTAGTGACCATCTCCGAATAAAGGCCATTCTTTTAAAAATGGTCATTGATTATTGAGAACAAAATGAGTCTTTTTTAAATTTTGATGACCTCAGAATAAAGCCTTTAAAGGCCACCAGTCAATAAAGGCCACATTATGTCTTTTCAAACTCAAAAGGGTGATCGTTGTTCACAGGCTTGACTGTACATGAATTATTTAATACTTACAAATAGAAAGTACAGTAGTTCAAACTTAACCACCCACATCGTGCAGTGTACGACTGTATGCATGGATTTTTAACAACAACTTCTTGAACCTTATCTCTACTCAAAACATTGGTGCATTTATTACAGCTGAAATAGCAATATACATGTATATCTATATTGTACAATAGACAAATGGTAAAGCTACAATATCATTTATAATCATTTAAATTCGATTTTCAATTTTATTTATTTTTCTATTGTTTGACAGTCAATTACACAGCTATTGTCAGTTCAAATGCACCTGTCAGAGGGCTTTGGACAGTAGACTGTTTCCGACAGGCGGGAATTTGATAAACTTTATGACTCTGGGTGCATGGAAAATACAGGAAATAGATTTTTCGCGGGTTTTACACCCATGCCGCACTTGATAGACCAAGTAGCCTCTTGGGTGGAGATTTAGACAAATACAGATGTCTCTAGGGTGGGGATTTAGAGTAGACATCAAAATTTTTTTAGAAATGTATAATTCCCTTGGGTTGGCACGCCCCCCCCCCCCCACGGGTGGGCAAAATATTGACAGGTGAGGGAAGATACAGGAGAACTGGGTCTACTCATTTCAAACAGTTATTCCTGGTTCTTAATTATGTCCATTGTAAAGCACCGACATATTAAAAAACAAACATTATTTCATTAGTACATACGTCTAATATAATCTAATTTAAAGCTAATAAAGGAGAAACGAAGAAAGGTAAACAGAATCTCACCTCACGAGACCAACTACGCACAAGAATGGTATTAACCACGACATCGATGTCAAATAACGCAAAAGAGACGCCATGTTTACCATCAAATTAATTGTTTTATCTATTTATAATGATTTACATTGATAGACTAACGTGTCCGAGTGTTTATTACAGTCCATACAGTAAACAACAAAAATGTATTGAACTTTGGAGTTTCATCGTGACCTTCACCTTGTCAGTAAACTAGCGAAAAGCGGCAGGTCTAATAAACCCAACGACTTTGTTAATATACGAATGTCAAAAAATATTTTGTCATTAATCGATCATTAATTTTCAATGACTTTTAATAGCTAAATTAAAACTAAAGGCATGCAATCAAGATAGTTCGTTAGTAAAAAAGTGGACTTTGTACCTTAAATACAAAATATCTTTCCGGAGTTCAATAAATTTATACCATTTTAAACAGGGCTGAATTTAAGAATTTGTCTGACAACGGGTGGGGGTTGAATCATAGCCCTTTCTAATTACCAATTATACATCCGACTAAATTCACTACTTGATTTAGTGACTAACGAAATACCATCAGAAGTTTATAATAAAATATAATAATTAAATTTTTGTAAATAACAGCTAGGCCCGAGATGCTATATTACTCTATAGCATCCCTGTTTATAATAAAACACTAACAAGTGATGTGAACAAAGTGCAATAAGTAATGTATACAAAGTCCTATAAGTAATGTATTCAAAGTGCAATAAGAAATGTATACAAAGTCCTATAAGTAATGTATACAAAGTGCAATAAGTAATGTATTCAAAGTGCAATAAGTAATTTATACAAAGTCCTATAAGAAATGTATACAAAGTGCAATGAGTAATGTATTCAAAGTGCAATAAGTAATTTATACAAAGTCCTATAAGAAATGTATACAAAGTGCAATGAGTAATGTATACAAAGTCCTATAAGTAATGTATACAAAGTCCTATTACTAATGTATTCAAAGTGCAATAAGTAATGTACGTATACAAAGTCCTATAAGTAATGTATTCAAAGTGCAATAAGAAATGTATACAAAGTGCAATAAGTAATGTATTCAAAGTACAATAAGAAATGTATACAAAGTCCTATAAGTAATGTATTCAAAGTGCAATAAGAAATGTATACAAAGTCCTATAAGTAATGTATACAAAGTGCAGTAAGTAATGTATACAAAGTGAAATAAGGAATGTATACTGATACAGTGAGGGTGATAAACATGGTTCACACAATATTAACGCCCATTCGGCGGTTATGCATGGTCATTTCAAAGCCGCCACTGAGAGGAGAGAGAGAGAAGATACATGCGAACGGGGAATTAACCATCCCTACTCTTTTCGAACAATTCCACCTGGTTCTTTATCGTGCCCGATATAAAGCACCGACACTCAACCCACCCCTTTTCTTGTGATTTCTTAACACACTACTTGGCTCGGTAGTTTGAATGGAGACACTGAAAAGCGTGCCTGAAATGTCGAAAGACGGAGTCAAAGTTCGAACCCACAACCCGATTTAAAGTGTGGTTTAGTAGACCATCGAATACCCCATGGTCCAAACAAACAATCTACAATGTATAGGTTTCTGTTTATGTTGTGTATTTTCATATAAACACAGACCTGGGCCGTGGTCCAGTGGTTAGTGCGACAGCGAGGTTATATCCCTCCATGAAAATGTGTTAGCAATGTCGATTTTCCTGCACATGTAGAGAAGTTGCCAGTTCCTTGTAGAAGGCTAAGTTAGTATTGACAAGAGGACCTCCAGCAAAACTTGTTAAGTGAATCGGCCGCCGTATAAACTGAAAATTTGATGAAAAACGGCATTAAACCCAAATAAGTTTAAGAACAACAACAATGTATTTAAACCATCACACGCAAAATGGTTCGAAATCAACCACCGTAAAACATATTGATGATACATGTACTGTATATAATTTTGGGTGTACACATATAGTTACGGTCGATTGATACTTGCTTATCCATGGGTATCGTGACATGACCAATTATGACTGCCTTGTCGTAGCTACTCTATGAAAAGTCTTGTAAGTAAATGTAGCGGTGTGGTATATTATATTATAAATTGGCTGGGATATTCACCAGCCCGATTAGCTCAGTTGGTAGAGCATCTGACTTGCAAGCATGTACCCGATGCGGGGATCGAACCCGTCAACTCCTGCTTGCAGTGAACAATCCGTGGTTGAATCTGGCAATACCACATCTGTTTAGAATCAATAAAAACTCTCTCTATAAAACAACAGTTAGGTTAAAACTACGTGTTAGATTCCTAAGCGATCTTATTAGTTATAATACGTACTATATTCTATATTAACAAGTAATCATGGTGCAGTTTGTATAATGTCTACTAGCTAAGTGTAATTGTTTTCTATTCAGTTTGTTGTAATTTCTTCGGCAGAAATATTAATGTTGTGCATGTTAAATTTTGATCAGTTAAAGCATATCTGCAACTTTTTATCCCTAAATGCGATTGCTCATCGATATTATGATGTTTTGTTTCTTCTAAACATATCGGCAACATGTCCTCCCGAGATTGTAATATTAAGAACAGTCTCCGAGCTCAATCTCATTCTACAAGTATTTTGGTTGGACAGATATCTTCATTATTGACGTTTAAATTTATTAGTTCGAGTGATCTGTGAGGTTAACATTTACTTGTTCGAGTGATCAGATCGAGTCGTTAACATTCATAGTTCGGGAGATATGTGACGTTTGCATGCACATGTTCTTCCTGGTAAATGACATCTGAAATATTTTTATATATAGCGGACATAATGCAATTTTCGATAATTCATCCATCTGATAAGATGCGAATTTCCTCTTAATGAAACTGCATATCACCTTTTCATGCATACGCTTATACCATCGACGGAAAGGTATATACAGTATCACAAGCACTCAATCGTGTCTAGCTGTTTGGGTGGATCATTTTAATAAAGATATTTCGCTGTAAGTTATAAGTAACTTATTACGTCTTGGATACACCTAAACGCAAAGGTATTTCGCCATTTTCTTTCTCTATATTTGTCTACTAAGACATGTTATGTTGCATTGTTTTGTATTTTGATATGGCTTATTACTTTACGTTTGAATGTTACAAAATAAATCTCTAATGAATTTAATCTAAGAATCGACTTTTTGAGCCAACATATAGGTTTTTAGAAACTGGGTGATTGTTCAGCTTCCCACAGCCGTCATCACTCGCTCAGCGCGCATGTTTTTTTATGCGGACCAAAGTACTATATAATTATTTTCTACATCCGCCATGCAATTGTTAAACTAGTTCCTGTTTAAGTTCAGTTTCCATGGGTACCATAAATACTTTCATTATACATGGGCGGAACTTCAGCAATACGTTTATTCATTAAACCCAAATTTAACATTTCTCTGAATATCTAAATACTCGCATATGCAATACACTACTGGTATACAATAATTTCCTGATTAAAATTGATCTTCAAAGCGTTTCTTTATACGTCTCGATGGGTACCCCACAGTAGCGCTACGCACTAGTGACGTCACGCTATACAGATTATAAAACTTCGAACGAAAAGATGACCAACATGACGACGTAATAATATAATAATTATATGCATGACATTACGGACCTTCTTATTGATAAATCCATAAATGCTGAGACATTTTCTTTCTAATTTCACTACATATGTATAAACTCTGATTCAGAGAATTATGTTCGAAACTACAATGGAAGTCAGGGTCCTGTGTATAATTTAGTGACAACTACCGAAGTAGTGCCAAACATTTATGTACGCTTACATTTCTGTCTCAGAAATCCCCAACGAAAATTAATGATTCCACAGTATATAATATACTGTGGAATCATTAATTTTCGTTGGGGATTTAATTTCGTGGGTCGGCTCATCCACGAAATCAAACCCCCACGAATTAAAATGCAGGGATAAGGCTTTTTTTCCAAAAATCAAGATCCACGAATTTATGTCCCCACGAAATAGCCATTTTAGTAAAAACCACGAACATTGAGCCCAACGAAAATAAATGAAAATACGAGCGTACAGTAGCTTATAGACGTGACATAATCCATTTATGCCCCAGTCCCATCAAACTCGTTTATTTTACGTTATATACAATGTATACGTTTCACCCATTTTCCAAACCATCACATTCCTCTAAACAATCGCGAGCTAATCGAGTTTGTAATTGTAACTTAGTTAACATATTAAACAAAAAGAGTCAATCGTAGACCTATCATGAAAGAAACGTGTTTGAAATGGGAACGAAAGAAAACTCAACGTCATAACCACATGAGAAATCATCGACACATACCGTCGCCTTAGAATAATAATGAGCTAGCTCCATTTTTTACCATTTTGAGAAAAAGGCAAACAAACATTCAAAATGGACATAGCGCAAAAAGTGATTGAAAAATGTTTTAACGGTGGCTCCAAGGGCTAAAACAAGGGCACGAGGAGTAAGCTCTCTCACTCACTCACTCACTCACTCACTCTCTCTCTCTCTCTCTCTCTCTCTCTCTGGGTCGAATCCAACGATGTAAAAATCTCAAAGTCTTCAAAATGGTAGATAGCTCACTCATGATAAGATTCAGGCGACGATAGTGTTGTTCGTGTGCTGGTACGTTTCTAATAATTATTATGAGAAACTTGATGGTTTTGAAACTACAAAGTAGGTGAAACGTATAATAATAACATGGAATAAACGAGCTTGGTAGAGCTTAAGTATTACACCAAGCTCGGTCCATGCCCGGAGTGTACATATTTATAATAAACTCTGTATTTTTTTCCAGATGGTTTCCGTGTCAGCATTGTTCATTCAATGTATTGTTGTATTGGTAAGTACATTGCCCATTACTAGAACTCCATGTATTGTTTCTTTGTTTCTTTTCATCCCTATTTTTGGCTTCTGATAACTATTTTGTTTTTTTCCTTATGTACCACTATGAAGGTATTCTCAATTTATAATCTAAGCTAAATAAACATGGACTGTATTATAAATAATTACATTAAATATATGATTCTATTCTGTTTTATGTTTGTAAGATGTTATTTACTCACGCATGCAATTTATAGATAAATAAATAGATAGAAATGACGATGAGCCGTAATACTTAAGTCTAAATGAAGTATCTGTTCTGCTCTGTTATATAATGTTACATGTACATATATATTAAATGGCTTAAAATAATCATCACCATTTTTTATACGGCCTACCATTTTTTCCACATTTTTATGCCTTTCATACATATTCAGTGAATACAAACCAAACTTTACACAATTCAGATACGAACATAAAATTGCGTCATTTAGAACTCAGATATTAACATGACATAGTTTCAAAACATACTGTAGATACGTACGTATACATACTATAGATCCAATATAAGTAAGTTCTTTAAAATGATTGAAGTACTTTACAATTATCAAACATGGCGTTCAGAGGCATTCAAATGTGGTAGAATAGTATGATAATTCAATCATGTTGTTACACGATACTATTTTCTATTCTAGATTGCAAATGTTATTGCAGGCCCACAAAGCGGTAAGTACGCCATCATACCAGATTTAAATTAAAATAAATTATGTTGTCACTGTCGTAGTGGCTGTCTTTGTATGGAAGTCTTCGTAAAAGCACTTAAACTGTTAACACAGAATTATGGAGTATTTCATGATCAGCGACTATCAAAGTGCACGTTTTGTTATAATTTGGACCCCGGATTATCGCCGTTTTGATTGTTTGTAATTTTTATAATTTGGACACCGGAATATCGCCGTTTGAATTGTTTGTAATTGTTATAATTTGGACACCTGAATATCACCGTTTGAATTGTTTGTAATTGTTATAATTTGGACACCTGAATATCACCGTTTTGATTGTTTGTAATTTTTATAATTTGGACACCGGAATATCGCCTTTTCAATTGTTTGTAATTGTTATAATTTGGACACCGGAATATCGCCGTTTGAATTGTTTGTAATTGTTATAATTTGGACACCGGAATATCGCCGTTTGAATTGTTTGTAATTGTTATAATTTGGACACCGGAATATCACCGTTTGAATTGTTTGTAATTGTTATAATTTGGACACCGGAATATCACCGTTTAAATTGTTTGTAATTTTTATAAATTGGACACCGGAATATCACCGTTTTGATTGTTTGCAATTTTTATAATTTGGACACCGGAATATCGCCTTTTCAATTGTTTGTAATTGTTATAATTTGGACACCTGAATATCGCCGTTTGAATTGTTTGTAATTGTTATAATTTGGACACCGGAATATCGCCTTTTCAATTGTTTGTAATTGTTATAATTTGGACACCTGAATATCGCCTTTTCAATTGTTTGTAATTGTTATAATTTGGACACCTGAATATCACCGTTTTGATTGTTTGTAATTTTTATAATTTGGACATCGGAATATCGCCTTTTCAATTGTTTGTAATTGTTATAATTTGGACACCGGAATATCGCCGTTTGAATTGTTTGTAATTGTTATAATTTGGACACCGGAATATCGCCGTTTGAATTGTTTGTAATCTTTATAATTTGGACACCGGAATATCACCGTTTGAATTGTTTGTAATTGTTATAATTTGGACACCGGAATATCACCGTTTGAATTGTTTGTAATTGTTATAATTTGGACACCGGAATATCGCCGTTTGAATTGTTTGTAATTGTTATAATTTGGACACCGGAATATCGCCGTTTGAATTGTTTGTAATTGTTATAATTTGGACACCGGAATATCACCGTTTGAATTGTTTGTAATTGTTGAAATTTGGACACCGGAATATCACCGTTTGAATTGTTTGTAATTGTTATAATTTGGACACCGGAATATCGCCGTTTGAATTGTTTGTAATTGTTATAATTTGGACACCGGAATATCACCGTTTGAATGGTTATTAATTGTTATAATTTGGACACCGGAATATCACCGTTTGAATTGTTTGTAATTGTTATAATTTGGACACCTGAATATCACCGTTTGAATTGTTTGTAATTGTTATAATTTGGACACCGGAATATCACCGTTTGAATTGTTTGTAATTGTTATAATTTGGACACCGGAATATCACCGTTTGAATTGTTTGTAATTGTTGAAATTTGGACACCGGAATATCACCGTTTGAATTGTTTGTAATTGTTATAATTTGGACACCGGAATATCGCCGTTTGAATTGTTTGTAATCTTTATAATTTGGACATCGGAATATCTCCGTTTGAATTGTTTGTAATTGTTATAATTTGGACACCGGAATATCGCCGTTTGAATTGTTTGTAATTGTTATAATTTGGACACCGGAATATCGCCGTTTGAATTGTTTGTAATTGTTATAATTTGGACACCGGAATATCGCCGTTTGAATTGTTTGTAATTGTTATAATTTGGCACCGGAATATCGCCGTGTGAATTGTTTGTAATTGTTATAATTTGGACACCGGAATATCGCCGTTTGAATTGTTTGTAATTGTTATAATTTGGACACCGGAAAATCGCCGTTTGAATTGTTTGTAATTGTTATAATTTGGACACCGGAATATCGCCGTTTGAATTGTTTGTAATTGTTATAATTTGGACACCGGAATATCGCCGTTTGAATTGTTTGTAATTGTTATAATTTGGACACCGGAATATCGCCGTTTGAATTGTTTGTAATTGTTATAATTTGGCACCGGAATATCGCCGTTTGAATTGTTTGTAATTGTTATAATTTGGACACCGGAATATCGCCGTTTGAATTGTTTGTAATTGTTATAATTTGGACACCGGAATATCGCCGTTTGAATTGTTTGTAATTGTTATAATTTGGACACCGGAATATTGCCGTTTGAATTGTTTGTAATCTTTATAATTTGGACACCGGAATATCACCGTTTGAATTGTTTGTAATCTTTATAATTTGGACACCGGAATATCGCCGTTTGAATTGTTTGTAATTTTTAAAATTTGGACCCCGGAATATTGCCGTTTGAATTGTTTGTAATTGTTATAATTTGGACACCGGAATATCGCCGTTTGAATTGTTTATAATTATTATAATTTGGACACCGGAATATCACCGTTTGAATTGTTTGTAATTGTTATAATTTGGACACCTGAATATCGCCGTTTGAATTGTTTGTAATTTTTATAATTTGGACACCGGAATATCACCGTTATATCTATCCGGTAGACGGAGTTACGGTTAACTGGTGTCATCGCCCTGCTAGTGTCTTTTAGCGATTCCCATGTATATAGTAGCGAAGCGTACTATGAATGAAACTTTTATGCGGATGAATACTGAATTATTAAACTCAATATTTTTACAGTTGGAAATGCCATTACAATGTAATTATTCAAAATGAACATAATCCTGCAATATATCCAAATTGTATCATAACTGCAATCGGTAGAGTTATACAACCGATGGTAGTATTTTTTCAACGCGAATGTATGGCGTCACGTTTTTGTCAAAACAAAACTGGGTGTATAACTATAGAAGCACTCGCTTCGCTTTTGCTTCTAAAAAATGTATGTCTTGTACATTATTTTCCAGTGCAATACGATGTCACTATCACTGGTAATATAATAGTCTTTGACATGACCATTTTCCAAAATGACGGTCAGGTTAATGCAGTTGAGGTTATCGATGAAACTACGGGCCTGGCAGGTTGTGCGTATGTATCGTTGTAAAACTTCACGTTTTTAATGAATTGAGTACATTTGTACTTACCATTTACTAGTAATACACGATTTTTATTATGAATTCAATATTGCCATGATGTAAAGAAGCAGACCAATAGAAATGGACAAATAAACGCAATAAAATGATAAAAATATAAAAATAAGATAATGATAAAATGATAGATAAAAGCCACATTAGCTTTTTAAACTTAGTAATACAGAACAATAGATGTAATGATAGTAGAATGTAAGATATATATTTTATTTGCTCTGAAACATATTTACACAATGCCTTTCTTTAGCCAAATCTCGTAGAAATGTTGTCAGACGCTTTTTCTTATTTTTTTCAACATCATTAAAAAAAATACTGTGCTATATTCTTATACGTATGCACTTAGCGATTAGAAAAAGAAAATTTCGGAATGTTTTTATTGAGAATAAAAGTCAATTTCACTGATTTGACATCTTTCTAGGTAAAATAAGACTCATGTACTTTTGTACGTTTTAATGCTGTTCATGTAACCTAGAACTACGACTAGACCTTTTGTTCGGTTTTTATGTTTTTCACATTCTAGCTATAGTAACCTAAAACTTGTACGTTTGTACGTTTTAATGATGTTCATATTTCCTAGAACTAATCCTAGAGCTCGTGTACTTTTGTACGTTTTATATTAATTACATGGAGCGTTAATCCTAATACAAACAAAAGAAATTAAATGACAGTTCACTCTGGCTATGAACACAACGCCAACGTCCTTCTTATGTATCTTCATGAAGCAGTTAGATACGTCGAAAAAAATAAATGAAATATTTCATGATTATTTAGATTTACAACTGGTGATGGTTCATTGACGGCTGTGGCAGTGAGTGGTGATGATGCACGTCGTATTAGTTTCACAATTGATGATTCAGGTATACTTACAGAAACTGTTTCCGGAGACACCTGTCCTCTCAAGGTAAGTTTCTTCCGTTAAAAGTTAGATTGGTTCAGTCAGGCCCGAAAAGCTATTGCAGTCATGTGTCGTCCGTCGGTCAACGTTTCCTTAAAATCGTGTTAGCTAAATATAAGGGTATAACTGGAAACGACAGACTTACCGTTTTAAAACGATATTCGTAGACAAGATTTTGAAACTACCGATCACGTACACATCGTAACCATTTTTGAAATTACGAATACAAATCCGGGTAGTCTTATGCTAGTAAATGGGATCTACAAGAATTAAGATACAGTTGTACCGATTCGGTTGTGATCTTACTTGATATATAAAATACATTGGCAGAAAGCACGCGGCACTGGTCCAGTGGTTGATGTATTTGTAACCTGACGATCCGCGTTCGAATACCGGTCCCGGCAGGTCATTCCCTTGTAAGAAAATTTGACAAAAAAGTAATTTCTTTCTTCATACATGTATATGGACAAGTTGTCAGTTCCTTGTTGAAATATTGGATTGTTTTTCTTCAGCTCACACCTGATCCATATTTATTTTAAGAAAATATTCTTTAAGAGATTGTGATTGAAAGTTTCACCAGAACGAAAAGTCATACACCTGTATAGTCAAACCTGTGTTAATGGTCACCTCTGAATTATGGTAAAGGCCATCCTACGATTAAAGGTCATTCTTTTAAAAACCGTCAATGATTACTAGTATATGCAACAAAATTAACTCCAGGTAAAGGCAACCTGTCAATAAAGTTCACATTTCGTCTTTCAAATGGGTAGCCTTCGTTCACATGTATATACATGTACAGTGCGGCCTCTCCAAAGCAACATCTTTTGGGTGCAGCAAAATAATGTGAGGAAATTCTTGCTGTTGTTGAAAGCTAGTTTTTACTAAAAAGGGGGACGCCCTAGGAAGGTTGTACTGTATATACATTGAGCATGGTCATACTGATGTAAGGTTTGCGCTAACGTGTCAAATGTTCAAACTCGTGATGTTATGTACAGTTTTATATTTATTAATTATTTTTTTAAACCATTTCAGACAATTAATGCTGTCAACAATGAATTTGTATTTTACTTACGATCTTTAAACATGTCTGGTGAAATAGATGCGGCCAATGATCGGGAATTCGATATTATCGTAAGTGGTGCTAACAGAACAAACGTGAATAAGCAGGGAAAAACTAGTGCAAAGTATGATGTCATACATTATTAAAAAATATACAGTGCAACCTCTCCAGAGCGGCCCTCTCTTGAGCAGTTACCTCCCTTCAACAACAATATGATTATTTGCCCACTGGACGATTTAACTATTAATTTTACCTCTCTATAACAACATCCTCTCAACAACAACATACTTGTGCTACTCCCAAAGGATGTTGCTTTGTAGAGGTTGCACTGTACTTGTTTTCAGTTTTGAGAATACAATTTTCAAACACTTAAAGTGTATAAAGCTATATCTGACAAAAAATGCTACTTGAATTAAAAAAGTGCAAAGTAACATTATCATTTTTTAACCTTATAGAGTTTTCTAAAAATAGTTTGTAATTTAAGAAACACAATTGTAACAAGTTTTCCGGTACATTGTACACCAGTGTTTAACAGTTCGAACATTATTTGATTAATTCAAGTACCTACTGCTCGCTTATCAGAAAAAAAAGATGATTTTTTCTTAGGAAAGAGAAAAACTACGCATGATTTAATAATCGAAAATGTACATGTTTGATTTCGAATATTTCCAATTTGCAAGTTCAATATTTAAATTTAGATGCTTGGGTATAATTCTTACCACATATAAACGATGAAGCTTTGCATAGATCTACTTTAATAATCAAACATGCATGAAAAGAAATAAACGTATATCATTTGTGAGAATGTACGTGAGGGTATATGCGAAAGTGTATGTGAGAGTGTACGTGACGGTGTTTATGTGAGGATGTACATGTATATGAGGGTATATGTGAAGTTGTATATGTGAGAGTATATGTGTGAGTGCACGTGATGGTGTATGTAAGGGTATGTGCGGAAGTGTATGTAAGAGTCTAAAATGTGAGAATGTATATATTAGGGTGTATATGTGTGGATATGTGAGAGTATATGTGATAGTGTATATGAGGGTATATGTGAGAGTATATGTGATAGTGTATATGAGGGTATATGTGAGAGTGTATGTGATAGTGTATATGAGGGTATATGTGAGAGTGTATGTGATAGTGTATTTGAGGGTATATGTGAGAGTGTATGTGATAGTGTATATGAGGGTATATGTGAGAGTATATGTGATAGTGTATATGAGGGTATATGTGAGAGTATATGTGATAGTGTATATGAGGGTATATGTGAGAGTATATGTGATAGTGTATATGAGGGTATATGTGAGAGTATATGTGATAGTGTATTTGAAGGGTAATGAGAGGTTGTATGTGAGGGTGTTTGTCAGGTAGTATGTTAAGGTATGTACAAACTATGTCATTCGACTAATGAACACCTAATGGACATTTTAATGAATGATTTTATTTTAAGTTTTGTTGGACCAGTATTGCCAACAAAGACAACAGTTACACCAACAGATGTTACAACTGACTTGTTGCTTATAAACGGGGGAGCCTCTGTGTCATCATTAGATCTCGGTTTACCTGCTCAACTACGAGTCCAAATCGTTATCGATCCGTATGTAGGTAAGTGGTATTCATGACATCGTGTTAAACAGGGATGTGACCGAATACGCGAGCATTTTTTTAAACCGAATATTTGAATTCTGAGAACGAATATGAGCATTGCTTTGAAAAAAGAACGAAATTAATTTTAGGACAGAAATTTGGTCAAAATATATACGAAGATGTAAATACAGTGCAACCTCTCTTGAGCAACCACCTTCCTTTAACAATAACATGATTTTTCCCATCTACACGATATAACTACATGTATTAATATAACCCCTCTACAGTCACAGCATCTGGAAAACAACATTATTTTGCTTTTCCCAAAGGGCGATGCTTCGGAGATGCTGCACATTGACTAAGTAAACGTTTAAAATCTGCACAGCTATCTTGAGGGCATACAGTAGCCAGATGTCAGTCAGCGATCACATTGTATAGAGAATCACAGAAAATATCTTTGTGTAGATTCAGTTGAAAACTGACTAGGTGAATCGGCCGCCTTATGTGACTGAAAATTGTTTAAAAACGGCGTCATACCCAAATAAATAAATACTGTATTTTCATTTATTTTCGTCAGGCTCAATTTTCTAGTAAGTTTTTACTAAAATGGCTATTTCGTGGGGACATATTAAATTCGTGGACTTTGATATTTTAAAAGAAATGCATTATCTCCGCATTTGAATTCGTGGGGATTTAATTTCGTGGATGAGTCATGAAATCAACGAAATTAAATCCCCAACGAAAATTAATGATTTCACAGTAAATAAGTTGAATTATGGTTCCAGAATATCTTGATATCGTTGGTGCTAGAATAACAGACTGTTACGTTGATGACACTGGCGCTTTTGATAACCACAATCTAAACTTCATAGGAACAAATGGGTAAGTACACTAAATGGTTAAAACTATGTTAAATACTGTCATTAAAACAATTATTTTTTGGCACCGCGACAGTGAGAATGGACTTAGGAATGAAATGTTATTTAAAAAAAAAAACACGTGCATCATCACCCGTGATAGTATACCGGTTATTTGTCATCGGTAGGTTCCGGAACCAGCACCGCGAAATGAGAATGGGGCTCAAGATTATGAATATATAACATTGATAACCTTTGTTACAGTACTCGTATCACCATGCAGAGCCGAATGAAACGTTTCTGTTTACTTTCAGTTGCTGGCTACAAACAGACATGTATGACAACATGCACCTGGACAAGGGTTTCAATTTTGACTCGGCTACAGAGGTTTGATACTTGGCTTCTTGTTAACTGCTTAAATATTGTATAACAAATAATGCTCAAGTATCTATACGGTAGCACTTTTCTAATCCAAACTTGTTCGGACTGACAAAATGTTTGTACAATGAAGGTATTCGGATTAGAGAAGGTCCGGATTGCGAAGTATTTTAGTATTTAATAGACAACAAAAATCGGGACCAGCTAAAGTGTTCGGTTCAGAGATGATTCCGGATAAGAGAGGTTCTGATTAGAGAGGTTCGACTGTATAACCATACGGGGGGGGGCGACATCAATCGGAACTCCTCGGCGTTTGTCTAAAGAAAATGCCTCGGACATAATAGGCAAGCCGTCATATTGTTGTTGACGGGCTACGTACTTTACGTCATGGCGGACCCTGGGAATCGAACGATGGAAACAATCGACCTGTTTTTCTTTCAATGGGAACTTGATGCCCATTTTATCAATCGCGTACGATAAACACGTTTGAAAGTCTGTCATTCTGAGAGGGTTCTTGAAAACGAGTGCATGCCTAGAGTTGAAAAAGAAGTGACCGAAAACTACATACTACATGTATTAACCAAAACTTGTAACCCATCACTTACGTACGTACGAGGTGTATTCGTTAGTAACGGGAATGCTGGAGCAGTTACGACTAGGGCAACATGTCACTTAAAATACTATCGGAAGTTTTTAAATATTTAATTATGTGGATTATATTATAGAGGTTAATTGATAATTGACTAAGTTCGAACCCCGGGCGAGACTCACAACACTGTCTGTGACAAATTTGTCCGAAGATATTACATCCTATGTTAAATTGTCCTCCACCTCTGAATTATGTCGGGTAGCTTGGTAGTCGCTTGCGGATAGAATATGGTAAGTACTGGTTAAGGCCTAAATGAAATCCAAGGAAGGTGGTTATGATAACTGCTCGGCAAGTTATATGACTGAAATAATGTTAAGATCAACTATTGTCATATTCTACTGTAATTTGTTTTAGGCTACAGGTGCTTTAACGTTCATGGCTACCACTCCTCGTTTTGAAATGTCAGCTTTTGCCAATGCTTTGAATTCTCCTGACACGCTCCACTTCAAATGTTCCATTGAGTATTGTTTTTCATCTTCTGACACCTGTCATAGTGTAAGTACATTTTCTAATTAAGGTTTACAGACCCTAACTCCTTTTATTTCAAAATGGGTTGAATAGATTTTGGAAATGTTTATAATTTTATAGGTTTACATGATAGAAAATGATTTACCACGAAATTTAAAAAATAAATGTCGTTTGAGTTTTTTTTAACTTTTTCTGAGCAGATTGTGTGTACTTTCATGACACGATTCATGGCTTAATATTATTCGCCGTAGCGCTCATTGTTATCATAATTGGGTATAGTCCATATTTCCATATGAACTTACGGTCATAGATTCTACATGACTGAAGTATTAAACTAGTGAAAAACATCAACAATATAAACACAGAGAAGAAGTAAATGTAAGGATATTTACAAACAGAGATGAGAAAATAACTACAAGAATAGAAGCGGTAAGTACATATGCAATCCTAAGGTAAATGTATTATAGTAATCGAGGTAGGAGGCCCACATTTACTTTGATCGGCTCGACATTATTTCTCATCAGTCAATTTTTTTTTTTTTAAAGGAACATTGTGTTACCACCGTAATGAAGAAGAGAAGCATTCAGAAACCAGACTTGAAAGTTACGACGTCAGTCAACATAACTAGAAAAAACAGTAAGTTCCTTTTACTGTGGAATCAATATTTTTGTTGGTGACTTAATTTGGTGGTTTTCGTGGGTCGGTTTATCAACGAAATCAAATCCGCACGAATCTAAAAGCAGAGATGATTTGTTTTTAAAAATCAAAATCACGGATTTTATGTCCCCACGAAATAGTCATTTTAATAAAAAAACACGAAAATTGAGCCCAGCGAAGATAAATGAAAATACAGTATGTCAACTTTCAAATCCAAAGTATCGTTTGTTAAAATAAAATGCTTGACAACTCTTCTTCCAGTCACGTTGTTTTCCTGCAAACCAGAATCTCATAACCGCATTATTGGAACAGAGGTTTTGTAATACAAGGTCACCAATATCCAACCTCTCGCCTTCAGGGATAGGACAATTGTGTGTTGTCGTAAAAAGGTCATTTCTTATATAGGATGTAGCCATTGAAATTAATGAATGCAACCGAATAAGGTGGAATTTGAAACGAATGTCACGTCAATTAGTTTTTAACATTTAATATTACGGTGTAAACGTGTTCCAATTTGGAGCATGTAATGAGTATTTATCTTGTTGTCTGAAATAGCTGTATGAATAGTATCAGTCTGGGCTAAAAGAGTAAGAAAATACAGGTTTAACATACAATTGGGTAAGGGCAGTTTGAACGTATTGATTTGAGGTAAAGACATTTTGTAATGCCACCATACATAGTAAAGACTTCACTTCTCTGAAAATAATTCTTCGCTTGTTTTCAGACGATGCTTGTGACAAATGCTCGGAGTCTGTTCCTTTTATAGTATCAACAGCTTCCATTGGGTCTTTGGTTGCTATTGTCTGCGGGCTTATGTCATGCACGTTTATTGGAGCAGTACGTGCAGGAAAATCATCCCTGGTAAAACAACAGCGCCAATTGTCGGATTACTGCCGTACGACAGTTTCCAATCTATCGTCGAAATCTGATACTTTTTCGAGAAGTTCCAGGACTTCGGGAAGCATGCGAAAGTACTAAGTTGACGATTTTGGTGGTTACAAAACCACCTATGGATGTTCTTTGACTTAATGCTCTATATCAAGGCTTTATATAAAACACTGTTACGATTCACACACAATAACGGACCTGTTCCTTTCGCGCACTTTTTAGTCTGACAATACGATGTCTTAGAAGCTTTGATAAAGAAAAACAACAACACGGAATGATTACTAATCAACAAATATATATTAAGTAAAAGCCCTGAAAACCGGACTCCTTGAAAACCGGAATTCACTGAAAATCGAATAAATTTCCTAGACTCATTTTTTTCGGATTTTATTTGAAAGTTTAGTAATAATGTTAATACCGGAATTCTCAGTTTTAGGGATTTTACTGTTTATAGTAAGCAGAATGATAGTCTGGTTTTACATCTGTTGTAACCATGTACACTTAGTTCCACACATAGTTTTCTTAAATCTGACTTCTTGATAATATTGAACAACATCACCTTAATCCAGAAACCCCCCCCCCCCCACACACACAGTTAACTTCAAAAATGTCTGTGGAAAACCCCTGTCTTGGATGCTGTATTTGAAGATCGACAACTATCAACAAAGTTAAAGAAAATGTATAAAGAGAAATCTCGTTCGGAACCTATAATAATGTTTATAATGCACTTGCAAAGTGTACCAAGAACAACGGTTACATTTAACTTTTGCATTCTACTAAACTGGGCACTTACAATGTTATCTTTTTACGGATGTAAAATTATGGTGAACGTCGGTTGTCAATCTACGGGCTACGACATGTGTAAACGTTCTTTGGAACGGTTTGGTATTTGAGATGTATGAAGTCTATATCCGACAATAAATGCTACATAAATTCTAAAAAGTGTAAAACATTGTTTTCATAACCTTATAGTGTTTCTTCAAAAGAGTTTTAATAAAAAAAACTGTCTCTGTTATTTTACAAACATGACTGTTACAAGTCATCAGAATATCTTTATTCCGCTGTTTAACCCTGCTCGCTTTCGGCTTGTATAATAAATCCAGTGTGTTGTTTATCTATACACCAACAAGGATTTAGTAGATTATATTACATATGAGTGTTTCTAAAGTGTAACTAAACATGTTATTTGCTTATGTTTATGTAATTGAAATGAAGACAAATATACCAATGAATACTGTAGACTATCTACTGTTCACCATTATTAGTCGCATGTGCACCGTTCAACTTTTACAATCAATGAACATAATCTGTTCTGATTATTTTGTTAGCAGGACTAAGTAGGCAGATTTAATTCTACGTCCTTAGCGTTATATTATGATAGTTTTCTTCATTACTGTAGCAGTTGGCGGATACCCTTGATATATGTAGTGGAGAGGAATCAGCCACCGTGGGTATCCAACGATGGACTGCGCCATCCGCATTGGAACACCAAAAGGTCAAATACATGTGCTTACGGCAACCTGTATAACGAAGATTATCGTATAAATTACGAAAGATATCGAATTTCACCGAAGTTAATATAAATGCATGCATTGACCATGGGAATATATAGCTTGGATAGTTTCATAAAATCGCAGTATATCTAATTCATGTTTACAAACATAAATAAACATCAAAATAAAATAGGAAGCTCGGGCTACACATAAAATAAAGATATTTTCAATACGGTGTTTACGAGATTAAGTTACGTAATTAACAATGCGTGACATATCATTATTTCTTAGTCTCTCAGCCAGCTAGTGTGCTTACAATGACACCTGATATTTAACCTAATAAAGAACCGGCGTATTGTTATGCAAATATTCTAGTCCGACAAGTTTCAAATAATATGTTTGTTGCTGCAATTTATATAATATGTCACAATATAGATTTTATTTGCAGCAATACAAGCATCTAATAGAAAATAATCACTCTTAATGTACAATGCAACCACTCCAAAGCAACACCCTTTGGGAGAAGTAAGATTATGCTGTTGTTGAAGGGAGGTTGTTGCTCAAGAGAAGGCCGCTCTGGAAAGGTTTTGCTGCACAAACAAAAGCAAAATTAACAAACGTCTTTTCAATATTATTACGATTTTATACAAAAATATACCACGTACAAATGCATTAATATTTATACTATTACATACAAAAATTCTTTTTGAAAATAATTTTGCAACCTGTTGCCTTGAAGATATTTCGGTTTTACTAATAGATTGATTAACATGATACCCGTTATTTACTTACGATGATCATTTAAAAAAGCATGCCTTGCAATTGTTTACGCAGTGATCTATTAACTTCCCTATGGAGGTCGTATGGTCTATTGTATGAATTGTGCGTGTTATCAATATTTCAAATGTCTACTGGCGAAATAAAAGCGCCACAAGTACATTTACAGCGAGCACATGTGACACGCACAAGGTTGTAACACGTAAATAAATGTCAATTTGCGGTGAACGAGATCTTTTATCCAAGTCACGAGTTGAACAAAAAGGTGACAAAACAAAATTTGGGATAAACGTACGAAATTAGTCATTTATACCGAACTTGAACTTTTCTTAAGTTTAGTTCAGTTGCTTGTAATTCGATCGCTAATTGACTTAGACTTTCAGCCACATTAATATTGAAAAAACATTTTTTTATGTCAGTTTGGTAACAACTGGGCCCGTCGTACGAAATTGTAGTACAATATGTACAATCTTCTCTAAGTAAATACTTGCTTGTCAAACTTTGTTTGTCATTCTTTTGCAATAGATGGATGCATCTGCACTCTGTGTGATAGATCTGTGCAAACCCGGATGAAAAAATATTCCGGAAGCGATGATTCCATTGGCCGAGCCCCATGTGACAATATTTGAACCTTGATATAGTGTTTTGACAAATAAGAATTTTCATGCAACTGCGCAGTTGTAATAAATTTAAAAAATCATATTTTTGCACATTGTGTTAATAGTTCTTTGCAAACCCGGATGAAAAATACTATTGGAGCGTTGATTCCATTGGCCGAGCCCCATTTAACAACAGTTGAACCTTGATGTAGTTTTTTTGATAAATAAAAATGCGATTGCGCAGTTGCAGTGCATTCCGTAAAATCAGTTATTCAAAGCAAGATGTTATTATGTAACCGAGGTTGTAATTGTTCATATTAAGCATTTATACGGTTTAAAAATGTGGACTTGTTTATTATTCTTGGTAATTTTGCAAATTGCAAATCAGTGAGTACATTTTATATCATTTTTAAATTAATTATAATCATAAAATTCGCTTGTAAAAGAAATTTTCAGAGACACTTTAGTCAAGTCATACTTCAGTCTAGCATAATTTTTAGCGCTCTTGGTGACTTGGTTATCAGTTTTAAAACTCAAATTCAATAATTCGTTAATCTAATATAAACACATATTGCACGTAAATGGCTTTGAAGTTAAATATTGCACGTAAATAACTTTGATAAGTATCCCAGTTTTCGAGATATTTGACTGCAAAGGTATTTCGGCCACAGTAATACTCCACAGACCTATAACAAAATAAAAAATCTGACACACGGCTCCAAGCATCTAACCTTATACTACAAAATGCCGAAAACCGTTTTGAACATACATCTTGAAACACACCAGCTATTCATGTACAAAACTACACCCATTAGCAAATTCGAATTTGGGTAAATCGCATGATAATTAATCTTTGTAAATAATTAAAACATATTATTTTACGTTCTTTTTAGCGTATCTAGGCAGTCGCGATGCTTTAAAGAATATAGCTTTACATTGATTGCATTTAAAGCTAAATGAAATGAAGTTTTTTTTTTGAAATATTTAGATACCTCCAGTCGTTGGTAACAGACCGTAAAAAATACAATTACAAAATATGTGTTCATTTACAGACCAACGGACGCCGGATACTGTTCCTTGGCTCAGTCTTGTACCAAAACATGCAGCACACGCTCAAAGCATTACACAGCTTGTGGGTTGTTTAACTGGGAAAGATGCAGCAAATACAAGTAAATCATTTCATATTTTGTACATGTAATACTACAATCGTAACTACTCGGGCGTTGTCTGAACTGAGAAATACACCTCGTACATAAGTGTTAATTAGGTTACAAATTTTGTTTAGCGATTTCCGGTCACTACTTTTTCAACTGTACTCATATTCAAGCCTCATTCTCAGAATTGCGGACTTTCAAATGTGTACTCGTATATTGATCGCAATTGTAAAGCTGGTATCAATTTCCCATTGAAAGAGAAACAGGTTGTATCCATCGTAGGAATCTCAGGGTGCACCATGATAGTAGGTAGCCCGTGAACAATAACAGCAACTTTCAACTTCAACTTTACTTTATTCAAACCATAATCATACAAATAATACACTGGTATATAAATAAATAGTATATAAACAATGTACATGATGAGAAAAAAATAGCGTCCTGTCTATTACGTCCGAGGTACTTTTCTTTAGATAAACGCCGATGAGTTCCGATTGGTAAGATTAATTACTTTTATCTGTGCCGTTATGGTCCAAGACACCCGGTGTAAGCTTAAACGTCCTTCATATTTGTCTCAGGTGGAGAAATGTGAGTACAAGAATAACAGAACTAATCATTAATGATATTTTCAATATAACAAATTTGAACTAAACAAAAATAAATCATGGTGAACATATGCTGCATATCAGTATACAAGTAGACCCGCATTGAATTAGAACTCACAACAGTGATGTGCTTGTATTTACAAGTCAGAGACTATAATCAATGTGCCTTGTAAGCTATACATTTTTTTTTCAATAAATGCCTAATAAATGAATATAAAGTCCATTGAAAGGAGAGGCCACTGGAGTTTGTATTGATTTTGTGTGTGTGTGTGTGTGCGTGCGTGCGTGCGTGCGTGCGTGTGTGCGTGCGTGCGTGTGTGTGCCCCCTTTTGTTCTCTGGTGAATTTCATCTTACAACCGTCTACCATATAACTCTATTTAATTCTATAAAATAATAGCATAGATAGTAAGAACACGTTCAAATGAGAGGCCATGAAAAAACAAATCAGATTTCTGTTCTGTATCAATACTACAGGAAGATGAATAAATCACAAATAACGACATGATTCCGGTTGATGAATATTGACCTGATTCTATACATGTATTTGAATTGGGAAATTTCGAAATTTCCTTTAGGTATCGTCTTAACACTTAACACTTATGCTATACGATGGATCTGGCTTCAATCCAAACAAAATTTAGTTATTAATATATCATACATGTATAATACTATTGAACTCTTTAGAACCAGATACTACAGCTGTGCCAACACCTGTTACAGGCGAGGATGTTGTAGTGGTTACACCGGCCCTTATTGTGATTCACGTGAGTAATATTTCTGTTCATTAGTACCCTATTATAAACAAAGTGTATATGATATTTTAGATATGACTTTCTTATTTAAATTCATTCTTTTATTTGCATAATCGTGTTCAGAACGGACATTTCTTCGAAAGGACATTTGTTTTTGTTTTTCATTTGTACCCAACAAGAACCCTGAAGTTCCAAAGAAGACAGACGGAATGAATAGAATTTACCTCTACCTATTGTTCCCTGCATAGTCACTCGATTCCGTGATTTTTATACGTTTACAGACGTTCTTTTGCAATTTCACCCATCAAACAATGCAAATCTGTCGACAGAAAAATCTTCAATTTTTCCCTTATTGTGTGTATAAAATACACCAAGGTAGTAAACTCGCCATCTTTTCGTTTGACGGTAGTGACGAAAATAAGCGTGGGTCCAGGCTTTCCTTCTAAAAGCTGCCAAAACGTTTAAAGTTGGGGCACACTACAACGAAAGCAAGGTTCCCGGAAAGAACGTGCAGATTAGAAGGAAAGCCGGGACCCACGCTTATTTTCGTCACTACCGTCAAACGAAAAGATGGCGAGTTTACAAATTGGTATTTTTATACACACAATAAGGAAAAATTGAAGATTTTTCTTTCGACAGATTTGCATTGTTTGATGGGTGAAATTGCAAAAGAACGTCTGTAAACGTATAAAAATCGCGGGATCGAGTGACTATGGTATAATCTTGTACACATATACACGGATTAAAAGGAGGTGATACTAATGAAACAAACCAAATATTACTGATTAACTTGAGACCAAAGCCTTTTAGGTCGAATTCATAAAATACAGCTCAAACCAAAAGTAATGGTGCCGTAGAGCCCTGAATAAAATTGAAATTTATCCTATATGCCGACTTTTTCTACGTCTTTGTATTGGAACAATGACGTTATCCAAAAACAAACACTAGAGAAGTGAATTTCTGCCAACCATACCCTTGGTATGTCGTCAACAAGAATATTTGGCATTGGTCTACAAGACACTCATTGGACTCGGCCCGCTCGGCCTTATTAAAGTCCAATAATCATATAAATTTATCGGTCGTAATAGTTTCTATTTGTCCTATAACGGAGGAATCCGGTGTCTTTTCATCCAGTGCGTACTTCATAGCAAAAAAAAAATGTTTCCAACACCACTACCGTATTTTTTTCAATATCATTGAAAAAAAAACTAATTATAGAATAGCTGTGTTTCCCCGCAGTCATATTACGCACACGGCATGAAGTGACGTCACGCGCTCTATATATTTCAAGTTTATAAATGCAAAATTCACAGCGAAATGAGTGTTTTTAGAAGAAAAAGGGCTTGTTTCGTCGGTAATAATTATTTTAGGATAATATCAGCAGTTGTTTGTTTTTTGCATATATTTTTATAGCAAAAGGCTAATGGGACTTTAAGTATTACGAGGTCGTCAAGAATAAGAAGCAACTGAATATTTCAAAACAAAATTTAGTTGAATTTCCTGTAGAGTAAGCAATATAATTATAGTGTTTTGGCTTACTTGCGAACTTTTGCTTAGTGTAACTTGATTGGTCTTCAGGAGGTAAATTGAATATACATATATATAGGGCCTACTAGTATATATAATCTGAATTCTATCACATTTCGGAAAAAACAGCTGTGTGCTTTGGATCGACTAGTTGCCCAAACAATGGCATATGTATGTCGCCAGACAGCTGTCAATGCATTGCTGGATTCTCTGAACCTGATTGCGCAGGTAAGTGCGAAAACATGATATGTTTGTAAATAATGCCATTAATCAACAGTCCTATATTACATTTAAATTTAAAAAAAAAAATTAGATAATTACGCACATCACTACAATGTATTATCACGAATATTCAAATGTTATTTCTCAGTTGATGTGTGGAAAGAAATCGGCAGCACATGGGTTTAATGCACTATCTGCAAAATTTGGCTGGACGAGGTCTGAAATTCGCGCCCCACATCTCTTGGGAAGAAATCACTAAATCTCGCTTTCATATGATATTGACTCTTTAACACTGTTTGTTTTCAACTTAGTGCAGTAAATTTGCATTACGATTTACATGGCTAGACATACTTGTCATTTCAGTGATATTTTGAAAGGCGAAATGTTTGCCTTAGCGTTTCCACAGGTTTTGGGTCAGTTAGTGTTTTTATTTCAATCATATTCTTGGTCAGTGTCATCGCACAATATTTAAGATTAGTTCAAAATCCACACACCAATAAACAATTTCACAAAACATTTTCATGTTAGCTTCATTGCTTATTTAAGATATAGACGAGTGTAAATCTACTGCTCATGGATGCGAACATGAATGTGTGAATACGCTTGGTTCGTACAAATGTGCGTGCCAGACTGGCTTTATGTTGGATTCAGATCTAAGATCTTGCTTTGGTTTGTAACACTATTTATCCTTGTTTACTTTCGTCTTGTATATATTAATAATCTTCTCGTTTTATATTATAAATTACACCAATTAAGTTCAGGGTGTGCTTTAATTTTTTTCAATTAAAATTAATATTCGGTACATTTAGCATTATATGTAGTAACCGTCAAAATATCTAATTGTAATAAAGTATCAAAAATGCATTTCTATAATTGTAAGATATTATGTCGACGTGCGTCTACAAGTGTTTGTGACTCGCCTCTGGTGTCGATTGGTTAAGGTCACTGATTTCAAACCAATGTAACCTCTCACTGATAGAGGGTCGTGGGTTCGAGTCTAGAGGATAGTAGTCTAGTACTGGTTCTTCGCAGGAACGATGGCTAGATGAACTGTCCACCTCATATAACTCTGACTATTGAAAAGGGGCGTAAAACTCGATATAAACAAACAAACAAAAACAAACATACTACAAGTGCTTGTCTATAGACTTAGTGATAATGTTTGTTTTGATGTAACCATTTCCTCGTTTACTCAAACTCCAAATGACTATTTTATGCATAAAAAGAATAGGACAATGTTGATACTGCTGATTATGAATGTAAAATACGCCCATTATTGACAAAAAAAAAACTGCGCAAAGGACACACCTATTCAGGAAGAAAATGTGAATGCCTTTGGATGAAGCATATTTGTTTCCGTCTAGCACATTACGATAAGAATATCAAATTTCTTTGCCAGTTTGAGTACAAAATACTGCTTAACATACCAATACTAAACAACCACTCAAGTATTGTTTAATTGATTATGAATGTTACTATACAAAATTAGCTTTGATGTGCATTTTTGATTTCAGATGTAAACGAGTGTTTAAATGACCCAGCACCATGTGATACACACTGCATCAACACCGTAGGATCTTATTATTGTACATGTGATGAAGGCTACATTATTGATGAAAACAACACATGTCAGGGTAGGCCAGAACATTTCTTTCATATCAATTATTGTCGTCTCAGTCATGGTATCATGCTGATTGTATTCGTAATGAGTAACAGTTGTAATGTAACATGTAACATGCCAAATTGTCAATTGTTTGGTAATTGGTATACCAAACAAAAGCTCGCCAAATTGTAAAAAATATTTTTTATGTTACGATTTTCCAATAAGTATATAACAAGCACCGGGCGTTGTTCACCGTTGTGCAAGGTCTAGTGAGGTCCAATTTATTCTCCTATGTCAAATGAGTTTTGGGTCTGCATGCACTTTATGAAAGTAAAATTTATTGCCTTTTAGATAAGAACGAATGTCTATTTGAAAACCCGCCGTGTTCCCAGGGATGTCAAAATAATCCAGGATCATACCAGTGTATTTGCGACACTGGATTCTCACTTGACAATTTTGATGGAACAACCTGTCTAGGTAAGTACATTATCGTAACATGTCAAATACTGATACGGATGTTATAGAATTTTACATACACAAGAAGTGCGCATTGAAGAATAGCAGACTCACATTATTAAGTTGGCGTGGTCTTATTGTTTTACTCATGTAGATTTCAAGCAATGGATGGAAGGATTTCCTTTTAATAATCCAATAGCATAAGGTTTTCTTCTGAATAATTAATCCATCATGCTGAGAAATATAGGTCAAAAGTGAGCCCAGACATCTTTACGAAAAAAACATTGTATATTGTAGGAGCTTCGCTCCTAAAAACTGAATTCACACATTTTGAAAGAGAAGATATGACCGGTCAATTACATTTTACAAAGGCATCCATACACGTCGTTTACGTATTGGCTGGGAAAACGCTCTGAAATAAACATTAACTTCATAAACATTGCTTCTTAAAGCCTGAAAGAAGTTGCATTATTTCATTTCAGACATAGACGAGTGTTTAGAAGGTACAGCAACATGTGATACACACTGCTTGAACACTGAAGGTTCCTACAATTGTAGTTGTAACGAAGGGTATATTATTGATGATTACAATGCCTGTCAAGGTAGACCAGAACTGTTGTTGTTTTGCCACTTTTCCCCCAAGTTTCGTTTTATAATATACCGGTATTCTATATACATGTATATGTATATGCCATACTGTTAGTCAAGGTCGCATGTCCCCTTCCCTCTGGTCTCTCTATTGTTATTTGGCAACTTTTTTACTTGAGTCACAAGATCCGTCTTTATAGTAGGGTTGTATCTATACTACTGTTTTCATTATACATGGAACTTAACATCGAACAAAAACCCTTCAAACGGACATAAACACCATGTATAATTTATTTCAGATATCGATGAATGTAAGGAAGAAAATGCTTTTTGTAACCAGATGTGTGTGAATGAACCAGGCTCGTATCGTTGTGAATGTGATTCTGGTTATCGGTTAAGTTCTTCGTTCGGATGTGTGGGTATGTTTTACTACTTGTATATGCGACATTAGCTTTAAGATTGGAGAAAATCGTTATGGTCATCGAAAATAACTTTGCATAAAATTTGCTTTTATCATTTCAGGAATAGATACATTACAAAATTCATAGAAATTTCATGCGAATATTCATATGAAATGGTATAAGTGGTGAAATTTAAAAACAATATTCAGGGCAATGAAGAAGTCGGTAAATGATGTTAGTTGTAACACTTTCACAATACTCCTTAACATTAAAATGTGTATCATTTACGTTCAGATATTGATGAATGTGCTGAGGGTATTTCTGGTTGTACCGATGGCTGCACGAATGAAGGAGGAACATTTCAATGCTCGTGTCAAAGTGGTTTTATACTGTCCGAAAATAACAAAACATGCGAAGGTAGATAGACTAAGTATTATTCGTACTCAATACGTTTGCTTGTGTTACAAAAAAAACACAATGATAATAGTAAAAACGTATCATATATGCGTAATAAAGAGTATCGCAGTGTTGATTAAACAGTTATAGCTAGTCATCATAATTAAAAAAAGTCCTTTTTGGAGTAATGTAGTTCATCATGATGGTTCTCTTGTTTATCATAAAGATTTGCTGCTGACAATCATGAATTGAATTCCAAATGAACATAGTCGGGAACTTTATAAACTAATTGCATGCTTCATCTTTCAGTAGCAAGTCAGCAACATGAACTCTTTTGATAGTTAAATATTGTAGGAACTTTAAGGGTATATAGTCATGTGTTTAATTGTGTTGATTCTCTACAGAAATAGATGACTGCATTGGTGTAGTATGTAAACACGGTGGAACATGTATTGATGGTCTGAATATGTTCACATGCTCATGTGCATCTGGATACTCGGGTACATTGTGCGAAACAGGTACTTGACTGCATGCAATTAACAATTATGTTTAACTGTGTTAACAGAAGCGTTGTATCAAGTTTATAATTTTTATATTCTTTACAGACCAATTGTACGGTGATGTTAAAAACTGTTACAATACAATAATTGCTATGGAAATAATTAAAAGAACGGGTTCCGTCAGTTCGGATAAATTATTAACATTTTTATATTCAAAATCATTTCTGTGAAAATTGTAATTCACATACAAACATACGAGTCGCTTAATATCATGATGTATGAATAAATAAGGCAGGCGTTTTCAAATAGTTTTTCTTAGCCCTTATTAACGGACTGTTTTAAATACTTTGTTAATTGTGTTCTATGCAAAATCATTGTTGCATTACATATGAATATATTTGTTTAATAATAGATATATCGCTTAATTTATTGAAGATTTGTTTCTCAGTTTACGTTTATTTGTTTGGTAGAATGTAATACAACACTATCAATCTTTACTTCGAATCATGCTAACTTATAGACATAGACGAATGTTCCATTTTAAATGGTGGATGCCAGGACGATTGTACTAATACTAATGGGTCATACATGTGTAGCTGTTTTGATGACCGCATCCTTCAAGATGACGGAGTATCATGCAAGGGAGGTAATAAGAAACAATATGGTTACATAATAATTATATGGTAGAAACCATACATGTTTTCTGTTACAGTGAATAAAACGAAAATAGTAGATGCTTATTAGGTTTTTATTCGTGCGATTCTTTAACTTAGGTTGTTGTTTACTTTTTGTAGCGCAGCGTGTATTTAGACTTAGATTGAAAACAACACAATCAAATAACAAGTCATATAATATCAATAACATTCTGTCTGAATAATCGGTGAAATAAAAATTACTTTTTCCAGGTGCCGACGATGACAAAACTGTTTTTGAGAAATATTCTATCCTCTTGCAACTACTACCAAAACCTTGTTATGATGTTTTGCTCACACGATGCAGTGATGGTAAAGACATAGAAATCAGACTGGCTTCAACCACCGAGTGGTACTCCTTGCTTTCTGATCAAAATGTCTTCTACACTTTTGGTATTGTTTTCGTTAACGTGACCTCGACCCTTGTTCCTATTGCACTTCAAGGAATTGAAATCTCGATGACAGCAAATTCGTTTGAACTTCGCCATTCTGTACGATTCACATCCAACGATGGAAAACTTAAAGTCTCCAATTTGACCATGCCAGATTGTGAGGCATTTGTTCCAACGAGTTCTGATTTGTTTGACTTCACTAAGGCGGACTCATTTTCAAAGACTCAATTTCGGTCTCTCTTCCAACAACTTCCGAGTTGGATTCAATTTGAGAAGTCCAATCATTCTACTATCGCAGTTGAAGATATGAAAAGTGATCTCATATATGGACGTGACATTGATAATGTGGTGGAATGTTCTGGAGCGCCAGTTTTAAACAATCACCTATATTCGGTGTTCCGTTTCAATGCAGGGTTTTCTCTTGAAATATTTGGCGACGAAATACGTTTCCCACCATTACTACAATCTAGGAAATTCTGTATTATCGCAGATCTTTGTCAAAACACTGGTGGTACAGTATTTTTAATGATACCAGAAGAAAGTCGGGATCTGCTACTTGAATTAGAAATGTTTCAAACTCTCAAGAACGATTCGGATGTCAACATTAGACTACGAGGGATAGGGTTATCACTAACTGGGGGTATAGATGTTGGATACGACAAAGACTCAATGACTCTTTGGAATGGAGATCATATGTTTCAATATCCGTGAGGTCCTTGTTTGTCTTTGGTAATTACCCTGATCTAGTAGTTTATGATGAGCTGTTGTGATTATCTACCGAACAACGGTCGTTTCCATCTGTTCACTTTTATAAAAAACGTAGAATTCCTTTTGCTTATTGATTTGTCTAGCGTAAACAAGTTTGTTTTCATATTATCTAAAAGGCTCTGTTTGCTGCAGAAATGGATAACTCGTAAAAGTAAACTAACCTAGCAACTGTGCAATTTGTGTACCAGTAAGTCTCGCGTGTATTTTTCAACTTGATCAGTATAGTGACAGGTATCGATGTTTAGAGGTACCATAAAGGGTTTGATGGACCATACCATTAAATATAAGTGTACATATTTATTTGATGGACAGGTCATTACACAAAAACCATGTGTCGTTGAGATAGCGACTGTTGATAATATTATTAAGACCTATTTATGACCTTTGGTTTGTTCAACTAATGAAAACCCCCGTTTTGTTGGAATACATTGTACCTCGATTTTGAATAAAGTGAACAATGAAGTTGATATGCTATACAATATCGTTTTTCAGTGTTATCCAGTACGCAGACTTTTGGGTTGGTGGTCACATTGGATACAAAGCTCGTGATGTGGAATTCAGAGCGAATGGCGACTTGTATTTTAACATACCCAGTATCGAAACGGTACGCCATAGTATAATATAAAAACACTCATAATAACAATATACAACCCTAATGATAAAATAATTTTTTTTATTCATTTATTTCAGTACAATTAAGTCTAAAATATATTTTGACTATCGACCATTGAAATTCCTCTAATTGGTTCCGTCTTTTTGATAGTCATGCTTCTATATCGCGAGGCAATTGAGGTTGGGTCTGTTGAATCGAATTTCAAACGGAGTTATTGTGGACTACATGTGGTTCTTTAAGTATATTCAAGTGTTTTAGTATTTGTGTTGGGTAGTTTTTCTGCTTTTCTGCCTGTTGGACCATTAGGTTAGCATGAGTCACTTACTAAGTATAGTCTCTAGTTAACATCTTATCATGTGAATGTGGACATTACAGATGCTTACATCTTTGTTTCTGGACGAGTGGAATGGGCTATATCATTTGGACCACCTGATGATAGTTTTTCATTTTACACTATTTGGAACTGAGTTTGAAATCATGATACCATTGCCGATGATAGATTTCGAAGCATATTTTTCAGTAGGAGGTGAGGATAAATTCATTTTGAATACAACATTTATACTAATAAATGCTCGGTTCATACGCTTTTCATTACGATTGTTTTCTGTTTATTGTCGCAAAACAATAATTTTAACCTGTCATCTAAGGAGAACATGTCAACAAAAATGTCGAAAGTTCCTAACTTTCTCGGACGGTGGGTGTGACATATTCATTTTTTGTTTTGTAAAAATGTTGTATATTATATAATGTCTGTGTTTTCTATAAATTCGCGGAAGTTAGATAAATAGGTTCAGAGTTTAGATGGTCTTTATCAAATCATTTATACATGAAATTCTTTTATCAAATAGGTACCAATCGAAAATGGTGTGGTGAGGATGTCAATCCACCCGGTTTGTTCTTTTCACTTTTAATTGATATGAATCCATTCAGCAACATTCCAATATTAAAGGATTTATACACAAATGAACATCGAATATACGTTTTTATATCGAAAGGCCAAAGAGAACTTTCTTTGGACGTTGAATATATACGAAATGAAATAGTCAATGTCAGATCTATCGTAAATAGCACAATTAGCATACTTGAGACATCACTTGCTGAACTGGAATCAGAAGGAAACAACATGTCATCTTTAGTGTCTGAGAGCCTTGAAGAAAGTATTCATGCTTTCCAAGAAGTAGCCGACACAATACTGAAGTTACAAGATCTAGATGTCAATAGTATTTTATCTTCAGTGGAACAATTAGGACATGTGATATCTGATGTGAAATCTAAATTGAAGTCATACATCGGCAAAGTTGAACTAATCGCAAACGAAAGTATTAAAGCTTTAGTAGAATTAATAAAATCCGCAGTCGAACAAATACAGACAAATGTCACAGAAACATTAACTTACATAATTGATGCTCTCCTAAATAGAATAACGGACCGTACAGATTTCGGAATGATGTATACTTCAGATATTTCTTTATTTGGCTTGAGTTTTCGTAATGTTGATGTTGAATTTGTTGAGTCCGAAAGTAACTTATTTCAATGTACTCGTTTTGAAAAAATTGCTGAGTTTTTAAACGGTGAAGCAGGCTGGAGAATATTAATACGCATTCGTGACGGTCTTCAATTGGGTCCATTTCTTTCGATTAAAGGAGGATTCGCCATAGCTGGTGCGTTGTCGAAAGATATTTTAAAGGCGATATTTCAGGTCGAAGTATTTGCAAGCATGCTCGGAACAAGACATACAGCTGATCTATTTATTACTTCAAAACCTGGCTTGTATTTCTATCTAGAACGCAATGTTTGGGATACATTTTTGGCACAGATTGAAGTGTCAGCAGAACTTGATATGGACTGGTTTCAACTGACGTATGTACTTGAAGGTCGTTTTGTTGCGAACGCTAGACAAGAGCAACAAATTCAAACACGAAGCGATACATTTACGGACAGTTACCTAGATGCGCTCCTGAAGGCAACACAGATGAAATCAGAGGAGGCTCAAAATCGATTGAGTGCAGTGCAAAATAGTCTAACTCTAGCCCAAGAAGGCTTTACTAAAGCCCAAAAGTGGCTTAGCCAAAAACAGTCGGATATTCGAAAAGCAAACGATGCATTCGATAAAGCCATATCTTCTCTTGAAGCGGCCAAGCAGACACTAGAAGATGCAAAAGATCCGTTTGATGATGCCATAAGACGATTGAAAGATGCTCAAAAGGATGTTGATAATCTTTGTAAAATTCGCAACTGTCCTCGTATTTGTATACCCGGAATCCGATGCAAAACTTGTCACAAAAAAGTTTGGTGGGGAAGAATTTCATTACCATGTTGCTGGTTTGTAGGCTGTATGATTAGTTTTCCTGAACCATTTTGTTTAGTTGCTAATGCTATTTGCAGGGTGATTAGAGCTGCGGCATACGCAGTTTTGGAAATAACTGTAGCATTAGTACGAACAACAATGATAGCGTTTGACATCGCCCAGGCTGCAGTGACAGTTTCGCAGACTGTGGTAGATACATCACGAGTGGCCTTGAAAGTTGCTGAAGGAATTCTTGATATCGCTCAGGCAGGATTAGAGTACGCAAAAGTGATTTTGGAGGCAGCAAAAAATGCATTAGAAGCAGTTAAATTCATTATTGGAGCAGCGGCAAAACTTCTAGATCTAGTTATTGAATATGGAGTATCGAGTCTTTTGGACGTTAAGAACTGCCAATTTCGAGTTGAATTATCAACAAAAGACATCGCAGTGTTTGACATTTCTTGTGATGTGAACGCGTTTCGTCTAGGATGGCAAACCATATCGTTCACAATAAATTTTAGAAATGTGCTACAAAGTATTTGGCAGGCTGCTCGTACTGCCATTACAGAACTCCTGTCGACGCTCGGTAATGTAAGTGAAAGAAAGCGCAGACATTTTGAATTTGAAGCATCTTCTAAAATACATAGACTCTTAAGATTTGTGCGCCAAACAGATGCTTTTGAAACGCTTAATTTGAACGAAACCATTGATATTAGGCATGAGGCAAATATCTGTAACATGAGCGATGACTGTGCAGCGGAAGATCGCATTATGACTTACAAAGAAAAATGTGAAACTGTGACAAAATTTCAAAACTTTCTTAAAACTGCATTTCTGGCATTGCAGGATGTAATAACTGATTCAAAATCATATCTAGAAAACATTAATTTAGTTAAAGGTGAATTGTCGCAATATAATGCTTCTGAAACAATCACAAACATAACTACTGATGATGTCGGTATCAATAAAGAAAACGCCGCGGAGGAATACAACATGACATACGAGTTTATAAACAACGTAACAGAAGACACAAAATTGGCATTCGAAGATGACCCCATTTTTATGAAAATTAAAAGTGCCTCCAATACGTCTTTGCATTATATTGAATTAGAAAGTCAGGCTATTGAATCTGTTGATTTTGTAAACAATTGGTACACGGCTATGGACAATATGACGAAGGACTATTTCGAAGAAACTGAATGTAATGACTTTAGGGACTGCATGTTCTACGCGATTTCTTCATTCTATGAGCTTTATGAAGCGGAAGAATTTCCGAATGTGTCAGCAGTACGGGATTCTATTCTAAGCCTTGAAGGTATCATCATAGAATCCTTCCAGAATGAATCAACGTCAATTTCTGACACTGCAATTGCAATGGACAATGTTATTCATGGAGTTAATCAAATCATTGATTTGAATCCATTCTGTTCGACGGCACCAGTTATAAAAGACCACCCCGTAAACGTAACCGCACTAATTGGAACTAATGCCACATTCAATTGTTCGGCTGATGGGAATCCAGAACCTTCGTACTGGTGGTACATAGATGATATCGTTATACAAGGAGAAGGAGCTACGACTCTCATGGTGATAAACATATTAGAAACTGATAATGGTAGAAAGATAAATTGTGTGGCCGGAAACATTGTAGCTAACATTACGTCTTCATACGCATTTCTGCAGACAGCCGATTCTGGTTAGTATGATCGCATAAAAATGTCACACACGATTTTGATTGTCTAAAGTGTATAAAGCAATATCTGACAGTTCTTCTATTGGCTGAATAATCATTTGTGATTCTGATCTTACCTAAGTACCTGAATTTTAATTTTTTAATGATGAATATTGGAAGTAATTTTTGATAAGCAGCTATTAATGAAAATGAGATGTTTGTATGCAAAAATTGTTGAATCTGACCATAGCTGTTCATATATGTATAACATATCATATTCATTTCATGTATAAAGATGTCGACGAGTGTGAGACCGGTGTCGTGAATTGTGAATATGATTGTTTGAACACTATTGGTTCATACACATGTATCTGTCCAGATGGGTTTAGCATAAATGAAAAAGATGAACGTAGCTGCTTAGGTAAGCTATCACATTTACAGTCCGTTGTTTTGTTTAACCGTATGACTTTACGACTTAACATATTCATTTTTAAATCGTGCGTTCCAGCTTGAATAAAAAAGCGAAGGAAACCAATGCCACTTCATAAATGGTTTTTATTAGGAATTTGTTATCTATTATAACACCGTTAGGTAGAAATCTTTTATGAATGTAAAGTTTTAACAAAATGCCATTGTTTGTTGATAAGTTTTTTTATATAAGTGATTACTAGCACTTTCTGTATATCGATTAAGTTCCTTATTATGTTAGAACATGTTATGATTACTATTAAATAGATATCGACGAATGCCAGGAGAATGTTGGACACGAAAGATGTGAACATATCTGCACAAATTACATAGGAGGATTTAGCTGCAGTTGCAACACAGGATACGAACTTAGTTCTAATGGTCATTCATGTAATGGTAAGTGCACTTTGTGTTGATTATTAAATTTGAGCATATTTTAAAGATATGTATTTCAAACTAACAGTGTACATGTTCCTGTATGTCCACGTAGTTATCATATATGGGGAAATCCCCGAGTCGGTAACGACGCGTTCATTTACTTATTTATCTTCCATTTATTTTCTAGAAATCAAATTGATAACCGAAAAAATGAATCTTATTGGGTTATATAATGGTAAGAATCTAAAGTATCGATGCCGGTTCTTGCGCCGGCAATGATGACAGAAAATAAACACATACATTGCTTGCTAGAAAATAAGGAGAAGACGAATAAGTAAATAAATATGTTGTACCGTCTCATAACATGGGCAATCGTTATCACTTTCAAAATTGGGAACTTAGTGTTTATAGTTTGTTTTGGGCTTACATGGGAGCAGTATACTTATGATTTGAGCAGCGCTAATTAAAAATTCTACCTACAAGTACAAAGTCATCTACTTGAAACGAATTGAAATCCCATTTTCTTATTTTGAATAATGGATAAATCCCCGCTTCGCGCCGACATCAATCATTTATAATCTTACCATCACATAACCACCGTAACCTGGAAAATGTTACCTAGCTAAAAATTAAGGGGAAGACGAAAAAGTAAATAAACTCGTCGTGGCCGTCTCGTGCCCCCCCCCCCGTATTAAAGATAACAAAACTGTTGTGTTTATGTTTACAAGATATCAACGAATGTGCCACCGAAAACGGGGAATGTGATTTCCAATGCGTTAACCTTGATGGATCATCTAAATGCATTTGCGATGTTGGATATGTGGGCAACGGTACTGTTGGTGAATGTACTGATGAGAACGAATGTGAAACAGACAATGGAGACTGCGAACAAACATGTACTAACACAGACGGTGCTTACAAATGCGAGTGTAGTATGGGATATGAATTAGCCAATGATGGTCACACTTGTAATGATATTGACGAGTGTGATGAAGACAATGCTGGATGTGAACATAGGTGTGTCAATACAGAAGGTGGATATAATTGCACTTGCTCTTCCGGGTATTACACTGAGGATGACCTTCACCAATGTTCTGACATAGACGAGTGCGAAGTAGACAACGGAGGTTGCCAACATCATTGTTCTAATAATGCCGGGTCATTTGAATGCAATTGTACGACAGGTTTTGAACTTATTGATGGTTTGCAGTGCGTCGATATTGATGAATGCATTTCCGAAATCGACACATGTGGCCATAACTGTGAAAATACAGTTGGATCGTTTTCCTGTTTTTGTGAGGATGGGTTTATTTTAGACGAGGATGAACTTGGCTGTCTAGATATAGATGAGTGCCTGACAGGCAATGGTGGCTGTGACCAACTCTGTATGAACACCAATGGTTCATTTGCATGTGCCTGTGCGAGTGGGTTCGGTTTGGACATCGACAAATTAAAATGTCATGATATCGATGAATGTAGTAACAACAACGGACAATGTGAACAGTTATGTCTAAATGAAAAGGGTTCTTTCCAGTGTGCTTGCAACGAAGGTTATTTGTTGGAGTCTGACAAGACACAGTGTACAGATGTGAATGAATGCGCTGATGATAACGGTGGTTGCAGTCATGTTTGCGAAAATACACCTGGCTCCTACCAGTGTCTATGTGAAATAGGTTCCTCTTGGAATGCTGACAATGGAGTTTGTGAAGATATTGATGAATGTTCCATTTATAATGGCGGTTGTCACCAGGAGTGTGTAAACACAATTGGGTCATTTCTATGCAGCTGTAAAGATAATTTTGTACTGGATCGCTCGAGATTTGTTTGTTTAGGTTCGTAAATTAGTTTTTATTTTTACTTTATTATTGAAACTATAAGAGCTGACACAATGTGTTTTTTTAGAAATAAGAATAGTATCCTCTTTTGTGATGACATAGTTTCTGAATACATTTTTATATATACCATTTATTGTCACATGAACAAAACCAGTTTTATTATAGTATTGATATTATTGTTAGCACAGTATATTTCAAGGGTTACATTTAGTATACAAAAATTGCAGCTCCTTCCAAGAAGTCTTTTCAGGCTTCGATTACCATTGATTATGTGTTTGTACTGGGCACAAGAACTAAACGATCGGAAACACTGACTGTAGGAACAGTTAAACAACCAGTAAGTATTTTGTTTATCATGACTACTAGTATACAATTGTAGTTTTATTTATTGTTCCATTTTAATGTATTAGGTAAAAATTATTCATTTTATATCTTATTCAATAGATCATAATTACTACCATGCATGTATTTATTTCAGCTTGAAGAATTTTACCATAAGTTCACTTCCAATAATGTTACCATTGTAGTCCAATCTATGAAGTAAGTGATATTATTTACGCTATACTATGTATATAATGTTTATAAGTAACTATGCTGAAAATATGTACAAAAGTTACAAACACGTATGAAGGTATGATATTTGCTTTATCGGTAATCAATGGAAAACTACAATTATGGTTAATTAGAAAATTACATTAATCGTTAATTATTTTGGTAATCGATGGAATGGAAAAGCATATTTATTGTAAGTTATGTTGGTAATCGAAGGAATGGAAAATTACATTTATCGTCAGTTATATTGGTAAATCGATGGCATGGAAAATCACATTTTTCGTTAGTTATATTGGTAATCGATGGAATGGAGAAACTATTTATTGTTAGTCATATTGTTGAGTTGTGTGCATACACTTTTCAGAACGACAATCAATAATACAGAGATAGACTATACTGTTGTTTATGATGTTTCTGATTCAACAAACCTGGTTCGTGCAACGTTGGCGCTTTCTTCTGGAACAAACTTAACGTTTAATACCATCGCTGCTGCCTCACGTTCATGTAAGCGCATTTGTACATTATTCCACATTCTTTATAACTTAATTAATTTCATATCAATTAAATGACTGATTTTTGAAAACCAGGATCATTTATTGAAGCAAGAATGATAATTCATGCAAACTTTGAAGAATAAATGTTTTAGTCATAACAAATAGATTATATTTTAGGTAATAGACTTATCTAAAGTGACATGAACAAAACTCTTGTTGTATTTCGGTTCATTCAAGTGAAACTATAATCATATAATTATAGTTATGCATAGTTTGACTTATTTATTGCTGTTATTCGGATTTCAAAACCTCATCTAAAATTTATGCGTTATACAGACCTGCCTGCAAACATCACGAACGAGTGTCATGTCTTCGAAACATACATGGAGGGATGTGACCAAGGTCAACGATGTGAAATTTCACCCGACGGTCCGACATGTTTGTGAGTTTTAAATGTGTCTTTTTATTGGTTTGCTGATGCATAATTTGTATTCTAATTTCGTGGTGAATGAAAATGTGTGAGTTTCATTCATTCGTTCATTGCAAATATCAAATAAAATATTTATTCGTCAGCATTTGTTTCGATAAAAATGTTGATGAATTAAAATTATTGACGTAATGTCACTTTTTGATACGGTACTATGGTTTAGCCCACACTTTGTTGTCCGTATCGAGTCGTTTATCGCCCACTTTATGTGTATGATACTGCATAGTATAAAATCTGCTTTTTTGCCGTGAGATAATATACAGACATATTGTACTGTTGTGTTCAGTAATAAACTAAAACTAATAAAGTTATTAAACATAATTTCAGGGATGACGCTGAAGCAACTTCTACCCGTAAGTAAATAACTTTATTTATCATACTGAATAGATGAATGTTTCAACCCTATACACACGTCTTATATTTCGTGGAGGCCGGACCTCTTCCGGGCCGGAACAGAAGTCCGGCTTTCTGACAATTCCGATTTTCTGAGAACTTTTGAAATACTCCGAAATAATGGGACTTGAAAAATTGTCCGAATTTCAGGGACTTCTGGTTTTCGAGTTTCTTTTACTGTACACGCCATGGTTGATTGGACGAATTGTTAGAACTAATGCGACGGGCGAATCCAGCAGTTATTAGCTCCCTGAGTTGAACAGTTAATAAACTATGTAAAACATGTTTATTGCCTTAAAATTACGACTAAGATGGATATTCAGCAAAGTTGCCACTGAGGTCTTGAATTATGGTGCTTTTTTAGCAAACAATAACAAAATAGACTTTATATGCTCTCTAAATTTAACTGTACCATCAAATCAATTTGGTAACCTTTTGTAAGTGTGGAGTTATTTCTCTTTTATCTTGCTCTGTCGTTTTTTCTTTCAGCTGACTATTTGGTGTATATCTTACCAGCGGTTGGTGCTTTTGGATTATGCGTAGCTGTGATGTTCGTTACAATTTTCGTATTAAGAATAAGGAAACTCAGACAAAAGAAAAAGAACAGGTTTCTATTGTTTACATCTGTCAGATTGTTAAGGAACCCACTCTGATGATAAAGGCGTGTTTCATTTTAACAACATTTTCAGTGACATACACCATACACAGTACACGTAACTAAGGCCAATTGTTTAGTTGTCTCTCATTCTGTAATTGCCTACTTTTCCTATAAACTGGTTCCCGTTGACTTGTCCGTACAAAGCCTTTGGTGCAATGCAGCAAAGAACGGGAATCACTTTACTCTTCCTAGTGGTGTGTGAATCATTGACTTTGAATGCTGAAAAATATTAACTGCGATAAGATTACCAAGTGATTCAGGATATTCCAGGTTACATGATACTCCTAGTTATTATAAATAGAGAAAGTCAAAGTGACGTTTTCCAGCATATATTCCCTATGAAAAGATAACTCTTGACGGTATTGATGTTTTACCTGTGTGTTAAACAAGTTATTTCACTTTACAATCTGAACTTTTATATTTCAGTTCATGAACTAAATATCTATTTTATGATAGAGGAGAAACCAAATTTCAGTATTAAACCAAATTTCTGTATTGATATCCATATTAGAGCGGAAATAATACATACTAGAGGTAGTCAGTCAAAATGAACCAGAATTTGACGCGTCTGCTTAATATAAACAATGGTTACCATGTAAGAATTATTGCTGGTGTTAAAATAGTCTTACATTTTTCGAATGAATTTTATTTGCTGATTATTTATACATAACACAATCATCAAGTGGAGACCTTTTTTAAAAACGTATCTATCGTTTCAGGTATAGTCCGATTCACGAAAACGAAAGGTATGTTCGGAGATATTTCTTAAAATTTTGTATATTCTTAATCGCGTTGTATACAATAGAAAATTGTTATATGCCCCAAAATAGCCCCTTTCAATTTGTTTAATGCGTTTGCGTTCGTTACTTTGACATTAGGACAAGATTCAGTACAGACATTGATGTTAATTTCTTCAATACTAAAACATATTTACCTTCTGAACATAATGTTTTAGTGGTGTGATTTTACTTAGCCATATATCATTGTTGTCAAAATGTTTTACGTTCTGCTGATGTCTTATGTTTATAAAAGAGGCCAGCATAAAATAATATTAGAGGCTACATCCAATGCAGAAATTAGATGTTTGTATAATTCTGTTTTTTTTTTCAGGGTCACCAATCAAACATTAGAGTTCAGGACGAGAAAAATATATAATCCTGACATGGAGGGGAACAGTTATAAAGAGTTCAAAAACTGAAAAGGACGAACAAATAACTTAATTGAATATACTGTATATCACGTTTACTTTGTTACTTACATCATATATGTATACAGAAAAATCACATGCAGCTGTACATTAAAAACTATTGTATTTTGTCCAGTAAAAATCGTACTAATTGCTTGGCAATCAGAACATTTCAAAATTTCTTTGAACAATCATGTAAGAACTACTCTTTCTAAAGTGTACAGGAAAATCAAAATGATATAATGATACTGTTACATTTGTTTTCATTTTTATTACTGAGTTTAAAACAAGTATATAATCACTATGTGTATAGTACATGTATATACCTATAATTCATAATGTTATTTGTGTATGCTTATAAATAAAAATATCTGTGTACTGATGTGTCTAAATTAGTAACTAATTCTATTTTACCTTGTGATTAATTCATTTTTTAACCTTACTTATTCATTATTTTACCATGTTAATCCAATATATCTTTATTTAAATTCAATATTTTAACTCATAAATTCAACTGATCCAATATTCTAACTCATTAATTCAATATTTTTTATATTAGTTCCATATGTTTGCCTTACTGATCCAATATTCTAACTCATTGATTCAATATTTTTTATATTAGTTCCATATGTTTGCCTTACTGATCCAATATTTTAACTCATTAATTCAATATGTTTTATATTAGTTCCATATGTTTGCCTTACTGATCCAATATTCTAACTCATTAATTCAATATGTTTTTATATTAGTTCCATACATTTGCCTTACTGATTCAATATTTTAAGTCATTAATTCAATATTTTTTATATTAGTTCCATATGTTTGCCTTACTGATCCAATATTCTAACTCATTAATTCAATATTTTTTATATTAGTTCCATATGTTTGCCTTACTGATCCAATATTCTAACTCATTAATTCAATATTTTTTATATTAGTTCCATATGTTTGCCTTACTGATCCAATATTCTAACTCATTAATTCAATATTTTTTATATTAGTTCCATATGTTTGCCTTACTGATCCAATATTCTAACTCATTAATTCAATATTTTTTATATTAGTTCCATATGTTTGCCTTACTGATCCAATATTCTAACTCATTAATTCAATATTTTTTATATTAGTTCCATATGTTTGCCTTACTGATCCAATATTCTAACTCATTAATTCAATATTTTTTATATTAGTTCCATATGTTTGCCTTACTGATCCAATATTTTAACTCATTAATTCAATTAATTTTATACAATTTTATAATTCAATACTTCACCCGCTTCTATTTTTAGCATAATTTGTGTATATTCAGTGTATTCAAAGGAGTATCATTTTTTAAATTATGCTGTATTGTCTCATTTTTAATATTGTATAACATATTATGTACTTTTTAAAACTTAAAGGTCGTTTCGACGGTAATAATTATTTTGGAATAATATTAGCAGTAGCAGTTTTTGTTTAAAGCAATAAGCAAATGGGACTTTAAGTGGTTGATGATCTGTTTTACTGGGCCCAAACGTTCTTCGACTGGTTTTGAAGTTTAAACAGTTAAACATCTGACTCAAATGCAGACAATAACATGTTTTGATGATGATTTGAACTAGAACAAACACTAGGCTTATATAATCATCTGTAAATTCTATATTTTTCAATAGTGGCGTTTCTGAGTTTACATGTAATTATTTTTTGGAAAGTGTATTGTTGTGGATACCCGAAACAAAAAGCCATAGATCAAATGGAAGCCTGGTATCAAACAATATTGCATGCTGCTTTATCGCGAGTATTTACCATAACCATTTAATTATTATGTAGATACTAAGTAGATAGCCGTTTGATATACTGTGTTTTAAAAAAAAATGTCCCACCAGTGTTTTTACATAAATCTTAAACTTACTGGATTGATTGGCTAGAAAAAAATGTATTAGATAATAGTATGCACTAACATTGTAAATAAAATCTTTCCGCTCATGTATTTTTTGTGGTTTGTGATCATTTAAATTTGTAGTTGCACGAAATACTATTAAAAGTCTCGTACTTGCAGACGATTAACTAGTTGACTGATGGCTAGTACAAAAGTACATGTCTATATCCGAACTGATGAAACAGAACGATATGTATGGCAATAGTATCATAATAATTATGTGAGCAGCACAGAAATATGTCTTGAAATTGTAAAGAGAAATTTTCTTGTCTGAAACAGGTATATAGAATATCAGTCTGTGCTAAAATAGTAAGAAGGCTTAGTACAAAAATGGTATTTAAGCGTTAGGTGAGAGCATTTGGTGTGTATTGCTTTGATGTAAGTAATTTAGAAGACATGTCACCATACAAAGTAAAGACATCACTGAATTTCCGAAAACTTCTCAGACATTAATTCTTCGCTTGTTTTCAGACGATGCTTGTAATAAATGCTCAGATTCTATTCCCTTTATTGTATCAACAGTTTCTCTTGGGTCTTTGGTTGCTATTGTTTGTGAGTTTATGTCTACCACACTCATGGGAGCAATACGTGCAGGAAAATGATCCCTGTTATAACAACATCGCCAATGCTCTGATTGCTGTTGTACAACATCTATCAATCGATCGATGCAATCTGATACTTTTTTTGGGATGTTCCAGATCTACGAAAAATATAAATTGACGAATTTGGTGGTTGCAAGACCACGTACGGATGGTCATTTGACTTGACGCTCTAGATATTACTGCTTTATACAAAACAATGATATACGATTCACACGAAATAACGGACCTGTCCCTTTCGCGCGCTTTTTAGTATGACAATACATTGGCTTAGAAGTTTTGGTAAAGAAGAAAATCAGGGAAATTTACTTGACACTAGGCCCTAAGCGCCTGACAATGTCACTAGCAGTGTCTTTCAATGCTCCCCTGATGCCAAGCAACATTTGAGTATGGTTAAAAACATCTTCAGCAGAGGAATAAAAAATAAGGCTTTGAAATTTAAATTTTGGGATTTACACTAAATCTATTTCTGTAAGAATCTGCCGTATTCTATGCCACGAAGTGTTCTTTGAAATCATGTGGAGTTAGATCCTTTTTTTTACTTTGAAAACATGACAAAGAGATATTTGATAAATTCTTTTTACAAACTAGCCGCTAATATAGTTGTTTTCCCTGTAAAGGGTAGTTTAAATCTATTAGCCATTGACTATCTGACTTAAGATCATGTGACAATTCTTGTTCAATAGAAGATCTGTTTTTACCTGGTACAAGAATTGCAGAATCATCAGCATACGTATAAAAGTAATTTATTTCTTATTACTAAGGACATGTCATTAACAAATACTAAAAATGAAAGAGAACCAAAAGTAGAACTCTGGGGAACCCCACAGGTGACTTAAGCAGATGAAGATTAAAAGCTAGAAGTGTCTACAAACGGAATGAATACAAAATCAGATACAAGATACCATTAAGACCAACATTCCAGTCAAAACTATGACTGTTTACAAAGTTTTTTTACCTGGCTGTAGTTTTCTTCACAAGTTGTAACCTGTAATTTCCCTCTGAAAATTACTTTGAAATGATGCAATTTTTCCAAATTTCCCCCAAATTTCCTCAATTTACTCCTTAGAATTTTCATTCCCCAAATTTGTTTTATACGTCTTGTATTCATTTTAGTGTATCATGTAGCTAATATCAATACGAATTGATATTACTGGTCAAATAACATATACATGATGAGTTCGTTGCATCTTTTATCTATAAAACAATAGATATCAAAATATCAAACAAAAATCTTCAATATTTGAACAATACTCTGAATTCGCAAGAACAGTATTAAAAATAATTTCAAATAGTTTTGTTCGTCGTAAAACGTTTCTGGTCATTTCGGTCATCCATTCGACCCTTAGTTTTCCCCTTGACTCTACACTTCTTATTAAGTCACAGGAACGGAACATCCACTTTCTCACTTTTTATCTCACCTGATTGATCAGGTGAGCTTTTAGGATCGATGAATGTCCGGCGTCCGTCGTCCGTCCACAATTAGTTTGTATACACTCTAGCATCCACAGTTCTTAATTATTCGTAATTAGACTTGGTCACAATGAATATGGCCGCAATGTTTCTGCCAAGTTCGATTATGGGCAAAATCGGACAAGGACTTCAAGAGTTATGTGCCCTTGACTTAGAAGATTTGCTATATTTAGCTTGTTTACACTCTAGCGCCTTCATTTATTCACCAATCCTAATCATATTTACAATTAATGTGTATGTGTCCTGGACAGGTTTGATTATGAGCGAAATCGGACTAGGACTTCAAGAGTAATTGGTCATGACTTAGAAAATTTGCTATATTTTAGCTTGTTTACACTATAGCGCCTTCATTTATTCACCGATCCTAATCATATTTACAATGAATGTGTAGGACACGACGGTCTTGGACAAATTCGGTTATGGGTGAAATCGGACTACGACTTCAAGATTTATGGTTCCTTGGCATAGAAAATTTGCTATTTATCAGTTTGTTTACACTCCATCACCTTCAATTCTTCACCAATCCTGAACATATTTACAGTAAATGTGTATAACCTAAAGGTCTTTGGTAAGTTTGATTATGGGTGGAATTGCACTAGTACTTGTAGAGCTATGGGTCCTTGACTTAGAAAACTTACTACGTTTTAGCTGTCTACAGTATTATAACACCTTCATTGTTGATTTTGATCAAAATCTATGTAAAAACAGGTTATATGAGATGAAAACTATATTACCTGGTCATTAATTTATTATAGTTTCTTTGTTCTCAGGTGAGCGATCTAGGGCCATATTGGCCCTCTTGTTTACCGTAGCAGATGCTTTCAAGAGTCAATCAGTCCTACCTACCATAATTGTTTACAGCATTTATCCTGAAACAAACAGTTATTTAGTCCTTAATTAATCAATAATTAATCGTTTTACCATATGTTATTTTTCTTTTGTGTTGTATATAGTTTCTGAATATATATTTCGATCCATTACGCGTTTAATGTCATTGAACAATATGAATAAACAACACCAAAGATAATTTAGGTTGTGTTTTGAATTTACGTTTAATTACTTCGTTTTGCTTAGTTATAGACAGCTATCGAATGCACTTGAAGTAGCGTCCTGATTTTGTGTCTGACGAATTGAAATTGTTCTTATGATGTATGTGATTTATTGTTTATTATTACTGATAAAATTAGATTGATATATGCTGTAAATGAAGATACCCTTCAGACTGTCACTTGCGTTTTTGAATAGCTGATAAGGCACCCCAATATATCTTTAGGTTAAATATATGGATTACGAACACACCGTTTATTATTTATATCAATCCGTTATCAACTCTGATAAAAAACGTTTTGTTTATAATCATTTGTTTGCTTTTGCTAACGGAGACACTGTAAATTCATTTTATGGTTACATTTGATCTTCACCAGATCCAGGAAGAAAGAAACAATGAAATTCATTGGTTTCTCTTAAATCTTATCAAATTGCAACATTACATCAGATTGAATTCGACCAAATACTTTCCATCGATCTGAAAATGTGGATGTGCATATTGCTGCTGACAATATTGCCCGTTTTCTGGTGGTATGTAAAATGTATTTATTATAATAACATTTCTAACACAGACTCAAATTCTAATCGTACCTAATCTAAAATTGAATATAATATTTTCATTTTGTAAATTTTAAAGACAATTTGAAGAAAAATGTGCAACTTCAAGACATCTTCAAGTTATAAATAATGTGTAGCTTATGGTGTATATTTGTGTGTTGTTTGGAAAACAACTAAAGAAAACGAATACATTGTTTATGCTTGCTACTTAGGGTTGACGTTTTAATCTGATTTTTTTTCTGCTAATGGAAATTGGTTACAAAGCATGGAAATAGAAATCAAAATCATTGTTTAATGATTTTTTACCTAGTTTGTTTGTATATGCTACAACTTCAATTCCCGGTCGCGGCAGGTCATACCCTTCCATGAAAATGTCGATTTCTTGTGGAAGAGAAAGTTAGTACTGGTTAGAATCCCGTCCAGGAAAACTTGTTAGGTGAATCAGACGCCGTATATAACTGAAAAAAAAAACACGTTGAAACACAAATAAACAAACTAACATCATTGCAATGTCAACTGAAGACCTACGGCCATGTATTCAGTTAAAAGCAATACCTAATTCAACACATTAATGAACAAATCAAGTCATTTCTATTTATTGTTTGCTTAATACAGTACGGTTCCAAATTTAGACGCGTAGAAATCTAAATAAAATGATTTTGCCAAGGTGGTTAACTTTGAAGTGACAACAGAAAATGGTGCAGAAGTGTCCGTTTAATAACATATCATTATAGCGAATTGATTTTTTTTCAAAGTTCTAAGAATGACATTGCACTGTTAATCCATTGTGGTGATGCCCAGTAGTGACGAATTGCATTTTAATGTGACCTACCGCAGTCTGTAAAGAGTGCAGCTTTATTGTTGTTCGGTACGAACACACATCTAATACCATTTCTCAACAGTCGGTCGATTTTAATTTTCCTGCATACCGAACAGATTCCACTAACCTTCCGCCTACGAACATAGTCCCATTTTTTTTCAATTCAATTGCACAAACACAAATTTAAATATTACGTGCATTCAAGTCAAAATCAGATAGCTAGCAAAATCTCAAACGACCAATACAAAACTGTTCTAAACAATTCTTGACAATCCTCTACCTCGGGTTACTTCATGTGCTGTATATGCTAATTAAGTCTGGTTCCTAGCTTCTATTGTAAACAAATAGAAGTCATCATTGAATTCATGGACAATACGATGATAACTGTGAGTCAACAAGATATCTCAAATAGTGGTTCGTCGGGAAATTATAATCGATTAATTTAATGCTTATATAACGTGTTAATTTTTCTTCGAGCATGTCTTCGTGTATGAGATATTACATTTTGCATAAGTTGAGTATACGAATGTGCAGGTAATGCAGACTATATATGCTAGTTGCTGAACTACTTTTGGTGATCAGATAGGAAACATAAATCAAAGTACAGAAATCACACGGAACGGGAACAACTTTAACAATTGCATGGCGGGTATACAGAAAAGCGTAGTGCTTTGGTCAAAATTCATGCGCGAACTATCGTTCGGTTTCCAAAACTCACCCTACAAATAAATTTAACTTTTGACTACTTTGTTGTTCCGAACCAGAGCTTTGATCAGTATAATGTTATCATGTGTTAATTCCATTCGATTTTGCATCCTTGCAGTAATGTAGATGGGAAATATTGTTCAGAATCATATTATTGTACAAAGCGATGTACGACTAAGGCAAAGTACACCACCAACTGTGGCTTTCTTTGGTTATCCAGATGCACTAGATACAGGTATTGTCATTTTACTTAGCAAAGTCAGCAAGCAAGTAGTATTTGATTCTGAAGTAAAAAAGTCGGAAGTTGGACATTCAGTTTGAGTTGAAAATTCTTCTGATTGAATTATTTAATTGGAATCTGTTTATTCTTCCTTTTTGTCTAAATCTGTTTATTCTTCCTTTTCGTCTAAATAGTAAAGGATAAATATGTCAGGTTCTGGACTTCGAACTTCCGACTTGGCGACTGAAAGGCCTATGCTTTATTAACTAAGTTACCGAAACCCTGCTAGCATAAGATAAACCTAATAGTTTATGTGGATGTTATTCTTTTAATTTCTACTAGATAATATTGTTTGACCTTAATGGTGACCACTTATGTTGCATAGGCAATGTGAGAATATCCAGAATGCGCCCGTTTAATAGAATATTAAATCAACTTTATTTCATATCTAGCTCACCATCAAATGTATTTTGCAACTTTTTCATAGAACTGCCTACAGAACTTGTTCAAATACGTGTTACAGACAAAAATGTTGTAGTGGCTACACAGGAAGTGGTTGTAAATCAGGTATGTAAAATCAACTTTCCAATGGTTTCTGATTGGTATCAGTCGCCTATCGTTACGTTAGTAACCAAGAGTACATGAATAACTATCGTCTTTTAGTTATTCACATTACCATAAAAGGTTTCCCTGAATAGTTTCGCATAAAGAAAATGTATGGAAACACGAGCATGTTTCCAAATCTTTTTAATACATATCGAGCCTGTATAAAACCTTTAGTTCATACATCCCCTTGAAGCAATCAGCAAACTTAATCAAAATTTATTATTCCTAAATTGGAAGATACGAGTATTTGTACTTTGGACAATGTTAACGAACACATTTATTTTAGCGATAGTGAGTGATAGAAATAATCATTAATCAAATTGATATGATTTAGGTACACACGTCTTATACCTAAATTATATCAATTGTTGTAATCAAAGTTGACTGCTGATATTTTTCTATGCCTTTCGTTTTGAAGATGTCAGTAAATTAATTTCGAAACAATTATCAGTGCGGATATGCTATTATTTCAAAGCTTGGTTCAAATAGATGCAGCATGTATTAATAAATAGACATAATGCATTGCTCAAACGCATGCTAAGAACCATAGTATACCATTATCGTTTGGAAATTACATTGTACTATAGATTTAAAGACAACCTTCCGTCAGTTATTTTCTTCACAAGCGCAGACTTCGTTTCACCATTTATGCTGTTTGTATTTCATAAAGCAATATGCTTTGGGTCGACCACCTGTCCGAATGGTGGAACATGCTTCTCTCCTGATAATTGCAGATGTCAGGCAGGATTTTTATCTCCAAAATGCACAGGTATGTCTGAATATAGAATTAGCAAACCAAGGCTTGCGTTTAAGTATTGTTTCATAGGAATCACATATTAAATTATAGCTTAGCGCATTCACTACATTTATGTTTTTATAACTATATTAAAATACAATGTTATATTTTTACACATACAGTAGTGCAGACCATAAAGTGTAACGAATATAAAATTTATAAGAAAGGTTTTGATGACAATCGTGATAGGTGTTTCGATGGAATAGTGTTCGAAATATCTCATTAAAATGATAAAGTGTTTGCAATCGTGTTGACTGCAACAAATATTATCATTATTAATTCAGACAAGGACGAATGTGGAACAAGGACACACGGATGCCAACACAATTGTGTCAACACATATGGTTCTTATGAGTGCACGTGTAGGGCAGGATACACCCTTAGCTCAGACTTGAAAACTTGCATTGGTTAGTACATGCATACTGATAGAAATAGTCATCGATTAGAAAAAACCTATTCATAATTACGTACTCTGATATGTAAAACCAGTTCAAACACAACGACAAATAGTTGAAAGGCAACAAAGCCACTAAGAACTTAATGCTCAGAACCCGTTTTTCTATTCTTACAACTTGCGACCTTTGCTTTGAACCCAAGCTATGCATAGAACAGTAACAACTCGCTATTCGAATGTTTTGTACAGTTGCCAGAGGTAATCCATATCTGCTACAATTCCTACTTTGGCAACAATTGATTTCGAATCCAGTGAGACTCGACCTCTCTGATTGATCATATTGTCCAGTTCCGATAGAAAATGCAAATGAGCTTACGATAGGCAAACGCATTAAATATGTGTGCTGCCATTGAAATTACATGACTTTTGAAGCATATTTAAATTAATGTTACAGATGTCAATGAATGCATATCGAATAATGGAGGGTGCTCACACAATTGTGTTAACACAGATGGTTCTTTCGAGTGTGGTTGCCGCGACGGTTATTACAGCAATGGATTTTCCTGCTTTGGCAAGATATTTCTTTTAAATAATGTAAACAAACATCATAATCAAAGGTCAACCTTTGAAAAAAGACAAAATGTAGTCGTTTTTGAAAGGCGACCTATTTTCGAAGACCATTGCGTTTAAGATACATGTAATCGGTGCCGGTTTTAAGGATATTCTTCATGAACAAGGTAGCCCAAATTTAGAGGTGATCAAAAACACATGTTTGACTGTATTCAAATATGTACATGTATATATGTATGTAATATTCAAAAACAGATACAAACTTTTTAGTCGTAAAAATTCATTCTACTTGAGATAATAGCACTAGTTATCAAACATTAACTAATCATTGAGCATCATAAGCATGTTGTTTGCCCCTCTTCTGAAACAATCGAGTGTATAAAGGACTTTCTTGATCAGTTTATAAATATTCAAGCACTTCCTTATATACTAGTACATTCATATAAACTGTCATCTGTATGAGCCATAAATGCATGAGTTCGGCCTCCCGGATCGTATATACATGTACGAGTATTTATCGTTCACAGACCGAGATGAATGTGATACAGGAACGTCAAGATGCTCACAACATTGTACAAACACTGAAGGGTCGTACAAGTGTTCATGTGATAACGGTTTTATGCTGGGCATTGACGGTTCTACTTGTCTAGGTAAATTTCTATAATCTATTATTTATCTACTTGAATTTGTTGCATGTTTGTGCGTCATGAAAGGTAATTTAGTCTGCTAAGATTAAAATGCTATTAATTTGTATTGACACTTCCGTTTAAGATAATAAATAATAAATTGACGATCCACATATCAGGCTAGAATTTACTATGTAAAAATGGCGTTGATTTTGATCTTGACTGATAAGCACGGAAGTACTCAAATGAAAATTTGAATGATTGCATTTGACGAAATTCTTTCAGTACACTTTAAATCAAGATCATAATTATTAAGTGTTGTTGGGAAATGCTCATTAAACGAGCACAACGCTTAGTTCGATGAGCTTTTAAAGCGTCGTTTTTATTTGTTCTTAGTTTTAAATAAATGTCAATTCCATACATAGTTGTCTCGATATGTCGATATCCCAAGGACAAATAATCGTTTCTTGACTTATTTCAAGCTTTAATTACCTTAAAAAGCTCGAGGAGTGCCACTTTGGATGTCGTAACTATGTGTCGATGAGCGCCGTGTTTTCTACACGTCGTTAAATTAGTAATAACTGCTCAAAGGGACAAAACATACAGTTATACCAAAAGTCACATTTAGTGGTTATGTCTCATGTATAAATCTTATTTTTTTCAAAATTCATGAAACTTTTATATAATTATTTTGTGAATAGAAAATACAATCGGCTTCTAAATAGAGGTGACATTGAGCAGTCCTGCAGACATTTCACAAAATACAGTCAAAACACAGCGTACATCAATTTCTCCCAAATTCACAGCATATTCTAGCGCTCAAAAATGACATATTGGCTTTATTCTGTAAGTTCTGTAAGAAATATTTCATATCTCAAACACTTGACCTTTGATTCACTTTACTGTTTCAGACATAGACGAATGCGCATCTGGTACCGCGACATGTGAAGTACACTGCAAGAACACCATAGGGTCCTACAGCTGTAGTTGCGATGACGGGTACATTTCAAATGGTGATAAATGCCAAGGTAAAATAGTCAGCCTTTTGTAATTAGTAGATATATAGAGCGTGCACAATATTTTCTTATTTAATGGGTATATATATTGATAAAGAAACCTATTCATAGAATAAAACACACACAATGCAATCACTCAAAAGCAACACCCTTTCGGAGTAGCAGAATTATGTTGTTGTTGAGAGGATGTTGATCAAAAAGTGAACAAAAGCTTAAATGACTACAATCAACAGCAAACATAAATAGCAAATTGGTTGCTCTCATCAACCGTAACTTTATACATTTACAAAAATTACAAAATTATAAGATACCGATTGTAAGTGATTTAATGTATCTAGTTATGACGTCATATTTGAAAGTGTCTAGTGTTATAATGTTGGTAATGCAAGTACATTTATTAAGTTTTTACAACTTTTATAAAGCACTAACGCCAAGACAAACAACCAAAGGGAAAACAGAAACAATCACACGACCCCAATTCTCACAATGGGCTATGAAAAATGACAGTAAAACTAAAAACTTCTTAACTGCCGTACAAGTGAAAAAGTATCTCTCCTCTATCATCTGGAGATAAAATTGGTAACAGGTTAGACTTGAATAGAAACTAATATCATGTGGATCTAAATCAATAAAAAATAGACTTCAAAGGAAGACTCAAAAACGTTAAATTATACTTTTAGATATCAACGAATGCTTAGAGGACAATGGATCATGTGATCAGATTTGTGTGAATGAACCTGGATCGTACCGTTGTGAATGCTCTCCTGGGTATCAAACATACGACTTTTTATGTTTAGGTAAGTTTGATTTGATACAAACAGAAAACAAAAACGGATTGTCGGGTAATGCAATTCTAATTATCAATCTTCTGTACAAGATTGTACAGGTCATAACCAGTTAAAGGCGCATACAAACAGACACAACGGGACTAACCTCATTCTCTCATGGTGAAGCGATACAAATAAAATTCATGTTCTGATAAAATGCACGTCTAGAAATGTATACAATGAAAGACAAGATGCTAAAAGTTTAATATCCCTAAAAAGTTTGTTTTATCATTATGATTGAATGCCGTAGGGGTACTAGTAAAAATTCTAAAACATGAATTCATGTTCGGATTCGTGTCTATTAGTCGGATCGGCATAACAAAATTTTAGGAAAGAAAAAGTAAATGATAAGATAACCAGCAGAAAGAAAGAAGGAAAACTGAAAGCACCCTTGGAAATAATTCAATAACTCAATTAGTAAAACAAAAACAGCACATCTTTATTTGCAATATTTTCTTCTGTAAATTATACAAGTTACCTTTTAGATATTGACGAATGTGCAGCTGGTGTATCAGGGTGCTCACACGGTTGTGTGAACTATGATGGACATTTCGAATGTTCTTGTCCAAGCGGATTCACTCTGTCAGAAGATGGCATGACGTGCGAAGGTTGGTACTTACTAGAGATTTTCATCTGCGCAAATTCTATGTAGCACTATTGAAATTGCTATATGCATCGTGAACATATAACGTTAAGCGACACTGTTTGCTTTTATCAATAGGTACATCATTACTAAGAGGAGTGTTAATCATTTGAAAGGAACACTTGTTTAGTTTTACCCTTTTCATTTTGTATTTCCATCCATATAGATATAGATGACTGTCAGAATGTCAGCTGTAGACATAACGGATCGTGTGATGATGGACTCAACTCTTTCACGTGTTTATGCTCTTCTGGATACATAGGTTCCTTCTGTGAAACAGGTAAACATTTATTCTTCATGGAAAAAGCCATATGTAATGTTGTTACATATTTGACAAATTAATAAGCGATCCATTTACTTGTTTAATCAATTAGAATCAGAATTAACAAACCATAAGCAGTTTAATGAAGTCCCAAATTTCGCTTGGATATTTTCAGATTTAAATGAATGTTCAGATTTCAATGGAGGATGCCAAGACATATGTACCAATACGGAGGGCTCTTTTATATGTAGTTGTTCTGACGGCCGTGTTCTTCAAGATGATGGACTCTCGTGCAAGGGAGGTAAAGAAGTATATCTTAATTATGTTTATAAAAGTCTGAACTAAAAGCCTGAATTAATCCCACAGAACTAGGTGACCAAATCGTCTACTACTAGAATTCCTCCGCATTTTGTTTCTAAGGCGATACCATTATTGTTAAAACTTCCAGTTACATGTTACATACGTGATACAAAAAGCTTAAAGAGGACAGAATTTAATTTCATATTTTCTTTTCGACTGCTACACTTATTATATCGAGTGCCTTCATATATTACAAAAACAGATATGGTGATATTATTATTCCCATTAATTTGTCGTCTTAAGCATTCGTCATTCATTATAATTATGATTGTTTGTTTACTAACTACCAACCTAACTCTGTAAAACTTCATGATCTTAACACAGATACTGACAGTGGTGTAACTGTATTTGAGAAATGGTCCATATTCAGCCAACATTTGGCGAAGCCATGTTACGAGGTGTTACTCACTCGTTGCATTGATGGAAGAGATATTGAAGTCAAACTGGCATCGACATCGGAATGGTATACGCAGAAAGCTGACGAAAAAACATTTTACACTTTTGGAATTACTTACGTGGAAATCAATGCCTTTTCTTTGCCTGTTTCACTAAAAGGAATTGAAGTGTCAGTTACAAGTAACTCGTTTGAATTCAGCCACAATGTTGATTTTGAAGTTAATGATGGTACACTGAAAATCTCAGATATGACCTCTCCATATTGTGAGGCGTATTCTTTCGACGAATCAGATATATTTGATTTCGTTTCGGCTGACTCGTTTTCAAATACATTTCTGTGGTCCCTATTCCCACAACTTCCGGATTGGTTGCAATTCAGAAAATCTAACCATTCAGCAATTGCTGTTCAAGACATGAAAAGCGATCTGATATATGGCCGTAACATAGATACGTTCACGGAGTGTTCCGGTGCACCAGTAATCGATAGCCATCTTTACTCGGTGTTCAGGTTCGACACTGGATTTTCACTTGAAATCTATGGAACTGTAATAAACTTACCATCATTACTAAAGGCAAGAAAATTCTGTATAATTGCTGATCTTTGTCAAGATGTTGGTGGTACCATATTTCTGATGGTACCAGAAGAAAGTCGTGATCTTCTTCTTGAGATACCAATCTTTAAGTATCTTAAAGATGAACTGAATCTTCAGATAAAACCGCGAGGAATTGGCTTATCTCTCGTTAATGGTATAAACGTTGACTATCAGAAGGCGATGCAAGTATGGAATGGAGACCACATTTTTCAATACTCGTGAGTTTATTTTGTTCATTCATATATTCGAACACGGGGTCTTGCTCCAACAAAAAATGTCAATAAAAATTATTCCATGCAGCAAAGCATTCTGAAGCAATGCATTTTAAAAGATGCCAAACAGTAAGACTATATACCCAGCGACAGCTGGATGCATGCTAGAAGATCAATTATAATTATATTGAGATCGATTGCTAGTCCTCCATACAATCAAACCATAACACTGCTTCAATTTGTTTTTTATTGTTTATATCGCTTTTTGTCATTTGAAGTGTGTTCTGAATGAGCAACGCTAAAAAATGTTTTCTGTATTGAAATAGAATTTCTCGTAGTATTTCTTTGGCATATATTATGATGATTTTGATTATGTCAGTAAAACGACCGGTGTCTATATTTTGAACATGTCATTCAAGGGTTATTCGAACAGCAGACGTTTGGATCAGTGGTGATGTTGTGAAAAACGCTAAATATTTCTCTATTGAAGGAAGTGCAGATATGTATTTTGATATTCCGAACATCGAGACGGTATATTTATTTTCTTACATAAACAATGAAATACAAATAATTAAAAAAACTTATCTATCAGTATGAGCTATCGAATGATAGATTATTCCGAATGTCCAAATACGCCTACGTCGGACAAAATTTTATTGTTACGGGGACTGGTTTTCAGGACTCAACCTCACACATACCTCATGGGAAACACAATCAAAGTTAGTTGTTAATTAAGTAATGTAGTTCGACAAGACAATATAGCACTTAAGTGCATTAATTGTTTAACTAAGTAATATTTTGTTCAGAAATCTATACACACATGACCACTAACACCAGAAGTTGAAAGCACACTGCCTTATTTTATATAAAATACGCATAAACTACATCCAATACCAACAACTACACAAGCAAATAGTATGAGGCATGTTTGATTTACAATGGCTTACGAAACGAATTTCCAGCCGAGGGATGGTTTTCATCGAAATATTCATTCAAAAAGTTTCACAGATCGCTGCTGCTCAAAGTTTTATAGTGAAAACGAAGTCCAGATGTCGCATGGCATTCTTTGCGAATGACAGTTATTTTATTTTAGTTTTAAACAATGTCATTTGCATTTTAGATTTATTTCGCATCATCTTTGATTATTATATGAACGGATACCGTAAACTTCATCTGAGTAGCTGAACTGCACTTTACAAAATGTTGATGAATATTAAACTCTATTTCTGAGCGACAATATTCGATTTTAACGCTACGACTATTGCAGGTATTTTTGTAATGGTTTTAGTACTAATACTTTTCACTCCTCGTTTGCATATAAGATGTTCACTTCCTTGTTCCGGGATGAGTGGAATGGTCTCGTAGAAATGAGAGTGTCAGCCGCACCAATACTTCGATTTCAACTCTTTGGAAAGGACTACGCTATAAAATTCACAATGGCAGTTGCTGATGTAGATGCTTATGTATCAATCGGAGGTACTGTGGATGTTTAAATATTTGTCATTCTATATTTTGCAAATAGAACATAGGACACGGAATATTAACTTAATATTAAGGCCACATTTAAGTCCATGATAAGGTCTTAATATTGAGTTGATCTCATTGTTTGTCGACCCCCATTGCGGTGAGCTCGACATAGTCGCCACAATGGCAGTTGCGTGTCTGTACGTTAGTTAGTCCGTCCGGATCCTTGTCCGGGCTGTATCTCCCTTATGCATTGACACTTTTTAAAATAACTTGGCATAATTGTTAAACACCATGAGACAGTGTGCAGTGCGCCAGATCCAGGTCGGTAGCTCAAAGGTCAAGGTCACACTTGGAGGTCAAATGTAAAAAATGAGCATTATAGACCTTGTCCGGGCTGTATCTCCCTTATGCATTGACATTTTTAAAGATAACTTGGCATAATTGTTAAACACTAAGAGACGGTGTGCAGTGCACAGAACCTGGTCTGTAGTTTAAAGGTCAAGGTCACACTTAGAGGTCAAATGTCAAGAATGAGCATTATAGACCTTGTCCGGGCAGTATCACCCTTATGCGTTGACATATTTGAAAATAACTTATTATTAAACACAGACAGTGTGTCACACTTAAGATTAAGGTCAGTAGCTTCAAGGCCAAGGTCATACGTGGGTGTTAAAAGTTATAGATGGGGTCTATTTTTTGTGTCTGCTTAATAACTTTCTTCATTTCTTGATGGATTTTGGAATTACTTGTCAGAAATATTACCATCATGAGACGATGTGTTATTCGCAAGACCTAGGTCTGTAGGCTAAAGTTCAAGGCCACACTTAGATGTCAAACGTCAAAAAATTATTATAGACCTTGTCCGGCTGTATCTCCCTTATGCCTTGACTTATTTGAAAATGACTTATTAAACCTATTATGACATAATACAATGTGACCATGTGTTCTGGGCAACATCCAGATCCAAAGGTCAAGATTACACATTCGGTCAAATATAGTTTCCTCGTATGGGCTGTGACTTATGTTTGCATTCAAGGATTTTGAAATAAATTGGTATAAAAGTTTACTTCAATGAAATGATGTGTCGTAAACAGCACTCATACTTGTAGTTCAAAGGTCAAGGTCACAAGCTGGCTAAACAGCGGGCTCGACATGTTGCCCTTGGGCATCTAGTTAAAAGATGATATGAAAAAATGTCTTTGTAATTAGTTGTCTTCTTATTATCTATAATATATGTTATTGTACTATTTGCAGCAATAGTTCGAATATAAATGTATTGAGTATATAAGAAATAAATATAAAGAAAACAAATGTCAAAAAAGGGATGGACATCGTTATGGTAAGACTTTGAATGGACTATAAATTCGAGTATTCGTGGTTAAAATGCATAGAAAGCCTTTTCGCAGGGTGCTTTTAATAACACGTAATATTATTTTTTACTCCGTCAGGTACAAGCAGAGTACAGTGTGGTCAGAATTCAAATCCAGCTGGTTTATTCTTCTCTGCTTTCATCCACATAAATCCATTTATGGATGTTCCCATCTTGAAGAACTGGTTCAAAAGTAATATCCGAGTATATGGCTTTGTATCAAAAGGCTCCCAGGAAATTCCCTCGTCAATTGACCATTTCTCTGAAGCAATATTCCAAATTGGCCATGTAGTGAATGGCACAATTGATATAATTGAAACATCACTTAATGTATTAGAAGTAATTGTAACCAACGCCACATTGTCACTGCTTCAAACAGTTGCTGAAGGTCTTTCTGTTATTCAAGAAGTGGTTGATATATATTTACCTCAAGCATGGATTACTAGTGGAACTGATATAATACAATCTGTTGAAAAATTGAGACAATTATTTTCGGACGTGAAGCATACTGTGAAACTATTCATCGCCGCTGTTGAGTTCGTCTTAAATGAAACGATCGATTCACTGGTTAGCATGCTCAGACTGGCTGTAGATAAAATTCAGAAATTCATCAGCAACACCCTGAATTCAATTACCGAATCAATATTGAAGGAGGCCGGTGATTACACAGACTTAGGCTTGAAATGTATTACAGATATATCAATTTTTGGTTTACAATTTCCATCCATAGATCTTGAAATTATTCATTCTGACGGCAATTTATTTCAATGCAGTCGATTCGACTCAGTCATTGAGTTTTTAGATGGAGAGAAGGCGATACGATTTCTTGGAAGATTTTCAATTCCTATTAAATTAGGTAGATTTCTGAGATTAGAAAACGGTGGAATTGGAGGTGCTCTTGCTTCGAATTCAAACAAGGTAGTTGTTCAGTTTCAAGCTGTTGCTAGCATGCTCGGAATTCGTGCGACTGGCGACGTTTTTATAACATCTGATGGTGGTTTGTATTTTTATCTAGAAGGTAACATTTGGAACATATATTTTGCACAGATTGAAGTTTTGGCAGAGGTAGGAAAACCATGGAATGAATTAACTTTTGTTCTTGAAGGTCGTTTGGTCACAATACCCAGACAGAAACGACAGACCCAAACACGCACCGAAACATTCAGTGATAGCTATTTGGACGGTTTAAAGAATGCAGTGAGAATGATATCTGAAAATGCTCAGAAACGTTTGAGTGGTGTGCAGGACAGTTTAAGTAAGGCTCAGACAGATTTTACTAAGGCCCAAATCTGGCTCGAACATAAGAAAACAGATGTTAGAAATGCAAACATTGCATTTGATAAAGCTGTATCTGCTCTAGAGACTGTCAAACATAAACTTCAGATTGCAAAAGGACCATTCAATGAAGCTATTGCTAAATTAGAGGCTGCTCAAAAGAAAGTAGATAACCTTTGTCGCATACGCACATGTTCAAGGATTTGTATTCCTGGAGTCAAATGCCAAATACGATATAAAAAGGTATGGGGTGGTCGCATACCATATCCGTCTTGCAAAACAACCAGCTGTATGATTAGTTTTCCAAATCCACTGTGTGTCCTTGCTAATATCGCATGCAAGATAGTAAGAGTTATTGCATATCTGGCTCTTGAAGCTGCAAAATTATTTGTACGAACAGCTTTGCTTGCGTTTGACATCGCACAAGCAGCCGTCAGTGTCGCGCAAGTTATTGTAGATAAATCTCGATTTGTACTTCGTATTGCTGAGGGAATTCTCTCTATCGCTCAAACTGGTCTGGAGTTTGCAAAAGGAATTCTTGAAGCAGCAAAAGAAGCTTTAGAAGCAGTTAAAATGATCATCGGGGCAGCAGCGCATGTTCTGCAATTGTTTTTAGAGCACGGATTGAAAAACCTCCTTGATGTGCGAAATTGTGGATTCAAAGTTATGTTGTCAACGAAAGATCTTCCAGTTTTTGGTGTTCATTGTGAAGTGAATGCATTTCGTCTTGGGTGGACAAAGGTTGAGCTTACAATTAATTTCAAAAATAGATTACAAAGTATCTGGCAAGCCGCTCGTGCTACAATATCAGCTTTAATGAAGACTCTTGGCAGTGTGTTTGGAAGAAAGCGAAGAAGTATTGAATTTGACGCATCTTCCAAAGTACACAATATATTGAGAATAATACGTCAGTCAGCAGACTTTGAAGGATTGTCCTTAAATGACACAATCGACATAGCGCAGAGTAAAGATGATATAAACATGGCTGAAAATCCCGACGCCGCAGACCGTATGCGGAGTTATAAAGCGAAATGCCAAACAATACAAAAATTGCAGGACTTTCTTCAAGATGCATTTGGGACGTTGCAAGAAACAGTAAATGATTCTAAGTCTTATATAGATGACGTCAGTAAAGTAAAAGGCGAGTTATATCAATATAATGACACGGAAAACGAAACAGTGAACATAACTGCAGAAGATGTTGGCATAAGTAAAGAATATGCTGCTAAGGATTACAACATGACTGACGAAGACGTAAACGTTGCGATAGAGGATACTATATTGACTGCAAAAGACGATCCTACTCTTTTGGAAATAAAAAATGCAGCCAACACTTCTTTGAACAATATTGAATTGGAGACGAAATCTGTGGAGTCCATTGATTTCATAAATATTTGGTACACTGCTATGGACAATATAACAAAGGAATATTTCATTGATACTGAATGCAACGACTTCAGAGATTGTATGTTCTATACAATTTCATCATTTTACGAACTTTATGAAGCAGAGGAATTTCCAAATGTATCGACAATTAAAGAGTCCATTCTAGATCTAGAGAGTGTTGTAATCGAGTCCTTTCAAAATGAGTCAACATCAATTATAGACACATCAATTGCTATGGAGCATATTGTAAGCGAAATTAATCGTTTAACGGATATGAATCCCTTCTGCTCTGAGGCTCCAACAATCTATAAACACCCCAAAAATGTGACAGTTTTGTTGGGCACCGCAGCAAGGTTCAATTGCACGGCTATGGGTGACCCCAAACCATCATACTGGTGGTACAAAGATGATATATTATTACCACTTGAACGAACGGATGCACTTGTCTTGAATAACATATCAGAAGTTGATCATGGTACGAAGATAACTTGTGTCGCCGGAAACATTGTAGCTAACATTACATCTTCAGAAGCATTTCTTCTAACAGCAGATTTCGGTAAGTATGCTAATGAATGTCATGTAACATATAAAATGGTTTATACTTGACCTAATTTAGTAAATAGATATCAAACTGTTTTATTTCTTAGTGCTTTATAACATTAATACCAAAAACAATATTCTAATTATTCGGCAGCAAATTTGGTAAACGAATTTCAAAATGTGAAGGTAGTTGTATGCACCAATATCCGATCCTGTTATAGATGTCTACAAATGAATAAATATTTTATATTATTTATGTGTAAGATGTCGACGAGTGTGATGTCGTGGCTTGTGAATATGATTGTTTGAACACTGTTGGTTCATTCATATGTGTCTGTCCAGATGGTTACAGTATCAATGAAACAGATGGACTTAGCTGTTTAGGTACGTTATGTCATTTGTAGTTCATTATGTCGTGAACTTTTTATTTAACAACCTCATTTCATTAACATAACTACTTGATATCTGCCTGGTTAAAACAACTCAGGCTATGTTTGTCGCTTCAAAACTGGTTGTGATTTCATCATTTCAGAAACGTCAGAATGTGATTTCAATATCTGAATAAATACATTGTATATATAATGTATATCGTAATTCGAAGATCTCTTGGTTTGTTACATTGTGACTTCCTACAAATGTTTTATGTACCTTATGTAAGTAACGAATGTTTAAATGTTCTGATTACTATTAATTAGACATCAATGAATGCCAGGAGAACCATAGAAAGGAGAGATGCGAACATATCTGCACTAATTTCATAGGAGGATATAACTGCAGTTGTGACAATGGATACGAACTCAGCTCTAATGGTCATTCATGTAATGGTATGTGTATTTTAGTAGATTTAGCTGACACTGTCCGTAACCGTTTATCGACATAGGCGAGTTCATTAAAGTATGGCAATTTGATACCCACATAGTGTATGTCGTTTTCTTTTGGCATAATTGAGAAAACAACGTTTCTCCCCTTCGTTCTGTTGCATATTTGTTATGCTGTGTTATGAAAGAATAATACGGATAATTTCATGTCATATTTTATCGTTTGCACTGACCAGGATTTGAATTGCTTGACCGATTGTAGTGTACCTAATACTTAAGATATCAACCCCGAAATTTTGGTCCTTCGACATATTGCTAAGTAAATCTTATTTACCAGGTGATATTGTTGTCTTGATAACATGGTGACTGACGTTGGTACAATATCTTTACCTCTCTATGCAATGTACATAATTCAAATTTCATACACTAATTTCATGAAAATGAAATATGTAGAGATTGCAGAATTTAAATAAAATGCAAACTATCAACATCTCTGTTTGCCTTAATTGTCCAACTATCGTCAGTTTGTATTACATTTGCATAATGACACAATTAGATCATTTATTAAGTGTTAATAACATGATAATGCGTTCCTTGTGACATTCAGTGTCAATTTATACATTGGGATGTTTCGTATTACGTCGATTTAGTTATAAACAAACTAGATAGAAATGTGACCTACGAACTAGACTGAAAGAAATGTCGTTATATAAGAAATGTCGTTAAATATTTTTTAATATGAAGCGCAGAGGAGTGAAATGTTTATTTATTTCACTACAAAATGTTAAGACAAACATGACAAGTACATTAAAACATACAAACAATGAAAGATTGGTATGAATTAAAGAAGCCATGTCAATCAACATTATATAGTAAGGATAACACAAAAAGGGTAAATCAATACCCTTATTTCCATTGTGGTCCTTAGATATATAGTGCTAACAGACATAGGATGACAAAATGCAAATAATAATAAGTTTTTACATAATAATAAATAATATCACAGAAACTTATAAAATAGCACCGCATGTTAAGATGCAATATCACTAAATATGTACTTATCACAGAACAGTGTGCGTTATGAGATCTAAAAGTATGCAACAAAAAGATATGTTACTGAGGAACAATATAATGCTATAAAGTTGATGACTTAGTAAAAAACATGAAACAAGTTGCCATGCATAATAAAACAAAAAATTACTTGGTGTAGTTACTAAAGTGAAATAGTACTATAAAATTCAAAGCTATGATAAAAGAATGGGATTAAGTTTAAATATCAATATAATTTAACAGATTGTCCTTAACCTTGTGTTTGAAAGAGGAAATGGAATGAACATTCCTTATATCATGAGGTAGCATATTCCATAGACTACAACCATTATAGGCAAATGATAAAGTACCTACCACTGTCTGCACATCACTAACAGGTGTAAAATTTTCTTTCAAATATATTGGTCCAGAATGTATCCTGTAGACAAGACAAAGACTTATTTGATTGACCCTATGTTCAACAGGAAGCAATTTTAGGCTTTTGAAATGATCTCTACCAATATGTGTTCTTGGATGTAAATCCAAAACAAACCTTATAATCTTATTTTGAGTGACCTGTAACTTGTAATTGAGATCTTGAGTTAAACCATAGTACCAGGCAGAGGAGGCATAGTCAAAATGACATTGAATTAGTGAACTAACCAGTAGCCTTTTAGTGTGATATGTTGAATATTCACTTTTACGGTATAGACATTTTAAACTGGAACAAGATTTCTTAATTACTGCCCTAGCCATGGATTCAAAAGACAAGAACTGATCAATGGGTGCTCCAAGATACTTGACAGATGATTTTGACTCAATTGTTTGACCATTACAATCAATATTAAAACTGGATTGAGATTTAAGCCTCCTATGGATGGACTCTGTCTTACCCAAATGTAAAGAGAGTTTGTTACAGATAAGCCACTGGCTAACAGTATTTAGATCAGAGGTCAACATATTTTCAATATAACTTTTGTCTTTTGCTGAGACTAAAATAGCTGAGTCATCTGCATAAAGTAGTAACTTGTTCTTGACTGCTGCTGACATGTCATTAACATATATCAGAAAAAGAAGGGGACCCAAAATAGAACCTTGAGGAACACCACAAGTTATAGAGGCAGATGATGATAACACCCCAGAGTTTTAAACCAATTGCTTCCTGTCTGACAAATAAGAAGATAGCCACAGAACAGCTTGTTCTGATAAACCAATGGCTCTCAGTTTCATTAAGAGAATACTATGATTAACGGTGTCAAATGCCTTCTGGAGCTGTAATAGAATCATGCCTACAAAGTGACCTTTAAGCGAATATAATCAGTAAGATGAATAAGACAAGTTTCAGTGGAAAACCCCTTTCTAAAACTTGATTTATACTCATATAGAAGATTATTGCTAACAAGGTAGTTTTCCAACTGATCATAAATAACTCTTTCAAAAATCAAAAAAGTACCATAACGAGTGTCGACTGTATTTTGCATGTTTTGGAAAAATGTAGTTTAAACCGACTTTATTTATCTTCCGGAACAAGACGAGAGGAAGTTTTTATTGTACAGCCCCAGTTTGCTGAAATTCAGTTTTGACACCACTTCGTGATAATGCAGTCATAATTGTGACCAAAGGCTACTCTTATAAAAGACATAATGTAACTTTAATTGGCTGGTGGTCTTTATTTGGATGTCATTTGTTCTACATAACTGATAAAGGTTTTTAAAAAAATAGCCTTTATTCACATGGTGGCCTTTATTCATCCACATGGTGGCCTCTAGCAAATATATTTCGACCGGTTTATATTTGTCCTTTATTCTTTAAGTCGATTATTAGACAACTCGGAATTAAGACATTTCTGTTTAAAAACGATGACTTCACTATCGAGGCTTTAAAGTCCCATAATCATATAAATTTATCGGTCTTAATAGTTTCAATTTGTCCTATAACAGAAGAATCCGGGGCGTTTTACCTCCCGTGCATACTTTATAGCAAGAAAAAATGTTTCCAAAACCATTATCGTATTTTTTTTTCAATATCATTGAAATAAATACTATTAATAGAATAGCTATGTTTCCCGCAGTCATATTATGCACACGGCATGAATTGACGTCATGCGCTCTATATATTTCAAGTTTACAAAAGCAAAATTCACAGCGAAATGAGTGTTTTTAGAAGAAAAAGGGCTTCTTTCGTCGGTAATAATTATCCTGGAATAATATCAGCAATTGTTTGTTTTTTGCATATAAACAAGAAAAGTATTCTTTAAAAAGATAACACCTTCCCTAAAATAGTACCCTACCCCAAATCCCCCACACAAAACCGTCCTAAGACACAAGACATTACAAACATGGAGGACAAAACACAGCTTCCAGAGGGTACCGCTTTGGGTGGTATGCCCCGAAGCTGTTAAATATTGATGGTTCGTTGGGATAATTTCATAGGATATTATTGTGCGATAACACAAATTATAAAGTTTTGTTTTCAACTAGTTCATTTAAAAATATTAAAAAGTTATATTTATGTTTTCAAGATATAGATGAATGTGCCACCGAAAACGGGGAATGTGATTTCCAATGCGTTAACCTTGATGGATCATTCAAATGCATCTGTGATGTTGGATATGTGGGCAACGGTACTGTTGGTGAATGTACTGATGAGAACGAATGTGAAACAGACAATGGAGACTGCGAACAAACATGTACTAACACAGACGGTGCTTACAAATGCGAGTGTAGTATGGGATATGAATTAGACAATGATGGTCACACTTGTAATGATATTGACGAGTGTGATGAAGACAATGGTGGATGTGAACATCGATGTGTCAACACAGAAGGTGGATATAACTGCACTTGCTCGTCCGGGTATTACCTTGAGGATGACTTTCACCAATGTTCTGACATAGACGAGTGCGAAGTAGACAACGGAGGTTGCCAGCATCATTGTTCTAATAATGCTGGGTCATTTGAATGCAATTGTACGACAGGTTTTGAACTTATTCAAGGTTTACAGTGTGTTGATATTGACGAATGCAATTCCAGCAGTCACAGATGTGACCATAACTGTAAAAACACAGTAGGGTCGTTTTCTTGTTCTTGCGAGGATGGATTTATTTTAGATGAGGCTGGATTTGGATGTCTAGATAGAGATGAGTGCAGCGTTAACAATGGTGGATGTGCACAGAACTGCTCGAATACTGATGGGTCATTCTTGTGCGAATGCATGGATGGATACAAGTTAGACACGGATTGGTCTAACTGTAGTGATATTGATGAGTGTATTGGAAGCAATGCAGGATGTGAACATGTATGTTTCAACACTGAAGGATCATATCACTGTAATTGTTCATCCGGTTATAACTTGAATGATGATCTACATCAATGTTCGGACATAGATGAATGTGCAACTAACAATGGTGGGTGCCAACATCAATGTATCAACACTGACGGTTCATTTCTCTGTAATTGTAATGATGGCTACAAGCTGAGTTCTTCGAACGGGCTTGAATGTTTGGACATAGATGAATGTTTGATCAATAATGGCGGATGCGACCATGTGTGCTCAAATAAGAACGGTACATTTACTTGTTCATGTCGGTTAGGATACGTTTTAGCTGATAAGAGTATCAGTTGTTTGGACATAGACGAATGTTCTGCAAACAATGGCGGATGTGATCACGAATGTATTAACAACGATGGATCATTCGAGTGCAGCTGCCGTTCAGGATATAAACTTTCCGAAGATTTCGAATGTCTTGATTTAGATGAATGCAGTCTAGGCAGTCATAATTGTGAACAAGAATGTGAAAATACACCTGGTGAATTTTCCTGTTCTTGTTGGGAAGGATATTTGCTTGTCGATGATGGAAACTTTTGCTCTGATATTGATGAATGCTTAACAAATAACGGCGGTTGTGAACATGAATGTTTAAATAAAAACGGAACCTTTGCTTGTTCTTGTCGTTATGGATACACATTGTCTGCTGATGGATACAGTTGTGAGGATGTAGACGAATGTGCTAGTGATAATGGCCAATGTGAATATTTATGTATAAATACTGAAGGTTCGTTTGCATGTGACTGTCTCCCTGGTTACAAGCTGAATCAATCACTGCAGTGTGTAGACATAGATGAATGTAGTTTTGATATTAAACAATGTGGACAGAGATGCATAAATACGGACGGTTCGTTTTCTTGCACATGTGAGAATGGGTTTGTCTTAGATGATGATGGATTCGGATGTGTTGATATGGACGAGTGCAGCTATGATAATGGTGGATGTGCTCATAACTGTACGAACACAAATGGGTCTTACATATGCGAATGTGTTCCTGGATACATTTTGGACACAGATGAATCCAATTGTAACGATATTGACGAATGTACCTTAGGAAATGCTGGATGCGAACATACGTGTTTCAACACAGAAGGGTCATACCACTGTAATTGTTCAGTTGGCTATACCTTGGTGGACGATCTTCATGAATGTTCGGACGTAGATGAATGTATGACTAACAATGGTGGATGTGCACATAACTGCTCGAATACTGATGGGTCATACTTGTGCGAATGCATGGATGGATACAAGTTAGACACGGATCGGTCTAACTGTAGTGATATTGATGAGTGTATTGGAAGCAATGCAGGATGTGAACATGTATGTTTCAACACTGAAGGATCATATTACTGTAATTGTTCATCCGGTTATAACTTGAATGAAGATCTTCATCAATGTTCGGATGTAGATGAATGTGCAACTAACAATGGTGGATGCGAACACCAATGTACCAACACTGTCGGTTCATTTCTCTGCAGTTGTAATGATGGCTACAAGCTGAGTTCTTCGAACGGGCTTGAATGTTTGGATATAGATGAATGTTTGATCAATAATGGCGGATGCGACCATGTGTGCTTAAATAGGAACAGTACATTTACTTGTTCATGTCGGTTAGGATACGTATTAGCTGATGATGGTATCAGTTGTGTGGACATAGACGAATGTTCTGCAAACAATGGCGGATGTGATCACGAATGTATTAACAACGATGGATCATTCGAGTGCAGCTGCCGTTCAGGATATAAACTTTCCGAAGATTTCGAATGTCTTGATTTAGATGAATGCAGTCTAGGCAGTCATAATTGTGAACAAGAATGTGAAAATACTGTAGGATCGTTCATTTGTATTTGTGGGGATGGATATGAATTGGATGATGAAGGATTTAAATGCAATGACGTCGACGAGTGCGTTGCCGATAATGGTGGCTGCGACCAACTCTGTACAAACACCGATAGTTCATACGTATGTGACTGTAAGGACGGGTTTCTTTTGGACATTGGCGGATTCAAATGTCATGATATCGATGAATGTAGTGACAACAACGGACAATGTGAACAGTTATGTCTAAATGAAAAGGGTTCTTTCCAGTGTGCTTGCAACGATGGCTTCTTTTTGGAGTCTGACAAGAAACAGTGTACAGATGTGAATGAATGCGCTGATGATAACGGTGGTTGCAGTCATGTTTGCGAAAATACACCTGGCTCCTACCAGTGTCTATGTGAAATAGGTTCCTCTTGGAATGCTGACAATGGAGTTTGTGAAGATATTGATGAATGTTCCATTCATAATGGCGGTTGTCACCAGGAGTGTGTAAACACTATTGGGTCATTTCAATGCGGCTGTAAAGAGAATTTTGTACTAGATCGCTCGAGATTTGTTTGTTTAGGTTCGTGAACTAGTTTTTATTCTTATTCTCTTATTGAAACTTTAAGAGGTGATATAATATTTGGATTAATTAGAATAGTATCATCTTCTGTAATAATCTTAAGATTTACTTCTTTCGGAGCAAAGTTTAAAAACTGATTACTTTACTGACTTACCATTTGGAAGAATAACATTAGTATCAATACTCATTAGTTGTCGTTGTTATGTTATTTGAAGTGACATAGTTTCTGAATACATGATACTTATTAAAAATTATAATTAAATACTGAATAATATATGTATATATCATTTTGTGTCACCTGAATAAAGCCAGTTTTATTATAATATTGATTAAAACATTTGCAGCTTCTACCAAGAAGTCTTTTCAGGCTTCGATTACAGTTGAGTATGTGTTTGTACTGGGCGCAAGAACTAAACGATCGGAAACACTGACAGCAGGAACTGTCAAACAGTCAGTAAGTATTTGTGTTATAATAGCCTTACGAATGTAGTTTCATTTATTGTTCCATTTAGATGTTTGATGTTTATTTAAATAATTCATTTTAGATCAAATTCAATAGATCAAAAGTTTACTATACGTGTATGTTTTTCAGCTTGAAGAATTTTACAATAGGTACTCTTCCAGTGATGTTATCATTGTAATCCAATCCATGAGGTAAGTAATATGATTTACGCTATGATAAGTACATTGTATGTATATAACGCTTAAAGGTAACTATGCTGAAAATATACACGCACGTTTTACACACATACGGACATTCGTTATATTTGCAAGTTGAATTTTAATGCAAAAGTATATTTATTGTTAATTATATTGGTAAACGATGGAATGGAAACTTATTTTAGTTATGTTCGTACGTTATGTGCTAGCTGCATTGCACTGTAACACATGTATACACTTTTCAGAACGACAAGTAGTAATACAGAGATAGACTATACTGTTGTTTATGATGTTACTGATTCAACAAATTTGGTTCGTGCAACGCTGATGCTTTCTTCTGGAACAGACTTAACTTTTGATAGTATCGCTGTTGCCTCACGTTCATGTAAGCACATTGATTTTGTTCATTATTCCACAGTCTTTATAACTTTATGAATTTATCATAATATTAACTAAATGTCCGATTTTTGAAAGTCGGTTTCATTTATTAAACTAAGCATGTTAGTTCATGCACAACTTGAAGGATAAGTGTTTAGTCATAGAAAATTAATAGATCCGTTCATAATTGGGGACTAGACCTATCTTAATTGACGTGAACAAAGTTGTTTCCCCTTTTCTGCATGTCCATGTATTCAAGAGAAACTATAGTCGGTGTATTTTAAATGTTTTTGTTCTTATGCATATTTTGACTTATGTATTGCTGTTATTCGGTTTTCAAAATTTTATCTAAAATGTATGCGTTATATAGATCTGCCTGCAAACATCACGAACGAATGTCATGTCTTTGAAACCTACATGGAGGGATGTGACCAAGGCCAACGTTGTGAAATTTCATCTGACGTTCCGACGTGTTTGTAAGTTTTAGATGTCTTATAATTCTGATTGCTTTGTAGTAACGACATCTTTATCCCACACACATATGAATTTTGATAATCCCATTCATTCGCTCCATCTCATAACCGTTGTGGGTCGAAGCACAGCCCACGGTGGTTTTACAAATGTTTATATTGAACTGTAATAATATGGAACACCAAAAATTGGACATTTATAACAGAAAGCAAAAAGAAATTAAGGAGAAGTTGACAAAGAAACAAACAATTCTTTCCATTACAAATAATGCACACACAAAATGTATTTCTTTTCTTGAATCGTGTTAGAATAGTGTCTTAAAATAATGTATACCTAAAACATGGTTTAATGCTGGCGGACATTACATAAAAACGTATTAACATCAAATGGAACTTTTTATCACATAATGCATTCAATGATAATTACAATATAAATCTAATTTTCTAGTTTTAATGGAATGGTAGCTTCAATAAAGAAATCCTTAAATAAATATAAATTGACCACTTGTAATGCAGAAAACGCCAATGGTCCTTATTTACCATCATGGTTTTGAAATATAATAAGAAAGAATAAAGGTGTAAAACCCTTTATAACATACTTAATACAAACATTTCACAACCAACAAATAAGAAAAATGGACGCATGTTAAACTTATTTTTTTATGAAAACAAGTGGAATGAAATTTATGAAATGCCTTTTAAAATAACAAAATGTGCCAGAATGCAATGGTTTTAAACCAGAATATCACACAGAATTATGTGTATGATATTGCATAGGATAAATACGTTGTTGCTGTGGGATTAGATACTAACATATTGTACTGTTGTATGCCGAAACCGCTATTTGTTAAGAGAAACTGACATGTTTGGTTAGTTGGTATTTGGTTAAGTCAGTCTGGCATTAGATTGAGTCAGATTTGTGTTATATTGACTCAAATTAATATCATGCTGGATCAAGTCTGCAATAGTTCAGTCCAGTTATTATGTTGAGTCAAGATGCCATCAGATTGAGTCGGACTGGCATTATGTTGGGTCAAGTTGACATAGAATTAAGTCTATTTGGCATAAGTTTGAGTCAAATTAGCATTCTGTTGGGTCATATGTACGCAGTAATGCTCTAACAATAATGATGAAACATTACTAAACTCAATTTCAGGGATGACGTTGAAGAAACCTCTACCCGGTCATGTAAGTTAACACTTTATCTATCATACCGAATAGATGAATGTTTCAGCCCAGACACACATCTTATATTCCGCGAGACATATATATATAAATTATATACTAGTATATCTATATATATACGGGCGATGAGCGAATCCAACAGTGATAAGCTCACTAAGTTGAACACTTATATTCAATCAGCAACAAACAAAGTAAAAAATGTTTTTTGCCATAAAATCACGACGAAGATGGATATTCAGCAAAATTGCTCCTGGCTTCTTGAATTATGACACCTTGTTCAACAAAACATGATAAAAATTTATATACTTTTTATTTTCTATAAATAAATCAAATCCTTCATATCAGACAATTTTAACACTTTGGTACCCTTTGTAAGACAGTATAGATTATTTTCTTTTTATCTTGCTTCGTTTTTTTTTCTTTCAGCCGACTATTTGGTGTATATCTTACCCGCAGTTGGTGTTGTTGGATTATGTATTGCTTTCATATTCGTTACGATTTGTGCATTAGGAATAAGAAAACGCAGAGAAAAGAAGAACAACAGGTTTCTATTGTTTACATCTGTTAGATTGTTAAGGAACCTATTCTAATGATAAAGGCGTGATGCAATTTATCAGCATTATTTCAATGACGTACATCAAACAGTACACATAACCAATGCCTCTTGGATAAGCGATAAGCCTATTTCCCTCTCATTTTTAAGTAACTGCCTATTTGTCCCAATAGCATGTGGATCAAAGATGAGTGTGGAATGATTTTAAATACTGAAAAATATTCATTACGTCCCCTTTCGAAGATAAGGGAATATATTGCTTTTCACTTGTCAGTCGGTCGGTCGGTCGGTAAGTCCGTCCGTAAGCAAACCTTGTCTGACCAACAACTAGAGAACGATTTAGCCTAAGCTCTTCAGATTTAGTTGGGAGTTTGGTCATTACATGTAGATGAGGCCTGTTGATTCTGAGGTTAGTAGGTTAAAAGTCGAGGAAACAGACCGACATCACAAAAATCTTGTCCAACAAATAATTAGAGAAAGATTGGCTTTATGTCCTCAGATTTGGTTGGGAGATTGGTCATTGCATGTAGATGACCCCTATTTTGAGTTCAATAGGTCAAATATCAGGGTTGGCTTGTAGGTGGCATCTGTGTTTCACAAACACTTCTTGTTATAATAGTATCAGTAAAATGATTAAGGATAGCCCAGGTTCCATTATACACATACATGTAGTTCAATTATTTTTATTATAATCTGACTTTATTGTAGGTGTAGTTCTGATAGAGAAAGTGAAAGTGACTTTTTTCCGGCATCAACCAGCGGTAATAACTTAATCTGCACTTTTATATTTGTGTTCATGAATTATAAACGCATGATAGAGGAGAATTGATATCCATGTCAGAGCAGAAGTGTTTAGTCTCAATTAATGTTCCAGACAGTGCTATTTGAACAAAACCGGGACGGTTGAAAACCGTGGTCGTCCAGATTTAATGCAACCCAGTCTGACGTTTCTGCGTAATTTAAACAATGACAACCGTTTTAGATATTACTTTTTCTGAATGAGTTTTATTTGCTGATTATTTATTTACTGTTGCATAACAGAACAATTAGATGGAAACTCGTTTTAAAAAGTATTTATCGTTTCAGGTATAATCCGACACACGAAAACGAAGTGTATGTTTGGAGGTATTACTTAAATATATTCGTATTTTTTTTATCCCATTGTATAAAAATTGTTATATGCACCAAAATGGTGCCTTTCTATTTGTTCGATGAGATGTCGTTCGTTACTTTGGCATTACAGCAAGATTCATTACAGACATTGGTGTTAATTTCTTCAGTACTACAACATATTCCTCTCACTGATAGAGGGTCGTGGGTTCGAGCCCGCTACCGACCATGTCTCTTTATTTGAGAAAGTAGACAGTCGCTGTCGGAGGATGGGAGTCTAGTCTAGTACTGGTTCTTCCCAGGAACGATGGTTAGGTGAACTGTCCGCCTCATATGACTCTGACTGTTGAAAGGGTCGTAAAACTCGATATAAACAAACAAGCAAACAAACATACAACAAAATTATTTACCTTCTGAACGCAATGTTTGAGTGGTGTGATTTACGTTAGCCCTATCTCATTGTTGTCAATAAATATTACTTCTTACTGATCATTTATGTTAAAAAGAAGTCAGTATAAAACAAAATAATTTTAGAGGCTACATGAGGCGAATAATTCGCTCTCCTTTATTTGAAGTGATTTATATCTAAAACAATTATAATTCATACAATGCAGAAATTAGATGTTTGTATAATTCTGTTTTTTTTTCAGAGTCACCATACAAACATTAGAGTTCAGGACAAGAAAGATATATTATCCAGCCACGGAGAGGAACAGTTATAAAGAGTTCAAAAATTGAAAAGGACAAACAAAGAACTTAATTGAATATCTTTGATATAATGCATAGTCTTATCTACATCATATATGTATACAAAAAAACACACCAGCAGTTGTACATTCAAATATCTTGTATTTTTGGTTCAGTATAAATCGTACTAATTGCATGGCAATCATAAAACTTCAAAATATGTTTGAAAATGTAAGATCTATTCTTTCGGAAGTGTACAGGAAAATCTAAATAATATAATAATACTGTTACATTTCTTTTCATTATTACATTTTGCACATTAGTAAAACTAGATTGTTTGTTATTTAGTTAAAAACAAGTATATAATCAGTATAATGTATACATGTATTTGGTATCTTTATTCACAATGTTGTTAACGCTTAAATTTGTGTACTGGCATCATTAGTTACTCTTAGTATTTTACTTAGTGATTATTTCATTATTTTACCATGTTAATCCAATATATTTGTTTATATTAATTCAATATTTTAACTCATTAATTTAACACATCTTTATATTAATTCAATATGTTTGCCTTACTGATTCAATATTTTAACTCATTAATTCAATATGTTTTTATATTAGTTCCATATGTTTGCCTAATTGTTTCAATATTTTAACTCATTAATTCAATATATCTTATATACCAATTCAAGATTTTACCCGCTTTTTTGTTTTTAGCATATTTTGTGTATATTCGGAGAGTATATTCAAAAGAGTATCATTTTAGTTATGTTCGGCTTCAGTTTATTTTTGTCATTGTCTATACATGTATTTTAAAAAAAATTAATTTCGTACGCACTTAAGAGATGTTTGTATGCTGATTATGTTATTGCTTATTGCATGTTCTGTCATTGTCTTGAGAACTTTGTCTTTGTTGAAGTCCCATAACCTTATATATTTATCACTTGTATTAGTTTCTGCTTGTCCTATAACAGAGGAGTCCAGTGTTTTCCTCCCGAGCATGCTTTATGACAAGAAAGTTTGTTTCCGAAGCCACCTTTGTATTTTTGTTCAATACCATTGAAAAAAAATACACAGCACCTGTGTTTCCAGCAGTCTATATTTATATTACTGCACATGCTGACGTCACGTACATATGTTTGACAAAAATGCTAGACAAAATACTCACAGACGACGACGTAGTACTTGCCGAGTCAGCCATGTTATTTACAGTCAATCGTAATACGTCAGAGCCATGTGATGTACACGTCATAAAGTGACGTAAGATACTCTATATATTCCTAGTTTTCAAAAGCAAAAAAAAACACAACGAGTATTTTTATGTGTCGTCGGTAATAATCATTTTGGGATAATGCTAGCAATGACAGTTTTTGTTTAAAGAAATATGCTGGTGGGACTTTCAGAGGTCGATCCTCTGTTTAACTGTACTGTAATTTGTTTTTGAAGTTTAATCAGTTGAAAACCTGATTCTTAACTGTAGACATGTTTCGACGATTATTTGAACTAGAACAAACACAAGACTTATAAATGTGTAAATTCTATATTTTTAAATGTTGTGTGTCTGAGTTATAGTTATCTTTTCAGAGAGTGTATTGCTGTGGATACACAAATCAAACGGAATCCTGATTTCAACGTATATATCATGCTGCTTTTTCGCGAGTTTTTATCATAACCTTGGATATACAATACAACCTCTGTAGACCATCACCCTGTGGGGGCGCAAAATATTGACTGTCGTTTAGAGGTTGTTACTCTACAGAGATTAAAGTTATAGTAAATATCAGCTTAGGAAAATTTTAAAGATGTTGTTGTAGAGAGGTTGTTGCTCTACAGAGGGCCACTCATGAGAGGTTGTACTGTACTGTGTTGATCAAACATGTCCCACCAGTGTTTTACATAATTCTTGAACTGACTTGATTATTTGGCTAGAAAATATATTCATATTAGATATGCACTAACGTTGTAAATAAAATCTTTCTGCTCAAAAACTTCATGTGGTACGTGAGTAGTTTATCTTTGTAATTTCTATTTTATTTTTGCGTCATGCTGCCGAACGGTTTTGAGTCTGTCAACGAGAAGCATTATGTGTGTAATAAGATTTCCAAGTAAATAGAGTTCTGAGACTTAATTTGGTATAGAAAGAGAAATATTAATGTAGAAACAGGATAAATCGAATACATTGTTGGAACCGAGATGGAGAAAGTTTATCCAGTTCGGCAGATCTCGCTCATTTCAGTTTTCGGAGCCTCACCCGATAAACCTTCTCCATCTCGGTACTAACAATGCATTCCCTGTTTATTTTCAATGGGTTTACGGACATTTACTGTGGATCATTAAATACGACAGGTACTTTATCCAACAGGAGTGTACAAACCATTCCCCGCAATCTACCTATCTAATTAATTAGAGATGGAAGTCAAATGATTTCTTTGTTTAATTATTTCTCTGGGCCTGACAAAGTAAACCGCTTTACAACTCTTAATCCAGTCACATCATTTCATATCACTGGACTCAGCATCATAAATACATTAAATATACATATTATTATCAGACTGAGAAATAATCCTAAGTAATCCAATTATACTAAATTCAATAAATTAATTATCTAATTAAAGTTGGACTTACAAAAATGATAATCTTATTTACTGATGGCAGGTTTTAATAATCATGCTGTTTACCCAGTAATTAATATCATAAGCCTATTACAGCTTTACCTATTACAATTTTAATGTAATATACATGTACTAGAAAATTAATCATGGAGGAAATGGACTTAATCTCTGAATGGGATTGGTTGAAGTAATCATTAATGATTTCAGTTATCTAGACAAACATCAATGTTTATCCATACCATGAAGTATGAATTATACTAGGTATGTGAAACTGATTTCAATCACATGATGCATTTATTCTCAGGGTGGCCTTTATTCACAGGGTGGCCTTTATTCACAGGGTTGTTTTTATTCACAGGGTTGCCTTTATTCACGGGAGACTTTATTCAGAAGCGGCCACTAACACAGGTTTTACTGTAATCCTTTGATAAATTTAACTAGACATTGTTTAGCATCGTCAGAAACAGATTGCTAGGTTATACATACTGTCTCATTAATAGTTTAATACACTCATTTGAAGGAGCAGTTTGGAAATTCTGAATAAAATTACTATGATTAATAATAATGCAGTTGTGCTTTTCCGTGCATTAGGCGGGTAGCTTTCAGACAAAAAGAGACACATTACAATATGAAGATTATTGTTTGTTAGTCCCCATGTGAGGCAGACAATGTAGCGCAATATGACAAAAACCACAACAATAAGTTGATAGATATATGATAGATAGCTAAGTTTATTTTCAAATCCATTAGGCCAACTGGCCCATGAGGACAACATATTAACAACATACAGATAGACATGAAGCATTTAATTCGAGACAAACAAACTAGTTCTGCTTATGTTTTTGTGGTGAACCTAAAAATCAATGTATTCGTAAATGTCATATAATCCATATACCACGAATGATTTTCTCCTATTATTAATCAAATGAGCTTTCCATCCATCGACTTGATAAGAAGATCTGTAGTTAATTAAACTAAGAAGATTACAACATATTAGATTGTATAAATGATGCTCGTATTACGATCTCGGAAATAAGTCTCAGACAGAAGTCGCTATAAAAACAGAACCTTCACGATTTGTTATATCAGAAAAGCAAGAGCCGCGGAACTTCTAAACGTAGGCGGTTTTTACAAAATATCTATTCAACATCGAACGAGTGTCATCAAAAACAAAGGTGCGTCATATTTTCTACGTTTATCATTTTTTTAATCTTTAATTCCGTCATGAAATAGTTTCGCTCACTGGTGGCAGTTTTTCTATCTGACAAAGATAATTTATGTTATGTTGTTTCTGCATTTTTTATGTAAGTTTTACGGTGTTTTTGCATTCATAGCTAAATATCACTAAACGCATGATAATTACAGGACTCTGAAATCATTAGGTGCCATGTTTACGATCAATATTACACTATTTATTAAATTCTACGATTTTAAGCTTGACTTTACGGGAGTTCGAATGGGTATCTCACGTGATCATAATTCTCAAGCCTTACAACACTTGTAAATGGATAAAAACAATTTCTAGAAAACAACTTTGGCTTCAGAAAATGTGGAAATGATCAAGTTTTTTTTTCAAAAATATTTTCTACAATTTGCGAGTGAAAATGCTGTCACAGCATGATGGAACGATATAGACAATACTAAGTACATAAGGAAATATTCTTTCATTGTTTAGGGAACATTTTACCTCATTCCAAATGTAAGTTATTTGATTTTTCTCAAATAAAACCAGGAAAACACGTGCGCGGTCCTCTTTTCTGATTCGGGTCGATTTACCCGAGGCTTAGCGGTTGACAAAAACATCCTGTCAAATGTTAATTGTAGTCTAACTGCTGATTTTGTTTTCGCAAATATTTGAATATCATGTAGACCCATGAGGAAAAAGTAGTATAAACTCATATCGTTTATATTGTTCTAAGCTCTATTTGAACTCTTGAATGTTGCTTTCAGATAGCGTTTTTATTTTATGTTGTAAATCCCATGTTCTAGCCTCTTTAGACCCTTTCTGTTTTGTTTTCAGTGTTTCTTAGTCGACTACCAAATAAAATACATTTGTATTTCCCATTAAAAAAAGATCGACCGCTTAAGTCAGTTTCGACATGTTGATAGATGACCTTGAAGTATACAATGTCATCATGCGCAATGTTTTTTTCATTCAAATTCATGTCCTAGTAACTAATTTTATCTTTTAGATGTCTGTAGTCTTCGTTAGCCAATCAGCATGTCCTTATACATATGACGTCATAGAAGATCTTGTTGGTAAAAACGTCACCGAGGAAGATGCATTGAAATGGCCATGTTCTTTACGAACGCTGTGGGTGGACATTTCTCCGTTGGTGAAAATTGTCCGGTTTCTGTTGTCGTACGGCACAGCTGCTATTATCATTTCTGGTGTGTTATTAAACACACTGTCATTTCTTGTACTCACTAGTAAGTATATGAGAAAGAATGTATCAAATCTATACCTGGCTTTTCTTGCGGTGTATGATACATGCTCCCTTACGTTCAACTTCATGATCGGAGTCATACGCGGAAACAGCGAGACAGCCAATCGACAATTTCAACAAAGCGAGTCCTTGTGCACGTTCCACGGGGTGATTGTTGAGTTGTTCAATCTTCTCTCCGTATGGGTCATCGTGGCGTTTACCGTCGAGCGGTTCTTGTTCATAAAATTTCCTCTCAAAGCGAGAACCTGGTCTCCAAAGAAAACTGTAGTAGCACTTGGTGTTATATCCGTGGTAATGACACTGGTATCATTTCATAAAATTGCAGTGTCGGGGTTCGAGGGCGATTCCGTGTTCGGGTATAAAGCCTGTAAGACCAGAAGGAAAATTTTCAAAGAAATCATCTATATGTACGTCGCTCTCAACACCTGGTTACCGACATTTGCAATAGTATTTCTGAACCTGTACATAATATTGGAACTGCGTAGAAATAAGATTAAACGAAGTCGAATGGCTCAATCATCAATGACAAAATCAGACGAAAAAGCTACGACGTTATTATTAGCTGTCTCGAGTACATACGTACTGTTTGTGCTGCCGCTTGGTATTGTTCAAAGCATTGAATTGATATGGAATGGTACAATGACAGTCGCACCCGATCACCCGGATTATGTACATTTCATGTCAACCAAAATTCGTTTGAAGTGGACTCGCGCGTTCCTCTTCTTTTTCTATCAACTGAATTTCGCGATTAACTTTTTTCTGTACGTGGCTGCGTCATCAGCAACACGCTTTAGAGCCAACTTGAGGAGTTTGTTTGGAATAAAACAAAACAATGAAGAGTCGATGTTTACAAGAGCGCATAAATCGAACGCTGTTGTTCCTACAACGTCGTCAATAGCAAGAAAGGAATCAAATGAAGATGATCATGTCCCTAAAAGACAGAAGGAAGATGAATCTCAAATACAAAATGAAACAGATGAGTAGCATACTAGTATGTGCAAGGTGCGTAATGAAAAATGGCAAGATTCTCTTACAAGGCCCACGCTTCATGATATGTATTCGTTTCAGTATTCATTGTCAGTATTACTGTATATTTTGATGATTGTACCTATTACCACCAATGTTGCTTCTTTTTCATCTTGTTCGTAATATATACAAATATTTTTATCTGTTATTGTTTTATTTTGTTTTAACAAGATATTGTAAAGCTCAGCAAAGTTTTACCTGACGCTGAAATTTGGTGCAAAAAATATGAAAGACCCGTTAAAAATGTCGATTATTCTTAAGATAAATTTTTAAAACCTTATGTTATCTGCTGAGTAAGTACCCGCGTACAAAACACGTGTTTACGTACAAAATCGTATAACACAACTTGATTTTCTCGTAGACCTATATGTCATTGTCTTTTTCAAACCTGCTAAGCCTACCTTTTCAACACCTCAGTGTTCTCATATCAAGCAGCTAGGTTCGCAACCATTTATTGTTGATTTTCAAACTTAGAATAGGATGGATCAGAGGTATATAAAACATAGGAATGGATCGGAGGTATATAAAACATAGGAATGGATCAGAGGTATATACAACAATAAAATAGATCGGAGGTATATAAAACAATAGAATGGATCGGAGGTATAAAAAACAGTAGATAGGATCAGAGGTATATAAAACAATAGAATGGATCAGTGGTATATAAATCGCGGCAGACCATATATCCTTCCATTAAAATTAGACAAAATCTCGATTTTTCTTCATATGTGGAGAAGTTGCCAGCTCCTATTGGAAGGGTAAGTTTGTACTGGTTAGAATATAGTCCAGGAAATCTTGTTAGGTTAACCGACCGACGTATATAATTGAAAAAAATGTTTAAAAAACGGCATTAAACCCACTGGAACTTAAGTTAGGATACTTAGACCAATCCAATGACCAATGAGTCAAATTTGACGATTTAATTATTGGACTTCCTTCTCTACAAAGTTATTGCACAAGTAACATATGTAGTTTCAATTGTCTATTCTGATACACATGTCCTTCAAACATGCATTGTACAGAAAGTGTGTAAACAAAACAAAATGGAACTTAACACCGGAAGAGAAATAATCGTCACTGTATAAATGAGAAAAATTAATGAAAAATTGGCCAGGTAAAGTCAGGAGATACTGAAAAATGGAGATCTTGATATTGCGTTTGATTCTACTGGCAATTGTCATTGGGTAAGTCAACTTTGAATATATTTTTACTGTTTATGCTTTGTATTGCAACGGTACTTGTGTCACGATACGTATGGCATTTTTGTAGATCGGTTCTTATCGAGATATTCTATTTTATTATAATAAAAGACTCTTCAGAGAACGTATGATGTAGAACTTTGAGATTACCTAACTAATGAGATGTAATTAGGACATTGTTCTGAGTTACATAAAATATAATTAAGGTGATCTATGTGTCTTATGATCAAAGATAAACCAAGTCATTCACAAAAGCTTGATATCATCAGAGGCATAGAAAATTATGTCTCTGATATCATACGGTATATATACCGTGCTGCAAAACAAATACTACTAGGACACTTCAATATTATTACGGTAAAACTGAGTAAACGAATACATGCATTATTGTTTTGATATTTCATTTACAGAATCAATAAAAAAACATTACATTTAACCAGGGTCTTTCAATTGAATGGTCTGGACTCGTGCTCTTCAGGCGCTTATCTCTGTATAAACATCAAGTTGTGCTATCGATACTTAACGGAGAGCTTTTTTCACGCGTGTATAGATAACACACACATTTTAAATTTCCATTTAGTCAAAACAAGAGATCGAAAATTTAAAATAAAACTCATGAATTAACAGAGTAATGATCTTTCTAAAATGTGTTGCAAGCATTTCAGCGATAGATGATTATTAAAGACGGAATCACTTACTAAAAATAGTAGATTCCATTACAACTGGTCAAACTCAAAATGGCGAATTCATCAAAAAGGCTCAAATTCATGTATAATTATTTCTTAGCATCGGAAACAATATGAAAAAGTAACCGCATGATTTAATTCAACAACCTTTAAAAGACATGAGTTAATCCCGACTACATCACTCTATAACTTAAAAGGGTTATATTTTCTTACGAAAAATACACGCCTTGCGACAACAATCTGATCTGGTTTCGCCCATTATATACTTCGGATTTCAACATAAATAAATGGATTTTATCGTAAGAAATTGGTCAAATTAGAAGGGGATATTTACGATCTAACTTTTCGTGGAGCTCTACACCAATAAAGTTTAGTAATTTGTAAATATTAGGGTATCTATTTCAATGCGTTCTTCACCGTTTCACAATGACGGCCATCTTGCGCGCGATCATGTGATCGCTACCCAACGCTTTAATTTACGGAGTCCAGACCCTTCTATTTGAGTGACCCTGATTTAACGTGAACTGTTTAAAACAAACATAGTCATCTTTAGTTAAATAGTGAGAACTGCATCAATATAACTACAGTCGAACCTCTCCGATTCGATTCTTTCTTATCCGAAATCCTCTCTAAATCGAACACTTCAGTCATTCCCGATTTTCTGTTGTCTATTTAATGCTAAGAAAACTTTGTTATCCGGGTCCTTTCTTATCCGATTATCTCCCTAATCCGAATGTTTTGTCAGTCCAAATAAGTTCAGATCAGAAAGGTTCTGCTGTATGGTGTAGAAAATGCGGGAATTTCTTTTGCTGCGGTAGATAAAGCATTGATTACATGATTTTAAATTAATTCAACGACTTATTTTATACGCCTTAACATATTGTGCATCATAATTGTATTCTATGTTATTATTTACAAATCTATATAGCACTATTTTCATGTGTAGAACACGTTAAAAAGTGCTATCATTTAAACTTTCGTATAATTACTGTCAAACATTCCTAATCTGAACCTATCCTAACCGGAATCATCTCTTAATCGAACACATCAGCATGTCCCGAATTTTTTATCATGTTTTCTAATGCTAAAGATTCCATCCTCCAGAATTGTTCTGGTCCAGAAAAACTCCGTAGACCGAACAATTTTGTCAGTCACAGTGATCTTCAACACACAAACCTCGTCCGTATAACAAACAATTAACTCTTGTAAATTGTTTTAAATGCATTTGATTGTTTTGTTTATGATATGAATCAAAATCAAAAGGTTCATCTACATGTGATGACCAACTTCCCAACCAAATCTAAGCAGTTATCAAGTTATTGGGTCGGCCAGGTTAATTAACGCACGCACGGACGTACCGACCGACATGTACAAAGCAATATACCCACTTTTCTTCGAATGGGAGTATAATAATCATTGACTTTTAAAAGTTCTTCTCTTTTAAAAGTGTAAAAGTGCCGTAATATTTCATTAAAATTTTAAGATGTATTTAAGATCGTTTTCTTTTTGTGTCATCACTGGTGTTGTACGTTAAGGATTTATAATACACTTTACATTAACATGCATACATTATTAGTGTTCAAGCTTCTTTGCCAAGTGCTCTGTGTATACAATGCAACCTCTTCAAAGCAACACCCTTTACTAGTAGCAAAATTATCTTGTTGCTGAGAGGTTGTTACTCTTAATAGGTTATATTAGGTAAAAGTGGGAAAAATTATATTGTTGTTGAAGGGAGGTTGTTGCTCAAGAGAGGACCGCTCTGGAGAGGTTGTACTGTATATATGTTTGTATGTTTGAAGTTGTTGCACTATGTACAGAACAGAATAAAGATACTTATCAGTTTTGTTCTTAAATGTCTGTCATCAGATCCCCAAACAATTGTTTGTGTATTGGTTGAAGCAAGATATGACTCAGAATTGATGACTTTCTGTAGAGTACTTTTTGGCGATATTTTCTCTCTATATATACTGGTGGGAATGTATGATATTGTTTTATACAAAGTGACATTATTCTAAACAAAGCATTTATGGAAAACACACAGTATTAATTAAGTGCACGAGAACTAATATGATTGTGTAAGCATGGGATATCGATCGAGCACGAGCTATGTTTGTGTAGGAAGACCTCAGCACGGGATTCACGTGAATACCGAGAGCGTGTATGTAGCGCACGAGGTGTTTCGAGAATCCCGTGATCTGGTCTTTTCTACTCAGATAGAGCGATGTACGAGGTTGAAATTTTACGTACATATCGTTCGACAGTTGTTAGATGGCATTGAAGTTACCGACATGTCCAATTGTGATTCAGACAGTATATTGTCTCTGGCTCCGGTCATGTACATGCTGAGACAACATGACATCACCCGATGTGATGAACAGGTATATGTTAACGCTTTATACCTAGCCGAAATTTGACTGACATACTATCCTAGTTGCCTTACTTCTACGGAAATCTGTTAAGATAAGCTGATGTCATCACCCTTAGTCTAAACTAACCCATGTCGATGAGGTCTTTGAATGTTTGTTGAGAAATTTCGGTGTATAATGCACTTGTTACAACGTAATAGATATGTTTTGTGATACTATAGTTACATACGTAAAATGTCGATTTTCTAGTATCTCAATAGCGAAGAATAATCTGTTGCCATGAATTCTTTTCTTATATATATTATGTTATTGTTTCGACTGGAAGCGGGAATTTAACGTGCTGTCAAAACATATTTACATCGAATATTAGTATGCCCCCTTATATAGAGCATACTGCTTTGCTCATGTCGGTCGATCTTTTAATGTTTCTAAGTTAAACATGACCTGACAATAATGGTATCATTGATATTATATTCTGACTGCATAATTGATCTGAATATGTACTTAAATATTAATCAGCTCGTTCATTTCAACCATTGAGAATGGAATTGAGATTTGAGCTTGGAGACTATTCTCAAGCTTTATAACCTTGGGGCCTGAGCTCCTCAGATTTGGTTGTGAGGTTGATCATCACATGTACATGACCCCTATTTTGAGGTCAGTAGGTCAAAGGCCAATGTCATACTATCCAGTGGACCTTTAGGACCATCCGTGTTTCTTGTTTATCTTTTACTTGCGTTGCATGTTCATCAGTTTTTACAGAATGGTAACAAAGTAAATGATCAAACTGTCGTTGTTTGCTTTGTTATACAATGTAGATGATATATTTAATGAATACTGTCCGTCATTAGTTCACGTATACTCATCTGACCCAATGAACTGATCTAATTTTGTGACTTTGCATGTTTGTATAATCTAGGAACTTAAGGAACATGCTCATTGTTTAATAAACAAACAATACATTCTTGAAGCGCTTATAAATACTTCAGCACGTGTGCAGGTCTAACTTCTTGCGATAGCAAATCTGTGCACGTGCATGTCACAAACCCGTGCATGAAATTCTTGTGAAAACACAGGTCTTTCCTAATTAGATGGACTTATCATTAAAAACAAGTAATTTCAGTAAACTATGTCTTCTGCTGAATAAAATGTTGTACCTTGAAAAAATCGTATTTCAATAAATCAGCTATTTTGTTGCAAATTAAGAGTACAGTCATAACAAAGTGATAATGCTTTAAAGGTATTGAAGCGTGACTAATTTTGTGACTATGCAGTTAATATTCATGAGCAAACTTTTCTGGAACCGAGGAACATATGCTATCAGATATTTTGTTACATTGAATTGTAAAGTTAAACATTAATTGCACTTATCACTGACACTTAATACAGAACCCTGGCCAAAATAGAGCAAATCTCACTTCCTAGCTATGCTCTACTGACACAGCATTTCTTTGCAAATATATCTGCAAATTATATACCCAGCTAAAAATGTTATAGAAAAACAACAAATATTTATCTTACACCGAGCACAGCTGCATGTTTGTCTTAATTAAAGATGAAATGGTTCAACATTGACACTTCCTGAACCGATAGCTATACACGGAAGATAAATCATTAAAATTTCAAAATGGTGCAATTACTTTTGTGTTGTATCATTGTAAATATTCTTAAAATAAATTGTTTACCATCTAAAGAAACAAAAGCATGTCAACTGACATCAAGGCCAACGTTCTAGACTCGGTTACCTTTGAACGACTTTACGACAATTTCGAAAAAGTATGCTACGTCTGTAAAGAACAGGGACGGATCAGGGCTTTAATGCGGGGATGCGTTCTGTATATTATGAAATAAATATAAAGGATACATCGAATTTTTAGTATATATAATTAAAACATATTTATCAAAAGTCATCAAACATTCACATGTACATGATAAAACACACATACTGTATTTTCATCTATTTTCTTTGGGCTCTATTTTCGTGGTTTTTACTAAAATGGCTATTTCGTGGGAACATAAATTCATGGATTTTGATTTTTGATCTCTGGTGTTATCCAAAATGTCTTTTCGTTCCAGATTCCTCCCGATATTTTTCAATGTAAAATAACTCGATCATCCGAATTGTACTGTTATCCGAAACCATGTATTATCCGAAATGATATTACGGTTCCGTCGATTTCGGATAATCGTGGTTGTACTGTACGTTTTTTTTTTTGAACAATTTGTTCAAATCTGTCTGATTGAAAAGTACCTCAATACTCGCGTATTTATTTGAACTTTGTTAATCAGAAAAAGTTCATCTAAACTAGGTCTTTAGAAAGATGATCCCACGGCTTCCATCAGGACATTATGACAGAAATGTTTCATGTGTTGTCTATTTTTAGTTAAATTAACTCGATAATGCGACCGGTATTCCAATTATCTCAACATAATGACTTAGTATAATCAGGCACATTATATTACATAATTATGCATATGTATATAGCGTCCCTAGTATAACTTATCAAAGAAAAAATAGGATACGATTTAGCATTCTTAATTTATCGTCACCATCATGCGTCCACACCAACTTGTGGAGGTAGTAATGATGGTACGAGTTGTGATATTGTGCATGTAATTAAGACAAAACCTAAAACGAGCTAAGGCATAAATAAGCTGGTCTCTAGGGTAATACAATGAATCAAAGTACTGAATGTACTCATGGAAACTCATCTTTCATTGAGACTTTCATAGACTTGCATAAACGGGAACTAGTTTACAATCGCATAGCGGATGTAAATGAACGTAGTACATAGTTCCACATGAAAATTCATGCCGTATAGGGGCGAAGTTTTCCCGAGTCCTCCAACCCACGTGGTTGCCTTGGATGAAAACGTACGTGCAATAATATCTTGTTTATTTCAGCCCAATGAGTTTTTGTTATGTAAACAAGTTAACTGCGTAGTTGTGGAAAATGTACGAATTTTTCTTCCTTGTTTTTTTCGTTGTTATTTGTCTTGTAAAGATACGACATATTACAAAAGTTAATACTAGTACAAAAAGAACATAAAACCTATTCAAGGTATCAACATGATTAATAACAGTTGCATAAAAATCCAGGATGGTCTTCTATAGTCGTCAACAGATCAAAAATAAAACAGGGTGTTGTTTCATTGATTTTAATTCTAAAGTCATGGGGTCGAAATCTGAAAGTAGAAAGCTGCTGGACGCTTGTACTTTGATAGTTCACGCGCCTTAATATGATGCTCTAAAGCGTAAATTGCTGTCACATCCAGCCAAATAATCGTCTATTTAAATATCCAACAGCTGATTTTACGCTACATGCAGTGCGATGTTTTTAAAACTGCCAAAGCTGCATAATTTCAAGGTCAATGGTCGCATTTATTTTTAACTTCTGTGAGACGTGATTACATTCATAAGTTATACGATAATTTTCGTTATACCAGTTGTCGAATGTACATGTATGTATTAGTTATCGTTCATATTCTGAATTTTATGCGATATATCACAAGCGACGCGAAGCGGAGCGCAGTGATATGTCGCATAAAATTCAAATTATGAACGATAACTGATTTACAGTTTGTCTTAATTTCTGCACACACAGAACAATAAGTGACGTATTTTCTCCATATCAGGTTCAAGGTACATTTTATGGGATATATTTTTCAAATTTCAAATGAAATGCGTACATTTCATTGGACGAGAAATTAGGACAAACTGTAATTAACAATGTGCTAGACTACATAATATTATATTAACACGCGGAATGGAACATTTCATGACGGAAAAAAACAAAAACTATTAATTAACTGTGATACGGAGCTAAAAATAATTGCATCCATCGACCGTATAACTATTCAGCTCTGACATCTTAATAAAATCACACTATACCAACGTAATGTTCGTCCGGCTTACAATAAACAACCCCATTTTAAGCTTTGCATGTTGGCATGCGTTTTCATTCGTGTCCCTTTTTCCTGTCAATTAGTTCTTCATACTTCATGAATAGTTCATAAAATATACAATAATACTATGTTTTCATGAATTGATTTCGAAGGTGTGAAGTTTAAGGCATATTGAGTGTGGTAGAGTCAGTGTTGATTGGTGTTTCGAGGTCCAACTCGTCTTACCAAAATTGGCGAATATCGACGGAAAAGAATGAACTTTCTACTTCGTTTTTTTAATAGACAAAACGCTTTTGGTCATATATATAGAGAAACTCGGGTCACTGTCCGGTGAGAACAATGTTATCAGGCGAGGTGATATCGTCCAGGGTGGCGAGCTTTAGCGAGTCACCTTGGACGATATCGCCGAGTCTGATAACATTGTTCGATCCTGACAGTGACCCGAGTTTCTATTTATCATGTAACTCATTTTTCGGAGCATTATTTAGTGTCATTTCACCTGAAATTTAGCGTTAAATTCGCTAGTGTGATTATTACGGTCTCCCGGCAAATAACGTCGAACAGTCAACATCCGCAGATAAATAGTTCACTACAATTTGTATTAAAAATAATAAATAAAGCTCTCATGGATCAAACAATTTAATTTCACATTAAAGAAATCATTTGTTAACAATTATCTACAACTCATAAGTAATGGTAGAATTATATTCTTACTGCTTGGTCGGCATTATTTTCGTCCATATAACTTCATTTTCAATAAATGTACACGATATTGCGGGAAATACCTCGCGCACGGTTGAACAAAATGACGTCATTCTATGACGTTTTACACGATTCTCTAGTAAATCACATGTCGACGTTCCAATGTTGCTCCCATTTTTTTTCTTTGATGTAAGTTTATTATTTTGTTAATTTGCATAAATAAGCATTTCTTGATGATTCTTTGTTTTTATTTATGATAATTTGTGTTCAAATATACTTTTTTTATATTTCTTATAATAAATTTCTTTGACAAAAAACCCTGCTTTTTATAATTTAGCAAATAAAATGTTCCATTCATAATTTATGAAAGTAGTCCGTCATTGTGGGCGGAGCCAAAAAGTGTTCTCAGGCTACTAGCAGCCTATTGACCTGAGAACACATAATGTTCTCAGGTCATGTGTTATCAGGCAGTTACCATGACAGTTGCATGATAAATGTAGTATAATGTGTTGTGTGCCTGAAGACACCTGTTGGTAGAAATCAGATGAATTAAAAAAGGTTTCGTAATGTAAAACTGTCATTTCGGAACATGAGAGGTATATTTATGTATATCATGTAGCCTTTTAGGCCTAATTACATTAGGATGGGTAATGCAATGTTCTCTTATTGAAACATAGGATTTGATACATAAGGTGGTGTTGTGATGTAACACATTATACAGATATCTTCTACAAACTAGTACTGTCAAACCTGTAAACACAGGCCATGTTTGGTAAAGACAAAATGAGGCCTTTATTGACAGGTGGCCTTTGTATAGGGCTGTTCATTCTGAATAATCAATGAGAGGTTTTAAAAGAATGACCTCGTATTCACAGGGTGGTCGTTAACCCAGGTTGGATTGTATTATGTATGTTTATTTTTTGCGCAGAAATAATGTGTGACGACTTACTAAAGTATTACGTGTACTTTAAATTACTATATTTGCAGACGGACAGACGCCGGCTATTGTGGTCAATATTATTCTTGCACAAAATCATGCTCCTATAGTTCAAAATACTACGTCAGCTGTGGCATCTTCGGTTGGGTAAGGTGTATTAGATACAGGTAAGTAATTTATCAGTATAAATCTTAACATGAATCGTGATAAACTTTTGGATATGATGTTTCCATAATTGTTTTCATTATTTTTCTTATACAAGTACTAGTATTACTGAAATAATTACTAGCATGCGATTATTGAATTATTATTGAAACTTGCATTTATCCGAAGCTCAACACCAAGAGCCAGACGTGAGATACAAAACAAATGGAACAGTGAAACAAAATTTAACAAGGTTGAACATAAACGTAGATAAAAAGCCTGCAAAAATTCCCACTATCACCCGAACCCATCGTATGTGATAATGAAAACTAAAAAGGGCCCATCGTTTACATTGGGGGTTTTCTTTAAGGGAAACGTTTAATATTGTCATAGACACCCGATACCTAAATTGTTCTGTGACCTTATACTTCTAATGTAATAGGTTTACGAATTTATTTGCTATGCTACAATGAATTTTATTAATTTAATTTACGTGTCAATAAAACAGCACAAACCATAAAATGTTCTTGACATCTCTATTCTGTTTCATTAAGATGCAGCCAATACCATTGCTATCATCATGTTTATTTATCTGTTGTAGAACCAAATACAGATCATGTTCAAACATGTGTATCAGATTGGTTTGCTGTACCGGTTATACTGGAAGCAGTTGCTCAACACGTAATTACTCCTTATGTTAAAATCAAAGTACTGGAAGTGCACATGGAAACTGAACTAATGTAGACTTGTATTACAACATGGAATGAGAAATAGATAAGCATGGTGGATGTACTTTGGGCCGCATCAATATTCATGCGCGGCTATGGAAGGCGATCACTTTCGTAAATAAAAAATATTCGATAGGCAAAATAAATGCGATGCGACTGTATATGAGGTCATTTTACAAGCAATTAATAATTATATCTCAACATTAGGAACGTTTATGTAAGAAATCTAAGCATAAGTAATAGAAACCTGTATATTAATAGGACTATTGTAAGGAAGTCAATCTGCAAAAGTCATTCACCTTATTCATGACCTATCACTTCCAATATCCGCCTTTCTGTACTGTGTTGTATCTTTTGTGTATCAGTTGTAATGAAACATATGAATGATATATTTTTTCCACTTGCAGCGATATGTTATGGTTCGACCAGTTGTCCGAATGGTGGAACTTGCACAAGTCCAGGTGTTTGTAGATGTCGAACAGGATTTGCCTCTCCAAGGTGTGCAGGTATGACGACGACAATATTCTTTTTATGCATTCGAATTTTTATAATTAAGTTTTCCACTAAATATTTTATCGACGTTGTTTTCGTAAACTTGAATAACAAAACATCAAAATTGTTGAATCGTCACGCTCTGCTACGATACCTATGTTACATATAACTACTACTATAACTCGCTGTGTTTATTGTTTTTTATGCCCCTTTCGAAGGAAATGGGGCTTATTTATTATTGCTTTGCACGTGTCGGTCGGTCGGTCCGTTGGTCGATCCGTTCGTAACCAAATCTCATCGGGCAATATCTAGAGAACGCTTTAACCTAAGCTCCCCAGATTTGGTTTGGAGGTTGCTCATCACATGTAAATGACCCCTATAGATTTTGAGGTCAGTATATCAAAGGTCAAGGTCACAGTGACTTTCAACACAAACACCTTTTCTGACCAAATACTGGAGTACGATTTGGCCTAAGGTCCTCAGACTTGATTTGAAGAATGTTCATCGCATGTGTAAATGATCCCTATTGATTTTAAGTTCAGTGGGCCAAAGGTAAATGTCTTACTACTAGTATCCAGTTGGCCTATAGGGGGCATTCGTGTTTCACCAACACTTGTTTTATTTTAAAAAGATATTAATGAATGTAAAACCGCATGTCATGGATGTCAACACACTTGTAAGAACATACATATATGTTATATATCTCACCTTTCATATTAATCTAGTCATACACATGTTAAATTTCGGTAAATATTTACGTTCTGTTTCTTTCTGTTGCTGTATGATGTTTGGTTTTACTACTGTATTTAATAAAGGATATTGGTTTATGTTCAACCTGAGATCATAATTGTGAACAACAGTTTTTAGTAGACTGAGTTAAATATATCATTAAAGATTTTGTCTGTCATTCACGTGTAAAATTTATGAAACGTTCTGTTTCTGTAAATTTTTCGATGGACTTTGTTGCTTTTGTACTGAATTAGTTGTCAATTTTCTCTAAAAAGATATTGACGAATGTAAAACCGCAAGTCATGGATGTCAACACACTTGTGAGAATACAATTGGTTCTTATCTGTGCAAATGCCGGACTGGATACAGACTGGCCTCTAATCAGAGATCATGCGTTGGTTAGAAAAACTATGTTCTTTATTAATAGTTCAACACTAAGATTATAGATCTTACCTGTTATACACGTGTACATTTTTTTAAAATGAGCGACGTTTTGTTTTTGCATGCTTCTGTGTCGCTTTAGGTATGTTTACTGTATTAATCGGCCATTCTTTAAAAGAAGTATTTATGTACGTTCAATCTGAGATCATGAATATAAACACTCTTGTAAGAAAACAATTTTTAACAGGGTAAATACATGACTGCATAGACAATGGATTCAAATCTGAGCTAGTGCCTCGGTAAGTATGTTCATTTTCAGATTATGTTTTTTGCTTATCATTCACGTGTGCAATTCGTGTAACGTTCTGTGTTGTTCATTTTATATTAAAAAGATGGTAAAGAATGTGAATCTGGAAGTCATGGATGTCAACACTCATGTGTGAACACAATTGGTTCATATCAGTGCAAATGCCGGACTGGATACACACTGGACTCTGATCTGAGATCTTGCAATGGTTAGTATGTTCTATTTTTCTTGTTCAATATTGAGATATATATCTCACCTTTCATATTAATCTAGTCATATTCATGTTAAATTTCGATAAATATTTACGTTCTGTTTCTTTATGTTGCTGTATGATGTTTGGTTTTACTACTGTATTTAATAAAGGATATTGGTTTATGTTCAACCTGAGATCATAATTGTGAACAACTGTTTTTAGTAGACTGAGTTAAATACATGATTAAAGATTTTGTCTGTCATTCACGTGTAAAATTTATGAAACGTTCTGTTTCTGTAAATTTTTCGATGGACTTCTTGCTTTTTTACTGAATAAGTTGTCAATTTTCTCTAAAAAGATATTGACGAATGTAAAACCGAAAGTCATGGATGTCAACACACTTGTGATAATACAATTGGTTCTTATCTGTGCAAATGCCGGACTGGATACACACTGGACTCTGATCTGAGATCTTGCAATGGTTAGTATGTTCTATTTTTCTTGTTCAATATTGAGATACATATCTCACCTTTCATATTAATCTAGTCATATACATGTTAAATTTCGATAAATATTTACGTTCTGTTTCTTTCTGTTGCTGTATGATGTTTGGTTTTACTACTGTATTTAATAAAGGATATTGGTTTATGTTCAACCTTAGATCATAATTGTGAACAACTGTTTTTAGTAGACTGAGTTAAATACATGATTAAAGATTTTGTCTGTCATTCACGTGTAAAATTTATGAAACGTTCTGTTTCTGTAAATTTTTCGATGGACTTCTTGCTTTTTTACTGAATTAGTTGTCAATTTTCTCTAAAAAGATATTGACGAATGTAAAACCGCAAGTCATGGATGTCAACACACTTGTGATAATACAATTGGTTCTTATCTGTGCAAATGCCGGACTGGATACACACTGGACTCTGATCTGAGATCTTGCAATGGTTAGTATGTTCTATTTTTCTTGTTCAATATTGAGATATATATCTCACCTTTCATATTAATGTAGTCATATTCATGTTAAATTTCGATAAATATTTACGTTCTGTTTCTTTCTGTTGCTGTATGATGTTTGGTTTTACTACTGTATTTAATAAAGGATATTGGTTTATGTTCAACCTTAGATCATAATTGTGAACAACTGTTTTTAGTAGACTGAGTTAAATACATGATTAAAGATTTTGTCTGTCATTCACGTGTAAAATTTATGAAACGTTCTGTTTCTGTAAATTTTTCGATGGACTTCTTGCTTTTTTTCTTAATTAGTTGTCAATTTTCTCTAAAAAGATATTGACGAATGTAAAACCGCAAGTCATGGATGTCAACACACTTGTGAGAATACAATTGGTTCTTATCTGTGCAAATGCCGGACTGGATACACACTGGACTCTGATCTGAGATCATGTGTTGGTAAGTATGTTACTTACTCTGATTCAGCGCTGATATTATAGATCTAATTAAGATATCTTATCTATATTCTACTTCCTTTTTTCTTCCTCTCTTTCTTGCCTCCTGTCTTCTTTTATCCTCTCTATAACGTTTTCTTCTCTATCCTCTCCTTTTTCTTTCTTTTCTTATTAAACACGTGTTATTTTCAGAATTGTGTAACGTTCTGTTTGTCTGTTTCTGTATGGTGTTTAATACCATTATTGTTTTCATTTGTCCATTTACTTTCAAACGATATCGATCATTATTCAACAAAACCTAATAAATGTCAGGATGTTTGTGTCAATGCAATCGGTTTCTATCAATGCCCATGTCGTGCTGGGTGCAGACTAAACTCTAAATCAAGCTTTGTATTAATTGATTTGTTTTATCATATTTGTAAAAATTGAGTTTATTTGTAATATTTTACATACATGTATAGAAAAGCTTTGAAGCATTCACAGAAATGCTGTCTCTGGCATTGGCCTTGATTGTGAGCATATATGGGTTATCTTGGCTTATGGTTGTTATATAGTTGGCACCGAAGCCTTCGGACAATCATACTTAAAACAGCAAATGGTTACAAATATTCTGAATTCAGTTTTTAAGAACTTCAAAAGTAAACGCTCAGAATAAAACATTATTTCTTGTAAATCATGATTACTACTTGATTCCTTAGATATTGACGAGTGTTCTGATGGTACTGCAACATGTGAAGTTCATTGCAATAACACAGTTGGGTCATATACGTGTAGCTGTGATGCAGGATATCTTGTTGAGGAAAATAACACATGCCTAGGTAGATCCAAATAAAGGTTTTAAACACAAATGAATGGAAGTATCTTGTTGCATTTTTTCACACTAAATACCATTTTGCATAATGATATGGTAAAACGTAAATATTTTGTTCTTAACAAAGCTTTCTATAAATGTATTTCATAAAAAATGATGAATATTTGCTCAAAGTCATTGAACGCAGTGAAACATCAAAACTTATATTAATGCATCTCTTGTTTTACGGTCAATTCAACAGCTGCGGTTATTTCGGAGCCACCCTAGAGAGAGAGGGGGGGGGGGGGGGGGAGAATATACAGGAGAACTGGACATTTTTTCCCTACTCTTTTCGAATATATTTTCCTCGTTCCTTAGCGTACCCGGTGTATAAAGGTCCGATATATGCTTCATCCGTTTCCTGTGTGACTTTCTCAGCACAGCACTTGACTCCTTTTACAGTAGTCTGGATGGGGACACTTGAAAGCGTCCCTTATATATTTCAAAGCTGAGTTGAAATATGAACCCAAGACCTTTCGTTTATAAGTTTATCGCGTAACCACTCGACCATCGACCAAGCTCTATCACTTATGTTCAAAGGTTCATTTGCAAATACTTTCTATAATAAACCGATAAATGGAGTAGTAAATCCTGAGTAGGACAAACACGAAAGCTGATTTCATTTTTACTTCTCTTGTAACATTGACAGATATCAACGAATGTCTTGTTGACCCAGATGTCTGCGAACAAGTCTGTGTGAATGAGCCAGGTTCATATCACTGTGACTGCTCGCCTGGATATAAAATGGACATCTCCTCTAAATGTTTAGGTATGTTCTACTAGTATTCAATAAATAAGATAAGAAATTTTATGTTATGTGAGCATTGAATGCATATGGCTTCAACACACATTTCGCTTTGTATTTTTGAACTTCAGAAACAAGTGAAGCCAATTGCTTTCCAAACAGCGAAAAATCTGTCTGATATTTCTTTGCACATGCAATATCCTTATTGAAATTTTACAAATTTAGTTGATGTTTTGTTTCAAATTCTTCTGGTATTAATACTATAAGTAAATTCTATACAATGTTTGCTCTTTGCGTATTTAGAATGTGTCAAGGCATCAATGGATTGAGAGATTGTTTGGGTTATGATTGCAATGTTTAGTGATGGCATTTTTCTGTCAAATTCAAGTGATATAATTGTAAATGCTATACATTATTTATACATTCTTCTCGTATGAGTAGATATTGATGAATGTGCTGAAGATATTTCGGGATGTTCATATAATTGTACAAATCAGGAGGGATCCTTTCTGTGCACTTGTCCAAGCGGGTACTTTCTTTCCGACAATGGCAGAACATGTGAAGGTACGAAACCTAATGGACATACATATAGCATGCTAATAATGTCGCTACTTACTTAGACAGAATTATCACGCACCAACATAAGTGTGTCAAATAATTTAATAAATCAATCAGAGATATTTCTTTCAACTACTATACAACCTATCGACCACACATTGTGTGTTAAATATCAAAATAGTATACCTTCAATAGAAACAAATTTGTTTTAATATATAGAATAAAACCTCGATTATCCAAATTCCGATTATCCGAAAACCTGGTGTTATCCGAAGTGAATTTTCGGCCCCGAATTCTTCCTATATATTTCAATACAAAATAAAGTCGATTATCCGAATCATGTTATTCGAAACCATGGGTTATCCGAAAGAATATTTCTGTCCTGTCAATTTCGGATAATCGAGGTTTTACTGTACTATTAATACATTAACTTTATTTCCCGTTGAAGACTACCTGCATTATACTGTTGCGTATTCCTTTGTATTCTATCAGAGATAGATGACTGCCAGAATGTCAGTTGTGAACATGGCGGTGAGTGTTCGGACGGACACAACTCATTTACATGTTTATGTTTATCTGGATTTACGGGCACCTATTGTGAAGCAGGTAAATAAAATAACATGCTAATAATATTTTAATTGTCAAATGTATTTTAAGTTGTGTTCTATGTGAGTCTCTCGATATTTTGTCTTTTCCATGAGTTTTGCTGTTTTAGCTTAAAATTATTTACAAAACTTTATTATGCCGGTTATTATTTCAATGCAAACTATTTTTGTTTAAATCATTAATATTCATTTACTTTATAGACATAGATGAATGCTCATTCTTCAATGGAGGATGCCAAAACAATTGTACGAATATTGAAGGCTCGTTCGAATGTAGCTGTTTTAATGATCGTGTTCTACAGAATGACAGTGTATCATGTATTGGAGAAGGTAAGTCTCAAATTATTCACTGTATTTCAACGGAAGTGTATCAACTCCTTGTTTTCTTGAATTGGTGAATGTTCAACATTCATAAACTTGACGTACATTTTTATGCCTCTATACAGCTTAGTTGTTGCAAGAAATTTCAATTTGTCATTTGGACATGTTTCACTCTTGTACAGTATAGGCAACAACGTGTATATGAAAGTGTTTCACTCGAAATATACTTCTTCTTTTCAGATTCTGACGTCGTCGAAACTGTATTTGAGAAGTATTCTATTTCTGGAAAGCTGCTACCTGAATCATGCTTTGGGGTTAAACTGACAAGTTGCATTAACGGTAAAGAGTTTGATATCAATCTAACATCAACATCCGAGTGGTATACAATGCTGGCAGATGAAGATTTTGTGTACTCATCCGGGATTGTCTATGCCAAAATAAGCCCATTTTCATTGCCTGTGTCACTTAACGGCATTGGTGTGTCATTCATAAACACTTCATTTGAAGTTAAGTATAACACACATCTTAGTTCCAGTGAAGGTATGTTGAAAGTTTCTCATTTGGCGCCTTCAGACTGCGAGGCACTTACAATCGACAATTCAGACATGTTTGATATCTTAACGGCTGATTCGTTTTCAAAATCAATGTTTAGTTCGTTTGAAACTCAACTTCCTAATTGGCTTGAATTTGTTAAGTCTAACCATTCCGCAATCGCAGTTCAGGATATGAACAGCGTGTTGTTTTATGGTCGTAACATGGACACATTGAATGAATGTTCTGGGGCACCTGTTAGTGATAATCACCTTTACTCCTTGTTTCGATTCGGCGGAGGCTTTTCATTGAAACATCTCGGAACCCAAATAGACTTCCCGACGTTACAGGAAGCCAGGAAATTCTGTTTCATTGCTGACCTTTGCCAAATCTCGGGCGGAACGATATTTCTAATGATACCAGAAGAAGCCCGTGGTCTGCTGCTGAGACTTCCGTTTTTTAAATCTCTCAAAGATGATTTGCATGTAGAAATAAAGCCACATGCAATAGGAGTGTCACTAGTTGATGGAATAGACGTGCCTAGCGAGTATTCCATGATTACGCTTTGGAACGGAAACAAACTGTTTCAATACCCGTGAGTTTGTATACCAATATGATATATCTAAACAAAAGAAATTTCAATCATTTGATTATTTTCTTCATGTCGTGATTTTGTTTGTTTGTTTAAATACACGCATATAGAGTGTATGATATTGATATGATAGCAAAGTCATACTGCAATTGGTTTTGGTTTCATTGGTAAAAACATGTACAGCAATGTTCATTTTTATTGAAGCACAATACACAACGCTGACGTATGGATTAGAGGTGATGTAGAGATGAGCGACAGCCTACTTTCTGTGCATGGGATATCAGACATGTATCTACGAGTGCCTAGCGTCGAAACGGTAAAATTGTATTTTGGAAATATAATAAAGACACCTAACATTTGGATTTCACGACTGTATGTCAATTAAAGACCCGAATAGGATTCACATAACAGTACGAAAGATTAAACTTTATGTTGTTTTCCTTTACCAGTTTCCAAAAATTAAGAAGAATGTCGAAGATAAGGAATCATAATGTATTATGCTTTATCATGTTTAACATTAACCAATACAATTATATGTGTTTATTAAATTATAGCTTTTTACGTCGATGTTTCGTGAGGAGTGGCATGGTCTAATAAATGTACGACTAGCAAGTGCACCAATACTTCGATTCAGACTCTTTGGAGATGACTACGTTGTAAATTTTACTCTTGCAACATCAGATTTAGACGCATACCTATCCATTGGTGGTATGTACAACTTTCTGCTTTAGACAATTTAAAAGCACACAATGTGCTGTAAATTGTTAAATATGCTAGTTTACTAAGACCAACATCAGCCATCTTATTGTATACATTCCCAATCTTAACATTTAAAGTTAGTCCTAGTTTTAATGTTTCTACTGTTTCATGAAGGCTTTGAATTTCGCTGTTGCTTTTTTCTCTCTTTCCATGTCCGTATTATTTCAAGTTAAATGCAACTTTCTTGATTACATGTATTTTCATATTGCAAAGATCCGTTTTGGAAGGTTGTTATAGGATCGGCATTGATTTATGTGTCTCTTCTCTCACTAATACCAACGATAGAGAAGGCACCACTCTATACCATATGACTAATCATCTTTATACTTTAGTCGAAGTTATGATACGAATTTGGTCATTTGTTTCGAAAGTATTTAAACACATGACAGCTTTAATTTTTTAGGAAATATTATTGCCGTTAGTCCATTAAACCGAACCATCATTGTGATTAAAGTCAGCTGGTTATTCAATATACGTGTTTATTATTTCCACATTTTGATTCATTTATCATATTCAGAAGTCAGTTGTATCTTAAATCCAGGTACGAATCGGAAACAGTGTGATGAGGGAGTTAATCCGGCCGGAATGTTCTTTACACTTTTTGTCAACACCAATCCATTCACGGGCGTCCCCATATTAGAACACTGGTTCAATATCGATGGGAAATTGTTTGGCTTTGTTGCAAAGGATGTTCGAGATATCCCATCAACTATGGAGCACTTCTCAGATGAAGTATTACGAATCAGTTCGCTAGTAAATAATGCAACTGATATTTTAAAAAGGTTGCTTGTCGAACATCATATCATTGGTAATGATGCCAAGTTCTCCCTATTAGGAATTTCCAAAGGGCTTACAATGATTAAAAAAACAGTCGACATCGATATTAAAAGTGGATGGGTGGCTAAAGACATTGATGGTTTTATTTCGTCTATTGAAAGATTGAGGCAGCAATTTACCGAGACCAAACACGTTTTTAAACAATATTTAGATGCAGTAGAATTTGTTCCAAATGAAAATATCCAAACATGGGCTAATGTGATGAAGATCGTTATGGACCGTATTCAGACTTACATGATTACTACGCATAACTCAATAACCGAGTCTTTATTGAAAGAGACTGGTAATTATACAACATTTGGGTTGAAAGTTCAAACAGACGTTTCGATACTTGGTTTGCAATTTCCCTCTGTAGACCTTGAATTAGTTTATACCGAAGGCAGTTTATTCCAGTGTACTAGATTTGAAAATGTCAATGAGATTTTCCGAAGTGAAGATGCTATTCGATTTCTTGGGGAATTTTTCTACGAGACAAAACTTGGTAGATTTCTTGATGCGAAAGATGGAATAGAAGGCGCTCTTGCATTAGAGTCGTATAAGGTAGCACTGAACTTTCAAGCCGTCGTTGAGATGCTTGGAATCAATACTGACTGCAACGTATCAATAACATCCGACAATGGGTTGTATTTCTACTTAGCAGGAAACGTCTGGAATGTATTTGTTGCTCAAATCAACGTCTCAGCAGAAGTTGAAAGGGATTGGTATGATGTGATGTATATTCTTGAGGGTCGATTTGTCACAAAGTCTTTTGATGATAGTTATTTAGACGGTTTAAGGAAAACAGTAAATATGGTATCAAATGCGGCACACGCCCGTTTGTCAAACGTTCATGATAGCTTTAACTATGCCCGAAAAGGTGTCGACAACGCTGAGAAATGGGTCGAGGAACAGAAAATAGAGGTTACAAACGCAAACAAAGCGTTTGACAAAGCAATATCATCCCTCGAATATGCCAAAGAAGAGCTTGCAATTGCGAAAGGGCCGTTTAGAGATGCAGTAAATCAACTACACGCCGCCCAAAGGAGCATAGATAATCTCTGTCAAATCCGCACGTGCTCGACAGCTTGTATTTCAGGGATTCGATGTGGAGTGTGTCATATGTTTAAATATTTACTTATACATAGTCGTTTTGCGTTGACTATTTGGATTGCTTATCCATGCTGCAGGCGTGTTGTATGCTTATATCGTATTCCTTATATCTTATGCGAATTTGCCAATTTCTTTTGTAGAGAAATGAGAATGCGTGCTTACACTGCCTTAGAAAATGCAAATATATATGTGAAATCAGCTATGCTTGCATTTGATTTAGCTCAGGCTACCGTAGCAGAGCGAAAGTTATCAGTCGACAATTCACGAGTAGTCCTTCAGATAGCTGAAGATACTTTGCACTCCGCTCAAGAGGGTTTAGAACTATCTAAAGGCATTTTAAAAGAGGCCACTTTGGCGTTAGAAGCAGTTAAATATGTTGTAGGGGCTGCAGCAAATGTCCTTCAACTCGTTACGCAATATGGAGTGCAAAATCTACTGGATGTCAGAAACTGTGAATTTGAAATAGAATTAGCAACACACGATTTAGCCGTCTTTGATGTATCATGTGACGTAAATGCGTTTCGATTTGGATGGAAAAGAATAAGCATGACAATAAATTTCAAGAATGCGATACAGAGCATCTGGCAGGCTGCTCGTGCTACTATCACTGCACTTATGGAGACACTTGGTAATGCGTTTGGGAGACAAAGAAGAAATATAGAATACCAAACGTCTTCTTTAATGCACAAACATTTAAGAATTATTCGCCAGTCCGAAGATTTCCAGGAATTTTCTCAGAACGACACAATTGATATTACACAGAATATCAAACCAACAGACCGGACTGTCGATACTGATGCTGCATATCGCATACGAAGTTACGAAGAAAAATGTTCAACCATGGAAAGATTTCAAGATTTTCTCCAAGCGGCGTTTGGCGTTTTGCAAGAAACTGTGAACGAGTCGAAAGCTTATATGGATGATATAGAATCAGTTAAAGACGACGTATTACAATATAATGACACAAACACGCAGGCAAGTAATCTCACGGCTGAAGATGTTGGTATCAGTAAGGACTACGCTGCGAAGGATTACAACATGACTGAGGAAGATGTAGATACTGCTATGGACGAGACTAGATCAACAGCAACTGACGACCCTATTGTCAAGGAAATAAAGAAGGCTGCAAACGCTTCTTTGCATAACATTGACAAAGAAACAAAAAATGTCGAATCCATCGATTACGTGAACATTTGGTACACAGCTATGGACAATATGACGATAGAATATTTCAATGCTACAGAGTGCGACGACTTCAGAGATTGTATGTTTTACACCATTTCATCGCTCTATGAACTTTATGAAGCGGAGGAATTTCCAAATGCATCCATTGTGAGACAATCTATTCTTGACCTTGAAAGTGTTGTAATTGAATCCTTTCAAAATGAATCATCATCCATCGCAGAAACATCGGATGCTATGAATCATATAGTCAATGAAATAAGTCGAATCGTTGACACGAATCCGTTCTGTTCAGAGGCGCCAACCATTATTGAGCATCCAGATAACGCCACAGTGCTAATAGGAACTGATGTCACGTTTCGTTGCCTTGCTGTTGGCGATCCGGAACCTTTTTACTGGTGGTTCATGAATGACATATTAATTACAGAGGAGCAGATATCAACATATACTCTGATAAATATAACAGAAAGTGACCATGGTTCGAAGATAAATTGTATGGCGGGCAACATTGTCGCTAATATCACGTCAATAGATGCTTACTTGCTAACTACAGATTACGGTATGTATCACAACTTCATTGATAACATATTAGCAACACTTCATTGCAAGTGTCCAGTATTTACTTCCCCTTTTGGCTAAGTGTTTGAATTGTGTATGCTTGTCAATATATGTTTACGTTCCACAGCAGATCTTATCATTATTAAACCTGATCATATTTCGTATTTTACAACATAATAAAAGTTTCAGAATTGAAGTTCATGACATTGCAAAGACGATCTTGTATGACAAGAAAACGTATTTGAGTTAAACAGGAGACGAAATATGATAATTTTTAGGTTCCAGGTAGCGTTTTTGAGAATCATTGAAATAAAGAACATGCTTAAATAAAACTTAAAGATGTTATGCGTAAATCCATATCTTTATTGATCATTATAACATATTTTGGTGTATATTTCAAAGTGTTTTATGACATATTTAATGTATACATTACTACATATATTTCTAGACATTGACGAATGTATAGAGAACTATGGGAATTGTGAACATGAATGTATGAACACTATCGGCTCGTACACATGTTTGTGTCCTGATGGTTATACAGTCAATATAACGGATGGACGTAGTTGCCATGGTATGTTACTTTTGTAATTGTGATCTAGTTTACAGATTTCGTTTCAAATCTAAACATTTGTTTGAATAGGTAAATAAATCTAGCAGAAAGCTACTAATGTTTTTGATGGCATACTTAATGAGACAATGTATGTTAAAACTTCACAAAATCTCTAATAATTGACGACTAGCATAATGATTTTGAATTGTTATTTCATTAGATGCAGATGAATGCCATAGCACCAGCGGAAATCAATGTGAACAAGTTTGCAATAACTTTATCGGAAGATTTAATTGCTCATGTGATGAAGGTTTTATACTCAATATGGATGGTCAATCATGTGAAGGTATAGGTTGCACCAAAACCATGATCATTTTAATTCTGCTACATCAAATCGTCATTTTGTAATCAGTTTTAACTGATTCTTATTAATTTGTACACTCTATAATACCCGTAAGTACTCGTCCTAGTCACTTGATCAAAACTTGCCAAATTTTATATAATATATATAAAAAAGTTGTTCGAAAAACTGCACAATTTTACTCATTTACGCCGTATATAACTGACAAAAATATTGTTCGATGGCGGTAAACCTACATTATAGATAAATGTTATATACCTCTAACAGTATACTATAGTCCTACCATACGGATAATATATGCTTCGTTTATTTTAAGATGTCGACGAGTGTGACGACGATAGCAATGTGTGTGACTACCAGTGTGTCAATCACGATGGCTCATTCAAATGTATCTGTGATGAGGGATATGTTGGCAATGGTAGTTTCGGACACTGTGTTGATGACAATGAGTGTGCAATAGACAATGGTGGCTGTGAACAAACTTGTATCAACACGAATGGCTCATTCACGTGTGACTGTCGAATGGGATATGAAATAGATGTAGATGACTTGCATTGTAATGATATTAACGAATGTAATGAAGACAACGCCGGATGTGAACATCGATGTGTCAACACAGAAGGTGCTTACAACTGCAGTTGCTCTACTGGCTATATTCTTGAAGATGATCTCCAGCAGTGTTCCGATATAGATGAATGTCAAATCAACGATGGCGGTTGTGAGCATCACTGTAATAACACATATGGTTCATTTGTCTGTGACTGCAATAACGGGTATAAACTTGATGGCAATGGTTATAATTGTTCAGATATTGATGAATGTAGTGTGAACAACGGAAATTGCAGTCAAACTTGCATCAATTCTATCGCTTCATATGAATGCGATTGTCTGGAGGGTTATTTACTCTCCACAGACGGTTTTCAGTGCATTGATGTCGACGAATGTTTGGCCAATAGTTCTATCTGTCATCATGAATGCGTAAATACTAACGGTGGGTTTTCTTGCAGATGTACTGATGGGTATGCATTAGATGATGATAATAGAACTTGTTCAGATATAGACGAATGCTTAACCAACAATGGAGGTTGCGAGGATAGCTGCTCAAATGTAGAAGGCACTTTTAACTGCTCTTGTTTTTCTGGGTACATATTAGCTCCTAATGACTTTAGTTGCTTAGATATAGACGAATGTGCAGAAAACAATGGAAGTTGCGAACACATGTGTACTAATAATGATGGTTCATATCAATGTAGCTGCTCAGATGGCTATGAACTCATTGATGAACTAAAATGCGTCGACAGAGATGAATGCGAAGAGGGAACTCACGAATGTCAACACGAATGTATGAACATAGATGGGGATTATGTTTGCAGATGCCATGAAGGTTATGCACTTGCTGATGACGGGAAACATTGTACTGATATAGATGAATGTTCAATAGACAATGGCGAATGTGCGCATGTATGTACAAACAAACCAGGTAATTACAGTTGCTCATGCGATACTGGTTACACACTTGCTACAAACGATCGACACTGCGAAGACATTGATGAATGTCAAACTGACGAAGACAATTGTGAGCATCAATGTAATAACACACATGGCTCGTTTTCTTGTGACTGCAATGATGGTTATAAACTTGATGGCAATGGTTATAATTGTTCAGATATTGATGAATGTAGTGCAAACAATGGAAATTGCAGTCAAACCTGCATCAATTCTATCGCTTCATATGTATGCGATTGTCTGGAGGGTTATTTACTCTCCACAGACGGGTTTCAGTGCATTGATGTCGACGAATGTTTGGCCAATAGTTCTATCTGTCATCATGAATGCGTTAATACTGACGGTGGGTTTTCTTGCAGATGTACTGATGGGTATGCATTAGATGATGACAATAGAACTTGTTCAGATATAGACGAATGCTTAACCAACAATGGAGGTTGCGAGGATAGCTGCTCAAATGTAGAAGGCACTTTTAACTGCTCTTGTTTTTCTGGGTACATATTAGCTCCTAATGGTTTTGGTTGCTTAGATATAGACGAATGTGCAGAAAACAATGGAAGTTGCGAACATATGTGTACTAATAATGACGGTTCATATCAATGCAGCTGCTTAGATGGCTATGAACTCATTGATGAACTAAAATGCATCGACAGGGATGAATGCAAAGAGGGAACTCACGAATGTCAGCACGAATGTGTGAACATAGATGGGGGTTATGTTTGCAAATGTCATGAAGGCTATGCACTAGCTGATGACGGGAAACATTGCACCGATGTAAATGAATGTTTATTAAACAATGGCGAATGTGCGCATGTATGTACAAACAAACTAGGAACTCACATTTGTTCATGCGAGACTGGTTACGCACTTGCTACAAACGGTCGACACTGTGAAGACATTGATGAATGTTTGATGAACACTGGAGGATGTCAGCAACTATGTATTAACACTATTGGATCATTTCATTGTGAATGCCACAATGACTTCGTCCTTCAACCCGGGGGGTACGTGTGTCTAAAAGGTAAGTTCAGTTTTTTCTGAATTTTTTTTGTTCAAATGATATAAAGATGTCTTGGTGAAAGGTAACCCTGTTGAAATCATTTTCTTATAATTTATTTACCGTATTTTTCAGTTTATATTGATATATAATACTGCTACTACTAGTATATACATGTAAATATACACCAAGTCCCTCCAAACATTTGGCAATATATATAAGACAGACACAATCTCAAACAGTTCATGGTCTTACAAATGTATTTATAGTGGATACGAGCACTGTAGAGTAGACAGAACATGTATGAGGGTACTATACAAAGAACTTGAGTGTGCTGTTATGCTTTTAATTAAAACACGAGAGTGATGTAATTGAACATGTATTTTCTAGGTCGTTCCGAGAAATCATTTCACACTTCTGTTTCGGTGGACTTCGTGGTTGAACCGATATCTACAAATGATGGAAACGACTCTGAAGCTCGTACACTCACTGACGAATTTAAACAATCTGTACGTAGAAATCATTCAAAAACAGTCGAACCTCCCATATTCCAACTTTTCTAACCTGGAATCATATCTTAACCGAACACATCAGTTGATGCCATTTTTTTATTTATATGTATTCAATTCTAAAAAAACTCCGTAACCTTTCTTAACTGAAACCCTCTCTTGTACGAGCATCTGTGTCAGTCCGAACATGGTCGGCTTGGAAAGGTTCTACTGCACTTATAACTTAGACAATACTGTAATCATTGCCTTTTTGTTGCGAGTCAGTCTTATCACTGTAAGTCAATTATGTATGTTATTGTGTCCAGGTTTAATATATTCTTTAAATAATGTCCCGTATACCGATTTTTTCAGCTTCAGGAATTTTATATCAAATACACATCGGTTCGTGTGATTGTCGTCATTCACTTTATAAGGTAATATATGTATATATAATAGCCTATCCTTTTTTATATGTCTGTCTTGACGGAACGCATTATGAAACACCTCTAGGGGACTGGTGTGTGGTATATATATGCAATAATTGTCAGCAATAGTTCCCATTCAATATTCACCAAATTTGGTGAAAATCTTTACATGTGTATAAAAGTGACACCGTGAAAAAGGCCGTTTTTTAAATCAGCATTAATTATATAGAACAAACTGATCTCCGAATAAAGCTCATTTATCAATAAAGGACATCTTTTGTCTTTACCAAGGGTGGTCATTGTTCCCAGGTTTCATAAACGACAGAGATCATGCGCGTTGTGGTACTAGAATGCGTGCATACATTTTAAGATCCGCATTTCGTTTGTTTTACGCAAAAAGCAAATACACTAACATGCATCTCGTTATACGAACTCCCGGTGTATCTCGAGTATCGCTTTTGTACCGATGACTCCTCGAGATTACAGTGTTATACCGTATATCAAGAAAAAAGAAAATATCTATCTTTGATTGATTAGAGTTAAATGAAATACATAAAATCTTACAAAGGCTTGATGCAAATGCATCCTTTTCTTTTTCAGATCTATGGGTAACCATACTGACATTGACTATACAATTGTTTACGATAAATCTGAATCAACGGCATTGGTGCAAGCTACATTAGACCTTTCTTCTGGTGCCGAATTACATTATAAAGGTGCTCAAGTGGGAACATGGAATAGTAAGAAAAATCTTCAATCCTTCACTGATTGAACATATACATTTATAATATACATTGATATACAATATAACCCGTTTAAAGTGAAGACTAAAAAGTCGGGGCCCCAATATTTCACTATTACCGGTACCGAGTACTACTCGTCTGTTGTCAATCAGAAACACTCATATTCAATGGTAAGTCAATGTGCCTGCATAAGGTCTTTCTAGCCTAATGCCCAAGACTATTATCTCAAAAAGAAGCGGACAGATTTTGTAAATATTTATCAGTTTTATAGGTTTCCGTGATAAAAAATGATGTACCGTTACATTTTTCAATCAAAGCTCTGAAGGTACTGCTGTTGTTCGGAACTACAAAGCAGTCAAAAGTTGAATTTCTTTGTAGGGTGAGTTTTTGAATCCGAACGATAGTTCGCACATGAATTTCGATGCAGACTTAAGTACTACTAACGCTTTTCTACACCCGCTATGCAGTTGTTAAAGCTGTTCCCATTCCATGTGCTTTCAGTACTTTGATTTATGATTCCCATCTGATCACAAAAAGTAGTTAAGCAAATAGCATAATATCATATAGTCTACATTACCTTCCTCTTTGTATACTCAACTTTTGCAGAATGTAATATCTCACACATGAAGACACACTCGAAGAAAAAGTTACACGTTATAAGCATTAAATCAATCGATTACAATTTCCCGATGAACCACTTTTTTTAAATATCTGGTTGACACACAGTTATCATCGCATCGTCCTTGAATTCAATGATGACTTCTATACGTTTGCAATAGAAGCTAGGAACCAGACAAATTAGCATATAAAGCACGAGGATTATGACGTCATCCTTCCTTGAAATGTGTGTACTGATAGTAAATATTGTAGCAATCCGAGGTACAGGATTGTTTAGATTTTTTACGACTGTCTAGTATTGCTCTTTTACGATATTGCATAGCCATCTGATTTTGACTTATATGCACGTAATATTTGAATTTGTATTTATGCCATTGAATTGAAAAAAATGGAACTATGTTCATAGGCGGAAGGTTAAATTCATGGAAGCTGTTCGGTATGCAGGTTTTCAATGAAATCTGAGCGATTTCTGAAATACGGTAATAACTTTATTGTTCGTACCGAACAACAAAAACAATGATAATTCATTGAGTTATTGGCCCTTTAAATTTGAATTGAAATCTATGCGAATAGCCCATTTTTCAAAGATTTGAGGAAAAAGAACATACATTTCAATGAAAACTCATGGTAAAAAGATGCTATAAAAGATTATCAATTTTAATTGGTAAAGAAAAATATGAGTCACCGTGCAATATCTACAAAAATTAATATTTTTCTATTTTTCAACAAGGGCAACAACTCTTGCATTTAAAAAAAATGTCATTAAATAAATTGAAGTATCTAAGGTAACTATCATAAAAATAATGATCATTGGGCTATACTTTTTTTGTAACAATAATACTTTCATGTAGCATTCAGAAGATATGTCAGAAAGGTACAGTATTAGTCTTGGAAGACGACAATCAGAATTATATTCAGGCTTCGTTCCTTTTGCTTAAGTGAGATATGAAGGAATTCGTTTTGTGTCTGGGAGACAATGTTTCATAGTATTACTTTCATTTCTGTTTGAGTAGATCTACCTGAAAACGTAACCGGAGAATGCAATCTTCTTGAAGTATTAAACGATGGCTGTGGAGATGATTGGCATTGCGAAATAACGAACGAAGGACCAGAATGTTTGTAAGTATTATATTACCAGTACTGTTAGTGTTTCGGGATTGATTGAAATATTATTTCAATGATATTAATTTGAATCTCATCACGCGTAATCTTGGGCTATGTATATATCTCAAAATAAGTTTTAAAATACGAAAAGCTATTCTGTAATAATCACAAAATTAAATTCGTTGCATGACAATTGTAATAATTTTTTCAGACGCTAAAATCAATAAGCATATATAGCCGTTCATTGACATGAACAAACCACTCGTAAGGTTTATCACCAATAAATATTTAAATTATCTTTTCTCATTCCGAAATTGTTAAAAGCTTAGTGACCTTCTTCAGAATTGCATTGAGGTCGGTATTTGAACGAGAGCACAATTTTCTTTTTCAGGTTTGATGGCCAGGACCTTGCTCCTAGTGGTAAGAAATTTTAATATATATACAAATATAATTATATTATTGTTATCCAAATGAAGACAATAAAATATACATACGAAATAAATATATGAGATTTTTGCCCATGCACCCACCATACTTTTAGTACCAAAATAGATATTGGGACTCCCTTTTTTCCTTTGTTTTTGTTCATTCCATAAAGTAGAGACATTGAACTGTTCTCATTAAAAAAATAACGATAACAATTTCTTCATATCTTTACCCACCTCCTTTATAAGTCTACACTATCTCGGTGAATGAATGTTTTGATTTCTTACCTTAAAAGGACGAAAGTGAAAGACAAATGAAGGGCAGATATTCATCGGATGTTATAACTGATTATTTGTTAATTTAACCGGATTAGTTGTTTTGCTGGATAACATGTATTCAACATTGATTCTCTGGTACAAAATTAGTTTAAAATTGATTTATTAGATATAAATAACTATGCAGTACAACCTCTTCAGGACGGTCGTCTCGTGAGCAATTACCTCCCTTCAACAAAAGCATGAGTTTTCCCACTACATGCTTGAACTCTTTAATTTAACCTCTCTAGAGCAATAACCTCTCATAAACAGCATGATTTTGCTGCTCATAAAGACTGTTGCTTTGGAGAGGATGAACTGTACATCATGAATATTTTATCAGAGTATTCAATTAAATGTAAGTCGCCATTGTTTGTATAGTTGTTTAGTGCAGAGAGGTATTGTCGCACATGCAGTTAAGGCCAAGGCGATATTCACAGTTTTTAACGGTGAGGAAAGACCTCTGGCACATCCCTAGTTAGAATCAACTACCATCCGCAAACAATATGCACAGATCCTTCTAATGCGATTTTCTGGTACCGTGTGGAATTTGGACTCATTACAGAGTGGAACTATTTTCCGAGATTGAGAATTGAACCACTTGACCAATAAGGTTAACGCAAATAGATTTGAAATCTAAAAGACTTATAAGATTTGTAGACTGCATCACAGTAATTAATCAACCACGAGTTATTGTTCTTATAGATAACATCGTGGCAATTATCCTACCTACTGTTGGTGTTACAACGATTTGTGCTGTTGCCGGAGTCGTGTTTGTTTGTATGCGAATAAGAAAAAGGAAGAAAATGAAATTACAGGAAAGGTAGAGCTTTATGTTCAAATTTTCACATTATTCCTTCAGTATTGAATGAGCTATAATTAAATGCTTACTTTACTGAAATCATCGAATACTCTAAATATTTGTAGTATAAAAATGCATAATTGTCATTAGTTGAAACATGTGTTTGACCATACAATCTTAAAATCACGACTGTCGTATGTAACTGAAAAATTGTTGAAAAACGGCTTACTTTTTCACGGAGAATGACATTGTTTATCGTATATTGTTAATACTGGTGTTAATACATTTGGCTAAAATGTAACTGATTTTCTTAATTTTAGAATGACGATAGAGCTGATAACAAGCGGTAATACATCTATGATATTTTTTTTATATTGGTTGCAATTTAAATTAGATTTCAAAACTGTATCCTAGTGATAAATGCAAACGTATTCAGAGGTTTAGCCCACCATGTTACTTTTTGCAGTATATTCCCTGGAATCCCTGAAAGCCAGAACTCTCTGTAAACCGGACGAATTTTCTAGTCCCATTTTTTTTGGAATTGATAATTTTCTCAAAAATTCTCTAAAAAATCTCAGAAAACCGGACCTTTTGCTCAATCCGGAATGGATCCGGTTTTCAGGGGTGTGACATGTATATCTATCCTTTTAAACTGGCCAGATTTCGTATGTTCGCCTATCAAAATATCATTCATGATTACGCCTACAATTTTTCGTGTCTTCTTGTCTGCACCCTCAAGTCGAAGCGAATAACAATAAGTGACCATTTATCGTGTTTTCGTGTCGTCGACCTTCGGCTTTCGGGGGAAAGACATGAAATGACAGAAATCAGTCTCCATATGTAACAGCTATAAGGACTTACTCATACATTGTTTATGTAAAAATTATGTAAAATTTAGATTTTTCATTAAGTAAAATATTAGGATATAGTACACACGATTCAAAATGAAAATAATATGCTTGTCCTTTTTCAGATTGATTTTCTGCATTCTACATTGTGTTGCTATGGATATGAAACTACGTTGTAGATAGGAGAAGAGCGCAAAACTTACCTTTAAAGTGCGGATTTATTTTGTGTACAAATAACTTATACCTATACTACAGTTAACCCAGGCCACCTGAGAATATGGGCCGTTCTTTTGAAAACCTTTATCAATCATTTAAAACAAAAATGGCCTCCAAATGGAGGCCACCGCTCAATAAAGGCCACATATTTTATCTTTCCCATAGGCTGTCTTTGTTCGTAGGTTTTAACTGTATTTTATAACATATGACAATTATTTGTTATTTTATTAATTATTGAATGCCGAGACAATTTGAAAATATGTTAATTTGCTAACTTTGACCTGTAGATTTGTGCTGTTATAGAAGAAAATGTTTTGTAGCATATTATAGTGTACAGAAGTGTATGATATGTTTGTGTAATATGATTAAATATGTTGTGTTTGTCTATGTAACTAACTCAGTATGACCATCACATGATCGACTATTTATTAAAAGATTCATAAATTTCTAGCAAATTTGTTTGAATATGTTTGCCCTGAATCGGCGTGAAGTGATAGCATATGTTTGTATATATTTCTTTAATCTGACTTGTTAATGAACGTGAGTTTTTTCTTTTGTAATTCCTTGTCTTTGTTCGTGTTTCATATTTTACATTGTCATTATTTTTGTACATTTATGCTCGCTGTTTGATACAATTCCCTTCATAGCTTCTATGTTTTTATATTTTTATGCTCCCGTATCGATAGATCGGAGGCATATTTTTTATGGCCTGTCTGGTTGTCCGTTTGTATGTACAATTCTAACCTTGCCTATAAAATCAAAACGCTTCCACCTACAATCATCAAACTTTATATGTTGGTTTCTCATGACAACCTCTACAAGACCTGTATATTTCAGGTCTGTAGGTCAATGATCAAGGTCACTGAGAAGGGAGCATTGTGTTTTAAAACACATCTTATTATTTTTGTGTTCAATCAAACCAGTAGGTCTCTGTGAATCATTGTTATGATAATCTGTACATAGATGACAACTTAATGTATAAGACAGTGAGACTGGCTTGTCGGCATCCTGATGAACTTCTAAACCTTTGAATGAAATTTGTTTACCTGTTTCTCTGATAGACAACACTATCTAGAATTATTGTTAAATTGTTGTCTCTTGAAGCCATTAATTATCTAAAAGGACACAGTACTTCCGCTTAATATTATTCTTAAAGAATAAAAAACTTCCGCTTTTATCCTGTATCCCATTTAAATGGCACTTAGTATTAAAAGTGTGTCTCAATTTTCTGTGATTTTTTCCGTCTCATTACCATTTATTGACACTGACTATTCTTCAAATTTTAATTATTGTACATAAACTAATGATAAGAAATAAATGTTTCTCACAGTTACCATGTGTCTTGTGTTTTCCTTCAGGGGTAATGTGGTTACGTATATCTTTTGGTAGGTTACTGATTTGTACACAAATTTAAAATTGTTCCAGGATATATCGTAAAATAATTTGTTTTCTGTATTTGTGTATGTATAATATAATAAAATGTATATTGCATTATTGAATTGTTGATTTGATATTTAGTGGGCAAAATACAATTTAGTGACTGCTTTTTTATGAGGTGCTCTATTTTTTTTTAGGCAGGGTAAAGATTGTCACTGACAATTTCATCCTTTCATATATTTATATTTCAAGAATCAGACCAGAATAGGCATTAAACACTTTCTGGATGTAGCACTTTCAAACTATAAGTGTCCTGAGTCAACCATGTTTTATCGTAGACTAATGAATGTCTTGGTTTCCTATATGTCTATATTGGAGCTGTGTAAGATTTACAAATTAATTTATCAAATACGTAATGTGATTTAACTGCGAATGTTTCGTTAATAAATAGTTTTCAAGGTGCTTATTTTTCAATATTTTGTGATTCTTTTGAAATATCTACTTTGACCGTGAAGCTCTTTGTTTAAAACGAAAAGCTAAAGAAAATGGATAACACACATTTCAGTATTACAGTTTTATACATAACATTTTGCATCTTTAAACACAAGTGTTAGAGTAACAAGATATCTCACAGCTTTTCACGATGTTGATTAAGTTTGTCACAGAAACATACTTTGTGCCTAACGATATTGTCTGTTAGAAGTAGACATTTTTCACATTTCTGTAAACAAATATTTCCTTGGCTTGATGATAAACGGGTAATCTTCATAACTGTTTTCCGTGATCAATCATAACTTCTATTGGTACACAGTTCAGTAAAGGTAAAGCCAATAAAGTGTCCATTAACCGCTGATGTGACCAAATTAGTTTCACACAAAACTTAGAATAAAAGTTTCACATTTCATATCCGTATAACGCCTTGATGATCACACTACTTTCATACATTGATTTTAGAGTTATTGGTGTAATTGAACAAGGATGCATGCCAGTGTTGATAATATTTGAAAACGTTCCTCTAAGTTTGATGCTTGTATCTTTCATTGAAATTAGGGTAGACTAATTTTGATCAACATTCACTCCAAGATGTATATACATTGAAGATTCATGGATATGTTCATTACTAAGAGAAAAATTCACTTTAGAGTTTAACACTCGATCATTAAATTTGATCTGAGAACATTTATCAACATTATACATGTATCTCCATTTACAAGAGTAGTTATAACATATATTCAACATTCCATCCATTCCCACCTTAGGTAATGATATAGGAACCATATCGTCAGCAACTGTTGGTGAACACATTTAATTCATAGAGACCCTTTCCATATCCACTTTCTTCTAGTCCTCTTACAAGACAATTTATAAAACACAGATACATTAGAGGTGAACTGTTTCCTCCTTGTCTCGTACCTTGACGTATATGAAAAGGCTCTGAACACGAGCCCTTATACTTCACTCTACCTGTTGCTCCTCTATATAACTCACGTAAAGAAATTAATGTAGTTGGGTCAATGTCATTTTCAATTAGCTTCAACAATAATCCGTCATGCCATACAAAATCAAATGCCTTTTGTCCATTTAGAAAACAGAGATATACTTTTGAATTATTTTCTCTTGAAAAATATAGACACTCTCGTAGTGCAAAATATATCATCATACATCCCAACTGAGCCTGAAATCCGCCTTGTTGCTTACTAATGTTTGAAAGAATAGTGTTCTGACAACGATTCAATGATATAGTCTCAAATAGTTTCAAAATGGTTGAGGATAGGGTTATAGCCCTATAATTGTTCGGATTGGTTTTAGTTTTTTTCCCGCCTTTATGCAAAGTTATAATCAATCCTCATTTTAGTTCTTCCGGAATATATCCACAACGAAGGAAGGCAGTAAACAGATTAGCCAGCATATTTGACATAGAGGTACTGTCAGCGATTTTCCTTTAGGTAGAGACTGTATAGCACAAGCTATAGTATCCGAAGTAACAACACAATGTGGACCTGGTTTAATATTAGTGAAATATTCATCAACATATTGTTTAATGTACCGTTTCCAGGTACTATCAAATAAGTCACACTCAGCAACTAAAATAACATTTCCATTGTTCAGAGAATTCTTCACGATCTCTGTACATGATACCATTGAATTCTATACCAGCACCCATAACTGTTGTTGATACTCGTTTGCGACCATTGTTTATCTTCCAAAAACAACATTATCAGTTTGTGCTTTCTGTTCTAGTCTATCTTGTTCAGATAAACAGGTGCCCACTATTCTATGATGTTCCAGACGGAATATTCTTTTTGAACATTTGTACTGTTTAAAGATGGACTAGTTCGAATCTCTAGGTTCTCTCCCGAGTTACGCCATTGTTCACAGTCGTACCACAATTTATTATGTAATTCATTGAGCGTATTATTCCAATAAAGTTTAAGATATTGCTTGGTAGATTTCTTGGGGAAATACTCTATTAGCATATTGTAAAAGAGAGCTACACAATTTCTTATAATTGCTGGTCACATTACTACGATCAGGGATCGTGGTTGATAAGACTATCTTTCAACAATAAATATTGATATAGTTTCACATGACCATTTGTAATTTTGTTCCAAATTGATCATACAAGAAGTATCAGAACCCTCTAAGGGGTTACCTGGTGATATATTGCTCATACATAAACATATAAAAATGGGTCTATGTCTAGAGTAGTCTAAGCATACATCAGAGCCTACCTCACAATAAGACAACAAATCTAAATAATCACTAGTCATACATACATAGTCTATCAATGAAAAACATGACTCATCATATGAAACAAAAGTATGACTTGGTCCTTTACAAATTTGTAAAATATTAACAGCATATGTAAACAGAATAAATGGAACTTGACACCGGAAGAGAAAGAATCGTCACTGTTAAAATGAGGAAAATTAGTGAAAAATTGGCCAGGTAAAGTCTAGAGTGACTGAAAAATGGAGATCTTGATATTGCGTTTGATTCTACTGGCATTTATCATTAAGTAAGTCAATTTTAAATATAATCTTACTGTTTATGCTTTGTATGCAACGGTACTTGTGGTGACGATACTTATCGCACTGCCAGTAGATCAGTTCGTATCGAGATATTCGTATAAGAATCTTCAAAGAACGTATGATGTAGGACTTTGAGATTACCTTGTAACTAATGAGGTATAATTAGGAAATTGTTCGGACTTATAACCAATGAAAACCCAAGTCATTTGCAATAGCTTGATACCAACTGATATATAACTGGACACTTCAATATTATTACGGCAAGACTGAGTAAACGAATACTTGCATTATTATTTCATGTTTTGTTGACATAATCAATAAAAAACATTTCATTTCAACGTGAACTTTTTTTAAACAAACATGATCATCTTTAGCAAAATAGTGAGAACTGCATTTATACAACTACAGTCGAAACTGTCCTGATTTTTATTGTCTATTCATTTCTAAAAAGACCGTTTGTTAACCGGAGCCTTAAGTTTATAATCTGAATACCTCACTAATTCGAATGTTTCGTAAGTCCGATCATGTTCGTATTAGAAAGGTCATACTGTATAGTGTAGACAACGGTATGTAAAGCATTATCATGATACATGACTTTGATTTTAATATAATGACTAATTTTGTATACCTATACCTATTGTGCGTCATGTCATTAATTCTATATCATTTGAGCTTTCCTGAATCTCCTCTAATCGAACACGTCAGCTGGTCACGATTTTTAGAAGCTGATAGTTTAGTTTTTCATTGCCATCACTCGCTCGGTGCGCATAACTTTTGATACTGACCACCAAATCACTACGTTTTTCCACATCCACAATGTAAATGTTCAACTGACTTCCGTTCCTAGATAACTTTCAGTGCTTTGATTTATCATGACAGGTTCGGATTAGAAACAATCAACTGTAATGATAGCGCTGTATACAACTCGTGTCATTGTAATTTCTCACTTATAGAGGGTCGTGGGTACGAGCCCAGCTACTGACCACTACTCTTTATGTGAGAAAGTAGGCTGTTTCTTACGGAAGATGGTCCCGAGTCTAGTACTGGTTCTTTCCAGGAAAAAAGGTTAGGTGAACTGTCCGCCTCATATGTCTCTGACTGTTGAAAGGGAGCGTTAAACTCAAAACAAACAAGCAAAAAACTATTCTGTGTGTAACTGTTTTGTGTGGCAAAGCCCAAAGTATACAGTCAAACCTGAGTAAGCGGCCACTCCCGAGTAAAGGCCCTCAGTGAATAAATTCCATTCTTTAAGAAACAGTCATATCGAACAAAATGACCTCCGCATAGAAGCCACCTGTCTTAAAAGGCCACATTCTGTTTCTCTCATGGGTGGTCTATGTTGACAAGTTTGAAAAATTTGCAATTCTTGCTCGTTTTCTTGCATTTTTTCTCTGTTTACATGGACTGGTGGGAATGTATGATATTGTTTTATACAAACTGAACTGTTTTAAACAAATCTTTTATGGAAAACACACCAGATTTAAGTGCACGTGAACTAATATGATTGTGTAAGTATAGCACGTAGATCGAGCACGAGATCTGTCCGCGTAAGAATGACCTCGTCACAGGATTCACGTGAATACAAGGAGCGCGTGGTGGACAAGATGTTTCTAGAATCCCGTGATTAGGTCTTTTCTACACAGATAGGCCGATGTACGAGTTTGATATTTGACTACACACCGTTCTACAGTCGTAAGATGGCATTGTTATCACCGACATGTGCGATTGTGATTCAGACAATATATTGTCTCTTGTCATGTGCATGCAGGGACAAAATGGAAACGCCCGATAATTATGAAAAACAGGTATATTTTAACGCTTTATATCTAACCTAAATTAGACTGATACATAATCCATGTCGTCTTACTTCTATGGAATTTGTTAGGATAAGTTGATAACCCATGTCACCACTCTTAGTCTAAACTACTCTATGCCGATGAGGTCTTTGAATGTTTGTTAAGAGCTTGTTTGTGTATACTTGACAGGATGCAGTTTTCATATAATACATGTTTCGTGATTCTAGTAATATACGTTATATGTCAATTTTCTAGTATTTCAATGACAACTAATAATCTGTTGCCATGAATTATTTTCTTATATCTACGAGTATGCCATTGTTTTTGACTGGAAGCGGAACTTTCATGTGAATTAAAAACATATTTACATCGAATATTATTATGACCCTTTTCGAAGGGGTATACTTTGCTCGCGTCGGTTGGTCCGTCCGTAACCAAAACTTGTTAGAGCAATAGAGAACTATAATCTAAGCTCCTCACATTTCATTGGGACGTTGATCATCACATGCAGATTACCCCTATTGAGTTTGAGGTCAGTAGGTCAAAGATCAATGTCATACTATCCAGTTGACCTTTAGGGGGCATCCGTGTTTCACATACACTTCTTGTTTATCTTTTATTTGCGTTGCACGTTCTTCAGCCATGTATGTGTCGTTGCAGTACGGTTTGTTATATATGATATATCCAATGTATATCCAAAGCGCTTATAAATGTTTATGCACGTGGGTATGTCTAGCTGTTTTCGATACCAGACCTGCGCACGAAATTATTTTGACAACAAAGGTCTTGCTCAATCAAATGATGGACCCATCATAAACAAGAAATTTTTAGTAAAACTACGTCGTCTGCTGAATAAAATGTACCTTGAAATATTTAGATAGTTCAGCTGCTTTAAAGACCGGTAACTATACACGGAAGATAAATTATTCAAATTTCAAAATACAATTACTTTTGTGTAGTATCATAATAAATATTCTAAAAATAAATTGTTTACCATCGAAAGAAACAAAAACATGTCAACTGACATCGAGTCTAACTATCTAGGCCAGGTAACTTTTGAACGACTTAACGAAAAATTCGAATAAAGTATGCCACATCTCTAAAGAAAAGGCACGGATCAGAGATTCAATGCGGGGTGAATTCTCTATGTTACAAAAACTAGAAAAGGAAGAATCGAATTCTTAGGTACTCGGTTTCGTTTAAAATGTAACTGAGTCTTTAAAACATTTTTGTCAAAACCTTCTAATTAAGCAATACTTCAAGCGCGTATTTATATGAACCTCGTCCAAGTTTTTTGTACTGAGTAAAGGTACTAAGTCTTTAGAGAGATGAGACCACGTCTATCACCCCGTTATTTTGACAGAAATGTGTCATGTGTTATTTATTTTTAGTTAAATTAACTCGCTAATACGACCGGTATTCCAATTATCTCAACATAATAATTTGATATTACCGGGAATTATATGACATAATTATATATATATAGCGTCCCTGGTATAACTCATCAAAGAAAAAATATGATATAATATAACGGTCTTAATCCATCGTAATTTTATTTGCTTATTCAACATCAGGTAACAACTTGTAGAGCTAGTGATGATGATCTGGTCTCTAGGGTAATACAATGAATCAAAGCACTGAAAGGAAACTGATCTTACATAGACTTGCATAAACGGGAACTAGTTTAACAATTGCATTGCGGATGTAGACAAATATAGTACATACTTAGTTCCGCATAAAATTTTATGCCATGCGAGTGACGGCTATGGAAATCTGGACTAACTTTCAGTTACCAAAAAGCGACATAGCTCAGTATTTAGAACTTTAGATTTTTTTGCGGTGTAGGGGCGAGGTTTACCCCGTGGTTGCCGTGGGTGAAAATGCATGCGCAATAACATCTTGTTTATTTCTGCTTAATATATGAATTTAATGTCATGTAAACAATGGCACAGTTTAACTGCGCAGTTGTTGAAAATGTACGAAGTTTTCTGCCTTGTTTTTCTTTGTTATTTGTCTTGTAAATATACGACATAATATAAAAATTAATACTAGTACAGTAAATAACGCCACAAAACCTATTCAAAATATTAAAATGATTAACAACATTTGCATAAAATTCAGGATAATCTTTTATAGTCGTCAATGGATCAAAATTAAAACGGGGTGTTGTTTCATTGACTTAAGTTTAAGTTTAAAGTCACGTGTTCGAAATCTGAAAGCGATGCTGCATTCTGCTGGACGCTTGCAATTTCAATCACGCGCCTTAATACTTAAGAGAAGATGCTATAAAACGTAATTTGCTGTCACATCCAGCGAAATAATCGTCTATTTAAATATCCAACAGTTGATTTTACGCAATATATTGTAGTGCGATGTTTTTAAACTCCCAAAGCTGCATAATTTCAAGGTCAATGTCAAGGTCATTTTTAGCTTGGGTGAGGTTGGATTACATTCGAAAGTTATACGATAGTTTTCGTTATATACCAGTTGTCGAAAGTACATGTATTTAACAAAGTGCTACATAATATTATATTAACACGCGGAATGGAACATTCCACGACGGTAAAATAAATGAAAACTATTAACTTACTGTGGTACGAAGCTGAAATAATTGCATTCAGCGTCCGTGTAATATTTCAGCTCTGACAGGTTAATAAAAACGCACTATACCAACTCAATGTTCTTCCGACATACAATAAACAAACCCACTTTAAGCTTTGCATGTTGGCATGCGTTTTCATTCATGTCCATTAAATCCACCGTCATAAAATTATAGTTCTTCATACTTCATGAATAGTTCATAAAATATGCAAGAATAGTTTGAGAAAAAATCATGTTTTCATAAATTCAGTTAGAAAGGGTTTCTTTAAACGCGTATTCAGTGTTGATTTTGTGTTGCAAAGTCGCGCTCGACTTACCAAGGTTTAAGAATATCGACGGAAAAAGAGTTTTTTTCTAAATAGACAAACCGCTTTTAGGTCAAATGTAGTTTCTGAGGACACCTGGTAGTAGACATCAGGGTGAATTTCAAAAAAGGTTTCGTAATGTTAAAAATGGTTTGGTACAGAAACTGTTATTTTGGAACATGTATACTTTTAGTGTTTTTTTGGTCCATGTACCCTTTTTAGGCCGTATTTCATAATGGTTAAAATAAAACGTGTGGGGCAATATGCGATTCTCTATATATTGCCTAAGATAGATGATGTTGTGTCATAACACATTGTACAGATATTTACAAATTAGTACAGTCAACTCTGTTAACAAAGGTCAAGCTAGCTAAAGACAAAATGTGGCCTGTATTGACAGGTACACTTTAATCAGTGATCATTTTGTTCTGAATAATTAATACCAGTTTTAGAAAGAATGGTCTTTGTGCACAGAGTTGTATTTATTCAGAGGTGGACGCAAACAATGGTTAGAATGTTCAATTTGTATACTTTTTTTGAATTCACAGAAATAAGTTGTTATGACTTACTAAAGTATAAGGTGTTCTTTATATTACAATACTTATTGCAGACGGACCGACGCCTGCTATCGTAGACAAATCTATTCTTGCTCAAGGCAATGCTCTTATAGTGATAAGTACTACACCGGATGTGGTTTGTTCTGGTGGCTTGTATGCACTGAATACAGGTAAGTAAATTATTAATATAAATCTTAACATGAATCGCTAACAGTCGGATATGAATTTTCTATAATTGTTTTCATGATTTTTCTTACACAAGTACTAGTACTACTGAACTAATAACTACTAACTAGATCTAGCATGCAATAATTGAATAATTTTTTTAAATTGCATTCTTCCGAAACTTAACACCAAGAGTCAGGAGTGAAATACAAAACAAATGGAATAGTGAAACAAAAACAAGTATTTATGACAATGTCGCACTTTGATAGTTGAAATGTCGATATAGAAATCAATATTAAGCGAATCAAGCAATCAGTTCCCAGAATCCGCCGTATTTGATAGTTAAAAGGATTCATGGTTGCAAAGGGTCCGTCTTTTTTATAGAAAAACGAAGTATTGTCACCCGTTATTTACAATATTTTGTTTGATTGTTGTAAGGCCATACATTGTCAATTGTGAAAGGTTTGCAAACTGATTTGCTATGTTACATTGACTTTTACTATTCTATCGTGTAACAAATTATTTGCGGGAGTTAAACAAATTAATTGAATTAAAATATTGGAAGACATATAAGTATATCTATATATGGGTGTTGTGCATAGTTGATGGTGTACGTGTAAATAAAACAATATAATACCAATGACAGTGTTATCAACATGTTTATTTACCTGTTGTAGAACCAGATACAGATCATGTACGAGCACGTGTTATAGGAATGTTTGCTGTTCCGGTTATACAGGAAGCAGTTGCTCAACACGTAATTACTCCTAATCTTAAAACAATAGAAATTGCTTTTCTAAATCAAAATGATTCGATGGGCTAATTGGGCCAGATAAATGCGATGAAGCTGCTTAATTTCATAGTGCGTTTTAACGTAAGAAATCTAATGATTTATAATAGCAACCTATAATTTTATGTTATACATTGTAGTTATTATCGTTAAGTCAATCTTCCAAAGCAATTCACCGTATTCATGACCTATTACTTCCAGTATCCGCCTTTGTGTATTATGCTGTTTCATTTGTAATGAAACATATGAATGATAATTATATTTTTCGCTTGCAGCTTTATGTTATGGTTCGACCAGTTGTCCGAATGGTGGAACTTGCACAAGTCCAGGTGTTTGTAGATGTCGAACAGGATATGCCTCTCCAAGGTGTGCAGGTATGACGTCAACAATATTCTTTTTATGCATTCGAATTTTTATAATTAAGTTTTCCACTAAATATTTTATCGACGCTGTTTTCGTAAACTTGAACAACAAAACATCAAAATTGTTCAATCGCCACGCTCTGCTATGATACCTATGTTACATTATAACTACTACTATAACTCGCTGTGTTTATTGTTTATTGTGCCCCTTGCGAAGGAAATGGGGTTTATTTATTATTGCTTTGCACATGTCGGTCGGTCCGTTGGTAGATCCGTCCGTAACCAAACCTTGTCTGGGCAATATCTAGAGAACGCTTTAGCCTAAGCTCCCCATATTTGGTTGGGAGGTTGCTCATCACATGTAGATGACCCATATTGATTTTGAGGTCAGCATGTCAAAGGTCCAGGTCAAAGTGACTTTCAACACAAACACCTTTTCTGACCAAATACTGGAATACGATTTGGCCTAAGGTCCTCAGACTTGATTTGGAGAATGTTCATCGCATGTGTAAATTACTACTAAAACACTTGTTTTATTTTAAAAAGATATTAATGAATGTGCAACTGAAAGCCATGGATGTCAACACACTTGTAAGAACACTGTTGGTTCTTATCTGTGCAAATGCCGGACTGGATACAGACTGGCCTCTTATCAGAGATCATGCGTTGGTTAGTAAAACTATGTTCTTTATTAATAGTTCAACACTAAGATTATAGATCTCACCTGTTATACACGTGTACACTTTTTTAAAATGACCGACATTTTGTTTTTGCATGCTTCTGTTTGGCTTTAGGTATGTTTACTGTATTAATCGGCCATTTTTTAAAAGAAGTATTTATGTACGTTGATTTTCTGAGATCATGAATATAAACACTCATGTAAGAAAACAATTTTTAACAGGGTAAATACATGACTGCATAGACAATGGATTCAAATCTGAGCTAGTGTCTCGGTTAGTATGTTCATTTTCAGATTATGTTTTTTGCTTATCATTCACGTGTGCAATTCGTGTAACGTTCTGTGTCTGTATATTGTTGGATAGACTTTGTTTTACTATATTTGTTGTTCATTTTATATTAAAAAGATGGTAATGACGAATGTGAATCTGGAAGTCATGGATGTCAACACTCATGTGTGAACACAATTGGTTCATATCAGTGCAAATGCCGGACTGGATACACACTGGACTCTGATCTGAGATCTTGCAATGGTTAGTATGTTCTAATTTTCTTGTTCAATCTTGAGATATATATGTCACCTTTCATATTAATCTAGTCATACAAATGTTAAATTTCGGTAAATATTTACGTTCTGTTTCTTTCTGTTGCTGTATGATGTTTGGTTTTACAACTGTATTTAATAATATGTTCAACCTGAGATCATAATTGTGAACAACTGTTTTTAGTAGACTGAGTTAAATACATGATTAAAGATTTCGTCTGTCATTCATGTGTAAAATTTATGAAACGTTCTGTTTCTGTATATCGGTCGATGGACTTTGTTGCTTTTTTACTGAATTAGTTGTCAATTTTCTCTAAAAAGATATTGACGAATGTAAAACCGCAAGTCATGGATGTCAACACACTTGTGAGAATACAATTGGTTTTTATCTGTGCAAATGTCATACTGGATACACACTGGACTCTGATCTAAGATCATGCGTTGGTTAGTATATTCTTTATTACTAGTTCTACACTAAGAATATAGATCTCACCTGTTATACACGTGTACATTTTTTTAAAATGAGCGACATTTTGTTTTTGCATGCTTCTGTTTGGCTTTAGGTATGTTTACTGTATTAATCGGCCATTCTTTAAAAGAAGTATTTATGTACGTTGATTTTCTGAGATCATGAATATAAACACTCATGTAAGAAAACAATTTTTAACAGGGTAAATACATGACTGTATAGACAATGGATTCAAATCTGAGCTAGTGTCTCGGTTAGTATGTTCATTTTCAGATTATGTTTTTTGCTTATCATTCACGTGTGCAATTCGTGTAACGTTCTGTGTTGTTCATTTTATATTAAAAAGATGGTATAGAATGTGAATCTGGAAGTCATGGATGTCAACACTCATGTGTGTACACAATTGGTTCATATCAGTGCAAATGCCGGACTGGATACACACTGGACTCTGATCTGAGATCTTGCAATGGTTAGTATGTTCTATTTTTCTTGTTCAATATTGAGATATATATCTCACCTTTCATATTAATCTAGTCATATACATGTTAAATTTCGATAAATATTTACGTTCTGTTTCTTTCTGTTGCTGTATGATGTTTGGTTTTACTACTGTATTTAATAAAGGATATTGGTTTATGTTCAACCTGAGATCATAATTGTGAACAACTGTTTTTAGTAGACTGAGTTAAATACATGATTAAAGATTTTGTCTGTCATTCACGTGTAAAATTTATGAAACGTTCTGTTTCTGTAATTTTTTTTGATGGACTTCTTGCTTTTTTACTGAATTAGTTGTCAATTTTCTCTAAAAAGATATTGACGAATGTAAAACCGCAAGTCATGGATGTCAACACACTTGTGAGAATACAATTGGTTCTTATCTGTGCAAATGCCGGACTGGATACACACTGGACTCTGATCTGAGATCTTGCAATGGTTAGTATGTTCGATTTTTCTTGTTCAATATTGAGATATATATCTCACCTTTCATATTAATCTAGTCATATACATGTTAAATTTCGATAAATATTTACGTTCTGTTTCTTTCTGTTGCTGTATGATGTTTGGTTTTGCTACTGTATTTAATAAAGGATATTGGTTTATGTTCAACCTGAGATCATAATTGTGAACGCTCTTGTAAGAAAACAATTGTTTTTAGTAGACTGAGTTAAATACATGATTAAAGATTTTGTCTGTCATTCACTTGTAAAATTTATGAAACGTTCTGTTTCTGTAAATTTTTCGATGGACTTCTTGCTTTTTTACTGAATTAGTTGTCAATTTTCTCTAAAAAGATATTGATGAATGTAAAACCGCAAGTCATGGATGTCAACACACTTGTGAGAATACAATTGGTTCTTATCTGTGCAAATGTCATATTGGATACACACTGGACTCTGATCTAAGATCATGCGTTGGTTAGTATATTCTTTATTACTAGTTCTACACTAAGATTATAGATCTCGTCTGTTATACGCGTGTAACATTTAAGAAATGTTTCTGTATGTTTCTGTATGGCATTTGGTATTCTTAATGTATTAATACTAAAACTGATATTGGTGTATGTTCAACCTAAGATCATGAATGTGAACGCTCTTCTAAAAAGTAATTTGGTTTTAGTAGACTGAATGTAAATACATGACTATGGATTTTGTCTATCATTGCGTGCAAAATTTCTGAAACGTGTAACGATATGTTTCTGATTGTTGTCGGATAGACTTTGTTATTTTACTGTATTTATCGTTCATATTATTTGTAAAAGATAATATTGAATGTGAAACTCTATCCTCTCCTTTTTGCTTCTTATTAAACACGTGTTATTTTCAGAATTGTGTGACGTTCTTTTTGTCTGTTTCTGTATGGTGTTTAATACCATTATTGTTTTTATTTGTCCATTTACTTTCAAACCGATATCGACCATTGTTTTACCAAACCTAATAAATGTCAGGATGTTTGTGTCAATGCAATCGGTTTCCATCTCTGCACATGTCGTGCTGGGTGCAGACTAAACTCTGAATCAAGCTTGTGCATTGCTTTTCTTATCATATTTGTAAAAGTTGAGTGTATTTGTAATATTTCACATACATGTATATAAAACCTTTGAAGTATACACAGAAATGCTGTCTCTCGGGCATTTCGTAACTGAACGCTCAGAATGAAATATTATTTCTTACAAATCATGATACTACTTAATTCTACAGATATTGACGAGTGTTCTGATGGTACAGCAACATGTGACGTTCATTGCAATAACACAATTGGGTCATATACGTGTAGCTGTGATGCAGGGTATTCTGATAAGGAAAATAACACATGTCAAGGTAGATCCAACTAAAGGTTTTTAAACACAAATGAATGGATGTATCTTGTCGTGTTTTTTTCACACTTAATACCATTTTGCATAATGATATGGTAAAACGTAAATATTCTGTTCGTAACCAAGCTTTCTATAAATGTATTTCATAAAAATGATGAATATTCAGTCAAAGTCAGTGAAGGCAGTGAAACATTATCATCACTTATATTAATACATCTGTTCGACAGCTGTGGTCATTTCGGAGTCACTCTAGAGAGAGGGGGAATAATATACAGGAGAACTGGACATTTTTTCCCTACTCTTTTCGAATATATTTTCCTCGTTCCTTAGCGTACCGGTGTAACGTTTTCAAGCTCCCCCTTTTCCAGGTTACCCCCCCCCCCCGGTAACTTAAAAACGTTTTTAAATTACCCCCGGGAATTTAAAAACGTTTTTAAGTTACCGGGAGGGGTATAATTAAAACGTTTTGAGATTACCCCCTCCGTTTTCAAATGCCCTACCCGGTAATCTGAAAACGTTTTCAGGTTACCCCGGGAGCGTTTTGAAAACGTTTTCAGATTACCCCTTGGGCGCTTTGAAAACGTTTTCAGATTACCCCCGGGTAATAATTTGAAAATTCATAATAAAAGTGAGCTTCCACACGAATAAGGAGATTACAATTCCAAACACATAAATGCATACATGTACTACAGTTATATATGAGACTATACACGCGGTCCTAATGATGAAATCATACGACGAAATCAAATGATGTTATATACTGACAAGTCCATTCCTTCATTATGGAATCATATGAGCGTTATTGCGCAAATACCAATGCAGTCTTGAATCATTTTGACAAAAAAAATAGATAAAAACAATTAACTAGTGTTGGTTTTCTGAACACAAATAAGTGTGGGATATATATATAGTTTATTTATTATAGTGACAGGCATAATAAAGAAATATACAACATTACATAATACATGAATATTTTGCAAAAACCCAGCCTAATAAGGCTTATCAGTCACTTATTATAATTATACATTTTATACGAGAAACATATAGTACATGTATATAAACACAGAATTGAAAAGAAAATAAAAACATTTATAAGTTACATAGACACAGTTTGTGATTAAATCAAAATATGTTATGAATGCAGGTACAATAGAACGGTATAATATTTTACAATGAAAAATATATGATGTTAGGAGGAAATTTAAAGAAGAAATGTTAATAATAATTAGATTCGACATTTTAAGGCTTCATTGATGAAAATACTTAAGGCTTTAATAGCTTCTGGATTGACAGGTCATGTCTTGTACTTTTCGTTAATATATTTAAATAAAGGCGCGTACTCTCCATGACCCTAATAGGATTCCATAGCTTCATATAATTATTGCGTATATTCAGTTTAGAAATACTGGAATTTATATGTCAATAAAACACGTTGACTGTTAATCATTTAGTATGAATTATAACCTGAAATATAAACGTTTTCGCCACAAATAATCAACATAGGGAGGGGGGATTATTAAAACGGGGGAGGGAGTTTGAAAACGTTTTAATGTTACCGGGGCCGGTACTTTGAAAACGTTTTTAAGTTACCGGGGGTAACCTGAAAAAGGGGGAGCTTGAAAACGTTACACCGGTGTATAAAGGACCGATATATGCTTCATCCGTTTCCTGTGATTTTTTCAACACAGTACTTGACTCCTTTTACAGTAGTCTGGATGGGGACACTGAAAAGCGTCCCTTATATATTGCAAGGCGGAGTCGAAATTCGAACCCAAGACCTTTCATTTATTAGTTTATCGCGTAACCACTCGACCATTGACCAAGCTCTATCACTTATATTCAAAGGTTCATTTGCAAATACTTTCTATGATAAACTAATAAATGGAGTAATAAATCCTGAGTAGGACAAACACAAAAGCTGATTTCATTTTTACTTCTCTTGTAACATTGACAGATATCAACGAATGCCTTAATGACCCGGATGTATGCGAACAAGTCTGTGTGAATGAGCCAGGTTCATATCGATGTGATTGCTCGCTTGGATATAGAATGGACAACTCCTCTCAATGTTTAGGTATGTTCTACTAGTATTCAATAAATGAGATAAGAAATTTTATGTTAAGTGAGCATTGAATGCACATGGCTGCAATACACATTTGGCTTTGTATTTTAGAAATTCAGAAACAAGTGTAGCAATTGCGAAAAATCTATCTGATATTTCTGTGCACATGCAATATCCTTATTGAAATTTTACAAATTTAGTTGATGTTTTGTTTCAAATTCTTCTGGTATTATTACTATAAGTAAATTATATACAATGTTTTCTCTTTACGTATTTAGAATGTGACAAGGCATCAATGGAATGAGATATTTTTGGGTTATGATTGCAATGTTTAGTGATGGCATTTTTCTGTCATATTCAAGTGATATAATTGTAAATGTTATACATTATTTCTTCATTCTTCTCGTATGAGTAGATATTGATGAATGTGCTGAAGATATTTCAATACAAAATAAAGTCGATTATCCGAATCATGTTATTCGAAACCATGGGTTATCCGAAATAATATTTCTGTCCTGTCAATTTTGGATAATCGAGGTTTTACTGTAATATTAATACATTAACTTTATTTCCCGTTGAAGACTATATGTAACCTACACTATACTGTTGCGTATTCCTTTGTATTCTATCAGAGATAGATGACTGCCAGAATGTCAGTTGTGAACATGGCGGTGAGTGTTCGGACGGACACAACTCATTTACATGTTTATGTTTATCTGGATTTACGGGCACCTATTGTGAAGCAGGTAAATAAAATAGCATGCTTATAATAATTATGTTAATTGTCACATGTATTTTAAGTTGTGCTCTATATGTGACTCTCTATGTTTTGTCTTTACTCTGAGTTTTGCTGTTTTAGCATTAAATTATTTACAAAACTTTATTATGCCGGTAATTATTTCTATGCAAACTATTTTTGTTTAAAGCATACATGTTCATTTATTTCATAGACATAGATGAATGCTCATTATTCAATGGAGGATGTCAAATCAATTGTACGAATATTGAAGGCTCGTTCGAATGTAGCTGTTTTAATGATAGTGTTCTACAGAATGACAGCGTATCATGTATTGGAGAAGGTATGTCTTAAATTATTCACTGTATTTCAACGGAAATGTATCAACTCCTTGTTTTCTTGAATTGGTGTGTGTTCAACATTCATAAACTTGACGTACATTTTATGCCTCTATACAGCTTAGTTGTTGCAAGAAATTTCAATTTGTCATTTGGACATGTTTCACTCAGTATAGGCAACAACGTGTATATGAAAGTGTTTCACTTGAAATATACTTCTTCTTTTCAGATTCTGACGACGTCGAAACTGTATTTGAGAAGTATTCTATTTCTGGAAAGCTACTACCTAAATCATGCTTTGGGGTTAAACTGACAAGTTGCACCAACGGTAAAGAGCTTGATATCAATCTAACATCAACATCTGAGTGGTATACAATGCTGACAGATGAAGATTTTGTGTACTCATCCGGGATTGTCTATGCCAAAATAAGCCCATTTTCATCGCCTGTGTCACTTAACGGCATTGGTGTGTCATTCATAAACACTTCATTTGAAGTTAAATATAATACACATCTTAGTTCCAGTGAAGGTATGTTGAAAGTTTCTCATTTGGCGCCTTCAGACTGCGGGGCACTTACGATCGACAATTCAGACATGTTTGATATCTTAACGGCTGATTCGTTTTCAAAATCAATGTTTAGTTCGTTTGTAACTCAACTTCCTAATTGGCTTGAATTTGCTAAGTCTAACCATTCTGCAATCGCAGTTCAGGATATGAACAGCGTGTTGTTTTACGGTCGTAACATGGACACATTGAATGAATGTTCTGGGGCACCTGTTAGTGATAATCATCTTTACTCCGTGTTTCGATTCGGCGGAGGCTTTTCAATGAACTTTCTCGGAAACCAAATAGACTTCCCGACGTTACAGGAAGCCAGGAAATTCTGTTTCATTGCTGACCTTTGCCAAATCTCGGGCGGAACGATATTTCTAATGATACCAGAAGAAGCCCGTGGTCTGTTTCTGAGACTCCCGTTTTTTAAATCTCTCAAAGATGATTTGCATGTAGAAATAAAGCCATATGCAATAGGAGTGTCACTAGTTGATGGAATAGACGTGCCTAACGAGGATTCCGTGACAACACTTTGGAACGGAAACAACATGATTCAATACCCGTGAGTTTGTATACCATTATGATATATTTAAACAAAAGAAATTGCAATCATTCGATTATTTTCGTCATGACGTGATTTTATTTGTTTATATACACACTTATAGAGCTTGTAATATTGACATGATAGCAAAGTCATACTGCTAATGGATTTAGTTTCTTTGGTAAAAACATGTATAGCCATGTTCATTTTCATTGAAGCACAATGCACAACGCTGACATATGGATTAGAGGTGATGTAGAGATGAGCGACAGCCTACTTTCTGTGCATGGGATATCAGACATGTATCTACGAGTGCCTAGCGTCGAAACGGTAAGATCGTGTTTTGGAAATATAATAAAGACACCTAACATTTGGATTTCACGACTGTATGTCAATTAAATACCTGAAGAGGATTCACATAACAGTCACGTACGAAAGATCAAACTTCATGCTGTTTTCCTTTACCAGTTTCCAAAAATTAAGAAGAATGTCGAAAGATAAGGAATCATAACGTATTATGCTTTAACATGTTTAACATTAAACAATAAAATTATATGTGTTTATAAAATTGTAGCTTTTCACGTCGATATTTCGTGAGGAGTGGCATGGTCTAATAAATGTTCGACAAGCAAGTGCACCAATACTTCGATTCAGACTCTTCGGAGATGACTACGTTGTAAATTTTACTCTTGCAACATCAGATTTAGACGCATACCTATCCATTGGTGGTATGTACAACTATCTGCTTTAGAAGTTTTAAAAGCACGTAATGTTCTGTAAATTGTTTAATATACTAGTTTTCTCAGACCAACATCAGCCATCTTATTTTATACATTCCCAATCTTAACATTTATACTTAGTCCTAGTTTTAATGTTTGTACTGTTTCATGAAGGCTTTGAATTTCGCTGTTGCTTTTTTTTCTCTTTACTTGTCCGTACTATTTCAAGTTAAATGCAACTTTCTTGATTTATATAATACATGTATTTTCTTATTACTAAGATCCGTTTTGGAAGGTTGTCATATGATCGGCCTTGATTTATGTGTCTCTTCCCTCACTAATACCAACGATAGAAAAGGCACTACTCTAAACCATATGATTATTCATCTTTATACTTTCGTCGAAGCTATGATAAAAATTTGGTCATTTGTTTCGAAAATATTTAAACACATGACAGCTTTAATTTTTTAGGAAATATTATTTCCGTTAGTCCATTAAACCGAACCATCATTGTGATTAAAGTCAGCTGGTTATTCAATATACGTATTTATTATTTCCACATTTTGATTCATTTATTATATTCAGAAGTCAGTTGTATCTTAAATCCAGGTACGAATCGGAAACAGTGTGATGAGGGAGTTAATCCGGCCGGAATGTTCTTTACACTTTTTGTCAACACCAATCCATTCATGGACGTCCCCATATTAGAACACTGGTTCAACATCGATGGGAAAATGTTTGGCTTTGTTGCAAAGGATGTTCGAGATATCCCATCAACTATGGAGCACTTCTCAGATGAAGTATTAGGAATTAGTTCGCTAGTAAATAATGCAACTGATATTTTAAAAAGATTGCTTGTCGAACATCAAATTATTGGTAATGATGCCAAGTTCTCCCTATTAGGAATTTCCAAAGGGCTTACAATGATCAAAAAAACAGTCGACATCGATATTAAAAGTGGATGGGTGGCTAAAGACATTGATGGTTTTATTTCGTCTATTGAAAGATTGAGGCAGCAATTTACCGAGACCAAACACGTTTTTAAACAATACTTAGATGCAGTAGAATTTGTTCCAAATGAAAATATCCAAACATGGGCTAATGTGATGAAAATCGTTATGGACCGTATTCAGACTTACATGAGTACTACTCATAACTCAATAACCGAGTCTATACTGAAAGAGACTGGTAGTTATACAACATTTGGGTTGAAAGTTCAAACAGACATTTCGATACTTGGTTTGCAATTTCCTTCTGTAGACCTTGAATTAATTTATACCGAAGGCAGTTTATTCCAGTGTACTAGATTTGAAAATGTAAATGAGATTTTCCGTGGTGAAGATGCTATTCAATTTCTTGGGGAATTTTCCTACGAGACAAAACTTGGTAGATTTCTTGATGCGAAAGATGGAATAGAAGGCGCTCTTGCATTAGAGTCGTATAAGGTAGCTATGAACTTTCAAGCCGTCGTTGAGATGCTTGGAATCAATACTGACTGCAACGTATCTATAACATCCGACAATGGGTTGTATTTCTACTTAGCAGGAAACGTCTGGAATGTATTTGTGGCTCAAATCAACGTCTCAGCAGAAGTTGAAAGGGATTGGTATGATGTGATGTATATTCTTGAGGGTCGATTTGTCACAAAATCATTTGATGATAGTTATTTAGAAGGTTTAAGGAAAACAGTAACTATGGTATCAAACGCGGCACAAGTCCGTTTGTCTAGCGTTCATGATAGCTTTAACTATGCCAAAAAAGGTGTCGACAAAGCCGAGAAATGGGTCAAGGAGCAGAAGATAGAGGTTACAGACGCAAACACAAAGTTTGACAAAACCATATCGTCCCTCGAATCTGCCAAAGAAAAGCTTGAAATTGCGAAAGGGCCGTTTAGAGATGCAGTAAATCAACTACACGCGGCCCAAAGGAACATAGATAATCTCTGTCAAATCCGCACGTGCTGGAGGGCTTGTATTTCAGGAATTCGATGTGGAGTGTGTCATAGGTTTACACATTTACATATACATTATCGTGGCGTGTTGATTATTTGGTTTGTATATCCATGCTGCAGACCTGTTGTATGCTTATTTCGTGTTCGTGATCTCCTATGCGAACTTGCCAATCTCTTTTGTAGAATAATAAGATGGCATGCTTACACTGCGTTAGAAAATGCAAACATATATGTGAAATCAGCTATGCTTGCGTTTGATTTAGCTCAGGCTACCGTAACAGAGCGACAGTTATCAGTCGACAACTCACGAGTAGTCCTACAGATTGCTGAAGATACTTTACACACCGCTAAAGAGGGATTAGACCTATCAAAAGGCATTTTAAAAGAGGCCACTTCGGCGTTAGAAGCAGTTAAATATGTTGTTGGGGCAGCAGCAAATGTCCTTCAACTAGTTACGGAATATGGAGTACACAATCTACTGGATGTCCGAAGCTGTGAATTTGAAATAGAATTAGCAACACACGATTTAGCCGTCTTTGATGTATCATGTGACGTAAATGCGTTTCGATTCGGATGGAGAAGAATAAGCATGACAATAAATTTCAAGAATGCGATACAGAGCATCTGGCAGGCTGCTCGTGCTACTATTACTGCACTTATGGAGGCACTTGGTAATGCGTTTGGGAGACAAAGAAGAAATATAGAATACCAAACGTCTTCTTTAATGCACAAACATTTAAGAATTATTCGCCAATCCGAAGATTTTCAGGAATTTTCTCAGAACGACACAATTGATATTACACAGAATATCAAACCAACAGACCGGACTGTCGATACTGATGCTGCATATCGCATACGAAGTTACGAAGAAAAATGTTCAACCATGGAAAGATTTCAAGATTTTCTCCAAGCGGCGTTTGGCGTTTTGCAAGAAACTGTGAACGAGTCGAAAGCTTATATGGATGATATAGAATCAGTTAAAGACGACGTATTACAATATAATGACACAAACACGCAGGCAAGTAATCTCACGGCTGAAGATGTTGGTATCAGTAAGGACTACGCTGCGAAGGATTACAACATGACTGAGGAAGATGTAGATACTGCTATGGACGAGACTAGATCAACAGCAACTGACGACCCTATTGTCAAGGAAATAAAGAAGGCTGCAAACGCTTCTTTGCATAACATTGACAAAGAAACAAAAAATGTCGAATCCATCGATTACGTGAACATTTGGTACACAGCTATGGACAATATGACGATAGAATATTTCAATGCTACAGAGTGCGACGACTTCAGAGATTGTATGTTTTACACCATTTCATCGCTCTATGAACTTTATGAAGCGGAGGAATTTCCAAATGCATCCATTGTGAGACAATCTATTCTTGACCTTGAAAGTGTTGTAATTGAATCCTTTCAAAATGAATCATCATCCATCGCAGAAACATCGGATGCTATGAATCATATAGTCAATGAAATAAGTCGAATCGTTGACACGAATCCGTTCTGTTCAGAGGCGCCAACCATTATTGAGCATCCAGATAACGCCACAGTGCTAATAGGAACTGATGTCACGTTTCGTTGCCTTGCTGTTGGCGATCCGGAACCTTTTTACTGGTGGTTCATGAATGACATATTAGTTACAGAGGAGCAGATATCAACATATACTCTGATAAATATAACAGAAAATGACCATGGTTCGAAGATAAATTGTATGGCGGGCAACATTGTCGCTAATATCACGTCAATAGATGCTTACTTGCTGACTACAGATTACGGTATGTATCACAACTACATTGATAACATATTAGCAACACTTCATTGCAAGTGTCCAGTATTTACTTCCCTTTTTGGCTAAGTGTTTGAAATGTGTATGCTTGTCAATATATGTTTACGTTCTACAGCAGATCTTATCATTATTAAACCTGATCATATTTCGTATTTTACAACATAATAAAAGTTTCAGAATTGAAGTCCATGACATTGCAAAGACGATCTTGTATGACAAGAAAACGTATTTGAGTTAAACAGGAGACGACTCATTTTAACTTTGTTCGCTGTAAGATTTATAATACCGTCAAACCCGTTAACAAAGGCCACCCTTGGGAAAGACCAGATGTGACCTTTATTGACAAGTGCCGTTTATAGACATATTGCCTTCATTCGATGGTCATTTTGTCCTATATGATGGATGACTGGTTGTAAATAGTTACCTTTATTCACAGGGCGGCTTTATTTGGAGGTGGCCGCTAACACACGTTTGACAGTACGGTGTATAATCAGGTCTTAAAACCTGAAACTGATTGTTTAAATATTCTGAAAATACACTAATGCTCAATGATATTTCAAGAGGACCGTTATTATACATAATATTGTGTCTACTTCTAAATTGAGAGTTTTACTATTTATGTCAAAGATGAAATATGATAATTTTTAGTTCTTAGTTTTTAGTTCCAGGTAGCTTTTTTGAGAATCATTGAAATAAAGAACATGCTTAAATAAAACTTGAATATGTTATGCGTAAATCCATGTCTTTATTGATCATTATAATCATAAATATATTGGTGTATATTTCAAATTGTTTTCATGACATATTTAATGTATACATTACTACATATATTTCTAGACATTGACGAATGTATAGAGAACTATGGGAATTGTGAACATGAATGTTTGAACACTATTGGCTCGTACACATGTTTGTGTCCTGATGGATATACAGTCAATATAACGGATGGACGTAGTTGCCATGGTATGTTACTTTGGTAATTGTAATCTAGTTCTGATAGTTCGTTTCAAGTCTAAACATTGGGTTGAATAGGTAAATAAATCTAGCAGAAGGCTACTAATGTTTTTGATGGCATACTTAATGAGATGTATGTTAAAACTTCACAAAATCTCTATTAATTGACGACTAGCATAATGATTTTGAATTGTTATTTCATTAGATGCAGATGAATGCCACAGCACCAGCGGAAATCAATGTGAACAAGTTTGCAATAACTTTATCGGAGGATATAATTGCTCATGTGATGAAGGTTTTATACTCAATATGGATGGTCACTCATGTAAAGGTATAGGTTGCACCAAAACCATGATCATTTTAATTCTGCTACATCAAATCGTCATTTTGTAATCAGTTTTAACTGATTCTTATTAGTTTGTACACTCTATAATACCCGTAAGTACTCGTCCTAGTCACTTAATCAAAACTTGACAAATTTTATATAATATATATAAAAAAGTTGTTCGAAAAACTGCACAATTTTACTCATTTACGCCGTATATAACTGACAAAAATATTGTTCGATGGCGGTAAACCTACATTATAGATACATGTTATAAACCTCTAACAGTATACTATAGTCCTACCATACGGATAACAGATGCTTCGTTTATTTTAAGATGTCGACGAGTGTGACGACGATAGCAATGTGTGTGACTACCAGTGTGTCAATCACGATGGCTCATTCAAATGTATCTGTGATGAGGGATATGTTGGCAATGGTAGTTTCGGACACTGTGTTGATGACAATGAGTGTGCAATAGACAATGGTGGCTGTGAACAAACTTGTATCAACACGAATGGCTCATTCACGTGTGAATGTCGAATGGGATATGAACTAGATACAGATGACTTGCATTGTAATGATATTAACGAATGTAATGAAGACAGCTCTGGATGTGAACATCGATGTGTCAACACAGAAGGTGCTTACAACTGCAGTTGCTCTCCTGGCTATATTCTTGAAGATGATCTGCAGCAGTGTTCCGATATAGATGAATGTCAAATCAACGATGGCGGTTGTGAGCATCAGTGTTATAACACATATGGTTCATTTTTCTGTGACTGCAATGATGGTTATAAACTTGATGGCAATGGTTATAATTGTTCAGATATTGATGAATGTAGTGTGAACAACGGAAATTGCAGTCAAACCTGCATCAATTCTATCGCTTCATATGAATGCGATTGTCTGGAGGGTTATTTACTCTCCACGGACGGGTTTCAGTGCATTGATGTCGACGAATGCTTGGCCAATAGTTCTATCTGTCATCATGCATGCGTTAATACTGACGGTGGGTTTTCTTGCAGATGCACTGATGGGTATGCATTAGATGATGACAATAGAACTTGTTCAGATATAGACGAATGCTTAACCAACAATGGAGGTTGCGAGGATAGCTGCTCAAATGTAGAAGGCACTTTTAACTGCTCTTGTTTTTCTGGGTACATATTAGCTCCTAATGGTTTTGGTTGCTTAGATATAGACGAATGTGCAGAAAACAATGGAAGTTGCGAACACATGTGTACTAATAATGACGGTTCGTATCAATGTAGCTGCTTAGATGGCTATGAACTCATTGATGAACTAAAATGCGTCGACAGAGATGAATGCGAAGAGGGAACTCACGAATGTCAACACGAATGCGTGAACATAGATGGGGATTATGTTTGCAGATGCCATGAAGGTTATGTACTAGCTGATGACGGGAAACATTGTACTGATATAGATGAATGTTCAATAGACAATGGCGAATGTGCGCATGTATGTACAAACGAACCAGGTAATTACAGTTGCTCATGCGATACTGGTTACACACTTGCTACAAACGATCGACACTGTGAAGACATTGATGAATGTCAAACTGACGAAGACAATTGTGAGCATCAATGTAATAACACACATGGCTCGTTTTCTTGTGACTGCAATGATGGGTATAAACTTGATGCCAATGGTTATAATTGTTCAGATATTGATGAATGTATTGCAAACAATGGAAATTGCAGTCAAACCTGCATCAATTCTATCGCTTCATATGAATGCGATTGTCTGGAGGGTTATTTACTCTCCACAGACGGGTTTCAGTGCATTGATGTCGACGAATGTTTGGCCAATAGTTCTATCTGTCATCATGAATGCGTAAATACTAACGGTGGGTTTTCTTGCAGATGTACTGATGGATATGCATTAGATGATGATAATAGAACTTGTTCGGATATTGACGAATGCTTAACCAACAATGGAGGTTGCGAGGATAGCTGCTCAAATGTAGCCGGCTCTTTTAACTGCTCTTGTTTTTCTGGATACATATTAGCTCCTAATGGTTTTAGTTGCTTAGATATAGACGAATGTGCAGAAAACAATGGAAGTTGCGAACACATGTGTACTAATAATGACGGTTCGTATCAATGTAGCTGCTTAGATGGCTATGAACTCATTGATGAACTAAAATGCGTCGACAGAGATGAATGCAAAGAGGGAACTCACGAATGTCAGCACGAATGTATGAACATAGATGGCGATTATGTTTGCAGATGCCATGAAGGCTATGTACTAGCTGATGACGGGAAACATTGCACCGATGTAAATGAATGTTTATTAAACAATGGCGAATGTGCGCATGCATGTACAAACAAACTTGGAACTCACATTTGTTCATGCGAGACTGGTTACGTACTTGCTACAAACGGTCGACACTGTGAAGACATTGATGAATGTTTGATGAACACTGGAGGATGTCAGCAACTATGTATTAACACTATTGGATCATTTCATTGTGAATGCCACAAGGACTTCGTCCTTCAACCCGGGGGGTACGTGTGTCTAAAAGGTAAGTTCTGTTTTTTTTTGGTTTTTTTTTTTTTGTTCAAATGATATAAAGATATCTTGGTGAAAGGTAACCCTGTTGAAATCATTTTCTTATAATTTATTTACCGTATTTTTCAGTTTATATTGATATATAATACTGCTACTACTAGTATATACATGTAAATATACACCAAGTCCCTCGAAACATTTGGCAATATATATAAGTCGACAGACACAATCTCAAACAGTTCATGGTCTTACAGATGTATTTATAGTGGATACGAGCACTGTAGAGTAGACAGAACATGTATGAGGGCACTATACAAAGAACTTGAGTGTGCTGTTATGCTTTTAATTAAAACACGAGAGTGATGTAATTGAACATGTATTTTCTAGGTCGTTCCGAGAAATCATTTCACACTTCTGTTTCGGTGGACTTCGTGGTTGAACCGATATCTACAAATGATGGAAACGACTCTGAAGCTCGTACACTCACTGATGAATTCAAACAATCTGTACGTAGAAATCATTCAAAAACAGTCGAACCTCCCATATCCCAACTTTTCTAATCTGGAATCATATCTTAACCGAACACATCAGTTGACTATATACTAAAAAAAATCCGGAACCTTTCTTAACTGAAACCCTCTCTTGTACGAGCATCTGTGTCAGTCCGAACATGGTCGGATTGGAAAGGTTCTACTACACTTATAAGTTAGACAATACTGTAATCATTGTCTTTTTGTTGCGAGTCAGTCTTATCACTGTAAGTCAATTATGTATGTTATTGTGGCTAGGTTTAATATATTCTTTAAGTAATGTCCCGTATACTGATTTTTTCAGCTTCAGGAATTTTATATCAAATACACATCGGTTCGTGTGATTGTCGTCATTCACTTTATAAGGTAATATATGTATATATAATAGCCTATCCTTTTTTATATGTCTGTCTTGACGGAACGCATTATGAAACACCTCTAGGGGACTGGTGTGTGGTATATATATGCAATAATTGTCAGCAATAGTTCCCATTCAATATTCACCAAATTTAGTGAAAATCTTTACATGTGTATAAAAGTGACACCGTGAATAAAGGCCTTTTTTAAAATCAACATTGATTATATAGAACAAACTGACCTCCGAATAAAGCTCATTTATCAATAAAGGACATCTTTTGTCTTTACCAAGGGTGGTCATTGTTTCCAGGTTTCATAAACGACAGAAAGCATACGTGTTGTGGTACTAGAATGCGTGCATACATTTTAAGATCTGCATTTCGTTTTTTTTTACCAAAAAAGCAAATACACTAACATGCATCTCGTTATACGAACTACCGGTGTATCTCGAGTATCGCTTTTGTACCGATGACTCCTCGAGATTACAGTGTTTTACCGTATATCTAGAAAAAAGAAAATATCTATCTTTGATTAGATTAGAGTTAAATGAATTACATAAAATCTTACAAAGGCTTGATGCAAATGCATCCTTTTCTTTTTCAGATCTATGGGTAACCATACTGACATTGACTATACAATTGTTTACGATAAATCTGAATCAACGGCATTAGTGCAAGCTACATTAGACCTTTCTTTCGGTGCCGAATTACATTATAAAGGTGCTCAAGTGGGAACATGGAATAGTAAGAAAAATCTTCAATCCTTGACTGATTGATCATATGCATTTATAATATATATTGATATACAATATAACCCGTTTAAAGTGAAGACTAAAATGTCGGGGCCCAATATTTCACTATTACCGGTACCGAGTATTACTCGTCTGTTGTCAATCAGAAACACTACTCATATTCAAAGGTAAGTCAATGTGCCTGCATAAGGTCTTTCTAGCCTAATGCCCAAGATTATTATCTTATAAAGGAGCGGACAGATTTTGGAAATATTTATCAGTAAAATAGGTTTCCATGATAGACAATAATGTACCGTTTCATTTTTTCAAAAACAATGATAATTCATTGAGTTATTGGCCCTTTAAATTTGAATTGAAATCTATGCGAATAGCCCATTTTTCAAAGATTTGAGGAAAAAAACATACATTTCAATGAAAACTCATGGTAAAAAGATGCTATAAAAGATTATCAATTTTAATTGGTAAAGAAAAATGAGTCACCGTGCAATATCTACAAAAAATAATATTTTTCAATTTTTCAACAAGGGCAACAACTCTTGCATTAAAAAAAAATGTCATTAAATAAATTGAAGTATCTAAGGTAACTATCATAAAAATAATGATCATTGGGCTATACTATTTTTGTAATAATAATAATTTCATGTAGCATAGTCTGGGAAGACGACAATCAGAATTATATTCAAGCTTCGTCCCTTTTGCTTAAGTGAGATATGAAGAAATTCGTTTTGTATCTAGGAGACAAGTTTTCATAGTATTACATTCATTTCTGTTTGAGTAGATCTACCTGAAAACGTAACCGGAGAATGCAATCTTCTTGAAGTATTAAACGACGGCTGTGGAGATGATTGGCATTGCGAAATAACGAACAAAGGACCAGAATGTTTGTAAGTATTATATTACCGGTACTGTTAGTGTTTCGGGATTGATTGAAATATTATTTCAATGATATTAATTTGAATCTCACCACGCGTAATCTTGGGCTATGTATATATCTCAAAATAAGTTTTAAAATACGAAAAGCTATTCTCTAATAATCACAAAATTAAATTCGTTGCATGACAATTGTAATAATTTTTTCAGACGCTAAAATCAATAAGCATATATAGCCGTACATTGACATGAACAAACCACTCGTAAGGTTTATCACCAATGAAAATATTTAAATTATCTTTTCTCATTCCGAAATTGTTAAAAGCTTAGTGACCTTCTTCAGAATTGCATTGAGGTCGGTATTTGAACGAGAGCACAATTTTCTTTTTCAGGTTTGATGGCCAGGACCTTGCTCCTAGTGGTAAGAAATTTTAATATATATACAAATATAATTATGTTATTGTTATCCAAATGAAGACAGGACAAATAATGTTTTAAAACGTGTAAAATATACATACGAAATAAATATATGAGGTTTTTGCCCATGCACCCACCATACTTTTAGTACCAAAATGGACTGTTCTCATGAAAAAAAATAACGATACAAATTTCTTCATATCTTTACCCACCTCCTTTATAAGTCTACACTATCTCGGTGAATGAATGTTTTGATTTCTTACCTTAAAAGGACGAAAGTGAAAGACAAATGAAGGGCAGATATTCATCGGATGTTATAACTGATTATTTGTTAATTTAACCGGATTAGTTGTTTTGCTGGATAACATGTATTCAACATTGATTCTTTGGTACAAAATTAGTTTAAAATTGATTTATTAGATATAAATAACTATGCAGTACAACCTCTTCAGGACGGTCGTCTCGTGAGCAACAACCTCCCTTCAACAAAAGCATGAGTTTTCCCACTACATGCTTGAACTCTTTAATTTAACCTCTCTAGAGCAATAACCTCTCATAAACAGCATGATTTTGCTGCTCATAAAGACTGTTGCTTTGGAGAGGATGAACTGTACATCATGAATATTTTATCAGAGTATTCAATTAAATGTAAGTCGCCATTGTTTGTATAGTTGTTTAGTGCAGAGAGGTATTGTCGCACATGCAGTTAAGGCCAAGGCGATATTCACAGTTTTTAACGGTGAGGAAAGACCTCTGGCACATCCCTAGTTAGAATCAACTACCATCCGCAAACAATATGCACAGATCCTTCTCATGCGATTTTCTGGTACCGTGTGGAATTTGGACTCATTACAGAGTGGAACTATTTTCCGAGATTGAGAGTTGAACCACTTGACCAATAAGGTTTACGCAAATAGATTTGAAATCTAAAAGACTTATAAGATTTGTAGACTGCATCACAGTAATTAATCAACCACGAGTTATTGTTCTTATAGATAACATCGTGGCAATTATCCTACCTACTGTTGGTGTTACAACGATTTGTGCTGTTGCCGGAGTCGTGTTTGTTTGTATGCGAATAAGAAAAAGGAAGAAAATGAAATTACAGGAAAGGTAGAGCTTTATGTTCAAATTTTCACATTATTCCTTCAGTATTGAATGAGCTATAATTAAATGCTTACTTTACTGAAATCATCGAATACTCTAAATATTTGTAGTATAAAAATGCATAATTGTCATTAGTTGAAACATGTGTTTGACCATACAATCTTAAAATCACGACTGTCGTATGTAACTGAAAAATTGTTGAAAAACGGCTTACTTTTTCACGGAGAATGACATTGTTTATCGTATATTGTTAATACTGGTGTTAATACATTTGGCTAAAATGTAACTGATTTTCTTAATTTTAGAATGACGATAGAGCTGATAACAAGCGGTAATACATCTATGATATTTTTTTTATATTGGTTGCAATTTAAATTAGATTTCAAAACTGTATCCTAGTGATAAATGCAAACGTATTCAGAGGTTTAGCCCACCATGTTACTTTTTGCAGTATATTCCCTGGAATCCCTGAAAGCCAGAACTCTCTGTAAACCGGACGAATTTTCTAGTCCCATTTTTTTTGGAATTGATAATTTTCTCAAAAATTCTCTAAAAAATCTCAGAAAACCGGACCTTTTGCTCAATCCGGAATGGATCCGGTTTTCAGGGGTGTGACATATATATCTATCCTTTTTTAAACTGGCCAGATTTCGTATGTTCGCCTATCAAAATATCATTCATGATTACGCCTACAATTTTTCGTGTCTTCTTGTCTTCACCCTCAAGTCGAAAGCGAATAACAATATGTGAGCAGTTTATCGTGTTTTCGTGTCGTCGTGCTTCGGCTTTCGGGGGCGAAGACCCGAAATGACAGAAATCAGCCACCATATGTAACAGCTATAAGGACTTACTCATACATTGTTTATGTAAAAATTATGTAAAATTTAGATTTTTCATTAAGTAAAATATTAGGATATAGTACACACGATTCAAAATGAAAATAATATGCTTGTCCTTTTTCAGATTGATTTTCTGCATTCTACATTGTGTTGCTATGGATATGAAACTACGTTGTAGATAGGAGAAGAGCGCAAAACTTACCTTTAAAGTGCGGATTTATTTTGTGTACAAATAACTTATACCTATACTACAGTTAACCCAGGCCACCTGAGAATATGGGCCGTTCTTTTGAAAACCTTTATCAATCATTTAAAACAAAAATGGCCTCCAAATGGAGGCCACCGCTCAATAAAGGCCACATATTTTATCTTTCCCATAGGCTGTCTTTGTTCGTAGGTTTTAACTGTATTTTATAACATATGACAATTATTTGTTATTTTATTAATTATTGAATGCCGAGACAATTTGAAAATATGTTAATTTGCTAACTTTGACCTGTAGATTTGTGCTGTTATAGAAGAAAATGTTTTGTAGCATATTATAGTGTACAGAAGTTTATGATATGTTTGTGTAATATGATTAAATATGTTGTGTTTTAGGTCTATGTAACTAACTCAGTATGACCATCACATGATCGACTATTTATTAAAAGATTCATAAATTTCTAGCAAATTTGTTTGAATATGTTTGCCCTGAATCGGCGTGAAGTGATAGCATATGTTTGTATATATTTCTTTAATCTGACTTGTTAATGAATGTGAGTTTTTTCTTTTGTAATTCCTTGTCTTTGTTCGTGTTTCATATTTTACATTGTCATTATTTTTGTACATTTATGCTCGCTGTTTGATACAATTCCCTTCATGGCTTCTATGTTTTCATATTTTTATGCTCCCGTATCGATAGATCGGAGGCATATTTTTTATGGCCTGTCTGGTTGTCCGTTTGTATGTACAACTCTAACCTTGCCTATAAAATCAAAACGCTTCCACCTACAATCATCAAACTTTATATGTTGGTTTCTCATGACAACCTCTACAAGACCTGTATATTTCAGGTCTGTAGGTCAATGATCAAGGTCACTGAGAAGGGAGCATTGTGTTTTAAAACACATCTTATTATTTTTGTGTTCAATCAAACCAGTAGGTCTCTGTGAATCATTGTTATGATAATCTGTACATAGATGACAACTTAATGTATAAGACAGTGAGACTGGCTTGTCGGCATCCTGATGAACTTCTAAACCTTTGAATGAAATTTGTTTACCTGTTTCTCTGATAGACAACACTATCTAGAATTATTGTTAAATTGTTGTCTCTTGAAGCCATTAATTATCTAAAAGGACACAGTACTTCCGCTTAATATTATTCTTAAAGAATAAAAAACTTCCGCTTTTATCCTGTATCCCATTTAAATGGCACTTAGTATTAAAAGTGTGTCTCAATTTTCTGTGATTTTTTCCGTCTCATTACCATTTATTGACACTGACTATTCTTCAAATTTTAATTATTGTACATAAACTAATGATAAGAAATAAATGTTTCTCACAGTTACCATGTGTCTTGTGTTTTCCTTCAGGGGTAATGTGGTTACGTATATCTTTTGGTAGGTTACTGATTTGTACACAAATTTAAAATTGTTCCAGGATATATCGTAAAATAATTTGTTTTCTGTATTTGTGTATGTATAATATAATAAAATGTATATTGCATTATTGAATTGTTGATTTGATATTTAGTGGGCAAAATACAATTTAGTGACTGCTTTTTTATGAGGTGCTCTATTTTTTTTAAGCAGGGTAAAGATTGTCACTGACAATTTCATCCTTTCATATATTTATATTTCAAGAATCAGACCAGAATAGGCATTAAACACTTTCTGGATGTAGCACTTTCAAACTATAAGTGTCCTGAGTCAACCATGTTTTATCGTAGACTAATGAATGTCTTGGTTTCCTATATGTCTATATTGGAGCTGTGTAAGATTTACAAATTAATTTATCAAATACGTAATGTGATTTAACTGCGAATGTTTCGTTAATAAATAGTTTTCAAGGTGCTTATTTTTCAATATTTTTTGATTCTTTTGAAATATCTACTTTGACCGTGAAGCTCTTTGTTTAAAACGAAAAGCTAAAGAAAATGGATAACACACATTTCAGTATTACAGTTTTATACATAACATTTTGCATCTTTAAACACAAGTGTTAGAGTAACAAGATATCTCACAGCTTTTCACGATGTTGATTAAGTTTGTCACAGAAACATACTTTGTGCCTAACGATATTGTCTGTTAGAAGTAGACATTTTTCACATTTCTGTAAACAAATATTTCCTTGGCTTGATGATAAACGGGTAATCTTCATAACTGTTTTCCGTGATCAATCATAACTTCTATTGGTACACAGTTCAGTAAAGGTAAAGCCAATAAAGTGTCCATTAACCGCTGATGTGACCAAATTAGTTTCACACAAAACTTAGAATAAAAGTTTCACATTTCATATCCGTATAACGCCTTGATGATCACACTACTTTCATACATTGATTTTAGAGTTATTGGTGTAATTGAACAAGGATGCATGCCAGTGTTGATAATATTTGAAAACGTTCCTCTAAGTTTAATGCTTGTATCTTTCATTGAAATTAGGGTAGACTAATTTTGATCAACATTCACTCCAAGATGTATATACATTGAAGATTCATGGATATGTTCATTACTAAGAGAAAAATTCACTTTAGAGTTTAACACTCGATCATTAAATTTGATCTGAGAACATTTATCAACATTATACATGTATCTCCATTTACAAGAGTAGTTATAACATATATTCAACATTCCATCCATTCCCACCTTAGGTAATGATATAGGAACCATATCGTCAGCAACTGTTGGTGAACACATTTAATTCATAGAGACCCTTTCCATATCCACTTTCTTCTAGTCCTCTTACAAGACAATTTATAAAACACAGATACATTAGAGGTGAACTGTTTCCTCCTTGTCTCGTACCTTGACGTATATGAAAAGGCTCTGAACACGAGCCCTTATACTTCACTCTACCTGTTGCTCCTCTATATAACTCACGTAAAGAAATTAATGTAGTTGGGTCAATGTCATTTTCAATTAGCTTCAACAATAATCCGTCATGCCATACAAAATCAAATGCCTTTTGTCCATTTAGAAAACAGAGATATACTTTTGAATTATTTTCTCTTGAAAAATATAGACACTCTCGTAGTGCAAAATATATCATCATACATCCCAATTGAGCCTGAAATCCGCCTTGTTGCTTATTAATGTTTGAAAGAATAGTGTTCTGACAACGATTCAATGATATAGTCTCAAATAGTTTCAAAATGGTTGAGGATAGGGTTATAGCCCTATAATTGTTCGGATTGGTTTTAGTTTTTTTCCCGCCTTTATGCAAAGTTATAATCAATCCTCATTTTAGTTCTTCCGGAATATATCCACAACGAAGGAAGGCAGTAAACAGATTAGCCAGCATATTTGACATAGAGGTACTGTCAGCGATTTTCCTTTAGGTAGAGACTGTATAGCACAAGCTATAGTATCCGAAGTAACAACACAATGTGGACCTGGTTTAATATTAGTGAAATATTCATCAACATATTGTTTAATGTACCGTTTCCAGGTACTATCAAATAAGTCACACTCAGCAACTAAAATAACATTTCCATTGTTCAGAGAATTCTTCACGATCTCTGTACATGATACCATTGAATTCTATACCAGCACCCATAACTGTTGTTGATACTCGTTTGCGACCATTGTTTATCTTCCAAAAACAACATTATCAGTTTGTGCTTTCTGTTCTAGTCTATCTTGTTCAGATAAACAGGTGCCCACTATTCTATGATGTTCCAGTCGGAATATTCTTTTTGAACATTTGTACTGTTTAAAGATGGACTAGTTCGAATCTCTAGGTTCTCTCCCGAGTTACGCCATTGTTCACAGTCGTACCACAATTTATTATGTAATTCATTGAGCGTATTATTCCAATAAAGTTTAAGATATTGCTTGGTAGATTTCTTGGGGAAATACTCTATTAGCATATTGTAAAAGAGAGCTACACAATTTCTTATAATTGCTGGTCACATTACTACGATCAGGGATCGTGGTTGATAAGACTATCTTTCAACAATAAATATTGATATAGTTTCACATGACCATTTGTAATTTTGTTCCAAATTGATCATACAAGAAGTATCAGAACCCTCTAAGGGGTTACCTGGTGATATATTGCTCATACATAAACATATAAAAATGGGTCTATGTCTAGAGTAGTCTAAGCATACATCAGAGCCTACCTCACAATAAGACAACAAATCTAAATAATCACTAGTCATACATACATAGTCTATCAATGAAAAACATGACTCATCATATGAAACAAAAGTATGACTTGGTCCTTTACAAATTTGTAATATATTAACAGCATATGTAAACAGAATAAATGGAACTTGACACCGGAAGAGAAAGAATCGTCACTGTTAAAATGAGGAAAATTAGTGAAAAATTGGCCAGGTAAAGTCTAGAGTGACTGAAAAATGGAGATCTTGATATTGCGTTTGATTCTACTGGCATTTATCATTAAGTAAGTCAATTTTAAATATATCTTACTGTTTATGCTTTGTATGCAACGGTACTTGTGGTGACGATACGTATCGCACTGCCAGTAGATCAGTTCGTATCGAGATATTCGTATAAGAATCTTCAAAGAACGTATGATGTAGGACTTTGAGATTACCTTGTAACTAATGAGGTATAATTAGGAAATTGTTCGGACTTATAACCAATGAAAACCCAAGTCATTTGCAATAGCTTGATACCAACTGATATATAACTGGACACTTCAATATTATTACGGCAAGACTGAGTAAACGAATACTTGCATTATTATTTCATGTTTTGTTGACATAATCAATAAAAAACATTTCATTTCAACGTGAACTTTTTTTAAACAAACATGATCATCTTTAGCAAAATAGTGAGAACTGCATTTATACAACTACAGTCGAAACTGTCCTGATTTTTATTGTCTATTCATTTCTAAAAAGACCGTTTGTTAACCGGAGCCTTAAGTTTATAATCTGAATACCTCACTAATTCGAATGTTTCGTAAGTCCGATCATGTTCGTATTAGAAAGGTCATACTGTATAGTGTAGACAACGGTATGTAAAGCATTATCATGATACATGACTTTGATTTTAATATAATGACTAATTTTGTATGCCTATACCTATTGTGCGTCATGCCATTAATTCTATATCATTTGAGCTTTCCTGAATCTCCTCTAATCGAACACGTCAGCTGGTCACGATTTTTAGAAGTTGATAGTTTAGTTTTTCATTGCCATCACTCGCTCGGTGCGCATAACTTTTGATACTGACCACCAAAGCACTACGTTTTTCCACATCCACAATGTAAATGTTCAACTGACTTCCGTTCCTAGATAACTTTCAGTGCTTTGATTTATCATGACAGGTTCGGATTAGAAACAATCAACTGTAATGATAGCGCTGTATACTACTCGTGTCATTGTAATTTCTCACTTATAGAGGGTCGTGGGTACGAGCCCAGCTACTGACCACTACTCTTTATGTGAGAAAGTAGGCTGTTTCTTACGGAAGATGGTCCCGAGTCTAGTACTGGTTCTTTCCAGGAAAAAAGGTTAGGTGAACTGTCCGCCTCATATGTCTCTGACTGTTGAAAGGGAGCGTTAAACTCAAAACAAACAAGCAAAAAACTATTCTGTGTGTAACTGTTTTGTGTGGCAAAGCCCAAAGTATACAGTCAAACCTGAGTAAGCGGCCACTCCCGAGTAAAGGCCCTCAGTGAATAAATTCCATTCTTTAAGAAACAGTCATATCGAACAAAATGACCTCCGCATAGAAGCCACCTGTCTTAAAAGGCCACATTCTGTTTCTCTCATGGGTGGTCTATGTTGACAAGTTTGAAAAATTTGCAATTCTTGCTCGTTTTCTTGCATTTTTTCTCTGTTTACATGGACTGGTGGGAATGTATGATATTGTTTTATACAAACTGAACTGTTTTAAACAAATCTTTTATGGAAAACACACCAGATTTAAGTGCACGTGAACTAATATGATTGTGTAAGTATAGCACGTCGATCGAGCACGAGATCTGTCCGCGTAAGAATGACCTCGTCACAGGATTCACGTGAATACCGGGAGCGCGTGGTGGACAAGATGTTTCTAGAATCCCGTGATTAGGTCTTTTCTACACAGATAGGCCGATGTACGAGTTTGATATTTGACTACACACCGTTCTACTGTCGTTAGATGGCATTGTTATCACCGACATGTGCGATTGTGATTCAGACAATATATTGTCTCTTGTCATGTGCATGCAGGGACAAAATGGAAACGCCCGATAATTATGAAAAACAGGTATATTTTAACGCTTTATATCTAACCTAAATTAGACTGATACATAATCCATGTCGTCTTACTTCTATGGAATTTGTTAGGATAAGTTGATAACCCATGTCACCACTCTTAGTCTAAACTACTCTATGCCGATGAGGTCTTTGAATGTTTGTTAAGAGCTTGTTTGTGTATACTTGACAGGATGCAGTTTTCATATAATACATGTTTCGTGATTCTAGTAATATACGTAATATGTCAATTTTCTAGTTTTTTAAATGACAACTAATAATCTGTTGCCATGAATAATTTTCTTATATCTACGAGTATGCCATTGTTTTTGACTGGAAGCGGAACTTTCATGTGAATTAAAAACATATTTACATCGAATATTATTATTACCCTTTTCGAAGGGGTATTCTTTGCTCGCGTCGGTTGGTCCGTCCGTAACCAAAACTTGTTAGAGCAATAGAGAACTGTTATCTAAGCTCCTCAGATTTGATTGGGACGTTGATCATCACATGCAGATGACCCCTATTGATTTTGAGGTCAGTAGGTCAAAGGTCAATGTCATACTATCCAGTTGACCTTTAGGGAGCATCCGTGTTTCACATACACTTCTTGTTTATCTTTTATTTGCGTTGCACGTTCATCAGCCATGTATGTGTCGTTGCAGTACGGTTTGTTATATATGACATATCCAATGTATATTTTCCTTCATTTGTTCGTGTTTTTTATGCTTGGAACATACACATTATTTAATACAAACAGTAATTTCCCAAAGCGCTTATAAATTTTTATGCACGTGGGCATGTCTAGCTGTTTTCGATACCAGACCTGCGCACGAAATTATTTTGACAACACAGGTCTTTCTTAATCAAATGATGGACCTATCATAAACAAGAAATTTTTAGTAAAACTACGTCGTCTGCTGAATAAAATGTACCTTGAAATATTTAAGTAGTTCAGCTGCTTTAAAGACCGGTAACTATACACGGAAGATAAATCATTCAAATTTCAAAATGATGCAATTACTTTTGTGTAGTATCATAATAAATATTCTAAAAATAAATTGATTACCATCAAAAGAAACAAAAACAATCTAGGCCAGGTAACTTTTGAACGACTTAACGAAAAATTCGAATAAAGTATGCCACATCTCTAAAGAACAGGCACGGATCAGAGATTCAATGCGGGGCGAATTCTCTATGTTATAAAAACTAGAAAAGGAAGAATCTAATTAAGCAATACTTCAAGCGCGTATTTATATGAACCTCGTCCAAGTTTTTTGTACTGAGTAAAGGTACTAAGTCTTTAAAGAGATGAGACCACGTCTATCACCCCGTTAATTAGACAGAAATGTATCATGTGTTATTAATTTTTAGTTAAATTAACTCGACAATACGACCGATACTCCAATTATCACAACATAATAATTTGATATTACCGGGAATTATATAACATTATTACATATATAGCGTCCCTGGTATATCTTATCAAAGAAAAAATATGATATAATATAACGGTCTTAATCCATCGTAATTTTATTTGCTTATTCAACATCAGGTAACAACTTGTAGAGCTAGTGATGATGATCTGGTCTCTAGGGTAATACAATGAATCAAAGCACTGAAAGGAAACTGATCTTACATAGACTTGCATAAACGGGAACTAGTTTAACAATTGCATTGCGAATGTAGACAAATATAGTACATACATAGTTCCGCATAAGATTTCATGCCATGCGAGTGACGGCTATGGATAGCTAGACTAACTTTCAGTTACCAAAAAGCGACATAGCTCAGTATTTAGAACTTTAGATTTTTTTGCGGTGTAGGGGCGAGGTTTACCCGAGTCCTTCCCCCCGTGGTTGCCGTGGGTGAAAATGCATGCGCAATAACATCTTGTTTATTTCTGCTTAATATATGAATTTAATGTCATGTAAACAATGGCACAGTTTAACTGCGCAGTTGTTGAAAATGTACGAAGTTTTCTTCCTTGTTTTTCTTTGTTATTTGTCTTGTAAATATACGACATAATATAAAAATTAATACTAGTACAGTAAATAACGCCACAAAACCTATTCAAAGTATTAAAATGATTAACAACATTTGCATAAAATTCAGGATAATCTTTTATAGTCGTCAATGGATCAAAATTAAAACGGGGTGTTGTTTCATTGATTTAAGTTTAAGTTTAAAGTCACGTGTTCGAAATCTGAAAGCGATGCTGCATTCTGCTGGACGCTTGCAATTTCAATCACGCGCCTTAATACTTAAGAGAATATAAAACGTAATTTGCTGTCACATCCAGCGAAATAATCGTCTATTTAAATATCCAACAGTTGATTTTACGCAATATATTGTAGTGCGATGTTTTTAAACTCCCAAAGCTGCATAATTTCAAGGTCAATGTCAAGGTCATTTTTAGCTTGGGTGAGGTTGGATTACATTCGAAAGTTATACGATAGTTTTCGTTATATACCAGTTGTCGAATGTACATGTATTTAACAAAGTGCTACATAACATTATATTAACACGCGGAATAGAACATTCCACGACGGTAAAATAAATGAAAACTATTAACTTTCTGTGGTACGAAGCTAAAATAATTGCATTCAGCGTCCGTGTAATATTTCAGCTCTGACAGGTTAATAAAAACGCACTATACCAACTCAATGTTCTTCCGACATACAATAAACGAACCCACTTTAAGCTTTGCATGTTGGCATGCGTTTTCATTCATGTCCATTAAATCCACTGTCATAAAATTATAGTTCTTCATACTTCATGAATAGTTCATAAAATATGCAAGAATAGTTTGAGAAAAAATCATGTTTTCATAAATTCAGTTAGAAAGGGTTTCTTTAAACGCGTATTCAGTGTTGATTTTGTGTTGCAAAGTCGCGCTCGACTTACCAAGGTTTAAGAATATCGACGGAAAAAGAGTTTTTTCTAAATGGACAAAAAGCTTTTAGGTCAAATGTAGTAACTGAAGACACCTGATAGTAGACATCAGGCTGAATTTTAAAAAAGGTTTCGTAATGTTAAAAATGGTTTGGTACAGAAACTGTCATTTTGGAGCATGTATACTTTTAGTGTTTTTTTTTTGGTCCATGTACCCTTTTTAGGCCGTATTTCATAATGGTTAAAATAAAACGTGTGGGGCAATATGCGGTTCTCTATATATTGCCTAAGATAGGTGATGTTGTGTCATAACACATTGTACAGTCATCTACTAATTAGTACAGTCAAACCTGTTAACAAAGGCTATGCTTGGTAAAAGACAAAATGTGGCCTTTATTGATAGGTACACTTTAATCAGTGATCATTTTGTTCTGAATAATTAATGACAGTTTTAGAAAGAATGGTCTTTGTTCACAGAGTGGTATTTATTCGGAGGTGGTCGCAAACACTTGTTTGACTGTACAATGTGTACTATTTTGAAAAATGCGCAAGTGGTACGACTAATTTAAGTATTAGGTGTACTATTAAATTACAATATTTATTGCAGATGGACAGACGCCGGCTATTGTGGACAATATTTTTCTTGCACAAAAGCATGCTCTTATAGTGAAATGTACTACACCAGCTGTGGGATCTTCGTTTGGGGAGGTTGCACTAGATACAAGTAAGTAATTTATCAGAATAAATCATAACATCAATCGCTAACATTTGGATATGAATTTTCCATAACTGTTTTCATTTTTTGTCATATACAAGTATTACTAAAATAATAACTAGCATGCAATTATGGAATTATTATTGAAACTTGCATTTATCCGAAACTTAACACCAAGAGCCAGTCGTGAGATACAAAACAAATGGAATAGTGAAACAAAATCTAAGAAGTATTTATGACGCAGTCGCATTTTGATACTAGATATAGAAAAAAACATGCAAATATTCCCACCATCACCCGTACCCACCGTATGTGATAATAAAACCTTACTGAAAAGGGGCGTCTTATTTCTAGAAAATCATTAAGTATTGTCATAGACCCCGATACTTAAATTGTTGCATAACCTTATACTTCAAATGTAATACGTTTACGAATTTATTATATCCCCGCAAACGAGTTTGAGAGGGGGTATATTGCAGTCACTCTGTCGGTCGGTCGTTGGTCGGTCGGTCGGTCGGTCGGTCGGTCCGATTGCAATGAAACTTGAAATGTTATAACCATGAAGTGTAAATGTGCAAGACACAATTTTCATGCCTAGCGATTCACTCATTGCAGAGTTATGTCCCATTGAACTTAGCCGTATGTTGTACTGTTGCATTCTTAGTGTCAAGGCGGCGGCGGGGGTACTAGTCACCTCTGTTACAGCTCTAGTTTGCTTTATTTTTGTTAGTAACTATAACCACATTGTCCTTATTAACACACATCATGTTCTTTATTGACGATCATAAAAGCGCCGTCAGTATTGCATAGGTTTCAAGGTAGTACTATGGGATTGCGTAATCGATTTGGGAGAAGCTGCTTTCGTTAAAAAGTATTTACTTTCTTTTCATTTTTCTCAAATAACTTGAATTGACCTGTATGGATCCATTAAGTGATAAAGAAAATGTCAAAATATTTAAAATATATGTTTTTCACCGCTACTACAAAGCTTTGGAAATGTTTAATGTATATTTAACAGCTTGTCTCCGAACGGTTAGGCTACGCTTTTTATAGCTTCGTTTCTACCCCCAATTCACCAAAGTCCCGAAAGTTCATATAGGCGCCATGAAATGAACGTTTGGTGTGCTTAGGTCAGAATACTTTTCCACGTTTGGTTTTACTTCATTTCTTATGTGGTAAATGGATGGACTTCACCACCGACAACCTTTGAATAAACAAGTGCGGTTTTTGCTTCATTTTGGTAAAGCTCGACAGCTATGTCTGCCTCCATGACCTTTGAAGACTTGATCCAGTTCTTCCGACAGTCATGCGATTGGCCTACCTGGCCAATGCGGGAATAGTTGCTACACTTCTTACAGCTTTTTATTCTTGTGCATTAATCAGGGCACCGCTTAGTTTCGAGTCCAATCACACGAAATATACTGTTTTATACAAATGCAAGGTGAAATCAAGTGGTTATGAAAATAAGGTTTTGTCTTTTTATATTGATTATGTACAATATTGTGATATTGTGTTTCTTAAAATGAAATCGTAGTTGTTCACGTTCCATAATTCTGTGGTGTGGCGTCACCTGTAGGTCCTAGATTCGAGCTTTCCACACTCGTAGACAGAAGTGATGATTGTCTGAGAAGTCTCCATTGAAACTCACACATATACAGTGTAACACTAACGTTTGCGTTTGATACATAGGAATGCAATATTGTCCAGTACTTGTTCTAGCCATGCTCACATAAGCGTCTGCTTCGCTAATGGTGACATCAGTATCCATTCCTGGCAGAGATACATTATAATGAAAGTGGTAATGACATTGCATTATTATTTGTATTTTTATTATTATCATTATTATTACGTTTATGAATATCTTTATGAATATTTTTATTGTATATTATTTCAAGATACATAACCTTAGGATGATATCAATTATTATGATTATATATACCAATCTTCTGTTGCGGCTACATGTGATCTACATTAGGGCAATAATTGACAGTTTTCGGCTTATATTTATCACATAATTGACGAACATGGGTATCAACTTCACTACATACAAAAATGTAATGTGACAATATAATTCATTGCAATGCCCATAATTATGTAAATAAAAATGAAAATTACAGGTACTTAACCAACGTATCTTCTGATATAATCGAGTACGGAGTCTTTCGGTCACTTTCACACGTGTCTGATAATGCGATCTCTGTTTCATGCTTGTATTTTTACAGCGGAAACGGAAAATTGAACATAATCCCGAAACTGTCTCTTGAATTGTATGAAATGAAACTGGCGATTTGCATTTCTCACAGCCACGATCAAATTGTTTCCCGAAATAATCCATATCAATGAAGTTTCTGCCGATAGATTTTTTTTGGAAATTGAATTGAAGTTGCTTACATTTAATTACTTTTCTCTTTTCGCTTAAGTTTGCCATTTTGAAAAAAATCAATGATAAAAAACGGCCCGATGTTTTATTTTTAAAAAAAAGCAAAAAAGATTCTTAAAATAATTTTAAAAACTTTTAAAAAAAGTTTGGTCACCGATAGATTTTTTTTTGAAATTGAATTGAAGTTGCTTACATTTAATTACTTTATTCCGGAATAATAAAGTTATTATTATTATTACTTTTCTTTTTGCGCTTGAAGTTTGCCATTAAATAAGTTTCATTGGCGCGAAAACGAAGTCGGTCGCCGTATGTTTTTAATTCTTTAATTTAAAAAAAAAAATATTTAAAGAATCTGTTCTGCGTTTAAAAAGAATATTCATCGGGCCGTTTTTTTTCTCAATTGACGCGACCAAGAAAATAATGTCTAATTTTTGGCATTGTAAATTTCCACCCCTACATATTTCGATCAGCATCTTTTAAGATTCAGTGACGTAATGTAACATTATTGACTTTTTCGGACTTGTAAATGATTCAGCATTGCAGTTATGTAAATTGCATAACTTAATAAACAAAGTTATCGGAGCAATACAGGAAATACCGCGAAAATTAACGAAAAACATACCGGTCCGCCAGGTGGCACATTTTTGTGGTTTCCATTGCAATATCATTAGGATATGTCATTTCTGCATTAGCCAATTCCTTAAATGTTGTTCATGCAAAGTTTCTTTATTGTGCGTTGTCTTCTAAAAAATGACAATTTTTCTGGAGGAAAGATTCAGCCAATATCAGTGCTATCAACATGTTTATTTACCTGTTGTAGAACCCGTTACAGATCATGTGAAGGGACGTGTATCAGAGTTGTTTGCTGTACCGGTTATACAGGAAGCAGTTGCTCAACACGTAATTACTCCTAATGTTAAAATCAAAGTACTGACAGTGCACTTGGAAACTGAACTAACATAGACTTGCATTGCAGCATGGAATGAGAACTACTTGAGCATGGCGGATGTACTTTGGTCCGCATCAAAATTAATTCACGTCGAGCGAGTGACGGCTATGGAAAGGGATCACTTTCGTAAATAAACCCGCCTCCGTGATCGAGTGGTTAAGGTCGCTTAATTCAAATCACTGTAACCTCTCACTGATGAAGGGTCGTGGGTTCGAGCCCTGCTACCGACCATGTCTCTTTATATGAGAAAGTAGGCAGTTGCTTACGGAGGATGGGAGTCTAGTACTGGTTCTTCCCAGGAACGATGCTTAGGTGAACTATCCGCCTCATATGACTCTGACTGTTGAAAAGGGGCGTAACACTCGATAAAACAAAAATAAAAAGTAAATAAAGAATATTCAATTGGCATGATAAATGCAATGCGACTGTATATGATATCAATTTACAAGCAAATACTAGTAATAATATCTCAACATTCAGAAATCGAAGGATTAATAATAGCACATGGAAACTGAACTAACATAGACTTGCATTGCAGCATGGAGTGAGAACTACACTAATAGGCTACTATATGGAAGTCAATCTGCAAATACAATTCGCCTTATTTATGACCTATCACTTCCGGCATCCGCATTTCTGTCCTATGATGTGTGATTTTGTGTATCAATTGTAATGAAACACGAATGATACATTTTTCCGCTTGTAGCGATATGTTTTGGTTCGACAAGTTGTCCGAATGGTGGAACTTGTCTAAGGCCAAATGATTGTAATTGCCGAACAGGATTTTCTTCTCCAAATTGTACAGGTATGTCGACGACAAACTTATGTTTTTACATTACCTTTGTTATAATCGTTTGTTGCGTTAAAATCGTTATTGCAGATGGATGATGCATGATAGTTAAGCGTATGAGTTATTCCAGAACGACTTTGAAAAACATGCTGTATAACCAGTATGTAGATAAGTCCAAGCAACATTGTCATACTTGTTTTTAAATGAAAGCAATAGGCAGTAGTAATTGTTTTGACAGATCATGAATAAATCTATGGCGTGTTCGGGTATATTTCAATATCTTCTAACGTAAAGTTGCTGTTCGAATAGTTTTATCGATGCAATTTTTCAAAAATACAGCGAGAAAAAAAACACATAGAACTGGAGACCCCTTCCCCTGCTCCGACATTTACTGTGTTTCGATAACTGTATACATCTTCAATTTTCTTTTATGAAGATATTGACGGATGTACAACCGGAGCACATGCATACAAATACAACTGTAAAACATAATAATTGGTTCTTATCTGAGAAAACGCAAGACGGGATACACATTGTAAACTGATCTGAGATTATGTATTGTCTAATGTGTTCATATTTTCTGAGTCAGTGCTGATATTAAAGTTTTTGCCAATCAAATGTGTGTAAAAGTCGTGTGTCGTTCTGTAGTTTTTTTCTGTTGCTGCATGACCTTTGGTTTTATTACTGAATTTTTGACCGGGTTAGCTCAGTGTAGCTGTTCTTGTCTAAGCGTATACATGTGTGTAGTTATGTAGTTCAGAACATCTGTTATACACCATTTGACAAAATACTGTAAATATGATATATATTTATTCATGAAGCATAAAATAACACCTTTACTGTCCGAAGGACGAGGTAATGAAGTGACCGCACGAGTAGTGAACGAGCGAAAAATAGCACGTGGTTATAGGCTAGATGCCGTCAATTTAGTATAGGGTGGTATAACGCATATAAACAATAAAGTTATGGCGACCTTTGGTGTTCATATAGATCTGCTCAAATTGTTTTCATTAAAATTGCAATAAATATAAGTTTATTTGTTTACAAAAATTATATTCATATTTTTACTAATTATTGATTTCATCTATTTATTTACCGATGTGTAATGTTTCCTGTTTGTCTGTTGTTTGTACAATTTTCACTTAAAAAGATATTAATGAATGTAAAACCGGAAGTCATGGATGTCAACACACTTGTGAGAACACTGTTGGTTCTTATCTGTGCAAATGCAGGCCTGGATACAAACTTGCCTCTGATCAGAGATCGTGCGTAGGTTAGTAAAACTATGTTCTTTATTACAAGTTTAATACTAAGATTATATTTCAATACTTCGCCTGTAATACACTTATAAAATTTAGGAAATGAGCGACGTTTTGTTTTTATGTTTCTGTAAGGCATTTGGATTTGGTATTTTTACTGTATTAATCGTCCATATAAAAAAAGACATTGGTGTAACTATGTTCAACCTAAGATCATGAATGTGAACGCACTTGTAAAAAACAATTGTTTTTTAGTAGACTTAGTGTAAATATATGATTATAAATTTTGTCTTTTATTCTCGTGTACAATTTCAGAACATTTAACGTACTGTTTCTATGTATTGTTCGGTGTATTTTGTTTTTACTGTATTTATCGTTCATATTGCTTTAAAAGATATTAACGAATGTACAACCGGAAATCATGGATGTCAACACGCTTGTGAGAACACAATTGGTTCTTATCAGTGTAAATGCAGGTCTGGATACACACTAGAATTTGATCAAAGATCATGTGTTGGTAAGTATTTTCTTTGCTCTGACTATAGATTTAATACATCGTATACGTGTTTAATTTCAGAAATATGCGACGTTCTGTTTAATTATGTTTCTGTATGGTATTCACTACCATTACTGATTTTTATTTGTCAATTTCTTTCTAACAGATATAGACCAATGTTCATGCACTTGCCATACGGGGTACACACTAATCTCTATTCTAAGATCGTGCATTGCTTTGTTTTATTATGCTTTTGTAAAATTGAGCTTATTTGTAATGTTTCACAAAAATGTCTGAAAAAATTGTGAGAATACACAGAAATGCTGTCTCTGGCATTGAACTTGATTGTGAGTCTTGTATATATGAGTGATCTTGGCTTAAGGTTGTTATATAGTAGCTATTGTCGGCACCGAACCCTTCAGACAATCATCTCTACCTAATGTTCAAGTACTTGGAACTGCAAATGGTTACGAATATTCTTAATTCTTTTTTAAGAATTTCAAAATTGAACGCTCACAATGAAATATCATTCCTTATAAATCGTGATACTACTAAATTCTACAAATATTGACAAGTGGTACAGCAACATGTGAAACGTATTGCAATAACACAGTTAGGTCATATACGTGTAGCTGTGACACAGGATATTCTGTTGAGGTAGATCCAACTAAGGTTTAAAAACTCAAATGGATGGAAGTTTCTTGTATTTTTTCATACGAAATTCCATTTTGAATTATGGTATGTTAAAACGTTAACTTTCTGTTCGTAACCAAGCTTTCTATAACTGTATCTCATACAAACGATGAATATTTGGTCAAAGTCAGTGAAGGCAGTGAAATACTATTATCACTTGTTTAACGGTCAATTCGACAGCTGCGGTCATTTTAAGCGCCACTCTAGAGAGGGAGGGGAAAGAATATACAAGAGAACTGGACATTTATATCCCTACTGTTTTCGAATTGTTTTCCTGGTTCCTTAGCGTATCCGGTATATAAAGCACCGATACACGCTTCATTCGTTTCCTGTGATTTCTTTAACAAAGTACTTTACTCGTTAGGTAGTTTGGAAGGGGACACTGAAAAATATTGCAAGGCGGAGTCGAAATTCGAGCCAACGGCCTTTCGTTTATTAGTATATAGCGTAACCACTCGACCACCGACCACTAGGACTCCTTTAAGTATGTTTCATGATTCAACATAAATTAATAATATTGACCTTGTCCACCTTCTAAACTGAAAAGTTCCCATCCTATCTCAACCAGATACTTTTTACAACTTTGAATTGTTGTCGTGAACACCCTTCACATGTGGAGAAATTGCCAGTTCCTTGTGGAAGGGTAAGTTAGTATTGGTTAGAAACAGTTCAGGTTAACTTGTTGTGAATCGGTCGCCGTAAATGACTGACAAAAAAATGTTGAAAATGGCATTAAATCCACATTATGAACAATAAATCTTGTAAACATCTATCAATATTCTATAGCCCTACCATACGGATAACAGATGCTTCCTTTCTTTTAAGATGTCGACGAGTGTGACGACGATAACAATGCATGTGACTACCAGTGTGTCAATCACGATGGCTCATTCAAATGTATCTGTGATGAGGGATATGTTGGCAATGGTAGTTTCGGAAACTGTGTTGATGACAATGAGTGTGCAAAAGACAATGGTGGCTGTGAACAAACTTGTATTATCACGAATGGCTCTTTCACGTGTGAATGTCGAATGGGATATGAACTAGATGTAGATGACTTGCATTGTAATGATATTAACGAATGTAATGAAGACAACGCTGGATGTGAACATCGATGTGTCAACACAGAAGGTGCTTACAACTGCAGTTGTTCTCCTGGGTATATTCTTGAAGATGATCTCCAGCAGTGTTCCGATATAGATGAATGTCAAATCAACGATGGCGGTTGTGAGCATCAATGTAATAACACACAAGGCTCATTTTTCTGTGACTGCAATGATGGATATAAACTTGATGGCAATGGTTATAATTGTTCAGATATTGATGAATGTAGTGCAAACAATGGAAATTGCAGTCAAACCTGCATCAATTCTATCGCATCATATGAATGCGATTGTCTTGAGGGTTATTTACTCTCCACAGACGGGTTTCAGTGCACTGATATTGACGAATGTTTGGCCAACAGTTCCCTCTGTCATCATGAATGCGTTAATACTGACGGTGGGTTCTCTTGCAGATGTACTGACGGGTATGCATTAGATGATGATAATAGAACTTGTTCAGATATTGACGAATGCTTAACCAACAATGGAGGTTGCGAGGATAGCTGCTCAAATGTAGAAGGCACTTTTAACTGCTCTTGTTTCTCTGGATACATGTTAGCTTCTAACGGTTTTAGTTGCTTAGATATAGACGAATGTGCAGAAAACAATGGCAGTTGCGAACACATATGTACTAATAATGACGGTTCATATCAATGCAGCTGCTTCGATGGCTATGAACTCATTGATGAACTAAAATGCGTCGACATGGATGAATGCCGAGAGGGAACTCACGCTTGTCAACACGAATGTGTGAACAAAGACGGGGGTTATGTTTGCAGATGCCATGAAGGTTATCTACTCGCTGATGACGGAAAACGTTGCACCGATGTAAATGAATGTTTATTGAACAATGGCGAATGTGCGCATGTATGTACAAACAAACTAGGAACTCACATTTGTTCATGCAAGACTGATTATACACTGGCTACAAACGGCCGACACTGTGAAGACATTGATGAATGTTTGATGAACACTGGAGGATGTCAGCAACTATGTGTTAACACTATTGGATCATTTCATTGTGAATGCCACAATGACTTCGTCCTTCAACCCGGGGGGTACGTGTGTCTAAAAGGTAAGTTCTGTTGTTGTTGTTTTTTTCAAATGATATAAAGACATAATCTTGGTTGAAGGAAACCCTGTCGAAAGCTATTTCTTATAATTTATTAACCGTATGCTCCTGTGTCATTGATATATAATACTACTACTAGTATATAAATATACACATAAGTCCCTCGAAACATTAGGCGACAGATAAAAGACGACAGACACAATCTCAAACAGTTCATGGTCTTACAGATTCATTTATAGTGGATACGAGCACTGTAGAGTAGACAGAACATGTATGAGACTACTGTACAAAGAACTGCGTGTGTTGTTACGCTTCCAATCAAAACACGAGAGTGATATCATTGAACATGTATTTTGTAGGTCGTTCCGAGAAATCATTTCACACTTCTGTTTCGGTGGACTTCGTGGTTGAACCGATATCTACAAATCATGGAGACGACTCCGAAGCTCGTACACTCACTGATGAATTCAAACAATCTGTACGTAGAAATCATTCAAATACAGTCGAACCTCCCATATCCGAACTTTTCTAATCCGGAATCATATCTTAACCAAACACATCAGTTGATTCCAATTTTTTAATTAATATGTATTCAATTCGAAAAAACTCTGAAATCCGGAACCTTTCTTATCCGAAAACCTCTCTTGTACGAACATTTTTGTCAGTCCGAACATGGTCGGATTAGAAAGATTCTACTGTACTTATTAGTTAGAAAATACTTTAATCATTGTCTTTTTTTGTTGCGAACCAGTCGTATCGCTATTAGTTGATTATGTTGTATATCATTTCGTGATATAAAATCTTTTTTAAATACTGTACTGATTTTTTCAGCTTCAAGAATTTTATATCAAGTACACATCGGTTCGTGTGGTTGTCGTCATTCACTTTATAAGGTAATATCTACATATATAATAGTCTATCCTTTATATATGTCTGTGTTGACGGGACGCATTATGTAACACCTGTAGAGAGCTGGTGTGCGACATCCGCAATAGTTGTTAGCAATAGTTCCCATTCAATATTCACCAAATTTGGTGAAAATGTTTCCATGTGTATAAAACCGACCCCGTGAATAAAGGCCGTTTTTTTAAATCAACATTGATTATATACTTATTAGAACAAACTGTCCTCCGAGTATAGGCCACATATCAATAAAGGATTTGTCTTTCCAAAGAGTGGCCTTTGTTCACAGGTTTGACTGTATATCGGGAGGTTCATTTAGACAAAAACCACAAAATACCACGCGCATTGTGGTGCTAGAATTGGCGTTCATACATTTTAAGAACCGCATTTCGTTTGTTTTACGCAAATGCAACCAAAAAGCAAATACACAAACATGCACCTCGTTTTACGAACTCCCGGTGTATCTCGAGTACCGCGTTTGTTCCGATGACTCCTCGAGATAACAGTGTTTTACCGTATATCTAGAAACGAATAAAATATATATCGTTGATTTGATTAGAATTAAATGAATTGCATAATATCTTACAAAGATTTGATGCCATTGTGTCCTTTTCTTGTTCAGATCTATGGGAAACCATACGGACATTGATTATACAATTGTTTACGATAAATCTGAATCGACGGCATTGGTGCAAGCTACATTAGACCTTTCTTCTGGTGCCGAATTACATTACAAAGGTGCTCAAGTGGGAACATGGAATAGTAAGAAATATTTTTAATCCTTGACTGATTGATCATATATATTGATATACAATATAACCCGTTTAAAGTGAAGACTAAAAAGTCGGGGCCCCAATATTTCACTATTACCGGTACCGAGTACTACTCGTCTATTGTCAATCAGAAACACTCATATTCAATGGTAAGTCAGTGTGCCTGCATAAGGTCTTTCTAGCCTAATGCCCAAGATTATTATCTCAAAAAGGAACGGACAGATTTTGGAAATATTTATCAGTAAAATAGGTTTCCATGATAGACAATGATGTACCGTTACATTTTTCAAAAACAATGATAATTCATTGAGTTATTGGCCCTTTAAATTTGAATTGAAATCTATGCGAATAGCCCATTTTTCAAAGATTTGAGGAAAAAGAACATACATTTCAATGAAAACTCATGGTAAAAAGATGCTGATAAAGAAAAATATGAGTCACCGTGCAATATCTACAAAAAATCATATTTTTCAACAAGAGCAACAACTCTTGCATTTAAAAAATGTCAAAAAATAAACTGAAGTATCTAAGGTAACTGTCATAAAAATTATGATCATAGGGCTATACTATTTTTGTAATAATAATAATTTCATGTAGCATTCAGAAGATATGTCAAAAAGGTACAGTATTAGTCTGGGAAGACGACAAATCAGAATTATATTCAGGCTTCGTCCTTTTTGCTTAAGTGAGATATGAAGAAATTCGTTTTGTATCTGGGAGATATGTTTTCATAGTATTACATTCATTTCTGTTTGAGTAGATCTACCTGAAAACGTAACCGGAGAATGCAATCTTCTTGAAGTATTAAACGATGGCTGTGGAGATGATTGGCATTGCGAAATAACGAACAAAGGACCAGAATGTTTGTAAGTATTATACTACCAGTACTGTTAGTGTTTATGGATTGATTGAAATATTATTTCAATGATATTAATCTGAATCTCATTACGCGTAATCTTGACCTATGTATATATCTCTCAAAATAAGCTTTAAAATACGAAAAGCTATTCTCTAATAATCACGGAATTAAATTCGTTGCATGACAACTGTAATAATTTTTTGTGACGCTAAAATCAATAAGCATATATAGCCGGTCATTGTCATGAACAAACCACTCGTAAGGTTTATCACCAATGAAAATATTTAAATTATCTTTTCTCATTCCGAAATTGTTAAAAGCTTAGTGACCTTCTTCAGAATTGCATTGAGGTCGGTATTTGAACGAGAGCACAATTTTCTTTTTCAGGTTTGATGGCCAGGACGTTGCTCCTAGTGGTAAGAAATTTTAATATATATACAAATATAATTATATTATTGTTATTCAAATGAAGACAATAAAATATACATACGAAATAAATATATGAGATTTTTGCCCTTGCACCCACCATACTGTTAGTACCACAATGGATATTGGGACTCTCTTTTTTCCTTTGTTTTTGTTCATTCCATAAAGTAGAGACATTGAACTGTTCTCATTAAAAAAATAACGATAAAAATTTCTTCGTGTCTTTACCCACCTCCTTTATAAGTCTAAACTATCTCGGTGAATGAATGTTTTGATTTCTTTCCTTAAAAGGACGAAAGTGAAAGACAAATGAAGGGCAGATATTCATCGGATGTTATAACTGATTATTTGTTAATTTAACCGGATAAGGTGTTTTGCTGGATAACATGTATTCAACATTGATTCTCTGGTACAAAATTAGTTTAATATTGATTTATTAGATATAAATAACTATGCAGTACAACCTCTTCAGGGCGGCCCTCTCTTGAGCAACAACATCCCTTCAACAACAGTATGCATTTTCCCACTGCATGATTGAACTATTCATTTTAACCTCTCTAGAGCAATAACCTCTCAGAAACAACATAGTTTAGTTACTTATAAAGACTGTTGCTTTGGAGAGGTTACACTGTACATCATGAATATTTTATTAGAGTATTCAATTAAATGTAAGTCACCATTGTTTGTATAGTTGTTAGTACAGAGAGGTATTGTCGCACATACAGTTATGGCCAAGGCGACATTCAAAGCCTTTAACGGTGGGGAAAGACCTCTGGCACATCCCTAGTTAGAATCAACTACCGTCCGCAAGCTACATGCACAGTTCCTTCATCTGCGATTTTTCCTGGTCCCGTGTGGAATTTGGCCTCATTGCAGAGAGGAACTATTTTCCGAGTTTAAGAATTGAACCACTTACCATTCAGGTTCACGCAAATGGATTTGAAAACTAAGACTAGTAAGATTTGTAGACTGCATTACAGTAATTAATCAACCACGAGTTATTGTTCTTATAGATAACATCGTGGCAATTATCCTACCTACTGTTGGTGTTACAACGATTTGTGCTGTTGCCGGAGTCGTGTTTGTTTGTATGCGAATAAGAAAAAGGAAGAAAATGAAATTACAGGAAAGGTAGAGTTATATGTTCAAATTTTCACATTATTCCTTCAGTATTGAATGAGCTATAATTAAATGCTTACTTTACTGAAATCACCGAATACTCTAAATATTTGTAGTATAAAAATGCATAATTGTCATTAGTTGAAACATGTGTTTGAGCATACAATCTTAAAATCACGACTGTCGTATGTAACTGAAAAATTGTTGAAAAACGGCGTACTTTTTCACGGAGAATGACATTGTTTATCGTATATTGTTAATACTGGTGTTAATACATTTGGCTAAAATGAAACTGATTTTCTTAATTTTAGAATGACGATAGAGCTGATAACAAGCGGTAATACATCTATGATATTTTTTTATATTGGTTGCAATTTAAATTAGATTTCAAAACTGTATCCTAGTGATAAATGCAAACGTATTCAGAGGTTTAGCCCACCATGTTACTTTTTGCAGTATATTCCCTGGAATCCCTGAAAGCCAGAACTCTCTGTAAACCGGACGAATTTTCTAGTCCCAATTTTTTTGGAATTGATAATTTTCTCAAAAATTCTCTAAAATAATCGCAGAAAACCGGACCTTTTGCTCAATCCGGAATGGATCCGGTTTTCAGGGGTGTGGCATGTATATCTATCCTTTTTTTAAACTGGCCAGATTTCGTATGTTCGCCTATCAAAATATCATTCATGATTACGCCTACAATTTTTTCGTGTCTTCTTGTCTTCACCCTCAAGTCGAAAGCGAATAACAATAAGTGAGCAGTTTATCGTGTTTTCGTATCGTCGTCCTTCGGCTTTCGGGGGAAAGACATGAAATGACAGAAATCAGTCTCCATATGTAACAGCTATAAGGACTTACTCATACATTGTTTATGTAAAAATTATGTAAAATTTAGATTTTTCATTAAGTAAAATATTAGGATATAGTACACACGATTCAAAATTACAATGATATGCTTGTCCTTTTTCAGATTGATTTTCTTCATTCTACATTGTGTTGCTATGGGTATGAAACTACGTTGTAGATAGAAGAGCGCAAAACTTACCTTTAAAGTGTGGATCTATTTTGTGTACAAATAACTTATACCTATACTACAATTAAACCAGAGTTAACAGACACCTTTGTATAAAGGCCACCCTGAGAATATGGGCCGTTCTTTTGAAACCCTTTATCATTCATTTTAAACAAATGGTCTCAGAATAGAGGCCACCGCTCAATAAAGGCCACATATTTTATCTTTCCCATAGGTGGTCTTTGTTCGTATGTTTTAACTGTATTTTATAACAATAACATAATTATGACAATTGTTTGTTGTTTTATTAATTCTTGAATCAGACAACTTGAAAATTTATTCATTTGCTAACTTTGCTGTTATAGAAGAACATGTTGTGTAGTATATAGTATACAGACGTTTATGATATGTTTGTTTTATATTAATAATATTTGTTGTTTCTGTCTATGTTACTCACTCAGTATGAGCATCACATAATCGACTATTCATAAATTTCTAGCAAATTTGTTTGAAGATGTTCGCCCTAAATCGGCGTGTGGTTGTAGCATATATTTGTATAAATTATATTTCTTTAATCAAACTTGTTAATGAACGAGTATTTTTTCTTTGTAATTCCTTGTCTTTGTTAGTGCTTCATATTTTACATTGTCATTATTTTTGTACATTTATGCTCGCTGTTTGATACAATTCCCTTCATAGCTTCTATGTTTTCATATTTTTATGCTCCCGTATCGATAGATCGGAGGCATATTTTTTATGGCCTGTCTGGTTGTCCGTTTGTATGTACAACTCTAACCTTGCCTATAAAATCAAAACGCTTCCACCTACAATCATCAAACTTTATATGTTGGTTTCTCATGACAACCTCTACAAGACCTGTATATTTCAGGTCTGTAGGTCAATGATCAAGGTCACTGAGAAGGGAGCATTGTGTTTTAAAACACATCTTATTATTTTTGTGTTCAATCAAACCAGTAGGTCTCTGTGAATCATTGTTATGATAATCTGTACATAGATGACAACTTAATGTATAAGACAGTGAGACTGGCTTGTCGGCATCCTGATGAACTTCTAAACCTTTGAATGAAATTTGTTTACCTGTTTCTCTGATAGACAACACTATCTAGAATTATTGTTAAATTGTTGTCTCTTGAAGCCATTAATTATCTAAAAGGACACAGTACTTCCGCTTAATATTATTCTTAAAGAATAAAAAACTTCCGCTTTTATCCTGTATCCCATTTAAATGGCACTTAGTATTAAAAGTGTGTCTCAATTTTCTGTGATTTTTTCCGTCTCATTACCATTTATTGACACTGACTATTCTTCAAATTTTAATTATTGTACATAAACTAATGATAAGAAATAAATGTTTCTCACAGTTACCATGTGTCTTGTGTTTTCCTTCAGGGGTAATGTGGTTACGTATATCTTTTGGTAGGTTACTGATTTGTACACAAATTTAAAATTGTTCCAGGATATATCGTAAAATAATTTGTTTTCTGTATTTGTGTATGTATAATATAATAAAATGTATATTGCATTATTGAATTGTTGATTTGATATTTAGTGGGCAAAATACAATTTAGTGACTGCTTTTTCTGAGGAGCTCTATTTTTTCAGGCAGGGTAAAGATTGTCACTGACAATTTCATCCTTTCATATATTTATATTTCAAGAATCAGACCAGAATAGGCATTAAACACTTTCTGGATGTAGAACTTACAAACTATAAGTGTCCTGAGTCAACCATGTTTTATCGTAGACTAATGAATGTCTTGGGTTTCCTATATGTCTATATTGGAACTGTGTTAGATTTACAAATTAATTTATCCAATACGTAATGTAATGTTTCTGCGATTGCTTCGTTAATAATGAGTTTTCAAGGTGCTTATTTTTCAATGTTTTGTTATTCCGTTGAAATATCTGCTTTGACCGCGAAACTCTTGTTTTTTAAAAAACTTAAAGAAAATTGATAACACACATTTCAGTATTACAGTTTTATACATAACATTTTACATCCGTTTAAACACAAGTATTACTGTGCTTAAATGGAAAAATAAACATGCAAGGGATATCCTTACGTGTGTTTAAGAGCTTCAGATACTGAGGCATGTTCAGTAAACTATTAAAATAAGAAGTTTAACAACAAACTTTTATTGGTCACAAAATTATAATATGTACAAAGATTTCGCCTGAAATGTGATGTAATGACTTTTTACATATGCAAACATTAAAACTAATTTCTGTTATTGAATATATTTGATAATTTCTTGAATATGCAGTCAAAAACTCATGTTCCATCCTACTTTATATACTGTATATAATTGTAATACTGAAGAAAAAACTCTATACAAAGCTTTAGACCATATTTTGGACCCTTTGAATATATTTGTATCTTGCTGCATGTACTTAACGTGTCTTTTACGAGGGAATGAGATAAAAACATGCTTAATGTGATGCAAACATTTATTAAGTCATTTTGACGGGAAGAAGAAAAACGAAAGAATTTGTTTTAAACATCAGTGTTTCTATTCGAATAAAACGTGTGATAGCACGTTACAATATAATTATGCTGTTACTATATTGAATAGATCATGAAAGTCACACCATCTGTTCACTGTGTAATGTGTACAGTTTTGTCATTTTGCTTAACCTAAAATGAACCGAATTTTCAAGCTTTAGATGTACAGAATAACATATAGATTTCAAAGGATGATCACTTATTGAGATATATGTAAGACAAATCCAAATACGAATGAACATTAGCGTACCAACTACTAGAAGAAGTATATTATTATTATAATGGTACCTAATTAATATATTGTCGATAAATAGATATTAGCGGAAGATCGGCCTGGTCGTAATATTCATCTCTAGAGCCAGTGCTTGAGGTCTGAAAATACATAAAATATTATTTTATTAACCCGTGACCATCATTAATCAATCTAGGTGCACTTATAAAATAATATTGCAGTCATCGAGATATCAGTTGGACATTGAACAGCGTGTCCTTTCCAAGTATCCTTTGTATCCCTTGATCAAATGAAGTGAGTTCAGAAGGTAACAATGCACGCGTTTGCGTAAACTATTTCTACCAGAACGCCAATATTTCAGACAGATTACATCTCATATCTATATCAAATGAGAACGTAGGCTTGTGTTAGAGTCTTAAAGATGTACCAACAATGGTGCAAAATCGGGAAAAATGCTCCTGTATATGTTAAATTCACTTTTCATGTTGGGTACTGAATGCAGATCAATTGCAAAGTCTGTATATACGAGTAATCTCAAACAGTCGGTTAAAAGCGTAAAAATTTGAAGAAAAAAGCTAAATCCTGGTTCATTGGCAGGAATATCCACTGTTTAGGAAGCAGTGACATTTTCATACCACAATCTCATTAAACAAAGAATCTATGACTCGTTTATAGCTATATCTTAGCCAAGGCAGTAGTTATTTATATCTAAATTTAGTTATCCTTGTTTTTGAATAGTACGTGTATATCCCATTGATTCTTTTGGTGGATCTGTTGTCAGCTGTAAAATGTAATGTTTTGAAATGTATACCATCAGCAAGATGTCTATGTTTACAATTCTTAGCTAAGATATGTGTATAAAGGGATCAATGATACCTCTCTTGCAACAATCCCTTCCAGCGTATCCTGGGGCACAAATGCAAGTGAATTGTCCAGGACCTATTCCGTCTACACATGTTCCCCCATTCTGGCAAGATTCGCTAGTACATGGCAGGTACTCTTAAAAAAAAACAGAAAAATGGAGGGAAAAATGGCTCGTTGTTTGGTTTTATTTTGAATAACTCTTGAATAAGACTAGGTTAGTACTAGTATAAACATTAATTAGTGATAGAATGACATCATAAACATGAGCAATGTCATGTCTGTGCTTGGCATCGAATGTCCTTGTTTATTTTTCGAAAGCCAAAAATATCGAACGAAGAATTCTATCATATCATTTTCTACCGAACACATCAGTTCTAACCCAGTATCCACTGGAGTACGAACCTACGATCTCCCGCTCCAAAGGAGACAAATCTAATAACTCGGACATTGTTGCGATCATACTCGTATATTATATAAATACTCACGGTCCTCACACGAAATTCCAAAGAAGTCGGGTACACATTTACAACTGTCACTGTCTTCCATACACGTACCGCCGTTCATACAAGGATTCGGATAACAAAACAAGGCTTGAAAAATAATTCAGATATTTTGGTTATGGTCCTTATTGAGGAATATGCAAGAAAACATTGAATTGTTCCATCATCCTGCAAATTTTCGGGCCCTCAAAACTATTTTATACCTGTATAGCTTTGCTTAATTTCTTTTCTGGGCGATAACCTCTTGTTTTTCTTTTCTACAACTTTTATATTGTCCTAAGTGTGTAGTGTTTTTTGGTTCTGTGAAATTAGGGTAAGGCAACATGTTTAAAGGTTGAATGTTTTGTATAATAGTTTGATCGTTTCTACAAATTCTTTCTAATTGATACCAACGTTGAACCTATTTGTTAACTTATGTGCTTATTAAGACAATTATATCGTCCATGCTAAAGGATTATAACGATTTTAAGTAAATAATGTTTATGCTTTCTTACGCCGAAAATTGTATACTGAATTTACGTTGGGTGAAAATAAGGGTAAGGCAGCATTTTGTAACGTTGGACATTTCGTACGACATTATAAGTTTCAACAAGACCGTTTCTTAAAAATTTGGTTGTTGTCATATTTTCTTGAGAAAACATTTTATTTCGTCTATACAATTTATTCCGCCGAAACTTGAATATTGAAGTACACAAGAGTCTATGCATGTACCGCCGTTGTCATAATGTTCCGAATAACAAAATAATGCTGAAAAACATATGCAGAGCTTTCAGTAATGGTTCTTAATAAGTTTATTTAGGAAAACGTAGAATTGTCCCGTCTTCTGATGAATGTTCGTGCCCTCAAAACTAGTTTACCCCAATGTTATTTCCTTGGTGATACCCTCTGGTTCTTTTTTCTGAAAGATCTGTTTTGTCATAAGTCTATGTTGAGTTTTTGATTGGGTGTAAATTAGGGTAAGGTAGCATTTTCTTATAAACATCCACGCTGAATTTCGTTGTTATCAAATTTTCTTGTAAAAACATTTATTTCGTCTATTGTAAAAAAAATCCAACCACTTGAAGAAAAAACGTTTACGCTTCATTATGTCGAAACTTGAATATTGAAGTACAAAAAAGTCTATGACAAAGAAAGCCATAATAGTTTCATCTAGTGAATGTCGATTTCAAATTCAGGGTGCATAGCGAAAGAAACGGGATCTGTCGAGTAAGTGGAAAGCAGGACCCTTTGTTAGTCTAAAGTATTACTGCAGTGTTACTACTCATAGGACGACACTCTTAAAATGACGGTAATATTAAATAAGTGCCCAATAGACGTGATATGAACGATTTGAGCTTGGAAATGTTTATAATCGCTCTTTTGTTCAAGGCGGATTTCTGGTGACAAAATGTAGTCATGAAAGGATTCCATAGCATTGTTCATCGTTTTTATTCAGGAATGTAGTGTAATGCAAATGTTTTATACAAATAATAATACTCACACTCTTCACAAAGTGGTCCGGTGAAGCCAGGTGGACACACGCAACTGTCGTCTACTTCTATGCATGTAGCGCCGTTTTCACAAGGTTCCGAAAAACAAAATAATGCTGAAAAACAAATGCAGAGCTTTCAGTAATGGTTCTTAATAAGTTTATTTAGGAAAACGTAGAATTGTCCCGTCTTCTGATGAATGTTCGTGCCCTCAAAACTAGTTTACCCCAATGTATTATTGGTAAAGTTATTTCCTTGGTGATACCCTCTGGTTCTTTTTTCGGAAAGATCTGTTTTGTCATAAGTCTATGTTGAGTTTTTGATTGGGTGTAAATTAGGGTAAGGTAGCATTTTCTTATAAACATCCACGCTGAATTTCGTTGTTATCAAATTTTCTTGTAAAAACATTTATTTCGTCTATTGTAAAAAAAATCCAACCACTTGAAGAAAAAACGTTTAGGCTTCATTTTGTCGAAACTTGAATATTGAAGTACAAAAAAGTCTATGACAAAGAAAGCCATAATAGTTTCATCTAGTGAATGTCGATTTCAAATTCAGGGTGCATAGCGAAAGAAACGGGATCTGTCGAGTAAGTGGAAAGCAGGACCCTTTGTTAGTCTAAAGTATTACTGCAGTGTTACTACTCATAGGACGACACTCTTAAAATGACGGTAATATTAAATAAGTGCCCAATAGACGTGATATGAACGATTTGAGCTTGGAAATGTTTATAATCGCTCTTTTGTTCAAGGCGGATTTCTGGTGACAAAATGTAGTCATGAAAGGATTCCATAGCATTGTTCATCGTTTTTATTCAGGAATTTAGTGTAATGCAAATGTTTTATACAAATAATAATACTCACACTCTTCACAAAGTGGTCCGGTGAAGCCAGGTGGACACACGCAACTGTCGTCTACTTCTATGCATGTAGCGCCGTTTTCACAAGGTTCCGAAAAACAAAATAATGCTGAAAAACAAATGCAGAGCTTTCAGTAATGGTTCTTAATAAGTTTATTTAGGAAAACGTAGAATTGTCCCGTCTTCTGATGAATGTTCGTGCCCTCAAAACTAGTTTACCCCAATGTATTATTGGTAAAGTTATTTCCTTGGTGATACCCTCTGGTTCTTTTTTCGGAAAGATCTGTTTTGTCATAAGTCTATGTTGAGTTTTTGATTGGGTGTAAATTAGGGTAAGGTAGCATTTTCTTATAAACATCCACGCTGAATTTCGTTGTTATCAAATTTTCTTGTAAAAACATTTATTTCGTCTATTGTAAAAAAAATCCAACCACTTGAAGAAAAAACGTTTAGGCTTCATTTTGTCGAAACTTGAATATTGAAGTACAAAAAAGTCTATGACAAAGAAAGCCATAATAGTTTCATCTAGTGAATGTCGATTTCAAATTCAGGGTGCATAGCGAAAGAAACGGGATCTGTCGAGTAAGTGGAAAGCAGGACCCTTTGTTAGTCTAAAGTATTACTGCAGTGTTACTACTCATAGGACGACACTCTTAAAATGACGGTAATATTAAATAAGTGCCCAATAGACGTGATATGAACGATTTGAGCTTGGAAATGTTTATAATCGCTCTTTTGTTCAAGGCGGATTTCTGGTGACAAAATGTAGTCATGAAAGGATTCCATAGCATTGTTCATCGTTTTTATTCAGGAATTTAGTGTAATGCAAATGTTTTATACAAATAATAATACTCACACTCTTCACAAAGTGGTCCGGTGAAGCCAGGTGGACACACGCAACTGTCGTCTACTTCTATGCATGTAGCGCCGTTTTCACAAGGTTCCGAAAAACAAAATAATGCTGAAAAACAAATGCAGAGCTTTCAGTAATGGTTCTTAATAAGTTTATTTAGGAAAACGTAGAATTGTCCCGTCTTCTGATGAATGTTCGTGCCCTCAAAACTAGTTTACCCCAATGTTATTTCCTTGGTGATACCCTCTGGTTCTTTTTTCTGAAAGATCTGTTTTGTCATAAGTCTATGTTGAGTTTTTGATTGGGTGTAAATTAGGGTAAGGTAGCATTTTCTTATAAACATCCACGCTGAAATTCGTTGTTATCAAATTTTCTTGTGAAAACATTTATTTCGTCTATTGTAAAAAAAATCCAACCACTTGAAGAAAAAACGTTTAGGCTTCATTTTGTCGAAACTTGAATATTGAAGTACAAAAAAGTCTATGACAAAGAAAGCCATAATAGTTTCATCTAGTGAATGTCGATTTCAAATTCAGGGTGCATAGCGAAAGAAACGGGATCTGTCGAGTAAGTGGAAAGCAGGACCCTTTGTTAGTCTAAAGTATTACTGCAGTGTTACTACTCATAGGACGACACTCTTAAAATGACGGTAATATTAAATAAGTGCCCAATAGACGTGATATGAACGATTTGAGCTTGGAAATGTTTATAATCGCTCTTTTGTTCAAGGCGGATTTCTGGTGACAAAATGTAGTCATGAAAGGATTCCATAGTATTGTTCATCGTTTTTATTCAGGAATTTAGTGTAATGCAAATGTTTTATACAAATAATAATACTCACACTCTTCACAAAGTGGTCCGGTGAAGCCAGGTGGACACACGCAACTGTCGTCTACTTCTATGCATGTAGCGCCGTTTTCACAAGGTTCCGAAAAACAAAATAATGCTGAAAAACAAATGCAGAGCTTTCAGTAATGGTTCTTAATAAGTTTATTTAGGAAAACGTAGAATTGTCCCGTCTTCTGATGAATGTTCGTGCCCTCAAAACTAGTTTACCCCAATGTTATTTCCTTGGTGATACCCTCTGGTTCTTTTTTCTGAAAGATCTGTTTTGTCATAAGTCTATGTTGAGTTTTTGATTGGGTGTAAATTAGGGTAAGGTAGCATTTTCTTATAAACATCCACGCTGAATTTCGTTGTTATCAAATATTCTTGTGAAAACATTTATTTCGTCTATTGTAAAAAAAATCCAACCACTTGAAGAAAAAACGTTTAGGCTTCATTTTGTCGAAACTTGAATATTGAAGTACAAAAAAGTCTATGACAAAGAAAGCCATAATAGTTTCATCTAGTGAATGTCGATTTCAAATTCAGGGTGCATAGCGAAAGAAACGGGATCTGTCGAGTAAGTGGAAAGCAGGACCCTTTGTTAGTCTAAAGTATTACTGCAGTGTTACTACTCATAGGACGACACTCTTAAAATGACGGTAATATTAAATAAGTGCCCAATAGACGTGATATGAACGATTTGAGCTTGGAAATGTTTATAATCGCTCTTTTGTTCAAGGCGGATTTCTGGTGACAAAATGTAGTCATGAAAGGATTCCATAGTATTGTTCATCGTTTTTATTCAGGAATTTAGTGTAATGCAAATGTTTTATACAAATAATAATACTCACACTCTTCACAAAGTGGTCCGGTGAAGCCAGGTGGACACACGCAACTGTCGTCTACTTCTATGCATGTAGCGCCGTTTTCACAAGGTTCCGAAAAACAAAATAATGCTGAAAAACAAATGCAGAGCTTTCAGTAATGGTTCTTAATAAGTTTATTTAGGAAAACGTAGAATTGTCCCGTCTTCTGATGAATGTTCGTGCCCTCAAAACTAGTTTACCCCAATGTTATTTCCTTGGTGATACCCTCTGGTTCTTTTTTCTGAAAGATCTGTTTTGTCATAAGTCTATGTTGAGTTTTTGATTGGGTGTAAATTAGGGTAAGGTAGCATTTTCTTATAAACATCCACGCTGAATTTCGTTGTTATCAAATATTCTTGTGAAAACATTTATTTCGTCTATTGTAAAAAAAATCCAACCACTTGAAGAAAAAACGTTTAGGCTTCATTTTGTCGAAACTTGAATATTGAAGTACAAAAAAGTCTATGACAAAGAAAGCCATAATAGTTTCATCTAGTGAATGTCGATTTCAAATTCAGGGTGCATAGCGAAAGAAACGGGATCTGTCGAGTAAGTGGAAAGCAGGACCCTTTGTTAGTCTAAAGTATTACTGCAGTGTTACTACTCATAGGACGACACTCTTAAAATGACGGTAATATTAAATAAGTGCCCAATAGACGTGATATGAACGATTTGAGCTTGGAAATGTTTATAATCGCTCTTTTGTTCAAGGCGGATTTCTGGTGACAAAATGTAGTCATGAAAGGATTCCATAGTATTGTTCATCGTTTTTATTCAGGAATTTAGTGTAATGCAAATGTTTTATACAAATAATAATACTCACACTCTTCACAAAGTGGTCCGGTGAAGCCAGGTGGACACACGCAACTGTCGTCTACTTCTATGCATGTAGCGCCGTTTTCACAAGGTTCCGAAAAACAAAATAATGCTGAAAAACAAATGCAGAGCTTTCAGTAATGGTTCTTAATAAGTTTATTTAGGAAAACGTAGAATTGTCCCGTCTTCTGATGAATGTTCGTGCCCTCAAAACTAGTTTACCCCAATGTATTATTGGTAAAGTTATTTCCTTGGTGATACCCTCTGGTTCTTTTTTCGGAAAGATCTGTTTTGTCATAAGTCTATGTTGAGTTTTTGATTGGGTGTAAATTAGGGTAAGGTAGCATTTTCTTATAAACATCCACGCTGAATTTCGTTGTTATCAAATTTTCTTGTAAAAACATTTATTTCGTCTATTGTAAAAAAAATCCAACCACTTGAAGAAAAAACGTTTAGGCTTCATTTTGTCGAAACTTGAATATTGAAGTACAAAAAAGTCTATGACAAAGAAAGCCATAATAGTTTCATCTAGTGAATGTCGATTTCAAATTCAGGGTGCATAGCGAAAGAAACGGGATCTGTCGAGTAAGTGGAAAGCAGGACCCTTTGTTAGTCTAAAGTATTACTGCAGTGTTACTACTCATAGGACGACACTCTTAAAATGACGGTAATATTAAATAAGTGCCCAATAGACGTGATATGAACGATTTGAGCTTGGAAATGTTTATAATCGCTCTTTTGTTCAAGGCGGATTTCTGGTGACAAAATGTAGTCATGAAAGGATTCCATAGCATTGTTCATCGTTTTTATTCAGGAATTTAGTGTAATGCAAATGTTTTATACAAATAATAATACTCACACTCTTCACAAAGTGGTCCGGTGAAGCCAGGTGGACACACGCAATTGTCGTCTACTTCTATGCATGTAGCGCCGTTTTCACAAGGTTCCGAAAAACAAAATAATGCTGAAAAACAAATGCAGAGCTTTCAGTAATGGTTCTTAATAAGTTTATTTAGGAAAACGTAGAATTGTCCCGTCTTCTGATGAATGTTCGTGCCCTCAAAACTAGTTTACCCCAATGTATTATTGGTAAAGTTATTTCCTTGGTGATACCCTCTGGTTCTTTTTTCGGAAAGATCTGTTTTGTCATAAGTCTATGTTGAGTTTTTGATTGGGTGTAAATTAGGGTAAGGTAGCATTTTCTTATAAACATCCACGCTGAATTTCGTTGTTATCAAATATTCTTGTGAAAACATTTATTTCGTCTATTGTAAAAAAAATCCAACCACTTGAAGAAAAAACGTTTAGGCTTCATTTTGTCGAAACTTGAATATTGAAGTACAAAAAAGTCTATGACAAAGAAAGCCATAATAGTTTCATCTAGTGAATGTCGATTTCAAATTCAGGGTGCATAGCGAAAGAAACGGGATCTGTCGAGTAAGTGGAAAGCAGGACCCTTTGTTAGTCTAAAGTATTACTGCAGTGTTACTACTCATAGGACGACACTCTTAAAATGACGGTAATATTAAATAAGTGCCCAATAGACGTGATATGAACGATTTGAGCTTGGAAATGTTTATAATCGCTCTTTTGTTCAAGGCGGATTTCTGGTGACAAAATGTAGTCATGAAAGGATTCCATAGCATTGTTCATCGTTTTTATTCAGGAATTTAGTGTAATGCAAATGTTTTATACAAATAATAATACTCACACTCTTCACAAAGTGGTCCGGTGAAGCCAGGTGGACACACGCAACTGTCGTCTACTTCTATGCATGTAGCGCCGTTTTCACAAGGTTCCGAAAAACAAAATAATGCTGAAAAACAAATGCAGAGCTTTCAGTAATGGTTCTTAATAAGTTTATTTAGGAAAACGTAGAATTGTCCCGTCTTCTGATGAATGTTCGTGCCCTCAAAACTAGTTTACCCCAATGTATTATTGGTAAAGTTATTTCCTTGGTGATACCCTCTGGTTCTTTTTTCGGAAAGATCTGTTTTGTCATAAGTCTATGTTGAGTTTTTGATTGGGTGTAAATTAGGGTAAGGTAGCATTTTCTTATAAACATCCACGCTGAATTTCGTTGTTATCAAATTTTCTTGTGAAAACATTTATTTCGTCTATTGTAAAAAAAATCCAACCACTTGAAGAAAAAACGTTTACGCTTCATTTTGTCGAAACTTGAATATTGAAGTACAAAAAAGTCTATGACAAAGAAAGCCATAATAGTTTCATCTAGTGAATGTCGATTTCAAATTCAGGGTGCATAGCGAAAGAAACGGGATCTGTCGAGTAAGTGGAAAGCAGGACCCTTTGTTAGTCTAAAGTATTACTGCAGTGTTACTACTCATAGGACGACACTCTTAAAATGACGGTAATATTAAATAAGTGCCCAATAGACGTGATATGAACGATTTGAGCTTGGAAATGTTTATAATCGCTCTTTTGTTCAAGGCGGATTTCTGGTGACAAAATGTAGTCATGAAAGGATTTCATAGCATTGTTCATCGTTTTTATTCAGGAATTTAGTGTAATGCAAATGTTTTATACAAATAATAATACTCACACTCTTCACAAAGTGGTCCGGTGAAGCCAGGTGGACACACGCAACTGTCGTCTACTTCTATGCATGTAGCGCCGTTTTCACAAGGTTCCGAAAAACAAAATAATGCTGAAAAACAAATGCAGAGCTTTCAGTAATGGTTCTTAATAAGTTTATTTAGGAAAACGTAGAATTGTCCCGTCTTCTGATGAATGTTCGTGCCCTCAAAACTAGTTTACCCCAATGTTATTTCCTTGGTGATACCCTCTGGTTCTTTATTCTGAAAGATCTGTTTTGTCATAAGTCTATGTTGAGTTTTTGATTGGGTGTAAATTAGGGTAAGGTAGCATTTTCTTATAAACATCCACGCTGAATTTCGTTGTTATCAAATATTCTTGTGAAAACATTTATTTCGTCTATTGTAAAAAAAATCCAACCACTTGAAGAAAAAACGTTTAGGCTTCATTTTGTCGAAACTTGAATATTGAAGTACAAAAAAGTCTATGACAAAGAAAGCCATAATAGTTTCATCTAGTGAATGTCGATTTCAAATTCAGGGTGCATAGCGAAAGAAACGGGATCTGTCGAGTAAGTGGAAAGCAGGACCCTTTGTTAGTCTAAAGTATTACTGCAGTGTTACTACTCATAGGACGACACTCTTAAAATGACGGTAATATTAAATAAGTGCCCAATAGACGTGATATGAACGATTTGAGCTTGGAAATGTTTATAATCGCTCTTTTGTTCAAGGCGGATTTCTGGTGACAAAATGTAGTCATGAAAGGATTCCATAGTATTGTTCATCGTTTTTATTCAGGAATTTAGTGTAATGCAAATGTTTTATACAAATAATAATACTCACACTCTTCACAAAGTGGTCCGGTGAAGCCAGGTGGACACACGCAACTGTCGTCTACTTCTATGCATGTAGCGCCGTTTTCACAAGGTTCCGAAAAACAAAATAATGCTGAAAAACAAATGCAGAGCTTTCAGTAATGGTTCTTAATAAGTTTATTTAGGAAAACGTAGAATTGTCCCGTCTTCTGATGAATGTTCGTGCCCTCAAAACTAGTTTACCCCAATGTATTATTGGTAAAGTTATTTCCTTGGTGATACCCTCTGGTTTTTTTTTCGGAAAGATCTGTTTTGTCATAAGTCTATGTTGAGTTTTTGATTGGGTGTAAATTAGGGTAAGGTAGCATTTTCTTATAAACATCCACGCTGAATTTCGTTGTTATCAAATTTTCTTGTAAAAACATTTATTTCGTCTATTGTAAAAAAAATCCAACCACTTGAAGAAAAAACGTTTACGTTTCATTTTGTCGAAACTTGAATATTGAAGTACAAAAAAGTCTATGACAAAGAAAGCCATAATAGTTTCATCTAGTGAAAGTCGATTTCAAATTCAGGGTGCATAGCGAAAGAAACGGGATCTGTCGAGTAAGTGGAAAGCAGGACCCTTTGTTAGTCTAAAGTATTACTGCAGTGTTACTACTCATAGGACGACACTCTTAAAATGACGGTAATATTAAATAAGTGCCCAATAGACGTGATATGAACGATTTGAGCTTGGAAATGTTTATAATCGCTCTTTTGTTCAAGGCGGATTTCTGGTGACAAAATGTAGTCATGAAAGGATTCCATAGCATTGTTCATCGTTTTTATTCAGGAATTTAGTGTAATGCAAATGTTTTATACAAATAATAATACTCACACTCTTCACAAAGTGGTCCGGTGAAGCCAGGTGGACACACGCAACTGTCGTCTACTTCTATGCATGTAGCGCCGTTTTCACAAGGTTCCGAAAAACAAAATAATGCTGAAAAACAAATGCAGAGCTTTCAGTAATGGTTCTTAATAAGTTTATTTAGGAAAACGTAGAATTGTCCCGTCTTCTGATGAATGTTCGTGCCCTCAAAACTAGTTTACCCCAATGTATTATTGGTAAAGTTATTTCCTTGGTGATACCCTCTGGTTCTTTTTTCGGAAAGATCTGTTTTGTCATAAGTCTATGTTGAGTTTTTGATTGGGTGTAAATTAGGGTAAGGTAGCATTTTCTTATAAACATCCACGCTGAATTTCGTTGTTATCAAATTTTCTTGTAAAAACATTTATTTCGTCTATTGTAAAAAAAATCCAACCACTTGAAGAAAAAACGTTTAGGCTTCATTTTGTCGAAACTTGAATATTGAAATACAAAAAAGTCTACGACAAAGAAAGCCATAATAGTTTCATCTAGTGAATGTCGATTTCAAATTCAGGGTGCATAGCGAAAGAAACGGGATCTGTCGAGTAAGTGGAAAGCAGGACCCTTTGTTAGTCTAAAGTATTACTGCAGTGTTACTACTCATAGGACGACACTCTTAAAATGACGGTAATATTAAATAAGTGCCCAATAGACGTGATATGAACGATTTGAGCTTGGAAATGTTTATAATCGCTCTTTTGTTCAAGGCGGATTTCTGGTGACAAAATGTAGTCATGAAAGGATTCCATAGCATTGTTCATCGTTTTTATTCAGGAATTTAGTGTAATGCAAATGTTTTATACAAATAATAATACTCACACTCTTCACAAAGTGGTCCGGTGAAGCCAGGTGGACACACGCAACTGTCGTCTACTTCTATGCATGTAGCGCCGTTTTCACAAGGTTCCGAAAAACAAAATAATGCTGAAAAACAAATGCAGAGCTTTCAGTAATGGTTCTTAATAAGTTTATTTAGGAAAACGTAGAATTGTCCCGTCTTCTGATGAATGTTCGTGCCCTCAAAACTAGTTTACCCCAATGTTATTTCCTTGGTGATACCCTCTGGTTCTTTTTTCTGAAAGATCTGTTTTGTCATAAGTCTATGTTGAGTTTTTGATTGGGTGTAAATTAGGGTAAGGTAGCATTTTCTTATAAACATCCACGCTGAATTTCGTTGTTATCAAATATTCTTGTGAAAACATTTATTTCGTCTATTGTAAAAAAAATCCAACCACTTGAAGAAAAAACGTTTAGGCTTCATTTTGTCGAAACTTGAATATTGAAGTACAAAAAAGTCTATGACAAAGAAAGCCATAATAGTTTCATCTAGTGAATGTCGATTTAAAATTCAGGGTGCATAGCGAAAGAAACGGGATCTGTCGAGTAAGTGGAAAGCAGGACCCTTTGTTAGTCTAAAGTATTACTGCAGTGTTACTACTCATAGGACGACACTCTTAAAATGACGGTAATATTAAATAAGTGCCCAATAGACGTGATATGAACGATTTGAGCTTGGAAATGTTTATAATCGCTCTTTTGTTCAAGGCGGATTTCTGGTGACAAAATGTAGTCATGAAAGGATTCCATAGCATTGTTCATCGTTTTTATTCAGGAATTTAGTGTAATGCAAATGTTTTATACAAATAATAATACTCACACTCTTCACAAAGTGGTCCGGTGAAGCCAGGTGGACACACGCAACTGTCGTCTACTTCTATGCATGTAGCGCCGTTTTCACAAGGTTCCGAAAAACAAAATAATGCTGAAAAACAAATGCAGAGCTTTCAGTAATGGTTCTTAATAAGTTTATTTAGGAAAACGTAGAATTGTCCCGTCTTCTGATGAATGTTCGTGCCCTCAAAACTAGTTTACCCCAATGTTATTTCCTTGGTGATACCCTCTGGTTCTTTTTTCTGAAAGATCTGTTTTGTCATAAGTCTATGTTGAGTTTTTGATTGGGTGTAAATTAGGGTAAGGTAGCATTTTCTTATAAACATCCACGCTGAATTTCGTTGTTATCAAATATTCTTGTGAAAACATTTATTTCGTCTATTGTAAAAAAAATCCAACCACTTGAAGAAAAAACGTTTAGGCTTCATTTTGTCGAAACTTGAATATTGAAGTACAAAAAAGTCTATGACAAAGAAAGCCATAATAGTTTCATCTAGTGAATGTCGATTTCAAATTCAGGGTGCATAGCGAAAGAAACGGGATCTGTCGAGTAAGTGGAAAGCAGGACCCTTTGTTAGTCTAAAGTATTACTGCAGTGTTACTACTCATAGGACGACACTCTTAAAATGACGGTAATATTAAATAAGTGCCCAATAGACGTGATATGAACGATTTGAGCTTGGAAATGTTTATAATCGCTCTTTTGTTCAAGGCGGATTTCTGGTGACAAAATGTAGTCATGAAAGGATTCCATAGCATTGTTCATCGTTTTTATTCAGGAATTTAGTGTAATGCAAATGTTTTATACAAATAATAATACTCACACTCTTCACAAAGTGGTCCGGTGAAGCCAGGTGGACACACGCAACTGTCGTCTACTTCTATGCATGTAGCGCCGTTTTCACAAGGTTCCGAAAAACAAAATAATGCTGAAAAACAAATGCAGAGCTTTCAGTAATGGTTCTTAATAAGTTTATTTAGGAAAACGTAGAATTGTCCCGTCTTCTGATGAATGTTCGTGCCCTCAAAACTAGTTTACCCCAATGTATTATTGGTAAAGTTATTTCCTTGGTGATACCCTCTGGTTCTTTTTTCGGAAAGATCTGTTTTGTCATAAGTCTATGTTGAGTTTTTGATTGGGTGTAAATTAGGGTAAGGTAGCATTTTCTTATAAACATCCACGCTGAATTTCGTTGTTATCAAATTTTCTTGTAAAAACATTTATTTCGTCTATTGTAAAAAAAATCCAACCACTTGAAGAAAAAACGTTTAGGCTTCATTTTGTCGAAACTTGAATATTGAAGTACAAAAAAGTCTATGACAAAGAAAGCCATAATAGTTTCATCTAGTGAATGTCGATTTCAAATTCAGGGTGCATAGCGAAAGAAACGGGATCTGTCGAGTAAGTGGAAAGCAGGACCCTTTGTTAGTCTTAAGTATTACTGCAGTGTTACTACTCATAGGACGACACTCTTAAAATGACGGTAATATCAAATAAGTGCCCAATAGACGTGATATGAACGATTTGAGCTTGGAAATGTTTATAATCGCTCTTTTGTTCAAGGCGGATTTCTGCAGACAAAATGTAGTCATGAAAGGATTCCATAGCATTGTTCATCGTTTTTATTCAGGAATTTAGTGTAATGCAAATGTTTTATACAAATAATAATACTCACACTCTTCACAAAGTGGTCCGGTGAAGCCAGGTGGACACACGCAACTGTCGTCTACTTCTATGCATGTAGCGCCGTTTTCACAAGGTTCCGAAAAACAAAATAATGCTGAAAAACAAATGCAGAGCTTTCAGTAATGGTTCTTAATAAGTTTATTTAGGAAAACGTAGAATTGTCCCGTCTTCTGATGAATGTTCGTGCCCTCAAAACTAGTTTACCCCAATGTATTATTGGTAAAGTTATTTCCTTGGTGATACCCTCTGGTTCTTTTTTCGGAAAGATCTGTTTTGTCATAAGTCTATGTTGAGTTTTTGATTGGGTGTAAATTAGGGTAAGGTATCATTTTCTTATAAACATCCACGCTGAATTTCGTTGTTATCAAATTTTCTTGTAAAAACATTTATTTCGTCTATTGTAAAAAAAATCCAACCACTTGAAGAAAAAACGTTTACGCTTCATTTTGTCGAAACTTGAATATTGAAGTACAAAAAAGTCTATGACAAAGAAAGCCATAATAGTTTCATCTAGTGAATGTCGATTTCAAATTCAGGGTGCATAGCGAAAGAAACGGGATCTGTCGAGTAAGTGGAAAGCAGGACCCTTTGTTAGTCTAAAGTATTACTGCAGTGTTACTACTCATAGGACGACACTCTTAAAATGACGGTAATATTAAATAAGTGCCCAATAGACGTGATATGAACGATTTGAGCTTGGAAATGTTTATAATCGCTCTTTTGTTCAAGGCGGATTTCTGGTGACAAAATGTAGTCATGAAAGGATTCCATAGCATTGTTCATCGTTTTTATTTAGGAATTTAGTGTAATGCAAATGTTTTATACAAATAATAATACTCACATTCTTCACAAAGTGGTCCGGTGAAGCCAGGTGGACACACGCAACTGTCGTCTACTTCTATGCATGTAGCGCCGTTTTCACAAGGTTCCGAAAAACAAAATAATGCTGAAAAACAAATGCAGAGCTTTCAGTAATGGTTCTTAATAAGTTTATTTAGGAAAACGTAGAATTGTCCCGTCTTCTGATGAATGTTCGTGCCCTCAAAACTAGTTTACCCCAATGTATTATTGGTAAAGTTATTTCCTTGGTGATACCCTCTGGTTCTTTTTTCGGAAAGATCTGTTTTGTCATAAGTCTATGTTGAGTTTTTGATTGGGTGTAAATTAGGGTAAGGTAGCATTTTCTTATAAACATCCACGCTGAATTTCGTTGTTATCAAATTTTCTTGTAAAAACATTTATTTCGTCTATTGTAAAAAAAATCCAACCACTTGAAGAAAAAACGTTTACGCTTCATTTTGTCGAAACTTGAATATTGAAGTACAAAAAAGTCTATGACAAAGAAAGCCATAATAGTTTCATCTAGTGAATGTCGATTTCAAATTCAGGGTGCATAGCGAAAGAAACGGGATCTGTCGAGTAAGTGGAAAGCAGGACCCTTTGTTAGTCTAAAGTATTACTGCAGTGTTACTACTCATAGGACGACACTCTTAAAATGACGGTAATATTAAATAAGTGCCCAATAGACGTGATATGAACGATTTGAGCTTGGAAATGTTTATAATCGCTCTTTTGTTCAAGGCGGATTTCTGCAGACAAAATGTAGTCATGAAAGGATTCCATAGCATTGTTCATCGTTTTTATTCAGGAATTTAGTGTAATGCAAATGTTTTATACAAATAATAATACTCACACTCTTCACAAAGTGGTCCGGTGAAGCCAGGTGGACACACGCAACTGTCGTCTACTTCTATGCATGTAGCGCCGTTTTCACAAGGTTCCGAAAAACAAAATAATGCTGAAAAACAAATGCAGAGCTTTCAGTAATGGTTCTTAATAAGTTTATTTAGGAAAACGTAGAATTGTCCCGTCTTCTGATGAATGTTCGTGCCCTCAAAACTAGTTTACCCCAATGTATTATTGGTAAAGTTATTTCCTTGGTGATACCCTCTGGTTCTTTTTTCGGAAAGATCTGTTTTGTCATAAGTCTATGTTGAGTTTTTGATTGGGTGTAAATTAGGGTAAGGTAGCATTTTCTTATAAACATCCACGCTGAATTTCGTTGTTATCAAATTTTCTTGTAAAAACATTTATTTCGTCTATTGTAAAAAAAATCCAACCACTTGAAGAAAAAACGTTTACGCTTCATTTTGTCGAAACTTGAATATTGAAGTACAAAAAAGTCTATGACAAAGAAAGCCATAATAGTTTCATCTAGTGAATGTCGATTTCAAATTCAGGGTGCATAGCGAAAGAAACGGGATCTGTCGAGTAAGTGGAAAGCAGGACCCTTTGTTAGTCTAAAGTATTACTGCAGTGTTACTACTCATAGGACGACACTCTTAAAATGACGGTAATATTAAATAAGTGCCCAATAGACGTGATATGAACGATTTGAGCTTGGAAATGTTTATAATCGCTCTTTTGTTCAAGGCGGATTTCTGCAGACAAAATGTAGTCATGAAAGGATTCCATAGCATTGTTCATCGTTTTTATTTAGGAATTTAGTGTAATGCAAATGTTTTATACAAATAATAATACTCACATTCTTCACAAAGTGGTCCGGTGAAGCCAGGTGGACACACGCAACTGTCGTCTACTTCTATGCATGTAGCGCCGTTTTCACAAGGTTCCGAAAAACAAAATAATGCTGAAAAACAAATGCAGAGCTTTCAGTAATGGTTCTTAATAAGTTTATTTAGGAAAACGTAGAATTGTCCCGTCTTCTGATGAATGTTCGTGCCCTCAAAACTAGTTTACCCCAATGTATTATTGGTAAAGTTATTTCCTTGGTGATACCCTCTGGTTCTTTTTTCGGAAAGATCTGTTTTGTCATAAGTCTATGTTGAGTTTTTGATTGGGTGTAAATTAGGGTAAGGTAGCATTTTCTTATAAACATCCACGCTGAATTTCGTTGTTATCAAATTTTCTTGTAAAAACATTTATTTCGTCTATTGTAAAAAAAATCCAACCACTTGAAGAAAAAACGTTTACGCTTCATTTTGTCGAAACTTGAATATTGAAGTACAAAAAAGTCTATGACAAAGAAAGCCATAATAGTTTCATCTAGTGAATGTCGATTTCAAATTCAGGGTGCATAGCGAAAGAAACGGGATCTGTCGAGTAAGTGGAAAGCAGGACCCTTTGTTAGTCTAAAGTATTACTGCAGTGTTACTACTCATAGGACGACACTCTTAAAATGACGGTAATATTAAATAAGTGCCCAATAGACGTGATAAGAACGATTTGAGCTTGGAAATGTTTATAATCGCTCTTTTGTTCAAGGCGGATTTCTGGTGACAAAATGTAGTCATGAAAGGATTCCATAGCATTGTTCATCGTTTTTATTTAGGAATTTAGTGTAATGCAAATGTTTTATACAAATAATAATACTCACATTCTTCACAAAGTGGTCCGGTGAAGCCAGGTGGACACACGCAACTGTCGTCTACTTCTATGCATGTAGCGCCGTTTTCACAAGGTTCCGAAAAACAAAATAATGCTGAAAAACAAATGCAGAGCTTTCAGTAATGGTTCTTAATAAGTTTATTTAGGAAAACGTAGAATTGTCCCGTCTTCTGATGAATGTTCGTGCCCTCAAAACTAGTTTACCCCAATGTATTATTGGTAAAGTTATTTCCTTGGTGATACCCTCTGGTTCTTTTTTCGGAAAGATCTGTTTTGTCATAAGTCTATGTTGAGTTTTTGATTGGGTGTAAATTAGGGTAAGGTATCATTTTCTTATAAACATCCACGCTGAATTTCGTTGTTATCAAATTTTCTTGTAAAAACATTTATTTCGTCTATTGTAAAAAAAATCCAACCACTTGAAGAAAAAACGTTTACGCTTCATTTTGTCGAAACTTGAATATTGAAGTACAAAAAAGTCTATGACAAAGAAAGCCATAATAGTTTCATCTAGTGAATGTCGATTTCAAATTCAGGGTGCATAGCGAAAGAAACGGGATCTGTCGAGTAAGTGGAAAGCAGGACCCTTTGTTAGTCTAAAGTATTACTGCAGTGTTACTACTCATAGGACGACACTCTTAAAATGACGGTAATATTAAATAAGTGCCCAATAGACGTGATATGAACGATTTGAGCTTGGAAATGTTTATAATCGCTCTTTTGTTCAAGGCGGATTTCTGCAGACAAAATGTAGTCATGAAAGGATTCCATAGCATTGTTCATCGTTTTTATTCAGGAATTTAGTGTAATGCAAATGTTTTATACAAATAATAATACTCACACTCTTCACAAAGTGGTCCGGTGAAGCCAGGTGGACACACGCAACTGTCGTCTACTTCTATGCATGTAGCGCCGTTTTCACAAGGTTCCGAAAAACAAAATAATGCTGAAAAACAAATGCAGAGCTTTCAGTAATGGTTCTTAATAAGTTTATTTAGGAAAACGTAGAATTGTCCCGTCTTCTGATGAATGTTCGTGCCCTCAAAACTAGTTTACCCCAATGTATTATTGGTAAAGTTATTTCCTTGGTGATACCCTCTGGTTCTTTTTTCGGAAAGATCTGTTTTGTCATAAGTCTATGTTGAGTTTTTGATTGGGTGTAAATTAGGGTAAGGTAGCATTTTCTTATAAACATCCACGCTGAATTTCGTTGTTATCAAATTTTCTTGTAAAAACATTTATTTCGTCTATTGTAAAAAAAATCCAACCACTTGAAGAAAAAACGTTTAGGCTTCATTTTGTCGAAACTTGAATATTGAAATACAAAAAAGTCTATGACAAAGAAAGCCATAATAGTTTCATCTAGTGAATGTCGATTTCAAATTCAGGGTGCATAGCGAAAGAAACGGGATCTGTCGAGTAAGTGGAAAGCAGGACCCTTTGTTAGTCTAAAGTATTACTGCAGTGTTACTACTCATAGGACGACACTCTTAAAATGACGGTAATATTAAATAAGTGCCCAATAGACGTGATATGAACGATTTGAGCTTGGAAATGTTTATAATCGCTCTTTTGTTCAAGGCGGATTTCTGGTGACAAAATGTAGTCATGAAAGGATTCCATAGCATTGTACATCGTTTTTATTCAGGAATTTAGTGTAATGCAAATGTTTTATACAAATAATAATACTCACACTCTTCACAAAGTGGTCCGGTGAAGCCAGGTGGACACACGCAACTGTCGTCTACTTCTATGCATGTAGCGCCGTTTTCACAAGGTTCCGAAAAACAAAATAATGCTGAAAAACAAATGCAGAGCTTTCAGTAATGGTTCTTAATAAGTTTATTTAGGAAAACGTAGAATTGTCCCGTCTTCTGATGAATGTTCGTGCCCTCAAAACTAGTTTACCCCAATGTATTATTGGTAAAGTTATTTCCTTGGTGATACCCTCTGGTTCTTTTTTCGGAAAGATCTGTTTTGTCATAAGTCTATGTTGAGTTTTTGATTGGGTGTAAATTAGGGTAAGGTAGCATTTTCTTATAAACATCCACGCTGAATTTCGTTGTTATCAAATTTTCTTGTAAAAACATTTATTTCGTCTATTGTAAAAAAAATCCAACCACTTGAAGAAAAAACGTTTACGCTTCATTTTGTCGAAACTTGAATATTGAAGTACAAAAAAGTCTATGACAAAGAAAGCCATAATAGTTTCATCTAGTGAATGTCGATTTCAAATTCAGGGTGCATAGCGAAAGAAACGGGATCTGTCGAGTAAGTGGAAAGCAGGACCCTTTGTTAGTCTAAAGTATTACTGCAGTGTTACTACTCATAGGACGACACTCTTAAAATGACGGTAATATTAAATAAGTGCCCAATAGACGTGATATGAACGATTTGAGCTTGGAAATGTTTATAATCGCTCTTTTGTTCAAGGCGGATTTCTGGTGACAAAATGTAGTCATGAAAGGATTCCATAGCATTGTTCATCGTTTTTATTCAGGAATTTAGTGTAATGCAAATGTTTTATACAAATAATAATACTCACACTCTTCACAAAGTGGTCCGGTGAAGCCAGGTGGACACACGCAACTGTCGTCTACTTCTATGCATGTAGCGCCGTTTTCACAAGGTTCCGAAAAACAAAATAATGCTGAAAAACAAATGCAGAGCTTTCAGTAATGGTTCTTAATAAGTTTATTTAGGAAAACGTAGAATTGTCCCGTCTTCTGATGAATGTTCGTGCCCTCAAAACTAGTTTACCCCAATGTATTATTGGTAAAGTTATTTCCTTGGTGATACCCTCTGGTTCTTTTTTCGGAAAGATCTGTTTTGTCATAAGTCTATGTTGAGTTTTTGATTGGGTGTAAATTAGGGTAAGGTAGCATTTTCTTATAAACATCCACGCTGAATTTCGTTGTTATCAAATTTTCTTGTAAAAACATTTATTTCGTCTATTGTAAAAAAAATCCAACCACTTGAAGAAAAAACGTTTACGCTTCATTTTGTCGAAACTTGAATATTGAAGTACAAAAAAGTCTATGACAAAGAAAGCCATAATAGTTTCATCTAGTGAATGTCGATTTCAAATTCAGGGTGCATAGCGAAAGAAACGGGATCTGTCGAGTAAGTGGAAAGCAGGACCCTTTGTTAGTCTAAAGTATTACTGCAGTGTTACTACTCATAGGACGACACTCTTAAAATGACGGTAATATTAAATAAGTGCCCAATAGACGTGATATGAACGATTTGAGCTTGGAAATGTTTATAATCGCTCTTTTGTTCAAGGCGGATTTCTGGTGACAAAATGTAGTCATGAAAGGATTCCATAGCATTGTTCATCGTTTTTATTCAGGAATTTAGTGTAATGCGAATGTTTTATAATACTCACACTCTTCACAAAGTGGTCCGGTGAAGCCAGGTGGACACACGCAACTGTCGTCTACTTCTATGCATGTAGCGCCGTTTTGACAAGGTTCCGCACAACAAAATAATGCTGAAAAACAAATGCAGAGCTTTCAGTAATGGTTCTTAATAAGTTTATTTAGGAAAACGTAGAATTGTCCCGTCTTCTGATGAATGTTCGTGACCTCAAAACTAGTTTACCCCAATGTATTATTGGTAAAGTTATTTCCTTGGTGATACCCTCTGGTTCTTTTTTCTGAAAGATCTGTTTTGTCATAAGTCTATGTTGAGTTTTTGATTGGGTGTAAATTAGGGTAAGGTAGCATTTTCTTATAAACATCCACGCTGAAATTCGTTGTTATCAAATTTTCTTGTGAAAACATTTATTTCGTCTATTGTAAAAAAAATCCAACCACTTGAAGAAAAAACGTTTACGCTTCATTTTGTCGAAACTTGAATATTGAAGTACAAAAAAGTCTATGACAAAGAAAGCCATAATAGTTTCATCTAGTGAATGTCGATTTCAAATTCAGGGTGCATAGCGAAAGAAACGGGATCTGTCGAGTAGGTGGAAAGCAGGACCCTTTGTTAGTCTAAAGTATTACTGCAGTGTTACTACTCATAGGACGACACTCTTAAAATGACGGTAATATTAAATAAGTGCCCAATAGACGTGATATGAACGATTTGAGCTTGGAAATGTTTATAATCGCTCTTTTGTTCAAGGCGGATTTCTGGTGACAAAATGTAGTCATGAAAGGATTCCATAGCATTGTACATCGTTTTTATTCAGGAATTTAGTGTAATGCAAATGTTTTATACAAATAATAATACTCACACTCTTCACAAAGTGGTCCGGTGAAGCCAGGTGGACACACGCAACTGTCGTCTACTTCTATGCATGTAGCGCCGTTTTGACAAGGTTCCGAAAAACAAAATAATGCTGAAAAACAAATGCAGAGCTTTCAGTAATGGTTCTTAATAAGTTTATTTAGGAAAACGTAGAATTGTCCCGTCTTCTGATGAATGTTCGTGACCTCAAAACTAGTTTACCCCAATGTTATTTCCTTGGTGATACCCTCTGGTTCTTTTTTCTGAAAGATCTGTTTTGTCATAAGTCTATGTTGAGTTTTTGATTGGGTGTAAATTAGGGTAAGGTAGCATTTTCTTATAAACATCCACGCTGAAATTCGTTGTTATCAAATTTTCTTGTGAAAACATTTATTTCGTCTATTGTAAAAAAAATCCAACCACTTGAAGAAAAAACGTTTACGCTTCATTTTGTCGAAACTTGAATATTGAAGTACTAAAAAGTCTCTGACAAAGAAAGCCATAATAGTTTCATCTAGTGAATGTCGATTTCAAATTCGGGGTGCATAGCGAAAGAAACGGGATCTGTCGAGTAAGTGGAAACCAGGACCCTTGTTTGCCTACAGTATTACTGCAGTGTTACTACTCATAGGACGACACTGAATGAAGGTAATATTAAATAAGTGCCCAATAGACGTGATATGTACGATTTGAGCTTGGAAGTGTTTGTAATCGCTCTTTCGTTCAAGGCGGATTTCTTGTGACAAAATGTAGTCATGAAAGGATTCCATAGCATTGTTCATCGTTTTTATCCAGGAATTTAGTGTAATGCAAATATTTTATACAAATAATAATACTCACACTCTTCACAAAGTGCTCCGGTGTAGCCAGGTGGACATATGCAGCTGTCACCTTCTTCTATGCATGTAGCGCCGTTCCCACAAGGATCCGGATCACAAAATAAAGCTTTAAAAATAATGCATATCTTCATATATTTGAGTCATGGCTTTAAATAATGACTATGCAAGAAAATGTAGAATTTTCCCGACACCTGATGAATGTTCATGCTCTCAAAACTCGTTTAACCCAATGTATTTTTATTCTTTAAAAGTTCGCTCTTTGGCGATACGCTCAGATTCTTTTGCATTTATTTTTATTATCCTAAGTTTATGGTGAGTTTTTCGTTGGAGGGGTGAGAGGGAGTACGGTAAGAGGTTTGGTGTATTTTTATCTGAGCTAAATTTGGATGTTACCATATTTTCTCATGAAAACGTTCATTTCGTCTATTCTAAAGATATTCCTGCGACTTTTAGTAAAAGATGTTCATCCTTGAATTACAAAATATTCTTTTACTAAGGATGCCATTTTCTATCTAATAAAAGCTGATTTAAGATCTCGGGTCGTTTAAAAAATGGCTTGTTCGAGTTAGTGAAAATGCACTTCTTTGCTGTGTACGAAAACATTAATTAAATCGTTCCGTCATCCGGTATATATTCAGGCCTTCAAAATTAAGAGTATGTACATTTGGGAAAGTTGGATGTTTTATTTAACTTATTCAAGAAATCTTTTCTTATCATAATCCGCGTTAAATTAAGTTCTTACCAAATGTACTTCTGAAAATGTTATTTCGTTTGTTGTTTGAATGTTACAGCGATTTCTAGTATGTAATGTCTGTGCTTAATTCCGCCAAAACTTATACATTGAATCACAAAATAATCTTTGACCAAGGAAGTCAGAACAGTTTCATCCAATACACGGTGATTTAAAATCTAGTGTCGGTAGAAAACATAAACGGATTCGTTCGCACTAGTTAAAATCTGCTGTGCGTATAAAGATATTTAATTATTACTCACAGTCATCACAAAAAGTTCCGTTAAAGCCAGGTGGACAATCACAACTGCCATCTTCTTCATCACATGATCCACCATTCATACAAGGATTCGGATCACAATTGGATGCTGAGAAAATAGTAAAGATCTTTGAGCAATGATTCTTAATTAGGACTTTGCTCGAAAACATTTTAAATTGTTCCGTCATCATGTATGGGCCTGGACTTCGATATTAATTGATGACATATGTGTTCTTGTAACATACATCAGATTTTATCCTCCAGGCAACTTTGATTGTCTTGTGATTTTTGTATCATTCTATGTTTTCGAAAAGTTTTTGTGGGGATTTTATTGGAAGTAAGTATGTTTCGGTAGATTTTATGTTTTCATGACTATGCTTCCTACTAGGTATCTTTTTTCAATGTACATTCTTAGTTTTTAAGGTATGAACTGATCAAAATCATTTATTCCGTCTTTTCCTTTGATGCAGTGAACACTTGAAATCAAGAAAAACCTTTTTGTTTTTCCGAGATTTTGAATCATGGTTTTGAGTGATTCATAACTTATTTACTACCATGTGACTTTGTACACTGTATATGTAATATTATTTAGTCCTTAACATGTCTTTATGTCAATATTTTGTATTATTATATGTATATACGTTTGTATAACATTGTTTATTTGATCACTTGTACAACGCCAGTGAATATACATTGTGTAAAATCAGGGGTTTAATCAAAAATAAACTAGTTTCAGTTTCAACAAGACGTCTCCAGTGTTTGATAGATAACGTTTGTGCTTCAAGCCGCCGCCATTACTTACGTGAATTACAAAATGGTTCTTGGCCATCAAAGCCAGTACAGTTGCATTTGATATAATCATCGTCGTCGAAATAACACTGACTGAGTTCCTCGCACAAGCCTGCAATGATTAATATGGAATAAATCACATCCATTCGTAGAAAATAGATTTTAATTGTAATGTAGCTATGGACATTTCGTAATTCGCTGTTGATATACATACACGTTTCGGACCTGTTTTTTTTTCGTTTTTGGTGTTCAGAATTCGCCTTAATCAGGTAAATAGCGTTGATTTTCTAATACACTGTGTATATTACTGACTCGTAATTCAATCGCATCCGGTGTAGAGCATTTCTAGTGCACCGAAAATATCGCCACCACCTTAGTTGTAAATTCTTCAAAATGTTAACGAATTTGGCTGTGTAGGTGTTGTAACATTTCAAAATATACGCTGTAAAACAATTACTTGCGATCGGGAAGTATCAATTCTACGACACTTGTAATTTGCATTTTGTTGAATGAAAAAACCCGTATTTTATGTCTAAAATAACATGTTTATATATTGTGAAGGCTTGTGATTCTGAAATGAGTTGTATAAAACTAAACGTACACATGTAGCATCTAAACTCTTCACTTGAGTTTGCGGACATATTTGAGCCTGGTGCTGCGCAGAAAGGAAACTCTGGTTCTGTGCAGGTCTGTAAGATAATTATCATGAAGTAAAATGAATACACGATCAATATTAAGACTGAATTTGAAACTGAATAAATACAGACATGGTGGAAATTTCATGTTCACTGTTTACGAAAACATAGAATGACTTATCTAGTTTTGGGTTTTTAGTAGTGAAAAAAGAGAGCGTACAACAATACAGTCCCCGATGGAAATAAGAGTCTTATGTTTGTGTTAACCTTGATGCTGGTTTACAAGGCATGATATTTTCTAAATTATATTTTAAAGATTGTTTTTCTTTATATTGTATGTATTTCACTATGTATCATATATTGTTAAAACCGTCTGTCTGTATGTTTGTCTTTCTGAATTACCTGTTCCCTGGACCATAGTCGCAAGGGAGTACACCGTGAAATTTTGACTTTAAGAAAATATGTGTTCGGATATCGCTCGTATATTGACGAATCTGTTGCTTTTGATTTTAGTCCGGATTAAGGATTCGAAAAAAATGTCCGGATGAAAATGTTTTTGCTTTCCACACATTTTTTATTTTATTTTGTTTTTAATCTTATGGTAAGATATTTACTTACATCGTTCTCATTTTCACATAGACCATCATAATCATCTATACTCGGATAATCCATGGATCGCCTTAGACGAACGGTGTTCTCTCCATGCCAATCACCACTGTTAGTACCCATTACTGTCACAACCAAGTGTGAGCACACAAGTAAGACCTATCCATATGAATAATTACAAATCTTACTTGATATTCGACGTTTAAATATGTGTATTTATAGTTGTTCAATATTCCGCTTAGTGACGTTGTCTCCGATTTGATGATTTTGAGTGTAAAATATGTTAGATTTTCCCGCATTATCTGACCCCTGGCAAATAGTGATACATACTTCATGCACTATTCATTGCGTATAGAGAAATAATTCAGGTAAATTCTAGATTTCATGAATTCATTTCGAGGGAGCATGATGCATAAAGGCAAGAAGTTTTTGCAAAAAACGACAAAATCACAGAGTTCTTTCTTACAAATGATACTTCTGCTTCTAAGAGTTTTTTTTGCATACATAAATTAATGCACCATCTAAACAAATGATAATTAATCTAATATCATAAGAATCGATCTTTACAAAATATATTTATTGGTTGAATGTTCGTAATGAAATGGTTGCATTCACAAACGTATTAATAACTAATGCGTTTGTTCAGTTCCTATTTGATGAAGTCGAAGCAGAAGGTACCTTATTCTTCAAAATGGAGATATGCCCTTATTACGTTAGGTTTGCATTAAAAGAATAGATCGAAGTTGATTTGATATAAATGAAACCACAGGCTATCGTGGTGTGAAGATCCCCACAGACCATCTACTAACCAGGAATTCTTTTTACGCTGTCAAATGTTATGTTTGTAACATGTTTTATAAAAACAAAATAAAGTTTACAAAAAAGAAAATGGTTTCACCATATATATTAGGCCTAAAAAGTTACTTGTTTCCCGACCGTCCCTATTTTTTTGCTGACGACCCTAAACTTTTTTTTGACCTATCAAAAAAAAAAAAATTTGAAAATCGATCCCTTTTCGTCCATTTTTTTACGTATCCGAATTCAGTTACAGTCCGAAATAAGTACACTTAAATGACCAAAAAACACTGCACAGATCAATTTCACAGAATGCTTTTAATGAAAACTGATCTGGTCTGCAATTTTAATTCATGATTCATAATTCCAGATGGCAATTTGGTTACATCTTCGTGAGTATACTTCGTTTCAGAAGTGTCCGTGGAATTGAATAAAGTTTATACCGCATTTTCCGAAAATTGTAAACATTTTCATGAATAATCACATTTTGATAGTATTTATTGAATTTTTACAACAGTATCATATTGCATTAAGCATTATGACCAACAGAATAACAAAGACTTGTGAATTTTCAAAAATAGTCATTAGTAGACATTACATTCATAGTAATGTGGTGTACGATTTTCGGACGGCAAATTTCGGATGTCATAGTGAAACTATACATCATCTTACATGATTGTATGTGCATTTAATGATAATCTTTTCTAATTGTGTTGTCTTATCTTTGACCCTTAATCATGTGACACATACACTGGATGAATTCTCCATTTTTTTTCAGGACACGGTGTAAATTTTATGATAATCGTTATTCAGTTAAGTTCATAAAACATCTTCCACTACAATTTGTTAATATTGCAGCAATAAGATACAGTCTTGGCTTAACATGTATGTGACCAAAAAAGTCACTTCCCTGCCAAACAACACATCTAGCAAATAATTGAATGTAGTAATATATTAATATGCTTTTGGGTATTGATTCGCTTCTTAATCAAAATTCAAGCCTAAATAGATTCAAATCAGTTTTCATACTAAATCATTTTGACCACATCTAGACTATATTACATAAACATCAGATTATATAGTACAGAGGTTAAGTCGACATTCAGAATTTGGATTAATTGATATTGTTGTGAACAACCTAGATTTTCCAGTCTACTAGTCCGGCGATGAGTTGGTACTTGGAATGTTGTTCAATTTTCGCTTTTGTGCAGGCTGACACAAGAAAGCTCTCCTAGATTGTCGAAAAATGTCTTTCCTATGCTATCTTGAGAGCACTAGGAATAAATGAGACGAACAATTTACTTTGTTAATTGTTATATAATGTTTGTAATAGTCTCACTACTATAGAAATAGATCATTTTAGTTCAGGCTAGTGAAATTGGAAACATTTGGAAAGCATCCCATATTAATTTATTGTAATACGACAGATAGACAAAACTTTTTCCAAATATATCTATTCGTGTTTCCAAAAAAAAGAGATAAACAAATTTAATGCCTACCTACCTACCCTATTTTTTCTGGCCCGATTGCAGAAACAAGTAACTTTCTTTAGGCCCTATATAATTAAGTTATGGACTTTCTCGGCTCAGAAATCACACCGGTCGTGTTCATCAAGGTCCTGTTGTAACAATTCTAAACCGATTCTTAATAGCCTGGTCTTGTTCGACGTAGAAATAATTTCTCTTCAACCACCATTTCATTTTATATCCATATTTTGCTCTGAACCGGAGCAACAATTCCTTCAACTTACAAAAAGTACGTCTCGACATAGTAAACCGCCATGAAATATTGAAAGGCGGTGCCGTGAATAGAAGACATGGCCTTTCATTTAGTATTCCTGCACGTTACCACTCAACCACCGATTACCCTAAACTTAGAATTATTGCTAAAAAATGAAATTCTGAAATAAATTATCGAAAGTATTCATGAAAAAAATAAAATGAAATAAAAAGAAATCTTACCAAAGTAGCGCATGCGTTCTTCATTCTTCTTGTTTGCAAGTTGTCCGACGATCTGAAATCGTCTGATGATTTGGACTATTTGGGGAGCTATATAAATACATTTCAGATCAAATGGCAGGCCATCATTAAGATTTTAACTATAGATAATTGTGCCACCCTGCAACACTGATTATTCCTAACGATCTTTAAAATCTTCATTTGAATATTGTAGATTAATATCGATAACCACGCTGTTGTTTTTTGAATACGTTATTTGCCACGTGTACACATATCTTGATTCAACATCGCCTTTGTGAACAGCCCACTATTTGTTTTAATACTGACTGATAGATATAGGCAGCCATTCTGGCGCAGAAAAATTGTTTTCCTATTAGTTTTGTTTTATTTTTCCTGTATATATATATACTGTCAGTTCTGTGAAAAAAGGCCAACCTTGATAACGGTAAATGTTGCCTTTATTGATAGGTTGTCTTTATTGATAGGTTGCCCTTATTGATAGGTTGTCTTTATTGATAGGTTGCCCTGATTGATAGGTTGTCTTTATTGATTGGTTGTCTTAATTGATAGGTTGTCTTTATTGATAGGTTGTTTTTATTGATAGGTTGTCTTTATTGATAGGTTGTCTTTATTGATGGGTTGCCCTTATTGATAGGTTGTCCTTATTGATAGGTTGTCTTAATTAAAAGGTTGTCTTTTTTGATAGGTTGTCTTTATTGATAGGTTGTCCTTATTGATAGGTTGTCTTAATTAAAAGGTTGTCTTTATTGATAGGTTGTCTTTATTGATAGGTTGTCCTTATTGATAGGTTGTCTTAATTAAAAGGTTGTCTTTATTGATAGGTTGTCTTTATTGATAGGTTGTCCTTATTGATAGGTTGCCCTTATTGATAGGTTGTTTTTATTGATAGGTTGTCTTTATTGATAGGTTGTCTTTATTGATAGGTTGTCTTTATTGATAGATTGTCTTTATTGATAGGTTGCTCTTATTGATAGGTTGTTTTTATTGATAGGTTGCCCTTATTGATAGGTTGCCCTTATTGATAGGTTGTCTTTATTGATAGGTTGTCTTTATTGATAGGATGTCTTTATTGATAGGTTACCCTTATTGATAGGTTGTTTTTATTGATAGGTTGTCTTTATTGATAGGTTGTCTTATTGATAGGTTGTCTTTATTGATAGGTTGTCTTTATTGATAGGTTGCCCTTATTGATAGGTTGTCTTTATTGATTGGTTGTCTTTATTGATAGGTTGTCTTTATTGATAGGTTGTTTTTATTGATAGGTTGTCTTTATTGAAAGGTTGTCTTTATTGATGGGTTGCCCTTATTGATAGGTTGCCCTTATTGATAGGTTGCCCTTATTGATAGGTTGTCTTTATTGATAGGTTGTCTTTATTGATAGGATGTCTTTATTGATAGGTTGCCCTTATTGATAGGTTGTTTTTATTGATAGGTTGTCTTTATTGATAGGTTGTCTTATTGATAGGTTGTCTTTATTGATAGGTTGTCTTTATTGATAGGTTGCCCTGATTGATAGGTTGTCTTTATTGATTGGTTGTCTTTATTGATAGGTTGTCTTTATTGATAGGTTGTTTTTATTGATAGGTTGTCTTTATTGATAGGTTGTCTTTATTGATGGGTTGCCCTTATTGATAGGTTGTCTTTGTTGATAGGTTGTCTTTATTGATAGGTTGTCTTTATTGATAGGTTGTTTTTATTGATAGGTTGTCTTTATTGATAGGTTGCCCTTATTGATAGGTTGCCCTTATTGATAGGTTGTCTTAATTGAAAGGTTGTCTTTATTGATAGGTTGTCTTTATTGATAGGTTGTCCTTATTGATAGGTTGCCCTTATTGATAGGTTGTTTTTATTGATAAGTTGTCTTTATTGATAGGTTGTCTTTATTGATAGGTTGCCCTTATTGATAGGTTGTCTTTATTGATAGGTTGTCCTTATTGATAGGTTGCCCTTATTGATAGGTTGTCTTTATTGATAGGTTGTCCTTATTGATAGGTTGTCTTATTGATAGGTTGTTTTTATTGATAGGTTGTTTTTATTGATAGGTTGTACTTATTGATAGGTTGTCTTTATTGATAGGTTTTCTTTATTGATAGGTTGTCTTTATTGATAGGTTGTTTTTATTGATAGGTTGTTTTTATTGATAGGTTGTCTTTATTGATAGGTTGCCCTTATTGATAGGTTGCCCTTATTGATAGGTTGTCTTAATTGAAAGGTTGTCTTTATTGATAGGTTGTCTTTATTGATAGGTTGTCCTTATTGATAGGTTGCCCTTATTGATAGGTTGTTTTTATTGATAAGTTGACTTTATTGATAGGTTGTCTTTATTGATAGGTTGCCCTTATTGATAGGTTGTCTTTATTGATAGGTTGTCCTTATTGATAGGTTGCCCTTATTGATAGGTTGTTTTTATTGATAAGTTGTCTTTATTGATAGGTTGTCTTTATTGATAGGTTGTCCTTATTGATAGGTTGTCTTTATTGATAGGTTGTCTTTATTGATAGGTTGTTTTTATTGATAGGTTTTCTTAATTGATAGGTTTTCTTTATTGATAGGTTGTCTTTATTGATAGGTTGTCTTTATTGATAGGTTGTCTTTATTGATAGGTTGTTTTTATTGATAGGTTGTCTTTATTGATAGGTTGCCCTTATTGATAGGTTGCCCTTATTGATAGGTTGTCTTAATTGAAAGGTTGTCTTTATTGATAGGTTGTCTTTATTGATAGGTTGTCCTTATTGATAGGTTGCCCTTATTGATAGGTTGTTTTTATTGATAAGTTGTCTTTATTGATAGGTTGTCTTTATTGATAAGTTGTCTTTATTGATAGGTTGCTCTTATTGATAGGTTGGCTTAATTGATAGGTTGTCTTTATTGATAGGTTGTCGTTATTGATAGGTTGCCTTTATTGATGGGTTGTTTTTATTGATAGGTTGTCTTTATTGATAGGTTGCCTTTATTGATGGGTTGTTTTTATTGATAGGTTGTCTATATTGATAGGTTGCCTTTATTGATGGGTTGTCTTTATTGATAGGTTGTCTTTATTGATAGGTTGCCTTTATTGATGGGTTGTTTTTATTGATAGGTTGCCTTTATTGATAGGTTGTCTTTATTGATGGGTTGTTTTTATTGATAGGTTGCCTTTATTGATAGGTTGTCTTTATTGATAGGTTGCCTTTATTGATAGGTTGCCTTTATTGATGGGTTGTTTTTATTGATAGGTTGCCTTTATTGATAGGTTGTCTTTATTGATAGGTTGCCTTTATTGATGGGTTGTTTTTATTGATAGGTTGTCTATATTGATAGGTTGCCTTTATTGATGGGTTGTCTTTATTGATAGGTTGTCTTTATTGATAGGTTGCCTTTATTGATGGGTTGTTTTTATTGATAGGTTGTCTTTATTGATAGGTTGCCTTTATTGATGGGTTGTTTTTATTGATAGGTTGTCTTTATTGATAGGTTGCCTTTATTGATGGGTTGTCTTTATTGATAGGTTGTCTTTATTGATAGGTTGCCTTTATTGATGGGTTGTTTTTATTGATAGGTTGTCTATATTGATAGGTTGTCATTATTGATAGGTTTTCTTTATTGATAGGTTGCCCTTATTGATAGGTTGTATTTATTGATAGGTTGTCTTTATTGATGGGTTGTCTTTATTGATAGGTTGTCTTTATTGATAGGTTGTCCTTATTGATAGGTTGTCTTTATTGGTAGGTTGTCTTTATTGATAGGTTGCCCTTATTGATAGGTTGTCTTTATTGATAGGTTGCCTTATTGGTAGGTTGTCTTTATTGATAGGTTGCCCTTATTGATAGGTTGTCTTTATTGATAGGTTGCCCTTATTGATAGGTTGTCTTTATTGATAGGTTATCTTTATTGATAGGTTGTCTTTATTGATAGGTTGTCCTTATTGATAGGTTGCCCTTATTGATAGGTTGTCTTTATTGATAGGTTGCCTTTATTGATAGGTTGCTTTTATTCGAAGTTGTTTTTGTTTTAAAATAATTACATTTATTCAAAGATGTAACCCCACATTGTTTTATAAAGTGACAATTTTCCTTCCTGCTTTTATTATTTCTACGACCAAATGAAGGGATGAAGCTTCGCAAAAAAACAGTGTGATACCAATTTAATAAGACTATGAAATGAATTTTATATTTCATTAAGGCGAAGATGCTTTAAGCCCATAAAACAATAATTTTAAGCATTTATTTTGGAAGTCTTGAAAATAAAGGTTTCAGTTTCACCATTTTGACCAAATCAAGTAATTCTTCATCGCAACATTTAGTTTTTAGATACACAAATGTATATTCTACAAAACTTAGTATGTTTAGATTGTTCATGATTTGTCCGGACATCACGTAAAGTTGCATGCTTTTAACAGAACATAACATAAATATGTATACAACTTGTTCACCATGTACATCGTGCTACAACAACAAACAAACTTGAAACATGTGCTCATTTGTTAAAGGCCCATTAGCTTTTCTAGGTAAAATACGACCTACTTTTTTTCTAAACATTAAAATCTTGTTTATTTTCATTAGATATGTAGAATGAATCATTTATATATCATTCAACACAAGCTTTGTACGAATTGTGTTATTTGGTGTTTGCAAACATGAAATAAAAGCAATAATAATATAACCACAGAAAAGGGAGAGTACTAGTTAGTAATATTACCTCCCTTTTTGATAAAAAGTCAAATATAACTTGGCCCTGAAGCAACATTTCTCAATGTCTTTATTTAATCAATGATGTTTGAATGTGAAGAATTATAAGGATCAGGTATAACTAACTTTTGTTCATGGTCATCAAAAGTTGGTATAAAGATCCGTTATTTTTGACCGTATAATCCTGATTGTTGAAGTGACGTTTAAAACAACAAAAAAGGACAGCTTTCATACAGAAAACTAGTTTAATGGAACCAAGAACAGCTGTGACAAAACTTAAATTATGACTATTTTAATTGGTTTTCGACGGAAACAACAGGTTTAATCTAAAATCAACATAGGACAATGACATGTAGGCCACACAAAACTACTTTATGGGCACAAATTCTGTTTATCATAAAACTATAATAAACTTTCTGTAAACAACCTTACAAAAATAAAATTTGCAGCATTGTATACACCCCTAAACTCCCAATCAGGTTTTTTCCCCGCTAATTTGATCTCTATTCGCTATACAAATATGTTATGAAAATGTTTATTTGTTGACATTGGACGCAGACAGACTATATCTCAATACGAGATGCGAGTATTTGGCATTATTTGGTATCTGTTTGATATCTATGTCACAACATTCTAGCAAAATGGAACTAATGTGTAGTACATTTATAAATAATACTTGACTTACTCAGTAATTTAAAGATTTGGTATACAAACAGCAAGTTGGGAAGTCAATAAATTTGGAATTATATCATCAAACTATGCTGTCAGCAGACAATACATGCTACTCCTTTTGACACTGCTTTGTATAACTGTTATGCATGACAATCATATACAGCGCATCCTCTCCAAAGCAACACCCTTTGTGAGTAGCAAAATTATGTTGTTGTTGAGAGGTTGTTGTTCTAGAGAGGTTAACGTTATAGTTAAATCGTGCAGGGGAAAAAAGTCATGCTGTCGAGGACCGCTCTGGAAAGGTTGTATTACATTTGCAAAATTAATGATGCGTTTTAAGAATGATATTCCACAGATAATGGAGCAGGTCATAATAATTTTGGAATATGTATTGAAATACACCATAATTGAGATAAATAACAGAATCAAATGATACAATGATATAAAGCATACATTATATTCTAAGTCTAAATATATACATGTATATGAATCTTTATTGAATACATTAGTGGTCGTAAAAATCATTTATTCAAACGGAAGTACCAAGAAATTACTGAGAAGATAAATGGAATACTTGTCTATGAAAATTAGGGTTGGGTCATTCATAAAAGGCCTTTATCCCCTTTTAAAACCTAGATGAGACATTACTACCATGAACTGTCAATACAATTTTTCTAGTTACAATAGCCATTCCTTGGTGCGCTGTATTACTTTCATCAAGTTACTTTTACGACTTCTTATAATGAAAACACCTTTCATTTTAGAAGCGGCAGGTGCGCCATGACGTAGTGTACTACCATTGATAATGTTAGTATTGAAGTCATATTTTTGTGACTATGTCTTATAAAATTATGTTTGGACTCACGGACCATAAACAGGAAGATCAGACACTACGTGTATGTACTCACAGACACTGATGACTATAATTTATCTTATAGTCATAGTTATTATGTATGCGGAGTATGAATGAGTGTACATACAGTACAACCTCTTCTCTTCAGAGCGGCCATCTGTAGAGCAACAACCTCTCTATAACAACACCTTCAAAATTTCCCTAAGTTGATACTTACTATGAATTTAACCCCTGTAGAGCAACAACCTCTAAACAACAGCCAATGTTTGCAGCTCCCACAGGGTGTTGCTTTACAGAGGTTGTACTGTAGTCATTTAGACGTATCTAATCAATGTATTTGTGCAATATATTGATTATATTCCTGTATATAAAACGGTTTCACCTTCTCCGCCTAATCGTAATACACATTAATACGAACATGCCTCTTACCATCTTATTTATAATATAAAAAAACTGTGTAAAGTGGAATATTTGTATTATTTTTACGGTTGCACTATGAAAATTATTACTATGAAAATGTTCATCTGTTTTCTCCCATTGTTTATACAAAATGTCTATCATTATTTCTTATACTGTTTTTCATCACTGTGTCCTTATTGAAATGTGCTTTCAAATGTACCAATGCCAATGTCACGTGTGTATATTTTGATGTATCAACATTGTTATATTCACATGGTCCTTTCGGCTTCATAAACTTGAAATAAATAAATGTATTATTTCAGAACTGTTCTAATTGCGACAGTGTAATATTATTGCCATTCACATTTTCAAGATATGGAATTATTTATGTAAGTCTGAAAGTTTGTTAAGCCATTTCTCATTGACAATTTTCATATTCAATTTTTATTCCTCGACCAATGAATCATTACACATTAAATAATACTGGACATTGTACTTGGTATTTAATAAATCATAACAAAAAAGCAATAATAAAGAAGCATTTTTTATTGATACTAAACACTAACTTCTGATATAAAGAGAAAAATTTGACCTTTTTGGCTTGGAGCTACGGCTCCAAGCCCTATTATTGTTTTCAGTTGCAGTTGTTCCCTAGATGCTGGTAGCTGTAATGCGAAAGCTGGGTACAAGTGCGCAAAAATGATAGGAGTCCGGCGATTGGTTGCCAGCTATATGTTAACAGTCCGGTGATTGGTTTACGCTTACTGTGTGAATCGGTATCACATGACTTGAGTGTACCAACTTCACTGTGCTAGTCTATTATGAAATCAGGGTGTTTCACTAAAGATCGGTTTGTTCTATTAACATTAATTACACGTAAAGGTACACATTTTAAAACTGTCTATTTTTTCTGTTACTATGTACAATATATTTTAATCAATTATTTTAATCATTACTGAAAGACATATTAGCGGAGGATTGTTCAAGAGAATTTAAGGAAGCCCCTTCTATAATGAAACCTGCGGAACGCTATTGCCGCCAATAATTTTGTCACGTGATTTTGATGTACACATTTGCGATTTTATTGTAAAATCGGTGTGTTTCACTATAAATCGGCATGTTCCATCAACCGTTAAGGCACGAAAAGATAAGATATATTAACGCAGTCTCAATTATTTTTACTTTACTAGCTCTTTGTTTAATTATCAGCATAATTGCTGAAGGTAATAAGCGGAGGATTAATTAATTAATGAAATACACCCCTACTATAATTTAACTTGCGAAACGCTTTCTCTGATGCAATTTAAAACTTGTGTACAGTACGATGAATTATAGGAAAATCTATAAATAGAAAAATATGCCGATGTTTCAGACTACCTGTTGACTTTGAAAGAGGACAATTCCATAACTAAAATGGTCAACAAGACGAAATAAAATGAACCAATTTAGTTATGGTATCAGAACTAACTTTTATCAGCAACAACCAGCCAAGCCTTTCCTTTTTAAAAGGAAACTTTATTTGTAATGTTTTCCAATTGTGTACCATAAGATAGCTTAACTGTAAAACTAGACATTACACACACATACTTCTTTTAAGCATAAATGCGATACACATACGCACAAACGAAGCCATCATCGGAACAGAATTTATTAAATAACGTATGCATAAAGTATCTAGTTAGAAACATAATGCAAATTACAATTACATACACGTGAAAATTATGTTTGATTTGAAAAATATTTCATAAGTATGAAAATAAATACATAATCAATATCGTCGCCCTAATTCCATAATGTTGTAAGTCGTATTCTGTACATTTCGAGAAAATCGAGTTCAAAGTTTTGAAAGGCTATAACTTTTTACCTACTCAACCGAATTTAAATTAAAATATATCTGCTTTTACAGATTGATTTCTATTTTTACAATATAGAATATGAAGATGTTGCTATGGATACTTCTAAAATAAAGTAACAATAAAAATATTATAATTCACAGAAAATTCACATTTTTACGAAAAAATGGAAGAACCAGATTGTTCTTAAGAGTTAAAACAATCTGGCCCTTATTATGTCAGGATATTTTTAGTTACAGCAATAAAAAATGAAGCTATTTTATTGTTTTATATTTAATTTAATAGTTTCTTGTACATTCATTGCAGGATTATGATAAAATCTGAGACTTTATTTTATTATGTATAATGACCATACACGGTCTTTGACATAGTGAACCGTGCCGGTCAAAATGGAGGATAAGCCACAAAACAATATATTCCACATGGTGGAATTGTAACGCTTTGATATACAACAACAAACAAAATTTGGAAATATTGTAACTACATAGAAATTGAACTTATTTTTTAAAATAAATTAACTTTTTGTAATTCTAATTATCTGTATTGTCTCCTAAAATTTCAATTAAATGAAATGTTGAACCCTTTCCATTTTTTGTTAGATTCATTCATGAGAAGGTATATTCTACAGTAAGCTCAGTGATTCTCAATTAAGAACGCAGATAACATTTCACACAAATGAACGTTTTTTGAAACTTACAATCCACACAAAAAATGTGCAAATTAGCATAAATGCTTTATTTCAAAATGCGCAAAAAATTGCCGAATGCAACGAATTTGAATTTCGGAAGTCGCTCGATTCAGGCTCGCATAGGAATCAATAGGCGTACGTTTTACCTTCGGTCCTTTCGTATTAGTGTCGATATTGTCTCGTGACAAATTTTTATTCAATGATATACATGTGGAACACTGCCAAAAGTGTCTCATACAATAAGTAGAAATGATTTACATGCATTCTCTTTTTTGAAGGATGAAGACGGCCACTAGACGTGTTGTGTTTTGCCACCATTAATTTCATGGCCTAATGATAAATACAGGATATCAGTATAATCTGAAGAGGTCTTACGCAAGCACTGGATGCTTACAAGAATCCTATGATTGCATATAATCTGAAATGAGATCCTTTGGAAGCACAGATCCAGTTTGATAGGGTCTGTCCATGAGTGGTAATGGAATGTGTAACACCTTTCACGACCCTAGCACCAGCATATGCGGAACTTGAGTATACCAACTGAGTATACTCCATGATCCAAAAGGACCAGAAAATGTAACGATATAATATGCAAGGAGATCCTTTGGAAGCACATAATGAAACCAAGAAAATACAATAGCAGACCCATTTTGTTTGGGTCTGTTCATGAGTGTTAGTGAAAAGTGCAACACCACTCACGCCTCTAGCACCGGCTACACTGAAGTACAGGGCGACTTTTTAAGGCCGCTACACGAGCACATAAAGATTATTGTTGCGATAGTTTATATAATATGAAAGGAGATCCTTGGGAAGCTCTGATTACTACCAAGAAATATAATAGCAGACCCAGTTAGATAAGGTCTGTGAGTGGTAATGGAATGTACAACACCACTCATGCCCCCCCCCCCCCCCTGGCACCGGATTAAGTTGAACTCTATTATACCAGTATTGAGTATACTCCATGATCCAAAAGGACCAGAAAATGTAACGATATAATATGAAAGGAGATCCTTTGGAAGCACAGAATGTAACCAAGAACATATAATAGCAGACCCAGTTAGATAAGGTCCTTTGAGATGAGATCCTTTGGAAACACATAGTGCAACTATGTCAAAAGATGTGATCGGATGTGATTTGGTCTCCTCAAAAGCAAAAGTGCAACAGCTATCACTGGTTTATGCTATATTCTGTTATAATATTAAATACATAATAATCGCATTCAGTAGGTAACGATCAGGACAACCGATCACTTAGTTATAAAAAGTTAGCACTGCATATACACTGAAAGATGGCATTAATTGATGGACTAGACAACCAGCTTATCCGAACATTGTCGTATCCGAATCATATCACTAACTTTGTTGCTCTGAATTTATTTAACGATTAAGTGTAGCAGTTTTTTCTACTCAATGTTTGGAACAGTACAACAAATTATTCATATTTCTATAATTATATACCATTTTAAATAAAACACTTACACGCTAGAAGCCAAAATCAACTTCCAAAAATTGTTCAGCACATTCTCAATACTCCGCCATATTGAAAAGATGGTATCACGTGACCAATATCCTGGAAAGCTATTGGCTCAAGTTGCAACACTCTGGACTTGAATTTTGTTGCAATTTATGGACTTAGAACAATCTGACCCTGGCAATATCTCAATATAGGTAGGTTCCAGAGTGTTGCTGCTCATACCACAAGATAGAGCTTGAAAAGACGAACATTTTGATACCAAAAACTCATTTTTTCAAAAAATGGAGTTACAACATTCTGGAATTAGGGCGACGATATGTAAACAGAAAACATTATTCTTAGATGATGAGCAAAAAACTAGGATGTAGTAATGAGGAATAAGACATCAATCAAAGATAACATACGAGAGAATTATGATACAAAGTATAAAAAAGGCAATTATCATACCAGAGAATTAAAAACTGATTGGAACAACACGTATAGTTCCATAACACATATATCATAAAACTAAATCACTGACATGTAATCATAGAAGAAACATTACAAAATTATTCAAACCCGTGCGTAGGATTGTCGTCAGATTTGTGTCTCTGATTTACCGTGAAGAGATACAACATAGTTTAGTAAATAATCAACTGAAGTTTCCAGCCCGCTAAGATGGGTTCTCGGTGTACGGACCTTCGGAATGTTAAATTAGAATCCTGGTCACGGCACATGCTTTCTTTGATTTGAAAAATATTTCATAAATATAACAGTAAATACATAATCATGTCAACAGAAAACATTATTCATGAAGGATGAACAAAAAAAACTAGGATATAGCAATGAGGAACTAGACATCAATCGAAGATAACATACGAGAGAATTATTATATCAGAAAGGCAATTACCATACCAAATAATTTAAAACTGATTGGAACAACATGTATAGCCAAATACACTTTAATACATGTGCACACAAAATGAATGTTAACAGTCCAGTCAGTATAACGAAGAATTACTAAACTATTATACCGTTTATATGAGATCTACTCGTATTATGTACGGGTGATTTATAGGTTAAGATAGAAATGACATGTATAGAAGTATCCATCAAAAGTCTATCATATATTAGTAGTAGTTAATATTAGATTTCACATGGAATTTTAAAACTAAATCACTGACATGTAATCATAGAAAAAACATTACAAAATTATTCAAACCCGTGCGTAGGATTATCGTCAGATTTGTGTCTTTGATCTACCGTGAAGAGATACAACATATTTAAGTAAAAGAAAACTAAAGTTGCCAGCCCATTAAGATGGGTTCTCGGTGTACGGAGCTCATAGCTATAGTCATTCTTGTGAAGAAGCTGGTAGTAGGAGAACTAGTTAAGTACTTGTCCAGAATCCAGGAAAGTTTTAACTTGCGGCCAGTATATACCATATGGTTGAAACACAGTTGAAAACAGGCGCAGACCCGGTAGAAAAAATACCCCCCCCCCCCCCCCCTCGCACCGACCAAAAAATATTTATGACACATATCAGAGCAACACAACACATGACCTCTACTCACTGATTAATGAAAACATTGGACTGAAATAGGATGGAGAACATACGAATACATTCTTATTTAGTAAGCTTGTGAATATCAATATCAATTGTTTTTACAATACTTAAAACTTTTAATACTTAAAATGCATATAAACTCAGTGACCTATTAAAACTTGTTAAGATCAAAGCAACATTAAAGGTCGGTTCGATTGGACTCTCGAAAGAAGAGAATACGCTGGCCAGAAGAGCTTAGAAGAGAAACCCAATCGAACGCAATCTCAGCCGAAATATCTGCATCCGAATATTAGGTATAACTAAAACTTACCGTCAAACAAATATTCTTCGAACCATGTGGATAAACTAATGCGCACTCTGACATTGTAAACAATGAATTTGTTAAAAATATCTTTTTTGTTGTTAAGAGTTGTAACAATAGTTTAAAAAAAGGCAATTTCAAACGGTATTGTTTGCTTGGCCATGCTGTTTGGTCATGTGACTAATATCACTTTCACCTCTTCTAACCATCGGGCGGAATAGATTGAAGAGCCTCTAAAATTAGAAGACGACCAATCGAACAGTTCGGAAGAGTTCTGCTTCTTCCGGCAGCTCTTCCGTTTGGCCAATCGAACCGGCCTTAAAACTATGACTGACGGATTCATTAATGAAAGTCGCAATTGCAATTTTTATATGGGATAAGGATAGTGTATTTTTAAACTATATTATAAACTAGCTCAATGTTTAATGACACGACAAGACAAGAGTCTAATAGTGCCATGGCTTTTTATCAGCCTCCTGACTAGCTTTAGCTTCTTTTACATTTTCTGCTGGATTTTCATTCAGAGTATCTGGCAAATTAACTGCTGTTCTTTTCACAATGTTAAGTATTTCGTCAATTTTATGGTCTCTTTCTTTTTCTCTTTGTTCACTCTTCAAAAGCTTATCGTTGATTTCCGTTAAAGATTTCTCAAATAACTCATTGTTTTCTTCAATCGCTATGGCCTGATCTTGCAGTTGTTGTTTTAAATTTTGTATTGCATGTTCATTCGGATCGGAGTCATCTTGTTCCAGTTTTTTGAGAGTTTGTTTACTTTGGCCTTTTTGGAAGCGTTCAAGTTTTGCCATTATTTCCCCTTTTTTTTTTGTTTTAAAGCTGCAATTGTGTTTTCATGTTGTTCTATTGTCCTTTGCAGAGCTTCGATTTCTTTACGCAGTTTATCGTTTGTTTTCTTGGCCTGTCTTGCATTGAAATCCTTTGGATTTTTGGCTGCTTTATGGCCAGCACGCATGTTACTGATGGTGCGCTTATAATCTACCACTTGTCTCCTATAGCCTTCCATTTCTTCTTCGAGCTGTTTGTTTTTCTCCAGTGTTTCAGATAATTCATTTTCCAACTTCTCTACACTATTTAAACTTGATAATTTGACTGGTTTCGCGGTAACTGTCGCATATCCAGAATCCGTGCTTGAACTACTGACCGCCTGAAAAATCAAGAATTCAATTTTACATCAGAAAACTGCATAAGAATTCATGACTAAATGAGGCTTGATAATTAATGCAATTTCTAAAAATACTCGAAATACGTATCACAATGCACTGAGTCAATAGAGAAAAATCAATGAATATACGTATTAAATATCGAAACTCAGTCATTAGTTTTAAGTATTGTGTAATGATTTTTGTGGCACACTGCCATAGTAGAAACATTATTTAAACTCTGGACAATAAATTTCTTCTTGAAATAAAATTAACCCATTCGATGAGTGTCATTTTGATATTTATGATCCGTGACGGACTGAAAGTATTGTAATTTTTTTTCAAAAGTTTCTTTACTTAAAGCAACGTCTGAAATCAAACAGAAAGTCTGCAACGCATGAAACAATATCCTTTAAATATCTTAAGGACTTATTTAAACAGTTAGCGAAGAATCTTAATTTATGAACGTTTTTAATATCTGATAAAACTGTAAAATTAATTATTAAATAACTTACAGATCCGATTTCTGACATTACGTTTCTATCACAATACGTGTTATTCCTTTCACTGTATATCAGAGCGATTTTGGTAGAAAGGCTGATGTTTTATATAAACCTTTTATATAACAACTACGACACTATTTATTTCTATTCAGGGCAAATTCCTCAGATCGGTCTATTACGTATGTCAGTCCATAGTTACTGCATTTATGGCTGTCAAAACACACAATTATAAAACGTCCTAGATCGGTGCGATGTAAGACTTTGATTATTTATTATCATACATACCAATCCCTGAGTACTGAATGTGCTACATAACATTGAAAAAAAAAATGTCTTACTTATCTAATTTGTATGAAACATCTTAATCATATTTTTGAAGACGTAAATGCTGATCACGAACTAATTAAACAAAATACAAAAAAGGACAAAGGCGTACCTATAAAGTATGGCATAAAACAAGAGAAGATATAAAAACATCTGACGAAACAGAAACAAACAAATATAAAGGTAAAATATGGCGAATATACCGAACAGAAAATAAGTCACGTTTTCGTATGTTATTCAAAATTGAAACTGAAATCGACCGAAGCGTCAACGTCAACACGGATTCTTTAATCACATTTTTCTTACGAATTTTTTCAATTAAGGTTAGTATGTTTGTGTTCTTTTATTATTCATTACATAATGAATTTTTTTTTTGGCATGAAATTTAATGAGGTTTTATTGATAAAAGGCATTCTACACGATACTGATTAAAGAATTGTATGTTCTTAAAATATTTCTGATTTAACAATCCTTGAACATGGATAACGTATTGAAAAATCCCGTATGAAAGAATTCTAACTTAATTTAGGCACAAAAATCTCTTAATATCCTTTTCATAAAGAAAATGAAACATGATATGAAATATTTAAGTAAATTATAAACACAGTCAAAATATCGATTAAGTGTTTATCAAGCAAAGTCAAGACATGTAATCACGTAAGAATAAAACAAGTTTGTCCAAATCATTTCAGTTTTTTAACCTCAGGCGTGATTAAATCTACAAACTTAGGCAAGTCTTAAATAATCTACCAGGAAGATTTAATATCAAGTAAATTAAGTATACTTTATGTACATGCACCTAGTTTTATAAAACATGGTATTATGTTTAGGTACGAAGCAGGGATTATTGATGGTCTAGTGGTAACGCACTGGACTACTGAAATGAAAGTCGTGGGTTCGAAGTGTCTCCATTGTCTACCAAACCAAGTACAAAATGTACTGAGTTAATAAAATCAGAGGAAACGGGTGAGTCGTGTATCGTTGCAGTACAACGGGCACGGTAAAGAACTAGGAAAAACAATTCAATATAAGAGTCGGGATACAAATGCCCGGTTCTCCTGTATCTTCTCTTCCCTCCTTCTGGGGCGGCCCTGAATTGACTACAGCTGACAAATTGGCCGTAAAACAACATATACATAGGTATGAAGCAATTGGGATCTAGAAAATATTCACCAAAAGCTAGATAGCAATTTTAACAAGTTCTGCTGATGCTCCATACTTCCATCAGGCCTTAAAATATTTTGTTTGCCGTAACGCTACCTACTCACCAAAAAAGATCCGTACCCAACTTTGTTTGGCCTCTTAGGACATTTTAATATATAAATAGCATTCTAACATGTATTTTGAGTTCGATACAAAAATTGTAAAAAAAAAATTACCTATCCACTGAAAGTTCAGCAAATAAATATTTTTTAAGAATGACCTCGCATGTTATTCAGGTATTCATGAAAATTTACCCGAAAATTTCTAATTTCAAAAAAAATCTATTTCACCGAAAATTTTCTATTTTTCAGATTTTGTTTCTACTTCCCACAAGTACGAAAATGATCACATTCTACATTTCAAATCAGAAGTATTTCGTGAAACCTGCGTGGCTTCGTGTTGGTCCAGATATGTGCCACTAAGGAAAGGGGTCATCAAATGGCTTCTTATTTAACCAGAGTGGTAATCTCAGTAAAAAGTATATACATATGCAAGTGAAATAAACTTGTCGTATATCATGATAGTATATAACATGTATCAATATCTTTATCATTTTGTTTGACGATCTTATTACTGTATGTTATACATGAGGGGAAGTAATTATGCGTATCAAATGTTCTAGGGTAAAAATATTTGCAATTCACTCGGAGTGTTCACCCTTTAATGAATTTTTTTTAAAAACACGGAGACGTTTTTTCAAGAACTTATATACATACATGGATTCGCAACTTCCGTATATACAGTTAGAAATAATCCAATTCCACAGAATCGACGTGAATCAACGGAATTTAATGCTCATAATTAAGACAGCGACAATATCCGTGATTATACGAATGTTTAAATCCGGAGAAGAAAGGATACTATACTAAATGTCCGCCATGTTGGAATTTGAAATACTCGATTGATGCTTTTTTAAAGGGGCATGCCCAGGAACTGCTGTGTCTTTTTTTTCGTACACCAAAAATGCGTTTTATCACTTGTAAAACCAATTATTACCGAAAAGTCAAAGAAGAATGTGTGTTCAAAAATGGCCCTATAACGCGCACGTCGGTATTTGTAAGTCGGTTTGAATAAAAGGCTGTCAGCCTTTTATTGACGATAACGATATTTCCGATACGTCTGAGAGTTTAACTGAGCATGTGCGCTGCCTTTCTAGTGAACATAACATGAGCAATACTTATCATTTCAGTTTGTTGACATTTTTTCCGCGATGTTTTCGGTTTTGACAGATACCGAAAGGCTCGAGTTGTGAAAATGACGAATAATTTCTGAGGCCGAAATCGGCAGGTTTGGTAAATCTTGAAATGTGTATTTTGAGTAAACCAGTGGGATATTTTGTAAATATTTTACAGGGCTTTCATTAATTGATTTAGGCATTAAAATGATGCCAATTTGATTGCTATTCGAGACGCTTCAGTTCCAAGGCATGCCCCTTTAATGCATATGCTTACAGGTGTGTAGTATCAGTGTATCTTTATGAAGTTTGTCGCATCCTAACCAATTTCCCGTGCCCAATTGCCAGAGTTCACTGGTTTATAAAAGTTCGTAAACATCCGAATACAGATGTCGGAAATAGTCGAGTATCGCAATGGATTGTGGTATGCTCTCAATTGCGAATCCATGTATGCATATAAGTCTTTGTTTTTTAAGTGATAAAAGGTCAGCTATGAAAATGATAGGAAGAATCCACCCATGATGTGAAAATCCCCCCTGTGTTTTAATATGTTTATATCATCATTCTTCAACAGTTTAATGAACTTAATTATATTGGGATTCTTCCAACTATATTTCAAAATATCTATCTTTCTAATGTCAGTATACAGAGTGCATTCTAATAAAAAAGGAAGTTCATCCTCTAGAGTGTCCCATAATATACCTTTTCGATCATTATAAGGAGTTTTTATCTATCAGATTCAACGTCTAGCCTATGAGCAGATGACCTAAAACGAGTTAATGCTACTTAAATTTATTATGTGCGTGTGTTCAACATTTATGCTGAATAAAACTTGAACATAATTGTGAATAATAATTTAAAATAGAAATTTTGCATTGAATAGATAAGTCGGATTACCAAATCTGCATGTGGGCCACTTTATCAACTATAAAAATATAAATATCTTCTACCAATGCTTGTCAAATTTGCCATCAAAGATGGCCGCCAATTCAAAACAAGGGAGGTATATATTGTAGAGGTGGAAACTGTGTATAAACGGTTGTACCTTCTCCGCCTTATCGTAATCCACATTATTACTATTACGGCTCTTGCCATTTATTTGTAATTAAAAAACTTTGTAAAGTAGGATATTTGTATAATATTTTCTACCATTGCACTTACAGGTAATTACTATGAAAATATTAAGCTATTGTCTCCTATTCTATCATTATTTCTTTCACAGTTTTTCATCACATTGTATTTCATTGAAATGTGCTTTCAAATGTACCAATGCCATTAGTCCGTGTATATATTTTGATGCATGTAACATTGTTCTGTTTACATTGTTGAAATAGATAAATGAATATTTTGTTTCAGAATTGTTCTAATTGCGACATTGTAAATATATAATGTAATATTATTTCCATTCACATTTAAGACATGGATTTTTGTTATGAACGTAAGTATGGATGATGGTTAAGCTTTTTTATCAATTTTCATAACCAAGTCTCGTAGTTGTGACCAGCATCGACAAATGAACCAATTATATTAATACTGGATAGTATGCTTGATAATTACAAAAATCAATACACAATAATAATAATGAAGCATTTTTATTGAAACTAAATACTGACTATATATAACATGAGAAAGACTTGGCCTTTTTATAATCTTTTCCAATTGTGAACCATTAAATTTAACGTAACACATACATACTTGATTGGAGCATGAATGCAATACACGCCCATACGCAAATACAAAGCAATCACCGCGGAAACGAAAGAATAAGAACACACCAGACTTTAATAAGTAACGTATACACAATGTATCTTGATACAAATAACAATGACATACACGTGAAAAAAAATATTTGATTTGAAAAAAAAGATTATATTAAAAAAAAAAAAGTAAAATAAATTCATAAGAAATACTAGTTTGTAAATAGAAATGGAGAATAAACGAAAAAACTAGGATATGGTATTGGGGAACTATAAACATCAAACGAAGACAATACTGGAGAGAATTATGATACAAAATATCTAAAAGGCACTTATCATGCTAAACAAACTATCAAAACTGATTGGAACAACAAGTGTAGTCCCATATTACCTTAAAACATGTGCACAAAAATCAATGTAAATTGTCTATATAACGAACATTTACTAAACTATTTTACCGTTTATATGAGATCTACTTAGGGGTGATATACACAGGCAGTAGTAACGGACCTGTGATGGTAAAATTGCAATAAATTCTACATGAAACAAAATAACTTAACCCATAATAACCCTAAATGAAAAATAAAATTGTCCTAAAATTAAAACAAAAACACTAACATGTAATCATAGCAAAACGTCACAAAATAATTCAAACCCGCGCGTAGGATTGTCGTCAGATTTTTATCTCTGATCTACCGTGAAGAGATACAGCATATTTTAGTAAAAGAAAACTAAAGTTGCCAGCCCGCTTAAAAAAACAAAAACAATAGTATTAATTACACTTATTAAAGGGTCATTCTATTTATCGAGTATTTTATCATCATTTTCTAAATTTTATTCTTATTTAGTAAGCTTGTGAATTTCAATTGTTTTTACAATACTTTAAAATGCATATAAACTCAGAAGATCAAACATCAAAGCAACATTGAAACAATGGCTGACGGATTCATTAACGAAAGTCGATTTTTATAATGAGATAAGGATAATGTATTTTGTAAACTACATTATAAACTAACGTATTGTTTAATCACTCAACCAGACAAGAATCTATTTATAGTGCCATGGCTCTTCACCAACCTCCTTTCGAGCTTTAGCTACTTTTGTATTTTCTGCTTGATTTTCATTCTGAGCATCTGATAAATTATTTGCTGAACCTTTCATAAATCTAAGTATTTCTTTAAAAGTATGATCTCTTTCCGCTTCTCTTTGTTTGGTCTCCAACATCATATCTTTCATTTCCTTAATTTCATGTAAAGTTTTATTAGATAGCTTATTCTGATTGGCAATAAACTTATCGTTTACCTCAATCTGTAAGGCCTGATCATGAAGTTTTTGTTTTAAAACTTGTATTTCTTGTACAAGCGCATCGGAGTCATCTATTTTCACTTTACTGACTGGTGGTTTACTTTGGACATTTTGTGTACGACTAAGTTTCTCCCTTATGTCCTTTTTATTTTGTTTTAATATTTTTATTGTCTTTTCACGTTCTTCGATTATCCCTAGCAGAGATTTGTTTTCCTTACGCAATTTTTCGTTTGTATTCTGGGCCTGTCTTACATTGAAACCTTTCAGATTATCTTTGGCTGCACGCATGCTATTGATAGTGCGCTGACTGTCTAACATTTGTCTCTTATACTTTTGTATTTCTTCTTCGAGCTGTTTGTTTTTCTGCACTGTTTTTGATAATGCATTTTCCAACTTCTCTACACTATTTAAACTTGATAAGTTGACTGGTTTTGCGGTCGCATATCCAGAATCCATGCTTGAACTACCAACCTCCTGAAAAATCAAGAATTCAACTTAACATCAGAAAAATGCATAATAATTCATGACTAAATGAGGTTTGACAATCAATGCAATTTCTAAAAATACTCGAAATACGTATCGCAATGCACTGAGACAATAGAGAAAAATCAATGAATAATTATATGTGTTAAAAATTGAAACTCAGACATTAGTTTAAATAGTGTGTAATGTTTTTGTGGCATACTGCCATAGTAGAAACATTAAACTCTTGACAATAAATTTCTTATTGAAATAGAATTAACCCATTCGATGAATGTCATTTTGCTATTTATGATCCGTAACACCTGAAAGTATTGTATTTTTTATTCAAAAGTTCATTTACTTAAAGCAACGTCCGGAATTAAACAGAAAGTCTGCAATGCAAGAGGCAACATCCTTAAAATTTTCAGGACTTATTCAAACAATTACAGGAAAAATCTTATTTTACGTACGTTTTTAATGTCTGGTAAAACTGTAAAATTAATTAGTTTATAACTTACAGAATCGCATTCGAATTTCGCTGCCATTACGTTACCAACACAACACAACACGGGTTATTTTATTCACTGTAAATCATCGTGTTTAGGGTAGAACGATTGATGATTTAAAACAAAACCTTAACAACTACGACAATACATATTTCTATCAACCTATCAAATACTTCAGACGAGTCTATTACGTAGGTCAATCCATAGTTACTTTATCTATAACTGTCAAAACCTAAATGGACGAGATGTTAGATAATCATGTACTGAATGTGCTACATAAAATTGAAAAATTGTATTTTGTTACTTATCTGATTTGTATGAAACATCTTGGTTATTTTTAAGGCGTAAATGCTGTTCACGAATTTAACAAAATACAAATATGGGCAACGATGTACCTTGGTATGGTCTAATACACGAGAATATTTGACTTTTGACTAGAAAATTATAAATACAATGTGCAGCCAAAATTATCAATTAGTATCTATCAAGTAAAGTCAAGATTTTTATCCAAGTGAGCAGAGAACAAGTTGCCGATAACAACCAAATTAGTTCAACTTTTTATCTTAAGTTATTGATTAAGGATCTACAAACATAAGCAAGTCTTAGATAACCGATCAGGAAGATTTGATATCAAGTTATTTAAGTAAACTTGAAGTATATGCATCCAGATCTATAAAACTTTAGGTATGACTTAAGGATGATGGTAACGCAGTGGTGTCCCTAATGTCTACCGAACCAGATATTGTGTTAAGAAAATTAGAGGAAACGGGTTAGGTGTGTATCGGTGCATTACATCGGACAAGATAAAGAACCAAGAAAACCAATTAAAAAAGTAGTGAGTAGTGCGGTGATATGAATGCCTGGTTTTCCTGTATCTTCTCTTCCCTCTTTCTGCGGCCCTAAAATGACTTTAGCTGTTTAATTGGCCTTTAAACAACATATAGATAGGTATGAACTATGTTGCAAGTGGGATCTAGAAAATATTTACCAAAAGATCGACAGTTTTCGTTCCAAGTTTTGCTTGTGGCTGCTTTGTACTGCGGTCACATTTTCAGTTATTTATGAAAATTTACCCGAACATTTTCTGATTTCCGAATATTTTCTGTCTGAAAATCTGAAATTTATTTTCCACATGTAAAAAATCTTGTAATATTCTACATCATAAACGCGAAGTATTTCGTGGAACATCGTGGCTTAGTTTTTTGCCACTAGAAGGGGTCATCAAATGGTTTCTTATTTTACCAGTGTTTTAATCTCAGTAAAAACTATGTACATACGCAAGTGAAGTAAACTTTCCGTATATCATGATAGTACTCGTACATAACATGTGTCAATAGTTTTATCTTTTTGTTTGACGACCTTATTACTGTATGTTATACATCAAGATAAATAACTATGTGTATCGGAATGTTGGACAGTACAAATGTCTGCAATTCACTCGGAGTGACCTCCCTGTAATGAAAAAACGGAGTTTTTATAGTCCCATTAGCTTTTTGGCATAAAAATATATATTAAAAACAAACAATTGGTGATATTATCCCAGGACAATAATTACCGACGAACAAGCCTTTTTTCTTTTAAAAACACTCACTACGCTGTGAATTTTGCTTTTGTAAACTTGAAATATAGAGAGCGTGTGATGTCGCTTTACGCTGTGTGCATAATAAGACTGCGGGAAAACACGTGTGGTAGTTCTTTTTTCAATGATATTGAACAAGAAAAACTATAACAAAACGTTATATAGGTAGACGAATTACAAGAAGCATATTGGTTTATGTTTTTTGTATGATGTTGCTTTTTTCATAAAGGATAATGGACTGTAAATTTTATTCAATCCTCCATTAAGGAGAGTAACCTATTTTCATGATATGAGTAATACACATATATTGACAATCCTGAGTATTTGACAAATGATTAAATTCATGTATATAGTTCACAAGCACATGGTGATATCATACCCTACATCAGTCAAACAGAATAAACCATAAATGTTAGCACATTCACCATAATCTGCTATAATACAACCACATTGAGCTTCAAATAGCATGTCAGATATTATGCCACACAACGTTAACCATCACAGAGAAATGCCTGCATGATTACCTTACCTATCAACTATTAATAGATTCAGTCATCACCATTAGCCAATCAAATGGCCAGGATTAGCCAAACTAGTAATAGACACTACAGTATGTACTCGCAAACAGCTATAATAAACTAATACCCATAAGTATAATTCGTCTAGAAAAATACAATAGTGGTTTTGGAAACATGTTTTCTTGCTATAATGTACGCACGGGAGGTAAACACACCGGATTCCTCTGTTATAGAACAAATAGAAACTATTACGACCGACATATTTATATGCCTATGGGACTTTAAAATGACGATAAGACATTTCAAAATGTGAATCTGTAAAACTCTGTTGTACATTGTATTTATGTCGTATCAAACATTTATATATTTTTTAACGGTTGAAAAAGACATTATTTGATGTGAAATATGAAAGACAGTCATTTCCGAGCTTAATTATAGGATGATTTCCATGCAGTTTAGTATTTGCCACAGCATGATAAGTTGATAATCTCTGTCGTGAGACAAGATATATACTAGATATTATGTTACAATATTAACAATCCATGAGTCACGTGATAGGATAAAGCTCTGATATGTATCACATGATAGGTCATATCTTTCGACATTCATTACAGATGGATATGACATTTACTTATCCTTATAGAAGCTTACATGTTTGTTTTATAATAATTGTAAAATAATTATTTTGTCGCAAGGTAATAATTATTTTATGTGCTATGAAAGATAATAAATCGAAAATGTAAGTAACGCAGAAATGATGATTTTATACTGTCCGATTATTTTTTCAGTAAGAGCATGTGTCTACGAACTTCTTTGACATACCTCGTAAATGAAATGTATTAGAATTCTCATTGTTATATTAATTCATGTAAAAGATACAATGTTGTATATGAATCAGAGCATACATAATCATTAACTGGCTTGATAATTAAAACTATACATTATAAAAAATGTGCTTATTTGAATCATATCGGGTTATTTCAATGTTCATGTAATCGTTTCATAACACGAAACAAAACAAAAACAAGAACAACAGGAACAGAAGCAGCGGCAACAACAACAGCGTCATCATCATCAACAACGATAAGAGCTGCAAGAACATCAGTAACAACAAAAACAGAAACATCAGCAATATCAACGTCACCATTTTCAACCAGATAGACAACAACATCAAACAACAGCAACAATAATAACTATAAGTTAATATGGATTCTATTTTTTGTAGCTGTTACAGCTATGTCATCTCCTGTTATATTTTTATAACGATTGTAAGAATTGAAAAACGTAAGAATTCATACCTTTATCTGATTTTTTCCAAGAGTCTAGTTTTAAGAAATGGTCATTTAGAAGTTCCACTCAGTGTAGTCCTTCATAATATCTCACATCAAAACTTCATCAATTAACCTGTTTCTTATTTCAGCTCAATTTATCAGGCGACTGGAAATAAACTATAATGTGATAAAATAAGTTTCTACACAAAATTGTATTCTGGTTAATTTGCTGCACCAAAATGTGTTTCAAAAAACGAGCAAAACGCATACAATAACATTTACAAGTTAAAAGAAAAATGTGTAAGACATGAATCATATTGTGCAGAATGTACATCTTATTATTATTATACCATACAGCGCTTTTTCGTAGAAAAATAACGTTCGAAAGCGCTTTACAAATTTACATATACATGTAACATAAACAGATTACTGTACATTAAAACAGATATTATGTACATTGTACAGTAATTGAAACAATCAGTTCATGTAGACCTGCAAAAAGGTAGTAGGTTTTTAACTTTGAAGCGTCCTACAGTCTCTAACACTTGATGGCAATGAGTTCCACAATGTAGGTGCAGCTGATTCAACGCACCTGTCACCTTATTTCACCTATTTACTTTTGGATGGAACCACCAATGTCAATGATTGGTGTACTGAGCGTAGATTCCGCGTTGGTTATAATGTATATGATAAATGATTTCTATCATATGCCACAGGGAGATATATTTATCAAGGTTTATTTTCCGTTTATTGTCATTACGGATACATCAAACGTACGCAACTTTGATAAAAATCACTATACAATAATTGCGGTATCTAAAGCCCATTCGTTAAATGTGAAACTCTGAGAGCCCAAGGCTGTTTGATTTTATTACTAAAAATACGTCACCGGTCGATGGTCTTTTATTAAAAGAATAATTAACATTTCAATGAACCATTTTCGCATACAAGTGTCCAATGATATAAACGCCAAGATTTGTTTTTAAAACACAATGCCCCTCCAGGTGATCTTAACCTTTGACAGTAAAATGTAAAGTGCTTTTCACCGGGCACGATAAAGAACCAGGAAAAAAGTAATCGAAATAAAAGTATGGATATAATACCCAGTATCTTATCTCCCCTGTCTGGGGTGGCCCTGAAATTACCATAGCTGTCAAATGGGCCGTTAAACAACACGAAAGATAAAGGCCTAGGTGTGTGAGGTATCCTAATTTGTACCAATCAAGTAAACGGGATACTATGTAATTGTGAAAGGTGTATCAGCCATTCGACAAGACCCTATACATTTTGGAAGTTGAATGATAGTTCAGCTTTCCATAGCCGTCACTCACTCGGTGTGCATGAATTTTGATGCGGACCATCGGTGCGCATGAATTTTGATGCGGACCATCGGTGTGCATGAATTTTGATGCGGACCAAAGTATTACTTTTTTCTACATCCGCCATGCAATTCCTAAACTAGTTCCCGTTGGACATGTTGTAGTGCAAGTCTATGTAAGTTCAGTTTCCATGAGTACTTTCAGTACTTTGATTTTAGTACTTTTATGCACAGTCATACCTATATATTCACCTTTTTGTATTATAACGGACAGACAGGATATTTACTTTACATAGTTGATATACACGAAAGCTACTGTCTGTAGATTTAATTAGTTTTGTTATTGAAAATATTGCAGCGGATTAATTAACGATATAATGATACACCGATATACAGATGTTATCATTGGTAACAATTCGATGTAAGTTTGTCTATGACAAAGGCCGTGTGTGGGCGGGTACTTGTCCATTTCTTGAATTAACCGTTGTTTTCATTATTAACTTAAAAGTACACTTGTATTTATAGATATTAGCCAAATAGTGTCCAGAATGTAGTCTAATGGACTCCATGAGGCCCGTACTGGCGACAGAAATTTGTCCACGTTTTCGGCTTATGTCTAATTCATATTATTGCTTTGGTTATTAAAGCAAATACCTGCATTGATGATTTAAAACGATATATATAAATAATGAATTTGTGATCGAAGATGTGGTATAGATTTTTTTCATCCGCGGAAATAACTGTCAATCTTAAACAAACTTCAACGGTAGCCTCATGAAATAAAAAACGTCCAGAGGATGGGCTTTTCAGACTGTGTTCTGCAAAATGACCATTTTAAAGTCTTCGCAATATATACGCTTGATACTGGACTTACTTAGGGTGTAACATTTACAGTATTTGATACACAAATTGCATTTAAAACATAGGAATGACGTCATCATTGTAATTTAACCCTGCGGCTTGTGCCGTTCTTTACAAAGCGTGACGTCACTACGTCAGTGCATAGCACTATTGGGCCTGCGTCGTAATCAGCGCATTACTTCCGGCGTGCAATGGACTTTAGACGTACGAAAACAGCATCTCTCTCTCTCTCTCTCTCTCTCTCTCTCTCTCTCTCTGAATTTCTTTACATCTTTTTTCTATTTTGAGATGCTTTATAATGTACAGTAGTTCATATAAACTATATTATAGATCACGAACTCATTATTGTTCATTTGCATTAATTAAACATGGATGTGAATGGATGTATTATTGTTGTTTTGTTGATGTATGATGTTCTATAATTATGATATATCTTTTTGTGCTTTACAATCAATCGCCATGCGTGACTGAAAATGTTGAATTTACACATGTTTCCATGTTCTTGTGTTTATGATGATACTATATAACAAATCACATTACAACAGAACTACCTTCTTCGATAAATTAACAAAGGAATAAAAATAATGATAAATAGTAAAAAAATGGGATATTAGCGGAGTATATCTTTGGCCTCATTCGGAACCCTTTTGTTTAATTGGTAGCCGTCTATTTTTATTTCGCCGCACAAACACACGTAAATATTGAGTCTATAATGAAATCAAAACATGTAATGAAAGGAAAGACATATAAATATTATGGGATTAAATCTGTTTCTTATCTTGATTGCTTTTAATTATTTTGATTTGAGACAGCCCAAGGGGAAATATTGACCGTTCTTTACGACAGGTGAAATTGTTATTGCTAAAACTGGTTCCCGTTTCGTATCTGTTAAGTCATAGATCAACGGGAACCAGTTTAGATAAAACGTTGGGTATAAAAGTAGCCCGAACGTGTACTCCTCCGAGGAACTGCAACCGTTAATTAGAAGAAATTTTCTGAGGATCAACGTTTTAAGAGGTATGATTTTAATTGTTAAAGATGTTTTTATTAAATCGAGGTATTTCTTCATTTATTAGTTTCAAGTAAAACATATCTTATAATCCGGTAATTAATATCTTAGAATATGTTTTAACATTTTTAAATACTCTTACATCCCGTATCCATTACCTAAAATAGAAGAAAAATGTTTTTAGTATATGAACATATTCCATGTGACGTCCTTTTTTACGCCATGATGACGTCGTGACGTTTTTTAATTGACTACAGCCTGGCAGATTTTAAAGTGTTTTTTTTTCATTTCCCGTTTATTATAAAATCACATAGCACATGGTATGGTGGTAATGGTACGCCATGGAATAAAAGGATTAAATTCTAAGTTCAAACTTTACGGAGAATGAGTGTTTGACAGTTATAAAAATAAAACATATGACACGAAAAATTATATATAAACACAGAAAAAACATGCAAATATAACTATTAAAACATTGGGTTAGTTACTACATAAAAATTATAGAGTAAATTATTTCTCTTAATATTTGTACTTTAGTTTCTTATAATCTTTAGATTGCAAAAGTAATAAAAAGTGCAAGAAATGTATTATAAGTGTTGATGTCTTAAATATACGGTTGTATGAATAAAATATATACAGTAAACTATTGATAATTTTTCAAGAATTGGGACATGAAAACAAATTGTCCGATTTTCAGAGAATTCCGGGTTTCAGAGAGTCCGGTTTAAGGGATTGTACAGTTTACAGCATAGATTATTATATGAAATTCCATAAAAATTCTTAACGTTTTTATATTTTTCTACATATCTGAAGACACACGGTTCAAATAATATACTGTAAAGCATTGTTTCTTTAAATTAATGAAGTTAAGATATGTTTACAAAGATGTCCTAAATCCCTTAAAGTCAAAAAGTATGTTTGTTCGAGTCATCATTGCGTGCGAAAAGACAATATCCAGTCGCTAATACTTAATACCGCCCAAATTAGACTCCGATTTTGTTTCATTTCGAGATACATTTCGCTTTTATTTGGCTAAAATGTGTGGGATGATGATCCGATGATCCAAGTTTCAAATTACTAAGCGGTTTAGTAAACAGACTATTTGAGAGCTAAACTCATTGTTACAGGTCGTCCCAGACTGGCCACTGTTTGATAAGACTGTAAGATTATGTGATTATTCAAGAAATAGATCTACACGATTTCGAAATATTTCTTGTTATAAACGGAAACAAATATTGGATATTATTATATACATTTAGGTGAGTTCAATAAAACAGTTTTATTCATTACAAATAATTTTCAAAGTGACTGATATCATAAATACACTTAAAGGAACCCCTAAAGTCCCCTAATATTCGTGTTGGTATGTTTTTAATTGATGATAGTAGAGTATAAGCATTTTAGTTATCCAGTATCTTTGTGTAATGATATTGAAAAATCGTATGTGGTTGCACGAGTATTTTGGAGAAAAAAGTACGACATAAGGTAAGTTGCACGTGCAAATCGTTGTTTTTTTCTCTAAATGTCGCTAGTGTTTGAATTTTGAAAAAAAAACGTGGTAAGGATTGTTAGAGGTTTCGATGAGTGTAAGTATAGATGGGAAAGCAATGCTTATTATAGATTGGTGTTTTTGTCATGGCGTCACAGACATACTGTAGTACAGTAAGCATTTTTCAATTAACAATTTATGCAAATTGAATGTTGTTCTTAAAATAATAGAATGACATAATTTAGCAGTTGGTCTCAAATGAAAAAAATCCAAGGTGGACCGCCGCTGAAATGACCTTAGCTGTCGAAATGTCCGTAAAACATTTAAAAATTAAATAAGTAAAATGTATATTGTTGACATGATTTATGATCAAATGAATAGTCAGTTTGGATAGAACTTAAATTAAAGGAACCGCGGAGGAACTTTTGAATAAAGAGTTAGTATGGCAAACTTACAAATAATGAAATCAGACAGTGGGATGACAATATCTTGCCCGAAGATTTGATTACATTTATTTTGTATTGCATTTCTCTTCAGATGAAGCTTTAAACGCTTTAAGTATTACTAAACCTTGTGTTACACGTATATCGCATATTCAACGAAATTTCTAGTGCCCCTGTCATGGTTCCTTGTATAATATTGCTTTTAAAGGCCCGTTAGTTTTTTTAATTTAGTGATACATGATAGATAAAATGATAGTAAATATAAGAAAGATCACTTCTTGTAGAAATGTTGCGAGATGCTGTTTCTTATTTTTTGCAATATCATTTGGAAAATACCGTGGTACGTTTCTACATGTACCTGAAAGAATTCGGACTGTTTTTATTTCAAGGATAAATAAGGCTCCTTTTATTTTAACATCCACAAAGCTAATACAACTTTCACACGCGTATGTTAAGACATATATCCAATATCTTTGTGTACTGAAATACTAGTAGCAACAATTGTTTATGGTTCGTTAACTCTTTGAAGTGTGGACGCAGGTATGTTGCATATTTATGCGAGTCGTTTTGCCTTTTAGATGTCGTAAAATTTGAAAATGTACACCGGGGACGATAGAAGTTGCGATTATGAAGTTTCAAAAGATCGTAGTTGTCTGTAGACACCAGTCTTTACTACACAATATTGAACGTTTTGATAGTTTGTTGTCTATCCAAATAAATTCGCAAACGAAGCCGAGAATGTAACCCACGACCTTTCGTTTAGTAATCTAACGCGTTGCCACTCGACCACCGATCACCCCGCAAAATAAAAAGACGGTTGCATTTTGTTATTAACTGTACAGAAAATATACATAAATTTGAGTTTATAATCTGTTGGTTTTGGATCCATACTCGACTGTTTCTATCTTTCACGTTTCAGGCGATTTAAAACCTCGACGGAACAATGATAACGAAGGTTATCTTGTGTATTTTGGTTGCGGGAGTGTCTGCTAGCATATGTCCACACGAAGGCGAAAACCTTGAAAGTTTCAAATCCTTGTACGCATATGGGGTCAAGGTACGTGATATAATCAAATACATATAAATAGCATCATGCCTTAAATTTCAGATACAACTATTCTTCATTTTGCATTAAAGGCCACCGACACATACAATGATGCTACACACAATCATAATCATGACAAAATGAGATTAGGTTTATAAAAAATATATATCTTAGTATTTTGCCACAAGCTAACATCACTACCCTGAGAGTAATTCATTAACTAGTTCAAGTTCAAACTCTATTCATTGTCGGAAAAAGAAGATAAACATTTCAAACATTAGCTATGAATAGTTATTAACCGACAAATCATTACACTGGCTTGCCATTCGAACTCAGTAGATGGAACGGTAGAACGTAGGGATCGTGAGTTCCAACCCTTGACACAGGATATGTCCTCTGTGAAGTCACTGCATAAATAAAATCAAAGAAACGATTGTTTTAGTCATAGAAACTTAGATGAACAGTACAAATTTTCTAACTAATGGCACTAGAAGTGCTTCGTAGAAAACAGACAAAATGTGTAAATTACTCATGCTTAGACAACAGCTTTGACAAAGATGTAATAAAGAAGGAGCCGAATTCTGACTTCTTAAAGAAGTGATCGAACTTGTACAAGACAAAGAAAGTTGTCAATTAACCGAACGTATACATTAATGTTGATTCTCATTCTAACTAGAAAAATAAGGAAAAAGGGCGTTTCTTTTTGTTCTCAGTGTAGTTAATAATATATCTTTTTTTATTAAACAGCAAAGTCAGACTATAACTATTGATACTGACGTACTTCTCGATGTCCCGGAGCTCAACGTTGACTATATTGAGATTGTAGGCTATGGCAGCCTGGTGTTCAACCAGAGCCATCCAATCACCATTAGAACAAAAGGAATCTTCGTCAAAGACAATGGAAAGCTTATTATTGGTAGCGCAGATTGCCGCCACACGGACAATGTCTTGATTGTCTTAGAGGGTAAGATACTGAACCAACTCTCTTTCATTTTAAAGTTGATTTCTTTTCCAATCCGAATGACAAAACGTGTATTGAAATTATGCGCTCCATACATGATGCGTCACAGTATGAAAGTCTTGTTCGCTGCAATGGCAGCGAATTTTGTTCCGCGCCGTAGATTTGGTTGAAACGTCTACCAATAAAATAGCTTGCTATGTCAAGAAAATGCATGTTTCCGAATTCAATTACGGAGTATCATATTCTGTTTTCAACATTTTCTTCGGCATTAGACTTGTAAGATTCAGGTGTACCTTTTAATTATGGGGATTCCTATTCACGGTGTAAACATTTGTGTTTTGTGTATGAATGACGAACTATTTTGTCTGTGCTAGTAGGGGCTGCTGATCAAGTTTCCAATCAATTAACAACAAGTTAATTGATTACATTTTGTATCTTCTATCTGCAGCATTATGTTCAAAGTATGAGCTTCTTTTACAGGACGCCGAACGGTTGATCGTGATCTACTTGGCAAGGAAGGAGAAAAGTACATTGCTGTTGACGGTAATGGTGTTCTCCAAATACATGGCGAGGAAAGAAGGGCGTGGACAAAGCTCTCTGGGACCATGAATAGATTTACAGAAGGAACCGTTCATTATCATAAATTTGTGAGCCATTCATTCGATTTTCATTATACATGTAATAACCAGTGGGGTTTGTTTACTGCTAACATGGCATATTTCCTTATTGATGCTAACTTTTGTTCCAAATGAGTACTGAGTTGGTGGAAAGCATATCTGTTAACCGAGACCTTGCCGCTTGGGATCACGATCAAAGCATAAATTTCTTAACCACAATTTCATTTGGATTTCATTGCACCCAATTCGTACAAAGAAGTTGTCAAGATTCTAAGTTTGCCATTACTCGTCTGAATGGTTAAGGCCATCTGGTGTCTGGTACAACCAGGACAGCCATCTTTTCGGGTTAATTTTTGGATAACTTGTTACCCTAACCTCTGATTTAACCCGCATTCAGTACTACATTTATCAGCGCACAGTATATTCTTTGTAAGGTTGTCGCCGATATCAGTTGATCACTCATCCCTGGATTTCTTTTAATAACACAGTTTTTTAGGATCTGTTCGCTCTGGTAGGTATTTAGAAATAAAACCACCTTGCCCTGAAAATGTGAGGACATAGTGTATCCACCTTATAACGGAGGGTCGGTGGTTCTACTGGGCCCGGGTCCTACTTCACCTTTAATACTGGAAAGATCGGCATGACTCGGATTGTTGTCCTCAATAACTCAACATATTTTATATGGCAGTTGTTCAATGCATCATGCTTCATAGCGCAGAGTGAAGGTTGTTTGACAAAAATGAAATATTATAAAATCGAACTCACCACCACGAATCATTTTTATCTTTCAGGGGTCAGAGGATGAAAGAACCAAGCCTGGAATTGGTCTTAGTATATTAGATGCTGACTTGTCCAATCCTATGAATATAAGATATGGTTTAAGAACAACTAGTAAAGAAAGACAACTGAAAACATTACTTAAGATAGCTGCGAAACTGAACGGTAAATACAGTACAACCTCTCCAGAGCGGCTCTCTCTAAAGCAACAACCTCCCTTAAACAACTGCATGATTTTCCCACTGCACCATTTAAGAATTAATATAATCTCTCTAAAGCAACAACCTCTTAACAAATTAATTATGCCGCTCTCAGAGGATGTCGCTTTGGAGAGGTTACACTGTACACACGTACCTGTGAACAAATGTTATGCTTGGGAAAACATGATGTGGCCGTTTTAATAGGTCATCTTTATGCTGAGGTCATTTTGTTATAAAAAAAGTCATTTTTAAATGGTATTTGTTTCACTGGGTGGCCTTTATTTTGAGTTGACCGCTAACACTTGACATTTAACTGTACATGTTTATTTATAAATCATATTTAAAGTTAGGGTGTCTGTCAGCGGAGCGGGAGATCAAAGGTTCGATCCCCGGTGTGGTGACTGGGTTAGAACTGATGCGGTCGGTTGATGAGCCGTAAGCTAGTTACATAATGGTTACCGTAGGCCCATCTCATACAGGCACCCGGCAAACAGAGCAGGGATTCGGGAGGTACTGTGAGTACAAACGAAAGGTGTCTTTTAAGCCAACTTAGCTAGCCCTTTTAACAGGGATGGCACTGTAATAAATCAAATATTTTTTAATGCTAGCCAACTCATTATAAACGATATTTCTAAAGTGGCCTCTAAGTGAGGTCCTAATATATTATAACGTTTTATTTACAGAATTATCAAACGGATCTGTGGTCGGTTTTACTGTATCTTATAGCGTAGAAATAATCGAGGGTCTGGATATTGAAGCATTCTACAGGACCATTGAAGCTTTAGCTGGAATGGAGGAAGGGTCCATGCTGATGCGGGAAGCGAAGAATTTTGATGCCTACTCCTTAGTCTTCGTTATTGGTAAGTTTGTTTGTGTGTGTCATTTATATATTAACTCCCAATGTCAAATAGTTATTTATAGTTCATTAACTATTCATGAAGTATGCAAGAAAATTTAATGTTTTCATAAGTTCCATACGAGGGGGAAGAAATAGTAAATATGTTTCCATATCTAAGCAGTTAAAAATAGTGGTAAGTTGTTTGCTCTAGATGTCTGACTATTGATTCATAACCAGCTTTTTAACAAGAACTTATGTGCATTAAAACAATAGATCATGAAAAAAGAACTTTTTTTCAACGATGGACCAATCTCAATATAACACATTATCATAATGTAATCATCGAGTTTCTCTGTTTAGGCGAAGAAATCTTTGACCAGAAACTGGAAAAACAGATTGGTTTACAGTACACTGAAGCACGATCCGGTATCGTCTACAAAGGGAAGAAGATCTCGTCCATTAGCATGATAACACCCGGAAAGGGACTTCAATCCTTCGTAGATTTGAGAGTTCTAGATCTGGATACTGGCTTCCCGACGGTGAATGTCGTGCATGATATATCGTCATGGAGATCTGGTATTAAATATTCAAGTTGATTATTCTACTATTGCTAATATCACTATAGAATCTTAACAGAGGTCTGTTTAATTAAAGTCACGTGATTCTTTAACTTACCTTAGGGTATATCATTTATCGGATCATTCCATTATTGCTAATGTCACTGTATAATGTCAAACTGGTTCCCGTTCCATATTGCAGTGCAAGTCAAAAAAAAGTTTAGCTTCCATGCGCACTTTCAGAACTTTTTTGTGTTTTTTTTTTTTTTTTTTTTTTGCATTTTCATTATTTATTTTCAGGGGACCAGGTCCTGATTACGTCTACCGATTATGCTTGGGATCACAGCGAAGTTAGAACGATCAAAGATATCACTGGTCCAAGGAGTTTCACTTTAACACGTATGTTTGAGCATCATTTCCCTGTTTTAAAATGATAGTGTATAATACGAATCACGTACTATATGTTGTATAATTAGAGTATTCGTGGAAAGATGCGTTCAAATTTGGAATAAGAACAGTTCATCCTATTATAGATACATGGTAGAAATTTCTAGCATGTGGTATGGCTGTAATGGTGACTTTTGAAGTCGTTCAGTTTAGAATTGTCGCAATAACGTGATTTTGTGAATTTTAGAAATTGCATCAATTTTCAGTTATATACGGCGGCTTATTCACCAAACATATTTTCCTTGACCTTGACCTTAACCAGTACTAACTTACCCTTCCACAAGGAACCAGCAACTTCTCCATATTTTGAGGAAATTCGAGATTTTTGTCAAATTTCCATGGAAGGGTATGACCTGCCACGACCGGGAATCCTTTATAAATGAAGACATTCCACCTGATCTACAAACTTAACAAAATTATAATTGCCATCTTCTCTGTTTAGATGAATTGGACTACCGCCATTTTGGTGAGATCGAAGATGGTGTCGACATGCGCGCTGAAGTGGCTTTGTTATCAAGAAATATCAAGATAAAGGGAGATATGCAAAGGGGCTGTCCCGCTGAAAATGGCAATTGTGATGGTTCAACGAGGTATATTGATACACATGGAGGTCATGTCAAGGTATATGTTTATTTTTGATACATTGTATATTGTTTAAGAAGTCTGCGATCTCCGTGGTCGATTGATTGGGCTGGAAATAGCATGCCTTTCGCTTCACCGCTGTGAGGTGGATTCAGATCCGGGTCTAGAAAGTAAGTCTGGGTTCTGCCTTCACCACTAAAGCTTGAAATTTCGCCAAATTATCCTGACTGTTGACGTGACATTATAACCAAGAGAGAAAAATGTGTTACCCGCCAATGGCAACTGGACTATAATTCATTACAGACATGCCATATAAATATGAGCCACAAGCTAGTAAAATAATGGTTACCGTGGGCCCATCTCAGCCAGACGCCCGGCAAACAGAGAAGTGATTCAGGAGGTACTGTGCTAACAAAAGATAGGTGTCTCATAAACCAACTTGGCTAGCCCTTTCAGTAGTGGTGACACTTTAATGAACAAAACCTTTACCTTATATTCTTCATTACGTTACATATGACTAATTGTTATTGGTGCATTTTAAAAACTGATATTATACATCACCAGGTGTTTGGCTTTACTTCGGTCGTTATCCAAGGAGCAGAACTGCAGTTTATGGGTCAAACTGTCGATAGAGGTAAGTAATGCCTTAATATGTCAGCTGGTTTTATTTTAGATATATGATATAGTTTACTTATACCGTAGGATTTCAGGCTGTGAGTCATTACTGGATTATGCCACTTGTGATTAATTTCATCAAAATAATGTAAACCATCACCATATTATTTAAGCATATAAGATTAGGTTATTTCTGTAAATGATGGATAATAAGTATGACTGAGTGAAAAAAATTAATGTCGTACTGAAAATGAATTGCCAAGGCCGTAAGAACTGGGCGGGGAGGCTTGGCTAAGCTCCCCCCCCCCCCCCCCCCTGTAATTTAGATTCTGTCTTTATTGACAAAATCTATAATTCGCCCCTGCCAATCTGACATTGCTACCTACGGGCCTGACTATCAGTAATATACAGTAAAATAAAAAATAAAAATGTATATTTGATACTGACTAAGCGTCATTTATGTTTTTAGGTAACTACCCAATACATTTCCACATGTGCAAGGACATATCAGAAAAAACAGCTTTGATACGTAGAAACTCCATCCATCATACGTTCCGCCGTGCAGTCACGGTACACGGTACATACGGAACATCAGAGGATAAACCCGGCGTCGTGGTATGGCTTTGATAATGCTTGCACATACTATTCATTTATTTGGGTTTATCACCGTATTTCAACAATTTTTCCAGTTATATACGACGATGGACGATTCACCTGGACGGTATTCTTACTAATACTAATTTAAGCATCAACAAAGAACCGGTAACGTCTCCAAGTGTGGACGAACTTCGTCACTGTTGTCAAATTCTCATGGAAGGGTATGACCTGAAACGACCGGAAATCGGACTTTGGTCCACATCAAAATGCATGCGCGCCGAATGATACTATTCAAATGAGAACCTTATTTAAGAAAAAAATATTTGACATGTTAGGCTGTATTTGTTTAGGTATTTATTTAGGTATTTTGGTTTTTACCAATTCACGATATCTGGGACTTTATACTATTTTCTATAATCAGTAGAGAAATTTTCCTAAAGATTTTGCAAATCAGCTTTTATTCCATTTCAAAGACGTCTTCAGTGAGGTTCGAGTTTTCTGTTCTGTTACTAAAAATAGATAGGCTACTTCTGGTTTGAAATTTCAACATTACCATATATATGGCATGCCAATCTGAAAAGTTAAAACATTTTGGCTAGATTGGGATTTGAATAAGGAAGAAAACAAGGAGAATATGAGCCCTGGAGCTTTATCATATACAGACCTTGTAAATATAACAAAATTTCCTCTTCCACAGCTGATTGAAAATGTTGCCTATTATGTATTTGGCCACACCTACTTTTTGGAAGATGGAGCCGAAGTTGCAACCATACTAGAAGGAAATCTTGGAGCGGCTACATTGAATGTAGTAAATGACTTCGTTACAGATCGCAAGTAATATATTAAATTGTGTCATTCTTAGGCAAAGATATTGCAATCTCACGTGAGTTGAACTTTACGCAGGAGGTTTCTATCTATGACCTAAAAAAACATGCATTTTATAGAAAGGAAACATGTTTACGGACAGCGGATGTTGAAAATTGAGTTCTTTGGCCCGTATCGTAATTCATTCGAACAAACGGACGGGCGGTCAACCATTTTATTATCATTATTATCATTAGATGTCGGGCCATAAAATAGAGTGAACAAAAAACTTTTGTTTTCGAAATTTAAGTACAATGTATGCTCATACATGCATTAACAAACAAGGTTATGAATTGTTAATAAACAGACATCGGCAGGAGATTTTTAATTATTCCATACAGTATACATGAACAGTCAAACTTCTGAAAACCTTAATTACTTGAAAACCTAAATTCCCCGAAAATCGGACAGTTTTCCAAGTCCCGTTCTTTCGGATCAAAAGCTCTGTGAAAACCGGAATTCTCAGAAAACCTGACTTTTAGCCCAGTCCGGAATTGGTACGGTTTTAAGGGGTTTTACTATATATATTTAATTTTTCAGCAAAGCCACAACATTCTGGATTACAAACCCGAAGACAATCATGATAGACAATGTAGCCGCAGGTTCTGATGTAAGTTAAATAGTCATCACAAATCATAATATATTTATATCATTAGGCCTAAATTGAAATTGACTATGCTGGTCAAGTAATTATCATTTTAGTTAAGTGTAACGCTACCCACATTATTATCATTTTGAGTAGGTAGGTAGGGAAATGTTTTTTTTTTTGTTTTTTTTTTCATTTTGAACCAAGACTGAGTCAACAAACTTACACTTGAAGCCAGTTGTTTTTTTTCTATTCAGCGGCAGAAAGCATATTGTTTTAAACAAATGCGGATCGAAATTATATGACTGTTTGCGAAAGTTTTGGAACGCGTTCATTTTCCGGGACGGTCGTATTGGGGGAAAAATTCCTATTTTTATAAATCTTAGTCTTATGTTGTTTATACAAACAGTAAAATCTCTAAAGACCGGAACTCCCTGAACTTCTCATGGGCGTTTTTTCAGTGCCCCTATCCAAACTACTGAGTCGTCTGCTGTATCACAGGAAAAAAGGCGAGACGAGGCGTGTACCGGTGCTTTACACCGGGCACCACAATGAACAAGGAAAATCTATTCGAAAAGAGTAGGGATATAAATGCCAGATTGTTCTGTTACCGTCTTCCCTCGGCTCTGAAATCAATAGTGGTCAAATAGAATGTTAAGCAACAGATAGATACATTAATAAATAAATACACTCTTTGTAGGGATTCGGCATATGGTATACATTCCCACTTCATCCTGTTGGACCCTCCTCAAACCTAACAGTGTATGAAGAGGATGAAGCTAAGCGTACAGTATTATGGACAGTGGACAACAACGTGGTTCATTCAAACATGAAGGTTTGTTGAGGACCCTTGCCAAATAGTTATTCATACTTCATGAACATTTCAAGATCCATTCATGAAGTATGCAAGAACAGTGCAAGAAAAAAACATGTTTTAATTAATTTTATTCGAAGTGGATACTGTGGTGTCATTTATTTTCGTTGGGCTCAATTTTAATGGGTTTTACCAAAATGGCTATTTCGTTGGGATATGAAGTCGTGGATTTTCATATCTTTTATAAAAAAGAAATTTCGCAAAGTTTTGTTCAGCCATTTTCTTCAATAAAATAACTTCATAAGTTGAGACAAATATAATCAAATATTAAACTATTTTCTGATTATCGTCAGGTACATCGGTATTAACATTCGTGAGGATTTGATTTCGGGAATGAATCGACCCACGGAATCCACGAAATTAAATCACCAACGAAAATAAGTGACACAACAATATTCGTTTGTTTTTTATCACTCATTTAGTTACCTAATATACACTTTTTCTGCAAAAGTATACTGTTCCGTTCAAACAATGCGTGTGAACTTCTATATAACGCGAATCCGAAGCTCTATCCATACTTTATCGACCGATAAAATATGGTTACATATTTATGATATCTTATAATAAATACTTAAAACTGACCAATCAAAATCAATATTGGTAGGGTGGCTTTAACTTCGACTTTATCCTGGACAATGAGGACGGTCATGTGGCGGCTTGCATGCGATATACGCCAAGTATTAATCCCTTGGATGAAAACTCGTATGGAATGGAGGTACAGATAAACAGACTTACAGGTAACTAATGCTTATTTCTACGTACAACATAGATTTTGTTTAGGGTTTACGCACATGCCTGTATCGTTACTAATACTGTTAATTTCTCCATATGAATACTTGAAATCTTTATTCTTAGACATCTAGACTTTATCAGATTTCCCTCAATGAGTCGTGGCCATTATCTAGATCTATATGAATTTTTAGTAAAACCTGTTTTATGTTTGGCAGTGAGGTATGGGGTTTCTATATCAATCAACTATGCAAGAACAGTTCAAGAAAAGTTCTTGATTTCAGGATTTCCAATCAAAAGGGTTTCTGCCAATAACAGGAATAATAATAGTAAATCTTGAATATGGACCTTTAAAAAAGATTGATTATAGTACAAGTACATTGGTATGTTAGATTACATATGTAATTTCTGTATTTTATAGCTTACAAAAATCGTGACCTGAACGTATGGCTTCGTGGTGGCTGGTTTGACATCTACCAATTATCGTAAGTAGTTTGTCGATGCATACACTTTGTTTTCATCCATTCATCTTTTGTTAACGGGACTGAGGTAGATGACGATTTAATATGTTAAATGAAACAGGTAGACAACAACAAATAATTCGAAGCGATAGATAACATAAATATTGACAAAAATAGATTTGGAAAATTTCAACACACGTTAGAACTGAAAGTACAAAATAAAATTCACAGAGAAATATTTTATTTATTTTCAGATCGGCCGAGAGCAAGAAGGGGATTCAGCTTGCTAGGTACGACTTTATACCTGTGTAACTATGTCAATTTATTAACAAAGGTTGCTTTTAACTTGATTATGCTCAAGATGATGATAGAACAATTGGCTTCCCGATAATTAATGAACTAAACCATTATAAATCGACACTTTATATCTCTGGCTAGTACTGGCTGGTTCCTAACAGCTGTTATGTTGTTTTCCACCTTGGACCTAACAATTTTCCAGCATGCTTTCCATGCAGCTGGCTACGAAGGGTTAGCGGTTCTAGCCAGGTGTACGACTGGCATCTACGACGACAGTAAAAATAAAGACTGGCTGGTTGTTGGTACAACATTTAGCACTACAGAACAAAAACACCTTCTGAACACATTTGGCATAAATATTAATAGTGTCTCTACAAGTTTTGGCATTTTTTGTTCACAAATGTGTCAAATGGGTTCAAACACTCACTGCAGACAATTTTACACAAATCAGTATAATTCTGAGAACGGGGAATTACTCAGCGATGACATTTGGGATATACAATTCACAAACTATTTGTAATTTTTTGCAGAGGTGGAAATCAACAGATGTTTGTCAGGAAGAGCATATTTATTGGACAGTCAAGTGGTAACAGTGAATCTGAAGGATATCCCGGGGCTGTAACGCCATCTGGGTATGTACATGTAGCCTACCTATCTGTTCCTTTTCTTTCTATAAAGTCATCAGTCAGGGGCTCATTTTATAGACAGGTCTAAGCTTAGATAGCAGTTTGTAAAGTTAAGAATTTCTTAGACGTTTCATCTCAACGTTTTATTTTGTTTGGTTTCGAACGTCGGCTCCGCCTTTTGATATTTCAGACATGCTTTTTCTGTGACCACATCCCAACTGCCAAGACAAGTACTGTACTTTTTAAGAATATTACAGAAAATGGGCGATGCGTGTATCGTTGCTTTACACTGGGCACGATAAAGAACCAGGAAAAACTATTCGAAAAGAGTAGGGATCTACAGACCCACCCAATTCTCTTGTATCCCCCCTCCTCTCTCTCTCTCTCTCTCTCTCTCTCTGGGGCTACCATGAAATGACCATAGCTGTTAAACAACAGATTAACAATCTACTGTATATAAATATTTAAGAGTTGCAATTAGTGTGTCACATAATGTTAAACCAATTTGAATTCAAAATATATGTAATACAACATTCAAATTTACTTCATCCTTTTCTTAGCCTCGAACAGTATCTAGGTATAGTTTTCCATGATGGTCCAACGTACTACGAGAGTTGTTGGTTCAATGGATTTGATACGGATGGTTCTTATGTAGCTGGTGCTATAGGATTCGCTCCTAACAAGAAATTCCACAGCTCCATCGTCAGTGACGTCAAGGATATGAGGTTCGGGTTCGTGGATGGGGTAAGTAAAGCTTTAACAAAGGCCACCCATTGGGAAAGATATACTGTGGCTTTTATTGAAAGGTGACCTGTATTCGGTAGTCATTTTGTTCTTAATGGTCTTATGTGTAATTGTGTATGGGCCGGTGGCAATTTAGCACAATAAAGAATTGAATTTAAAATAATCAATGACGGTTTTTAAAAATGAATTAAATCTAACTTCCCATGGTTTTATATTTTTTGATGAACAAATTAGAAAAATACATAATGCTTGATTTTTCTTGTGTATGTCTGCATGCTTTTATTTTTACATTAAGGTTGACGGCTTCAGAGTTTCTGACGGACTAGTCGATGATGCGGTACAAGGAATAGCTGATTTTGATAGCGACGAAACTGCAACATTCCGTGACGCTGATGGTTCCGTCACCAAATGTCCAGGAGACGACTCTTGGACTAGTCCAAATCAAATCTTAAAGGCAGAAGCTAGCAGTCTCACTGAAAAATGTTCCTACCGTGATGGATGGAATCTTGCTATCTGCCAAGATGTATACGGAAAAGTAAGAACTTAAGAACATGTCCGTCAACATTTTGCGTGTTTGATTTTATCGAAATGCAGCTGATCAAAACTTATTCAATTAACAGGACTTATTGAGAGTCTTAAATGAACCCTAGCACTCCATATTATTTATGTTTTAGTGTGGTAGTTATATTGACTAAAGCCGGAGTAACTTTTGAAGACTTTGCAAAATGCAGCGTGGATATGAGATGGCAACACGAAGATGAAAATGAACCATTTCGTCAAGTTCGAATCAACAGTACTGTACTCAGTTGAAAAAGCCAATCACAATTTGTCTTTCAAATCGACCTTTATGCTTTGCTACGAGTGGAAGCTTTGGACTCAAAGTTACTACTCATTTTTTCCTTCTGTTATGCCGTCATTTTTTTTTTAGTTGCCGTCATTGTATTTGTTGATTTCCAGATAAAGACTGGTCATCACGAACCATTTTCCGGATCAAGAGAGGATTTCGATCAAAGCGGACAAATGAGACGTCGTCGCTATAACGACACCAGCGATGTTTATGTAGAAGACCATGCTGATCGACCTATCACAGAGTACACAGTGCTTCTTGGCAGCGATACTTATTATTACGAGTTCCAGTATTTAAATGAATTCCCTAGATATTTCCGAGTGCAAGGTGTGGGTATAAGCAGGTACGATGTTTTTTTTTTTTTTTTTTTTTTTGCTGTTTTGTTTCTTTTTGCAATGTATTGTGGTGAGATGTAGCTGTGTTAATTTCTCTGTAGGTTATCAGTCGTTCTTCGTGTGGTACGCCATGTTTGTGGATTTGTGTTTTACGCTCTTGTTCGTTAGTTCATGTCGTGATGGTTTATTTATGGTCGCGGTGGCCTGTGCCAAAAATGAAGCGTTGTTGCATGTGATACATCCTAATGTCTGCATTAAGGATCTATCATAAGTATACTTTAAACGTGATTACTGTGTACTTGTACGTCTGTTTTCGTTTTGCTCTACAAACGCTTCTTTGTTGACCGGAAGCATGCAGTGTTAATAATAATTTGAAAATGTTCAGCTATTTGGAAAATTATATTTCTTCATCCGATTTCACCCTTTCATCCTATGTCAGTACATTATCACAATACATGTATTTGAATATTTGTTTTCTATTTGAAAATAGGGGTCAGGAAGTTGTAGTTGGTGTATGTCTACCAGAGGACGCTACTTACGATGACTACGATATCATTGTTGCTACAGCCTATGATAATAAGTTTGCTCAAAAGAGTGACTTTCTCTTAGCTGAAAGCATTGATGAATTATTAGAAGATACTACGATGAGGAAATTGTTTATCGATGGCAGGTAAGAAAATTATCATCTCAAAATGGAGCGGACAGAAAAGTCTTTTCAATTTTTAAAGGTTTCCATGATAGAAAATGATTTACCATTTGAGTTATTTTCAGTTTATATTTGCATTGAAGTCCCTTCTTTTAGTTCATTTTTTATTTGGTTGCAGAATGGTATACATCAGATTGAGTTCCAAAAAAGAGCGCAATGAATTCTGGGATAGACATGATACGGACCATTGTGCCGGAGGTAAATGTCCGAGGATAAATATCAAAATGAACAAACAATTTGACTACGAACCTTGCTTCACACCTACAGAGGAAGAGGTAAACTTGTAGTTTATTATTTAACGTTTTAACTGTTTATTTATGTTTTATCTAAATATCTTACATTAACGTCTAAATCGAGATTCACATCAGCCCGTCACCGGCTGTGAGTTTGAATCTCAAACGGGACCAGACAAATTTCATTAGCTTATGAAAGGATGGTGGTTAACTAATTTGAGACATCAGTCACTGTTAATGGTGGACAAGTCGACTAATGTCCCCGGCTGTTAAACCCCAATGAATCAAAATTGCAAAGTCTGCAATGTACACTTATATAACAAGTGGTACTATTTTTCAACGCGGATGAGAGGCGTCACTATTTTGTAACTACAAAAAGTGGTGTATAGCTACAGGAACTTCGTTCCTAAAAATGAATACATTGAAAGGATAGTAAAAAGCTGACATTGAAGAGAGTGTGTAGCCATAACTAATATTTACGATGTTTTATACGATTTAATTTATTATAATTTATTTTATTTGATGTGTTTCAGCTAAGCAACACTGCCATCATGAAATCGGTTGAAATGCACGACTGCGAGCTTCCATCATCGCATCCAGAGTCGGTATGACAAATTCATGTACCCTATTAATTTGAATGTAACAAATTACTTCATCCAGCACCAATGTGTATCACTCAAAGGGGTTTGTCACGAAAAAAAATTTAAAAAAAATATTTTTCATGTAACCCATATATATATATAGAAGATATATATTGGTTACATGGAAAAAACATTTTTTTTTTTCGTGACAAACCCCTTTGGTATCACTAGAAGGGTTCAAGTGTATATAGACATGTAGCAACTTGTAAACAAAATGGGTTAGTCCAGGAACACTGGTTGGGTTCACTGCCTGTCTTTGCTCAACTTATATACTGTTTAAAACACATGTAAATCCTGTAGTTATAGACAGGATGACAGCCTGTTTAACGTTCCAGACACTTGAAAATGAATGTTTACCATTTAATACCGACATGTTCCAAATTACTTAAAGTTCATGTCTTAGATTTATTTTATGTATTATTGTTTGAAGAAGTACGAATTCAAAATAATCGTTTTAGTTTCATACTTTTTATGAATTGTAACTTCGAATAAATTACAAAATATATTTCATTTTAAAAGTTAAAGAAATGAAAATACTTCAACAGTTGAAATAACCTTTTTTAATAACATGAATGTCTAGTACTTGTATATATGTTGGCAACATTACCACTGGTCTATAAATCTTAGACGTTTCTTTTCATATGTGATCTTTAGTGACAGCTCGTTTAAATTTTGTCAAATTGATTACCGAAGCTTACCATTATAGGACTGGGGAGCTAGGGACACTTTTCTGAATGAAGATGGTAACTGGGGACAGTGGAGCGGATGGTCAAAATGTTGCAATGGTAAAATACTTTTTAGATATACATGTACATGATGTTTTAGAGTTATTCCAAACAAAGGTCTGTTCATTTTTTAGACAGATTTCAACAGTTTTTGCAATCTACTACACCAGAAGCCAGCGAGACTTGGACAGTATTTATATGTAACATTGAGACCTTTTTAAAAAAATAATACCAAAGGGGTATAATAATATTTTTTCTTAACGAAATAAGGATTTGAATTTTGTACTTTGAAATATAGTATTCTTTTATTTTATGTAACCTGCCGAATATTTCTATAAGAAGAGGTTACTTAAAGCCACAATGTGCTTCGAGAACGGGTGTATTGTCATCAATTGACAATCGCTTATTTTGGGACAGTCCCGTAAATATGGTCCATATAAAACAGAATTTCAAATTAAAACGCGTGTATACTTCTACCGCTACCAAATAATCTTAAATGAAAAAAATTACTTTTCAAGCTTAATTGTTTACTAACATTTTAACTTCCAATCAAAATGTTTAATGTCGTTTTTCGACTACTTTTTCTTATTGACAAAAACACCGAAAAATGTGAGACGAGCATTCTTTCTGTATAATTTAGGGACATTTTTAGCATCAGATAGTTTCGTTGTTGATTTTCAAATACACATTTCTTGATTATATGGGCGATTTTAAGATATATTATGACTTTAAGGCTATTAATCAATTGATACGATTTTTCACAGATGGCAGTGGTGTTACTGAAAGGACAAGGTATCGATTATGCGATGATCCAGCACCACGTGGTTTGGGGGAAGAATGCTCTGGGGAAGTCACTGAAATAAGTACTTGTCCCTTCGATTGTCCTGGTAAGTAAAAGACAGGATTCCCGTAAGGAAAATATCATCACATGCATATCAAGAGTCACGTGACAAATTCTGAAACAGTATTAGATTCACTTTCAAGTTAATACGGCTTCATCTTAAGATATGTAGCTATAGGTAATGTTTTCCTTGTGGTATTACAATACCTCTGTGTTAACAAGGGCAAATCATAATCTTCTTGGCGACAGAACATTGGCTTATTTTTAAGGAAGCGTTTTAGACGCGCATGTACGCAAGATGGTCGTATTTATTCACTGTAAATGAAGCAAAAAACTTTATGAAGAAATAAGTTACAGTACATGTTTTATTGGCTATGGCTAACGATAGGGCAAGCACATATAGTGCTCGAAATTCTCTTCACAAACGTTGTTGGGGGGTAACTGTTTCGTTTGTTAAGCTGGCCTGTAGACGTGTTGCTGTTTTATAGACCAAACCAGTTTTCAGTGTACGATGTTATTTGCTTATACACATCACAGAAGTACGAGTTTCTTATTACATATTACTGAATGTTCCTCAGTACTGTTAGTGAAACACCTTATAAAAACGTTAGATTTACATATTAACTTACTAAAATGTTTTTATTTTAGTGGATGGAAAATTGTCCACCTGGTCAGACGCGGGTGAGTGTTTTTGTGACGGTGTAGCTGTAGGATCTGGTGGTGTCCGCAAATCCATCAGGTCGTGCCCGGTGGCCAATGGTGGAGAATTTTGTAGAGGTTCGCTGACGAAGCTGATCATGTGTAGGAACAAATGCGGGACAAGAAACGAAGACTCTGGTATGTACTTTCTTCATGTCGATGCATGTACATATCTCGGTTTGATTACAAAGTGGTTTAGTGTCACTAAGATTTATTTTCATAAACTTAAAATGGTCTGTAAAGTATTCAATTTTATACTTATCGGAATAAATCGGATCGATTATCGTACTAATCAGCGTGACACGTTCACACGTCATAAAAACATCGTTAGGAAAGAATTTCTACTACTTAAGAGTTAGGATTACTTTTGTTGTTTCTTATGTCAGCAATATTACATAATCCTTTCAAATATTTGGGTTCCTCAAGATACGGAAAACCTTGGTAACAGGACAACCCGAACCTTCCGGCCTTTATATTCAGGATTACAGACCCTAATACAAGCATTTATTACTTACCATTAAACTCTTGTTTATTTTCATTGAATATATAGAATGAATCATTTATATATCTTTCACCACAAGCTTTTTCTGAATTGTGAAATGTTGGCATTTGTAAACATGAAATGAAAAAAATGCTGTATAATCATAGGTAAGGGAAATTACTAGTTAGTAATCGTACAATAGATAAAAAAGTCAAATATAACTGAACTGTTTACAATATTTCAAAATGTTTTTTTGTTTTTTTTGTTTTTTTTTAAGTAAATATTTAATCTATAATCTTTGAATGTCCCAATTTATAAGGATCAGGTACCTCTTACTTTTTACTGGGTCATTTAAGGTTTGTGTGTCCTAGGATCCGTTAACCTTAATAGGGTTCATTAGAGATAGAGGAAATATTGTGAGTTACTTTGAGAATTGCTGGTCGCTATGGTGAGGGGATATTGCTATGGAAACGGTCGCTTAGTGATACTAGTATATTACAATATTTTTACAGTTAATGGTGTTCTCTCCGAATGGGGTGACTGGTCGGAATGTTTCTGTGATGGAGCAGCTATAGGATCGATGGGCGCCCGGATGAGAACAAGGACCTGCACTGGCACCGCAAACTCCGGCGACTACTGCTCTGGTTCCGTCGATGACTATCGGCCATGTGATAATGACTGTGTTCCAGAGCTTGATTAAATCCTCTACATTGACATTCTCTATTTTTGTGTTGTTAACTTTTTTTATGTTTCGTTCGCTTGTCTGACAGCTAACTATATTTAGTATGATTTCTTTTCGATTTCATTCCTTTTTTGAAATATCTCAATAAAATGTATACTGCATACAAATAAAGCATTGTCTTCAAATTGAAAGAATTCTTATCGTTCAATACAAATTCTGTTCTTCGAGCAGTACAAGTTTTACTCAAAGGTGGTATTATTGTGTAAATTGGATACAAACATCAGAACAGAATCCACAGTTGTTATCTATAACTAGCAAGTTAAATGCAATGCATTTCAAAGGGTACTCAAATAATTGAATCAATATATCCATTCTCTACTATAGTCTAACCTGTGAACAAAGGCTGTCATTTGGAAAGGCAAAATGTAGCCTTTATTGACAGGTGGCCTTTTATTCAAATGTTGTTTTGTTCTAAATAATCAATTCTGTTTTTTGAAGAATGGACTTTATTCACAGGGTGGCATTTGTTCGGAAGTGACCGCTTACACAAGTTTACTGTATTTATCATTTAACGACAATGATAATTGCCATTATATGAATAGTAACGATAAGTGCCTTTGTTTCGGATTGATTAAACGAATATATACTGAACCACAATTGTATTATCTCCAACAATAGAGGGAATAAGAGCATACGTCTATCTAAAATGTTTCCAATTAGATCTAGCAAAGTCAACAAAAATGACTGTTTTCTATTTGAACTGTTTCCATAAACGTGGATTGTCAATAAAGAAACACTGACAGGTAAATTTGCAATGACATTTTATGAAACAAGGTGCGTTTTAAGACCGTACTAAATTAGGCTAATGTTAATCGTTCAAATGATTTTATGATATGTTAGTCGTCAATATGTATTATAAACTGTATACCGGATATAACGTGTTCAGCTTCTTTACCAATTGTAACTACTCGGGCTTTTCCGGACATTCTCGTCAATGAGTAAACGCCTCGTACTTAAGTAAGTGTATGGTTACAAATTTTGGTGTTGTCGTTTCCGGTTACTACATGTTTAACACTATGCAGGCCTACTTGTTTCCGAGAATCATTCTTAAGCAGGTTCTCAAACAAGTTTTTCGTTCGCGATTGATAAAATGGGCAACAAGTTACAACCAAAAGAAAAACAACTTGTTTCAATCGTTGGAAACGCGGCGTCAGCCATGATGGAAAGTAGCCCGTGAACAGCAACAGCAATATGGCGACCTTTCAATAATGGCTATAGGCTTTTTTTTTGGTCAAACGCCGAGGACTTCAGATTGCCTCTTTATATGTCTTTCCACGATAATGTCTCAACTTACTAGATCGATTTATACATGATAACGAGGACAACCAACTATTGTTCTTAACAGAAATATTCTTGAAAGAATGAAATACTGATAAAAACCTTTAATTCGTTCAAGAACGATATTTATTTACCTAAGCACTTTAACGCATTAACTTCAATCGATCTCATGACCGATTCAGAACGAAAGCAAAATTAATTTCAAATAAGGACGGCCTTATTTACAAAATATCCGTTCTTCATTTTGTGATATTGCTCCAATAGTTTCGGAACGACATTCACTCTCTGAAGTTTCCAGTCATGCGGCGGCTTTGTTGCATGTATAATGTGATGGTGACAATCTTAGTTACCGTTCGACTGTTCGGATCTGGACAGATCACCACTTTCAGACAACTCAATTGCAAGGTCAGCGTGCCTGAAACGAACAGTCATTCTACGTCATCAGTGACGTCATGCTGTAGATCATGTAGGAAGGATCCAGGCTGCGTTCTTGCTCACTTCAACAAGGAGACAATGTCATGTTTGACTGATACTCGTCAAGCGTATACTCTGGTTGAAGAACAAAACTACAATAACTCGTGGGTTTCATACTTACGACATGAGGTACATCTTCTATTTTCATAATAGATCTACGTACGTTTTTTCAAGTGATGGAATTTGTATTTACATATTTTTACGATACAGTTTAAGATTTTGTTGTATCACAATTTAATAGCATACAACGCATTGTAACACTTCACAATTACAATAGTGTTTGGTCTTGCCGATTTTAACTACATGTGTATATTTAAGTCTTAGGAAATAATAAATTCAAACTAAATATAGAAATTGAGAAATAGCTTCTAGTTACATAGTGTTGCTCACTTTGTTTTGAACGTTGACGTAGAGTTATTTTCAGAACGTGTGACCAAGACTCAGTTTGACTGCTATCTTATTGTATTCAATTTCAGGTTACTTTAACGTTTTAGTGATTCCTGCTGAATTAACTACAGTGTCTGTTTTGTTCTTACTCCGATCCGTATAGTGCAGTGACTTGACGCCATCCTTCCATATAATATTATAGGCTTATGTGCGCATTTGATGTTGTACATTGCTTCATTGTTCACATGTTCATTGCACTCACTAGTCACTATGTAATAAGCCATTGTCACAAGATTAACTTTTGTAAAGAAAAATTAAAATAATGTTTATATGACCATTTTTTGTCCGGCCTTGAGTAATCGTCGTTTTATGTATTAATGAAAGGTAGCCCACTCTTGAGCAACAACATTCCGTCAACAATGACATTTCCCACTGCACGATTTAACTTGGATTTTTCACCTCTTATTGGAGCAATAACCTCTCAAAGACAACATAATATTGTTGCTCCCAAAGGGTGTTGCTTTGGAGAGGTTGTACAGTAATTCTATTTTCTTCATACCAACAGCGCTCCTGTCCCAGCGACTGGTTACAATTTCAAGAGTCCTGTTACAATGTATCGTCTGCGCTGTACGTATGGTCAGATTGCCTCTCGTACTGTCACAATAGTTCGTCATATCCGGCTACGATTCGAAGTGATAATGAAAATGAGTTTATCCAAGGATTTGTTGAAGTTCTACCGCGGAATGATGCGTTTATGTACATCGGAGCTGAACGGAAATCAAGTCAGTCATGGGACTGGACTAACGGAGAGCCATGGGATTATACTAACTGGCATCCTGGTGAGCCAAATCTTGTTCATGAAGACTGTGTGGCTAAGTTCCCTCGAAACACTAATACTGTGGGTTGGGCTGATTTAGGAAGCGATCAGTTGGCATATTGCCTTTGTGAGATGTCGGCTGTTACAGATATTCCTGCTACGTGCTTACCAATCAATTAAAATGATACAATTTGATGGAGTTATCAACTAGTAATTTAAAGTCTCGTCTTTTCGAGTTACTTTACTTAATTGACTAGATACCAGTGTCTAAGCTTATTTAAAGCTAATAGACTTTAAACATAAAACATTCTTGCTAATGGTATACATTTCAGATATTTGCTTTTTACAGCTGTAAGGAGATACCAAATAAAAACCAATGAATTTTAAGCATATTGATAGATGCTAAGCTAAGATACGCCTGTGAAGAGAGCCCCAAATACTAGAATTATTATAGAATTCTGAGACGGGTGCTATTAAGATAAAAAATATAATAAATATATATGATATAATTTCAATCATGCTACACTTCCTGGCATACTTCCCAAAACTTTTCCTTCAAAACCAGCGGGACATGTTCACTATTAAACCATGTATTTGTATACCAATGTATCATAATTATATGATTAAGGTACAATAAAGTTGACTTGAATTGAGGTGCAACAGCGCCCGTCCGATCTGGTAAGAGTATTCCGTTTATGGACCTCGGGGTGTTGAGTTTGGACACTGAGCGCGGCACATATTCTCTGTTACAGTTTTTCTGCAGACGTCATTTGAAGTATGCACGTTCTCCGCTGAGTATTCATGTCGCAAAGTTCCTGTTGTTTGTTGAGATCAAGAATGGTACTGGGAAAGATTCCCAGGAAACGGTTATCACAAAAAAGCTGTCGAAAAAAGGCGCAAAAAAATCATTTCTGTATCAAATGATGCAAAACTAAAAAGTTAAACATTAAAATTTATGTCGGTTGAATTTAATATTGCAATGTCTTAAATATTAAAATACATGTACAATATAGTGTACAGTATTGTATAATACATTTTCTAGCGGAACTATTGCATTCCGAAAGCTGAATAAAATTTGGAAATCGGTAAAATGGCGACGGCAGACTAAAATACCTACGCTTACTGGTAATGTGTAGTTTTAGTCTGAGCTGTTTTTAATTACTGATATTCAAGGTTATTGAAATTTGGTCCAATTTTAGAAAACTGCTCATTAGCTTTTAAATAACTAGGCTTGGGAGCTGCATCGCAGTTAAATGTATGCTTCCGCTGGAACCCAATATACACACAGACCAGCTGGCATTTAACAAAAAAACTACAGGCTCTGGAATAAAGAGCATTCAAGTAAATATTGGAATCCTATGTACGGTTTACTGTAGTTGAAAATAATTCTGCAAATACATTGACTTGTTGTTGATAAGGGATAATAGGTGTTTGTTGATTTTGAGGAACACCTCTAATATTCTATTTATCTTACTATTATATGACGAGTGTAGCAGTACATTCCGACCGCTTTCATCGAGGCTTTATATTTAATGGAAACCTTTTATAATGAGTACTTATTTCCAGTAAATTCCCCATGATTAATTGATTGCTACTCACAGCATTTCTATTAAAGTATATTGACAAGACAAAACAAGTTTGAGGGTGCGTATTGGTATTGTAACATTGAATCAACAAGACAACTTCCGATAAAAACAAATTTCTGTTGATCTAAACAATTTATAAGTTCCAAATAAGGTACATGAATGAAAGAACTTCCTGTAGAAGTGTAGAATAAAAGCATGAGCAGACGACACCATATGCTTTGTATACAGAGCATTCCTTGTCCTCACTCAAACAAAACATGTTTGGTAGAATGTCAATAGACAAATACTATGATATAAACAAGAAATGACATCATGTATAATATATAATATAAAATGCATGGCAATGAACCAGTAAATACTGAACTACTATAATACAGAACAAAACGTATGTACACATAATTCACTGATGTATACGTCTGTATCAAAAATGAATTATGGGAAAAGTGTTTTACTTCACAACCTAATTCTTTAAGTAATATATCGACCACGAGGATTTTCATCGAGCAAGTTGACAAATTCAAGACAACCTTTCAATCAGTAAGTACATCATAATTACATTGCTAATCTATGGGGTCCATTTACACAGAGCCAGTGCAATAATAAACGCGTTACCAAACCTGACATCCATCATGAACATTTAAAACTCATCTGAAAAAAAAAATAGTTTGAACACACAATTGACAATGACGTTTTTCGCAGAACTATTTGCGACGGCCATCCTTTCAGAAATGAATCAAATAATTTATGAGCGTGAGCAGATTACGCTGTCGCTTTTAATCCATACATAATTGTACACCTGATAAATGTTTCTTTACATGTAATGTGCATGTAATATTCATCAGTTACCAATTTCCCTGTACTTGGTGTTAATTTTGTATAGCTATGATATGGTCATGGCATAATGCTACGAAATAACATCAACCGGATCGATGTATCAATTACCAATTAATGAAATTATGCAAAAAAATAAACATACATGTTTTCACATATTTCGTAGATTTTTCAACAATATAACATTGTTTACATCAGAATTGATCACTATTTCAAACAAACAATGACAAATGTGCTCAGGGAAGGCTTAAGAAAATTTCAGTTACGGTGAAAATGTCTTGAAAACAGCATCTACGTTCATTGTAATTATCTCCCTTATTCAAAACCAGAAAATTGGTTTGTGGCTTTATATTTTGAGTTTCAAGCTCCAAATTCTAAAGTTAACATCCTTATCACAATCTTTATTCAATCATCAAACTTTTTGTGACATGGATTTAATGATAAATAAGAAATAATCTAATGAAGTGTTTGGGGACCGTGGGAAAATCTTTTTTGGATTCAAAAGTCAACATTTCAATTTGGATTACCTCCCTTTGATATTAAAAACCGAAGAGCACGAATCTGATAGGCACTTTTGCAGAACATTGCTATTTTATCCCTTTCCTTTAGTCATGTTGTGTATAGTTAAATGGTTTAGTTGATATCTTAATTAGAATGCTTATATTTGATTCTGAAGCTGTTTGCTCAAACAAATGGTCCAATTGGATGTATTCAGCAGGTGTGTGTTGGCGTATTATCCTACCATTGTATACACGGTTTTGAGTTCAGCTTCCCTCAGCCTTCACTCGCTCGGCGCTGAAATTTTTGTATGTGAACCTAAGTACTACATTTATCTACATCCGCCATGCAATTTTTAAACTATATTTGTAATTTCCATTTGCTGAGCTGCTAGTCTATGTAAGTTCAGTTTCAATAAGTACTTTCAATGCTTTGATTTACTGTCTACATGCGCTTTTCCATACAGCCTTTGATAGAAACGTTTTTTCTCAGCATATAAAAAGGAAACAAGCAAAGATAATATTACAAATGTTGATTGCGGATAACGGATTTAACATAAAAATTCGAAAGTTGGTTCCGCACGAACCGGTTTAATACTTGCGATCAGTTCTAACTGTAGATGTAACGAAAAATTATCGTTAACTTGCTTCAAGTGGAACCACACCATTTTCTTTATGATTTATTTCATGAAACTATTATTACGACATTATAGACCAGTCACTGATGAATATTGAAACAAAAATCGGCAATTTGCACTAATTAGCTGTATTCATACACGCACCACTCGCTTTCACAAAACAAATAAACAAGTAAAAACAACATTGTATTTTACCTTGAAAAGAGAAAAACTATGCCTGAAGAAACACTGAAAATGTTTGATTTTGTTGATTTTTAATTTCCGAGTTATCTCCCTTTTATTTCTATTTTTAGTTGCTTATCAAAATCCACAGGTCGTTTTCAATATTCATTATACTTGTTGGAAAGGATTCTTATCACGTACACTCAATTATTCTGCCAGTAATAGGACAGTCGGAATCTCATCTGATATGGCTTTACACACTTTAACACTGCATAGCCAGAGTTGGCATTATGTACATTTGAACTTCATTTCGACCTTTCGCAAGATGTGTCTTCCCCATCTGATTTGCTCCTTATTTAACAGTACGTCATAACGCCTAGACATTACAGCATTCAGGTACGCCCTGAAGCAATCATTAAACCACCAGCCTCCCTTATATATCCGCGAACAAGAGCTAAACAAGTTTTCATCATTGTCTCTGTCCAATGTTGAAAAGCTCATATCATCGTGATAGGTTAAGTCATCGCCAGCATTGCCGCTATATGTGCCTAGTTCTAACCTGAAACTAAAATCCTCAGACAAAACACGGAAACTTTTATATTTTGCATATACTTTTCTTCTCCCTCGAATTCTCACCATGTCTACACGAAGTTCACAAGGGCCATTCTTGGTAAGAGCGCTGATCCATTTATTACCGAGCCAGAACTCTGACCTCTTTTCACCAAAACCGTTTTTGTAGTCATTCCAGTCCTTGTTGAAATTTACAGAGCCATCAGTGCGTCTTTGGAACACAACCCACCCTCGTCCGTTTCCTGATCGCAATAGACTTGAACTTTAGATTTGTCTACATTAATTGTATACACACCATTTGTCGTATGTTTTTTTCTTAACGTCAGCACATGAGGTGTAGTTTTCCTGATTCGTAACATTGCCCTGGCAAGCAGTAAATATTGATTTTAATTTAGCGACATCATCGGCAGTCCTTTTTGCTATCACTTCAGTGTTATTTTGCACTTTGCTGTTATTCTTTATCAATGCTGTTAAATCTTCCACCATATGAAATATAGAATGTGTTTCTTTCTTTATATAATCATTCCCGTCCTTAATATCCTTCAAAACCTTCTCAATTGAATCAGATGCTTTAGCTGGTTTCAGCAAATTTGTTATGAGTTTATCATACAAAGTTTCATTGGAATGAACCGGAGTTTCTTTTCTCTCTGCGTGTCTGCGCACGCGAACCGCTGGAAACTGTGCAATGTTCGCTTCCCGTTGTATGACAGGGCCTGGTCTGTTAGTGTCTGTATCCTTTTCACTCCTTTTGCAATCTGCTTTGTCTTGCTTTAGATGTTTATATAATTATCTTCGCAAATACGCAGGATGATTTCTATTCAAATGGTCTAATACGATTTCATCCATTGTCTTTAAATTCGCTGTTAGTTTCATGTCTCCTAAGTGCACCAGTTGGATATGTTTGACACGTGCATCAACATCAAGCAATAACTTCTCAATACGTTCAAGCTTCTTCATCACCATAGCAGATTCACTCGCTACCGTTCTTGCAACTTGCGTCAGAAAAAAACATTGCTATAATTTTAGTCATATTAACAGATGTCCCACTTCTCTTCATATTACGCTGAGTAAGAAAATTGTATTTACGAAAAGAGTGTTTAAAGCCTAGCATAGCATTTTGACATTTAATGAAAACAACTAGTGGAACAATCCGTTCTATTTGACAGATATGCGGTATTTACATGGATTTCTTTGAAAATGCTCCAGATCACTAGACCGTTTGATAGAAGATATTTATGTACGTAATTAATACTTACAGTTGAATCGTAAAGTTGAATGATCAGCTTTGCACAGAAACATTTCAATTAAATGAATTTGCGGTTATTGCAGTGTTTTGCCTATTTATCTCTCGTTGCAAATTAGCACAATGATTAAAAACGCAATAACGATTCATCAACGATAAAAAAGGTTAGATTGAAACAATTATATGAATGCGTAAATTAAGAGCGTTAGGATCTTAACTCCTAAACTTGTTACCGCAAGATAGGGCAGACAGATTTTTAATTTTTAATTTTCATATGTTTCCGTGATTGAAAATGATTTACCATGATGCTTTTAAAAAAACAATGACATTCCTTTGAGTTAGTTTCCCTTTCAATGTACATTGAAACCTTTGGGAGTAGGTCTTTCAGTAATCCTGTGCGTTACAAACTGGATGTCAGCGATTTACAATACCATGACATTGATTAGACAAAGACAAGGAACAAATTCTCACAAGAAAGATTCTCACGTAAAGATAAGACCGTACTTGAAAGGCGATGAGTTTATAAGTATGCCTCTTGATATCGAAATTCTAGAAACTCTTAGACCACAAGAGGATGAATTAAGTAACGTCCTGTGATGTGTATGTGAGTGTTTGTGTGTGAAATAAAACGGTTTGTTTAAACATGTATGTAGTATAGTATCTTAATGAATAAATCAAGGAACATGATCGATCCGAACCAGAATGCCTCTTCAATCTATCATCTTCCTTATTGTATTTGTTAATGACCTTTATTCTCTTACTTCATCGGTTAATAAAATATATCCAGTAAGCAGGGTGGACATAAAGAAATATTTGAGTAGGAAAAACTTTTATTACGAGTTTCGAACTAATGGCATCAATCCCAGTGGAACCTTTCTTGTTCGGACCGACAAAATTTTGGATCAGAGAGGTTTTCGGACAAGACAGGTTCCGGATAACACATTCTTAAACATTAAAGACATTATCTAAAATCGGAACCAGCTGACGTATTCGGTTTAGACCGGATTTTGAATGAGGAAGGTTCGACTTTATTTGTATGAATGCTCTTAGGCTAGAATAAAAACCACAAGAGCAAAATCATTCTCAGTCGGTTCCAATACCTTGCTACTCTGTTTAAAGTGCGGGTAATTTAAGAAAACATTGACATTTCCATTTGACAGGTTAAACTGAATTGGTATATAGAACAGCCCTGTTATTAAGTATTCCATGGAAAGTTTGAAAATAATGTTGTACGATAGATATCTATGCACTTCGTCCATTTTAAATATGTTTTATGATACGCGATACGAGCTCAGTTAGTTGGACTTTGGACCTTGGTTTAAGTAGCTTCAAGCACCACTTCAAGCAATAAACAATTAGGGAATAAAAAGTGCAAACAGGAAGACAATGACGACGCTTGGTGTGGTCTGAATAAACGCATTTGGCAGATTCACATTTCCATTGACTTCAAATCGGTAAGGACATGTGGAATAAACCAACCCTTCTGTTTATATTTCCATTCTTATGCCAGTAAGTATATGTATAATATGCATTTCCATTTATTTACTTGATAACTTCAACTTTTTTAAATATGTATTTGGAGTGTATGAGACATATTAATAATGATTCATAAACGCAATTTTTCTTCGCTTTGTAATGAAATTGATCATGCCATTGGTTTTCATATATTCATTATTTTTTAACAAATAAGATGTTGAAAGTTGTTGATCAATAAAAAAATCATGTATATATCACATATATCGCATATTATATCAAATGGCAAAAATTAGACGCGCAATTTTATTCACAACATATAGCTTCGCAACTTTTTGTATTAAGTATACTTTACTCAGATATTCCAAAGCACAGAATACTAAAAAAAAAACGTGCATTTACTTTTTACCAACCTAAATCTAATTATATGTACGAAGCTTTCTCTTTTGTGTGCATGTTCTCGTTTATGTAATGTTCAAAATGAATGCTGCTGGAATACATCTGCTTGTGTAACTTTTGAGTGTGCCAAACTTCAGTGATATCAGCACTTTGATTAAAATTACAGACTGGCATATGCTGGACACTGTACTACATCTTACAGTTGCCGGAAACAATGTAGTCGTAGATCGGAATACAACGCTAAATGTGGAACGTGGGGATGGAAGAGATGTCGCCATCACAGGTAATACGATTAGGATATAATATAACAAAACAGAACATAGTAACACTTTATTAGACTTAAGCTCGAAAGTTCATCGTAATAAATGGCATACAAACAAACATAAACACACAAGGTAACGGCAATACATATCAAACTGTTTTGAGAGCGTTCTAATACATGTAATAATACACCGCCCAAAAAAGTATTACAACAGGGTAAAGTTAATGTTAGTCATGTTATACAATACATACATACATCATTGTAACAAGGTTAAACTTGATTTTGTATTTATCTGATTTCTTTAACTCGAACGCTTGAATGCAAAATTTAGCAAATTTTGACAGCACTGATTTCTTATCTGAATTTATAAGGGATATATTTAACCACACTTGGATTTCTAACATAATACCTTGGAATAAAATGTTGTCTTATATTGTTGTAATTCGGACATTCAATTACGAAATGGAACTCATCTTCTAAATCATTGAAATTACATTTATTTCATAAAAATCTTGTATTTTATAAATATGCTTCTTCATTAATGTGATCTAATGCGTAGCTTAAACTCTTTATGAACCATTCATTTACAACAAGTGTTGGTCTTTCTTCTTCTCTTTGCGCTTTCATGACGTCACATTATCAAAACTTCATTGTATTTATATATTATGCTTGTAACGAGATATTACGTATATCATGAATACGTTTCTAAATACAATCATGTTCTGTTCTGTTTTAAATTTAAACCATCCTAATGATATAAAATATTTCAAAACAACCAATTGAGTGCAGTTACAGAACAACCTCTACAAAGCAACACCCTTTGAGAGGAGCAAAATTATATTGTTGTTGAGTGGTTGTTGCTAGAGGGGTTAAATTAATAGTTAACCATGCAGTGGAAAAACCCCATGCTGTTTTTGAAGGGAGGTTGTTGCTCAAGAGAGGGCCGCTCTGGAGAGGTTGTACTGTATTATGTTTTGTAGAACACACTACTTCTGGTGTTACGAGAAATGCTATCGACAAGTGTGCTGTAGTGGGTACACAGGGTACCAATGTGGTTCACGTGAGTAGACTTAACAAGTTAATACAAATTCCTGATTTATTAACTGTGTATCAATTGATAACTATACATTGTTGATAACAAACCATGAAATTATGGATTAATAATAAGATTATGAGTTGCATCCGTGCTTCAATGATTTTTGTTGTTGTTATTGTTTATATCGAGTTTTCAGCCCCTTTTCAACAAATAGAGTCATGCGAAGCGAACAGTTCACTTAACCATCTTCCTGGGAAGAACCAGCACTAGACCCCATCCTCCGGAAGCTACTGTCTACTTTCTCACATAAACATACATACATGGTCGGTAGCAGGACTTGAACACACGACCTTGTATCAGTGAGAGGTTACAGTGATTTGAAGTCAGCAACTCTAACCACTCGACCACGGAGCCGGGTCTTGTACTTTAATGAAGGTGTCACTTAAGGTTTGTAAGTTTGAATGTAAGTCTATCTGTCATTTCAAAAACATTCTAAAGTAATTTTATCTTAATTATTCATGAATTACAGCACTTTGTTATGGATCGACGAGCTGCAAGAATGGTGGCAGATGTGTATCCCCTGACAACTGTAGTTGTAAGTCTGGATTCGCCGGATCAACATGCTCTAGAGGTATTTCCATAAAATAGCTTATCTTACTTATACTATTTATATGTCTCAGTAAAGATCCGACACAGGGATGATCGATGGTCGAGTGGTAACGCGCTAGACAACTGAACATAAGGTTATGGGTCTCCGACTTCTGATATTTTTCATTGTCGCCACCCAATATTCCGAGCCAGGTACTACTGTATGGAAACTCTGTACGCCATCACACCGTGGAGTTTCCACGATGGCAGACGGTAAAGTTTGAAAAGGTAATCATCACTTGTTCTTGGTCATAACTTATTTTATTTTGACGTCCTATAAATTAAACATGAAACGAAATAAAAGAGATTTAGATTGTTGATACGCTGGTAATATTTTCTGATGTTCAGTGGTAAAATGGCGGACGTGAAGAGTACCGAGGGGAGGTGACCACGTAGAAACTTTTTTCTGGAATCGTGTCTATGAGAAAACTGTAGCGAACGTCCTTAACATAACCAGTGTTAGTAGTTTATGTGCCAGTAATAAAATTGTTACCTGCAGATGAATGCCATAATTCGCTCGCTGAATAACTCGACTTCATTTTTACTCGTTGAGTGATGAATGACCCTTGACGCAAAGTCAGCAATCAACTCATCACAGAGAGCTTTAGTTGCACTCAGTGTTCAAACTTGACGTTTACAAACCTGACGCTAACCCTATACTGCTAACAGAGAAGGTCCTCTCGTCTCTTTTTTACTTACCATTTAATGTTGTTTCTTTGCCTACTTAGCTTTGTGTTAAAAGTAAACTTAGAACAGAATACTAATAGATGTATATATTTCATTTTCAATTTGAATACATGTTCACCATCCGGAGCATTACAAAACCAAAGCATGTCAAGATCCAATATCAATCAGATGTAATAGGGAGAATACAAGTACAAAAAAATGTATACAAAAGAAAGAAAATATAAAGGCTAAAAATATCTAAAACTGTGTGGATAACCCACGTGACGTTTGACGTCACAAATGGCTAGTGCGGGAAGCCCGTTAAAACACAGTCAAGTACTCATTGAGGGATTAAGGTCGATTTTAATGTATGTATTTTTCCATGTGATTTATAGGTTCACTATGGCAGTTCTGGCGCTACCCAAATAGAATAAAGGGCACTCAGAATTTATCATCACTTATAATGAAGTAACATTTCCCATCTTCACGTCAAAAACTTTTATGTTGTCACAATCACTAAAAGTGACAATCAGTCGAGTAGATTTCTCATCAAAGAACAATGAAACAGGCTTGCGGCTGAAATCAGTGTTCTTTACAAACAAACGTTTGTCTCTGAATGAATGTAGGTAAATGTTTCCAGTTCTGTATTCAACAATACAAGCATGCTTACTTCCTATCAGGCAGAATGGTAGCGTTGTTCCAAAATTAATGGTTTTAAAGCGATGCTTGATCACTCCGTCATTACCTATAACCTGCACACCTTTATCACAAGCTGATACATACACCCTTCTATCAAAACCGTCATTGATTACAGATATGTAGACAGGCAAATCAACCTCTTCATAAAAACATTTTAATAAATCACCGTTTAGGTTGTAGATTTCCACACGACCACGCCCTTCTTTTTGTGCATTACCTCCACCACAGCAAACGTATAACAGGTCTTTGCAATAAGCCAAACCTCGACATTTGTCTCCAGCAGAGAAGCTGCGACCCAATCTGGCTTGTTTTCCGAGCAAAACAAACTGTATCGTCTTCGTGCAGAAAAGTGATACAGCAAGACGTGTATCACCAACTTGACATTGGTCAGCTGGGTAATCAATGAAGTCAATCAGTGAAGATACATTGTTAGAGATTGGGTTCCATTTCTTTAGTTTCTTATTTTTTAAGTCAGCCAGAGATAGACTTCCGTCAGGAAGTGGACAAATAGAACATATGAAACATATTTCAGTGTCATCGCTCAAGCGAACATTTCTATCTTCTTTATGTTCTATCCTCTCTACTACATATTTATCAGTTATCGCCGCAAATATTCTTTTTCCTTCCAGAATTAGTTTGATAGTCGCGTCTGGTTCCAGTTCGAGACTTAGTTCATCTGGAAGTGCTTCATACTCATCCATCTTGGAATTAAATTCATCCTGGACATCCTTCTTACCGACCTTACAAGCGATGAATACATCAGAATCTTTACTATCACCCTTTATTTGTTTCATATAGTCATCCAACTGTGCTAATATTGCATCGACCTCGACAATTTGATTGTTGATGCCTTCTATCTTCTGTTTAAATCTGTTTTCTGTTTCGTCTAAAAGTTCTTTCTTCATTTGATCAAGTTTATCGTTGAGCTTCTTTCGAACATTTCGTATTTGTTTATTTAATTCATCTTTGTCTTGCTTAAGACGTTTAGCATTCGCTTGTTTCTGTTTCTTCAGCAAATCCAATCTTGACTTGAATTTATTCATCTCAGCTTCAAGTTGTTTTAGTTCTTGACTTGTCTTGATGCCGGTCGCTACATCGGGAATAAATTGTTTGCCTTTGCATGATCTGAAAAAGAATTGTTCGTTGAATAAAACCTCTGAATAGGACTTTATTCGAGTACGAATAAACTCTGAACTATTTATGGACGAACCATACCACCAATATACAGCATGTATGCGTAGAAAAGAATAGAAAAAGAAAAGTAAAACCTAATCGTGACAATGATTCAAGCCTAATGGTAAAATACAAGTTTTCACACTGAATCCCTTTGCATATGATATGACTGGGATAAATACGAAGACACCGTATAATAAACAATAAATTTATGTGTACAAAAATGTATATATATAGAAGTAAAAAAACTCAAAATACAATTTCGGACAATCAGGGCCCAGTCCAAGTTTAAGGCAAGTAGGATATATTTGCATCTATGTACTTTGTATCCGGGTTAGTATGATATTATCAGTGAATGATGCTGGTTTGACACACGGGCAATAAACGCGTCTCTTCGATAAAAGATGCATTTGAAAGACATTCGTTTATATACAGTACAAAGGAAAGGGGCAAGTATGAGACACGAAGTATTCAGAATAACAAAGTAATGTATGAAACCCCTGAACAATTGTAACTTTATCTTGAAAATGTCCATATTTGGACTGAATACCACATTAATAATTCATTGTGTTACTCGCCAACCGCAGTTGATTATGTTTCTATGTTTCATATTTATGTCAATATACATAGTTACATACATGTACGTCCCTAAATTTCTTATACTTCCTCAATAAAATAACTTATATCCCATTAATATATGCAAGGAGTGTACTAGGTCGCCTCTGATGCATGTTTTTATCTGTTCAGACTGAACAATGTACAACGAATCATGGGATAATGGTGTATACGATGAATATAGAAATCGAGTTGTAACTTACCCGTGATCTACAGCTACACACGTAGAACAGCCAACAGTATCATGCTTTGGACAGAAAACATCAATAATCTTTCCGCCATGTTTGTTACATCGTTTACTCGGTAGATTCTTAAAATTCCCGTGGCATGTTTTAACTTGATCCAGAATCTTGTGTCCTTGCATCAAAGCAAATTTATTGTGTTGTGACAAACATGTCGAGCAAAGATTTTCATCACAATCAACACAATAGTTGACAGCACCAACATTCCGTTTGTCTTTTTCACACGTAGAACAAGGGTAATCGTAAAGAAAGTCATTTCCTACGACAGAATCTTCGAGTGAGTGTCCACCTTCCGCCATATTTGATTTCTTGATATAATTTCCCTGGTAATACATTCGGCGAGGTTAGGCCAGAGGTCGGACAGAGTATTGCAAATTTTGGAGAATATAATTCAAACAGTCAGTTAAATGAATATTATTCATCTGATACTATAAGAAAATTAATGAAGGAAAGGCTATTGTGCTTTTTAAAGGTGCAATCATTTTGACAACAAATGTTTGCACGAATTGAAACATCATTTTAATTATTCTACAATACGGTACACTCTGTGCTACAATAACCTTTATTCATGGACAAAATATATTATTCATATAAAACAGGGTGTTTGAAATTGACTACCAGTAAGATACTTTACTGGTAGTCAATGTCTGAGTATACATATACCCTAAAGTAAAAAATCACAACTAAGATCACAGATGTGGGCAGGGTGGCAACTAAATCTGTTCAAGTATCTTTCATAACACACAATGAATGGCCTCTATGTATATATTAGTACATGTACTACATTCAAGGAAATATATGGCCTCAATGTGTGTATTAGTACATGCACTACATAACAAGGAAATAAATGTGTTTTTCTCCGCATCGCTCCACAAACTTCCGATCACTTAACTGTCAACTTACGTCGTTAGATCATAAATAAATGAATATATCTCACACAATTTTTTTCATCCATACCACTTAGTAGTTTTCTTTATTATATTTGATTGACATTGTATTTTGCATCCTTTTGTCGTGAGTTTTCATTCAATTAGATCTTCCTTTTTTCTTTGATCTTTGAAAATTTGCTACCAGTCTCATAGACTTTAATGCAAATTTAAAAGGACAATAATTCAAAGAATTGTCATCATTGTTAAAAAAGCTCACGGTAAATCACTTTCTATCATGGAAACCTATAAAAGTTATAATAATTTTGAAAATCTGATAGCCCCGTTTTGAGATAATAACTTTGGATAATAGGATCCGAAATCTTTAAGCAACAGTTTGTACATCCTCGAAAATTTAGAAGCTAGCTATATTAATTTACCGTGACCACAGATATTCGTTACTTAGTCAGCACTTCTGCAATAGAAGTGTCTATAACAATAATAACAACCATTTAGTTTTGGTTGAATTTCAAAATTTCTTCTTTATTTCATTTTTTTAAACTAATACCTCCTCAATGTTTTGGATCTGAAAAAATAGTTTAATACGTGTATTGTAATTGTTTGCAAGTGATATACGTCAATATAAGAAATTTTTCTCTAAATTTTATTGTTCAAAAAACGGAGGTCTTATTATCAAAGTATCATTGCGATAACTGGGATCATAAATGTACAATATGCATGTATTACAATACTTCAACTTGGGGTCTTAGCGCTAAGAAATATATCCTAGCAATGATTTCAGATATAAACGAGTGTCAAGGATACAGTCATGGGTGTAGTCATACATGTGTGAACACACACGGCTCATATAGATGTAGTTGTAGAACAGGATATAGCTTACATTCGAACCAAAGATCTTGCAATGGTTTGTACAATAAAACCCCGCCTTACGACGGCTTCTTTTTAAAAAGCACGCCAGTTTAACTATAAAACAATATTAAATATAAAAATCTAATTGGTCTTCGAGGCGGTTATTCTTAATATTTGAGTAGTGATGAATTATTATTCTTATTGAATCATCTAAATCAAGGTTTAAGTTTTGTAGATAGAAACACTTGCCAAACAGCTTCACGATTTGCTCAGTCACTTCAAGTGACCTATTTATTTAAATTTGTAGAATCACACATAACCTGAAAGCAAGCAAACATTGACATTAATTAAAGAAACGTTACAGAGATTACACATGCTTTTATTATCGACGGCTATTTTATATGATTCCATTGTTTTCAAATTGGAATCATAGATACATATAATATAACCATTTACCTTGAGGTTTTTAAAACTTAGAAATATCCTTCCATTGATTTTAGATATAAACGAGTGTCAAGGATACAGTCATGGGTGTAGTCAGGGATGTGTGAACACATATGGTTCATATAGATGTACTTGTAGAACAGGATATAGCTTACATTCGAACCAAAGATCTTGCATTGGTTTGTTCAATAAATCACCATATAACGAGCACGTCTATATCAAAATTAGCCATCCCGTCTTGACTGGTCATCTTTTATTTGCAATACCTAAACTTAGAAAACCACATCAAATATAAAGAATCGAAAAGGAATCTGTAATACAGAACCCTATTAATCACAAATATTTTGGCGATTCCATATTATTAGCACCAAAAGAGCAACATTATTGAGATAAAAAATATTGTCATGTAAAATGAGAGTATTAAAAAACCCTACTACATCGCGTATACATTAGTATAATCTAAAACTTTGATTTTACATCACAATGATGATAACATTTAAAACAGCGGCACCGAAATATTGCACTACCCTTACATTAAGCTTGTTTTTACACTTATCTGTATTCGTATAACACGTTTATTTACAGATATCGACGAATGCTTAGTTGATAATGGTGCCTGTAATCAGACATGTGTCAACGAACCCGGGTCTTACCATTGTGAATGCCCGACTGGTTACAGCGTGCACAATAATAGGGAATGTTTAGGTACGTTATTAATTATTAAAACTACACTCAAAACTACAAAAACAAATAATAAAATAACTATTTGAATCTAGCTCTTGAAGGACGCATGTAGGTAAATTGACGCCTTTGTCGGAAATGCTATAATGGATCACATCCATGTATTTATGCAAAATTATATTTATCCGTTGTTTAACGGCCCATACGACTGTTCTCACGAGTCATTTTAGAACGGCCTCTGAGAGAGATAAGAGCTGATACAGGAAAATGGGCATTTGTATCCCTACTCTTTTCGATAGTTTTTCCTAATTCTTTATAACACCCTGTGTGTAGCATCGAAACATGTCTCATCTGTTAGTTGTGATTTTCTTAACACAGTGTTAAAAATAATTCATAATAATCAAGGATGATCATTGGTTATCAAAATTAAATGTATGTCTGCACATACGCGTGCTATAGATATAGATGAGTGCTCAGTGGACAATGGTTCCTGTAATCAGACATGTGTCAATGTACCTGGGTCATACTACTGCGAATGCAAACATGGATATAGAATGGTCAACAACTCTTCGGAATATGTCGGTATGTTTTATAACACGTAAAAATAAAAATATCTTATCTAATACGTCCTCAAATATAACGGACTATTAACCACAAAGTTCCTAACGTTTGGCAACAAAGTTGTTTACCGTTTCATAATAAACCAGGATATTCAAAACTTACTCCTGTATCTCATGAAAAAATATATTTTAAATGCATTGAAAAGGGAGAGAACTCTGTATATTTTGTGATAATGTTAAAGATGAATATCATTTTGTTTTGATCTGCCCAAAATATCAAGATCTACGTATTTCTTTTATTTCCAACTGATATTATATATTTCCTATTGAACAAAACATGTATAATCGTAATCTCGAATAGGAATAGCCATCTTACTAGTAGATTAGCAAGGTGTTGAAGTCAAAAAAATGTATTCATTCTTTCCCAAGATTAATGTAAAGTAATATGGCAGTTATATTAGCCAACACTGTCAGTTAATTTATTGATCATAATATGTATGTGTTGACATGTATGTGTACGGGTCGGTAGCATAGAAATGCAAATAAAATACTACATGCCATGATTATTTTCATTCACAAACCATTGTTAATTAAGTTAAGAACGATCAATCATATACGTTCATTTGAAAATACCTCGTTAAATAGCATTACGCTGGATAAATTTGACGGAAATGTATGCAACCATTAATTGCAATAAATGAAGCTATAAGTTTTTTAATCTTGTGTACACATATCTGTAGATATGGATGAATGTTATGCTGGTAATACTTCCCGTAATTGGACTTGTGTCAATGCAACGGAGTCTAACAACTCGTCAGATGTCCAACTGCATAATTCGTCGATATGTATGGGTAAGATTTTTATCTTAAGACATGGATAGATAATTTATTCTCAATCCAGTACTTCAGCAGACCTGTGAGGAGAACATAATATACAAACGTATACTCAAACATATATAGAAACATTTACATGTACACAAACGCATATACAAATTGCGGAGAAGGCAAATACAATTAAAATAAACATTCATATTCAATCTTCACAGGGAATGATAATGCGTATACATGTATATTTGTGTATCAGTTACATAAAGGTACAGTCATAGGTGTAGTCAGGGATGTGTGAACACATATGGTTCATATAGATGTACTTGTAGAACAGGGTATAGCTTACATTCGAACCAAAGATATTGCATTGGTTTGTTCAATAAATCACCATATCACGATCACGTCTGTATCAAAATTAGCCATTCCGTCTTGACTGGTCATCTTTTATTTGCCATACCTAAACTTAGAAAACCACATCAAATATAAGAATCGAAAAGGAATCTGTAATACAGAACCCTATTGATGACAAATATTTTGGCGATTCCATGTTAGTATCGCAAAAAAAACACATTATTATTGAGATAAAACATATTGTCATGTAAAATGAGAGTATTAAAAAACCCTACTACCTCGCGTATGCATAAGTATATTCTAAAACTTTGATTTTACATCACAATGATGATAACATTTAAAACCGCGGCACCGAAATATTGCACTACCCTTACAATAAGCTTGTTTTTACACTTATCTGTATTCGTATAACACGTTTATTTACAGATATCGACGAATGCTTAGTTGATAATGGTGCCTGTAATCAGACATGTGTCAACGAACCCGGGTCTTACCATTGTGAATGCCCGACTGGTTACAGCGTGCACAATAATAGGGAATGTTTAGGTACGTTATTAATTATTAAAACTACACTCAAAACTACAAAAACAAATAATAAAATAACTATTTGAATCTAGCTCTTGAAGGACGCATGTAGGTAAATTGACGCCTTTGTCGGAAATGCTATAATGGATCACATCCATGTATTTATGCAAAATTATATTTATCCGTTGTTTAACGGCCCATACGACTGTTCTCACGAGTCATTTTAGAACGGCCTCTGAGAGAGATAAGAGCTGATACAGGAAAATGGGCATTTGTATCCCTACTCTTTTCGATAGTTTTTCCTAATTCTTTATAACACCCTGTGTGTAGCATCGAAACATGTCTCATCCGTTAGTTGTGATTTTCTTAACACAGTGTTAAAAATAATTCATAATAATCAAGGATGATCATTGGTTATCAAAATTAAATGTATGTCTGCACATACGCGTGCTATAGATATAGATGAGTGCTCAGTGGACAATGGTTCCTGTAATCAGACATGTGTCAATGTACCTGGGTCATACTACTGCGAATGCAAACATGGATATAGAATGGTCAACAACTCTTCGGAATATGTCGGTATGTTTTATAACATGTAAAAATAAAAAATCTTATCTAATACGTCCTCAAATATAACGGACTAATAACCACAAAGTTCCTAACGTTTGGCAACAAAGTTGTTTACCGTTTCATAATAAACCAGGATATTCAAAAATTACTCCTGTATCTCATGAAAAAATATATTTTAAATGCATTGAAAAGGGAGAGAACTCTGTATATTTTGTGATAATGTTAAAGATGAATATCATTTTGTTTTGATCTGCCCAAAATATCAAGATCTACGTATTTCTTTTATTTCCAACTGATATTATATATTTCCTATTGAACAAAACTTGTATAATCGTAATCTCTAATAGGAATAGTCATCTTACTAGTAGATTAGCAAGGTGTTAAAGTAAAAAAAATGTATTCATTCCTTCCCAAAATTAATGTAAAGTAATATGGCAGTTATATTTGCCAAGACTGTCAGTTAATTTATTGTTCATAATATGTATGTGTTGATATGTATGTGTACGGGTCGGTGGCAGGGAAATGCAAATAAAATACTACATGCCATGATTCTTTTCATTCACAAACCATTGTTAATTAGTTAAGAACGATCAATCATATACGTTCATTTGAAAATACCTCGTTAAATAGCATTACGCTGGATAAATTTGACGGAAATGTATGCAACCATTAATTGCAATAAATGAAGCTAAAAGTTTTTTAATCTTGTGTACACATATCTGTAGATATGGATGAATGTTTTGCTGGTAATACTTCCCGTAATTGGACTTGTGTCAATGTAACGGAGTCTAACAACTCGTCAGATGTCCAACTGCATAATTCGTCGATATGTATGGGTAAGATTTTTATCTTAAGACATGGATAGATAATTTATTCTCAATCCAGTACTTCAGTAGACCTGTGAGGAGAACATATATACAAACGTATACTCAAACATATATAGAAACATTTACATGTACACAAACGCATATACAAATTGCGGAGAAGGCAAATACAATTAAAATAAACATTCATATTCAATCTTCACAGGGAATGATAATGCGTATACATGTATATTTGTGTATCAGTTACATAAAGGTACAGTCATAGGACTGGTGTAGTCAGGGATGTGTGAACACATATGGTTCATATAGATGTACTTGTATAACAGGATATAGCTTACATTCGAACCAAAGATCTTGCATTGGTTTGTTCAATAAATCACCATATAACGATCACGTCTGTATCAAAATTAGCCATTCCGTCTTGACTGGTCATCTTTTATTTGCCATACCTAAACTTAGAAAACCACATCAAATATAAAGAATCGAAAAGGAATCTGTAATACAGAACCCTATTGATGACAAATATTTTCGCGATTCCATGTTAGTATCGCAAAAAAAAAACACAACATTATTGAGATAAAAATTATTGTCATGTAAAATGAGAGTATTAAAAAACCCTACTACCTCGCGTATACATAAGTATATTCTAAAACTTTGATTTTACATCACAATGATGATAACATTTAAAACCGCGGCACCGAAATATTGCACTAACCTTACATTAAGCTTGTTTTTACACTTATCTGTATTCGTATAACACGTTTATTTACAGATATCGACGAATGCTAAGTTGATAATGGTGCCTGTAATCAGACATGTGTCAATGAACCCGGGTCTTACCACTGTGAATGCCCCACTGGTTACAGCTTGCACAATAATAGGGAATGTTTAGGTAGGTTTTTAATTATTAAAACCACACTCAAAACTACAAAAACAAATTATAAAAGAACTATTTGAATCTAGCTCTTGAAGGACGCATGTAGGTAAATTGACGCCTTTGTCGGAAATGCTATAATGGATCACATCTATGTATTTATGCAAAATTATATTTATCCGTTGTTTAACGGCCCATACGACTGTTCTCACGAGTCATTTTAGAACGGCCTCAGAGAGAGAAGAGAGCTGATACAGGAAAATGGGCATTTGTATCCCTACTCTTTTCGATAGTTTTTCCTAATTCTTTATCACTCCCTGCGTGTAGCATCGAAACACGTCTCATCTGTTAGTTGTGATTTTCTTAACACAGTGTTGAAAATAATTCATAATAATCAAGGATGATCATTGGTTTTCAAAATTAAATGTATGTCTGCACATACGCGTGCTATAGATATAGATGAGTGCTCAGTGGACAATGGTTCCTGTAATCAGACATGTGTCAATGTACCTGGGTCATACTACTGCGAATGCAAACATGGATATAGAATGGTCAACAACTCTTCGGAATTTGTCGGTATGTTTTATAACACGTAAAAAAAAAAACATCTTATCTAATACGTCCTCAAATATAACGGACTAATAACCACAAAGTTCCTAACGTTTGGCAACAAAGTTGTTTACCGTTTCATAATAAACCAGGATATTCAAAAATTACTCCTGTATCTCATGAAAAAATATATTTTAAATGCATTGAAAAGGGAGAGAACTCTGTATATTTTGTGATAATGTTAAAGATGAATATCATTTTGTTTGATCTGCCCAAATATCAAGATCTACGTATTTCTTTTATTTCCAACTGATATTATATATTTCCTATTGAACAAAACTTGTATAATCGTAATCTCTAATAGGAATAGCCATCTTACTAGTAGATTAGCAAGGTGTTAAAGTCAAAAAAATGTATTCATTCCTTCCCAAGATTAATGTAAAGTAATATGGCAGTTATATTTGCCAACACTGTCAGTTAATTTATTGATCATAATATGTATGTGTTGATATGTATGTGTACGGGTCGGTAGCATAGAAATGCAAATAAAATACTACATGCCATGATTATTTTCATTCACAAACCAGTTGTTAATTAAGTTAAGAACGATCAATCATATACGTACATTTGAAAATACCTCGTTAAATAGCATTACGCTGGATAAATTTGACGGAAATGTATGCAACCATTAATTGCAATAAATGAAGCTATAAGTTTTTTAATCTTATGTACACATATCTGTAGATAAGGATGAATGTTTTGCTGGTAATACTTCACGTAATTGGACTTGTGTCAATGTAACGGAGTCTAACAACTCGTCAGATGTCCAACTGCATAATTCGTCGATATGTATGGGTAAGATTTTTATCTTAAGACATGGATAGATAATTTATTCTCAATCCAGTAGTTCAGTAGACATGTGAGGAGAACATATATACAAACGTATACTCAAACATATATAGAAACATTTACATGTACACAAACGCATATGCAAATTGCGGAGAAGGCAAATCGATTAAAATAAACATTCATATTCAATCTTCACAGGGAATGATAATGCGTATACATGTATATTTGTGTATCAGTTACATAAAGGTACAGTCATAGATGTAGTCAGGGATGTGTGAACACATATGGTTCATATAGATGTACTTGTAGAACAGGGTATAGCTTACATTCGAACCAAAGATATTGCATTGGTTTGTTCAATAAATCACCATATCACGATCACGTCTATATCAAAATTAGCCATTCCGTCTTGACTGGTCATCTTTTATTTGCCATACCTAAACTTAGAAAACCACATCAAATATAAAGAATCGAAAAGGAATCTGTAATACAGAACCCTATTGATGACAAATATTTTGGCGATTCCATGTTAGTATCGCAAAAAAACACAACATTATTGAGATAAAAGATATTGTCATGTAAAATGAGAGTATTAAAAACCCTACTACCTCGCGTATACATAAGTATATTCTAAAACTTTGATTTTACATCACAATGATGATAACATTTAAAACCGCGGCACCGAAATATTGCACTAACCTTACATTAAGCTTGTTTTTACACTTATCTGTATTCGTATAACACGTTTATTTACAGATATCGACGAATGCTTAGTTGATAATGGTGCCTGTAATCAGACATGTGTCAATGAACCCGGGTCTTACCACTGTGAATGCCCCACTGGTTACAGCTTGCACAATAATAGGGAATGTTTAGGTAGGTTTTTAATTATTAAAACTACACTCAAAACTACAAAAACAAATTATAAAAGAACTATTTAAATCTAGCTCTTGAAGGACGCATGTAGGTAAATTGACGCCTTTGTCGGAAATGCTATAATGGATCACATCTATGTATTTATGCAAAATTATATTTATCCGTTGTTTAACGGCCCATACGACTGTTCTCACGAGTCATTTTAGAACGGCCTCAGAGAGAGAAGAGAGCTGATACAGGAAAATGGGCATTTGTATCCCTACTCTTTTCGATAGTTTTTCCTAATTCTTTATCACTCCCTGCGTGTAGCATCGAAACACGTCTCATCTGTTAGTTGTGATTTTCTTAACACAGTGTTGAAAATAATTCATAATAATCAAGGATGATCATTGGTTTTCAAAATTAAATGTATGTCTGCACATACGCGTGCTATAGATATAGATGAGTGCTCAGTGGACAATGGTTCCTGTAATCAGACATGTGTCAATGTACCTGGGTCATACTACTGCGAATGCAAACATGGATATAGAATGGTCAACAACTCTTCGGAATATGTCGGTATGTTTTATAACACGTAAAAATAAAAACATCTTATCTAATACGTCCTCAATATAACGGACTAATAACCACAAAGTTCCTAACGTTTGGCAACAAAGTTGTTTACCGTTTCATAATAAACCAGGATATTCAAAAATTACTCCTGTATCTCATGAAAAAATATATTTTAAATGCATTGAAAAGGGAGAGAACTCTGTATATTTTGTGATAATGTTAAAGATGAATATCATTTTGTTTTGATCTGCCCAAAATATCAAGATCTACGTATTTCTTTTATTTCCAACTGATATTATATATTTCCTATTGAACAAAACTTGTATAATCGTAATCTCTAATAGGAATAGTCATCTTACTAGTAGATTAGCAAGGTGTTAAAGTAAAAAAAATGTATTCATTCATTCCCAAAATTAATGTAAAGTAATATGGCAGTTATATTTGCCAAGACTGTCAGTTAATTTATTGATCATAATATGTATGTGTTGATATGTATGTGTACGGGTCGGTGGCAGGGAAATGCAAATAAAATACTACATGCCATGATTCTTTTCATTCACAAACCATTGTTAATTAGTTAAGAACGATCAATCATATACGTTCATTTGAAAATACCTCGTTAAATAGCATTACGCTGGATAAATTTGACGGAAATGTATGCAACCATTAATTGCAATAAATGAAGCTAAAAGTTTTTTAATCTTGTGTACACATATCTGTAGATAAGGATGAATGTTTTGCTGGTAATACTTCACGTAATTGGACTTGTGTCAATGTAACGGAGTCTAACAACTCGTCAGATGTCCAACAGCATTATTCGTCGATATGTATGGGTAAGATTTTTATCTTAAGACATGGATAGATAATTTATTCTCAATCCAGTAGTTCAGTAGACCTGTGAGGAGAACATATATACAAACGTATACTCAAACATATATAGAAACATTTACATGTACACAAACGCATATGCAAATTGCGGAGAAGGCAAATCGATTAAAATAAACATTCATATTCAATCTTCACAGGGAATGATAATGCGTATACATGTATATTTGTGTATCAGTTACATAAAGGTACAGTCATAGATGTAGTCAGGGATGTGTGAACACATATGGTTCATATAGATGTACTTGTAGAACAGGGTATAGCTTACATTCGAACCAAAGATATTGCATTGGTTTGTTCAATAAATCACCATATCACGATCACGTCTATATCAAAATTAGCCATTCCGTCTTGACTGGTCATCTTTTATTTGCCATACCTAAACTTAGAAAACCACATCAAATATAAAGAATCGAAAAGGAATCTGTAATACAGAACCCTATTGATGACAAATATTTTGGCGATTCCATGTTAGTATCGCAAAAAAACACAACATTATTGAGATAAAAAATATTGTCATGTAAAATGAGAGTATTAAAAACCCTACTACCTCGCGTATACATAAGTATATTCTAAAACTTTGATTTTACATCACAATGATGATAACATTTAAAACCGCGGCACCGAAATATTGCACTAACCTTACATTAAGCTTGTTTTTACACTTATCTGTATTCGTATAACACGTTTATTTACAGATATCGACGAATGCTTAGTTGATAATGGTGCCTGTAATCAGACATGTGTCAATGAACCCGGGTCTTACCACTGTGAATGCCCCACTGGTTACAGCTTGCACAATAATAGGGAATGTTTAGGTAGGTTTTTAATTATTAAAACTACACTCAAAACTACAAAAACAAATTATAAAAGAACTATTTAAATCTAGCTCTTGAAGGACGCATGTAGGTAAATTGACGCCTTTGTCGGAAATGCTATAATGGATCACATCTATGTATTTATGCAAAATTATATTTATCCGTTGTTTAACGGCCCATACGACTGTTCTCACGAGTCATTTTAGAACGGCCTCAGAGAGAGAAGAGAGCTGATACAGGAAAATGGGCATTTGTATCCCTACTCTTTTCGATAGTTTTTCCTAATTCTTTATCACTCCCTGCGTGTAGCATCGAAACACGTCTCATCTGTTAGTTGTGATTTTCTTAACACAGTGTTGAAAATAATTCATAATAATCAAGGATGATCATTGGTTTTCAAAATTAAATGTATGTCTGCACATACGCGTGCTATAGATATAGATGAGTGCTCAGTGGACAATGGTTCCTGTAATCAGACATGTGTCAATGTACCTGGGTCATACTACTGCGAATGCAAACATGGATATAGAATGGTCAACAACTCTTCGGAATATGTCGGTATGTTTTATAACACGTAAAAATAAAAACATCTTATCTAATACGTCCTCAATATAACGGACTAATAACCACAAAGTTCCTAACGTTTGGCAACAAAGTTGTTTACCGTTTCATAATAAACCAGGATATTCAAAAATTACTCCTGTATCTCATGAAAAAATATATTTTAAATGCATTGAAAAGGGAGAGAACTCTGTATATTTTGTGATAATGTTAAAGATGAATATCATTTTGTTTTGATCTGCCCAAAATATCAAGATCTACGTATTTCTTTTATTTCCAACTGATATTATATATTTCCTATTGAACAAAACTTGTATAATCGTAATCTCTAATAGGAATAGTCATCTTACTAGTAGATTAGCAAGGTGTTAAAGTAAAAAAAATGTATTCATTCCTTCCCAAAATTAATGTAAAGTAATATGGCAGTTATATTTGCCAAGACTGTCAGTTAATTTATTGATCATAATATGTATGTGTTGATATGTATGTGTACGGGTCGGTGGCAGGGAAATGCAAATAAAATACTACATGCCATGATTCTTTTCATTCACAAACCATTGTTAATTAGTTAAGAACGATCAATCATATACGTTCATTTGAAAATACCTCGTTAAATAGCATTACGCTGGATAAATTTGACGGAAATGTATGCAACCATTAATTGCAATAAATGAAGCTAAAAGTTTTTTAATCTTGTGTACACATATCTGTAGATATGGATGAATGTTTTGCTGGTAATACTTCCCGTAATTGGACTTGTGTCAATGTAACGGAGTCTAACAACTCGTCAGATGTCCAACTGCATAATTCGTCGATATGTATGGGTAAGATTTTTATCTTAAGACATGGATAGATAGTTTATTCTCAATCCAGTACTTCAGTAGACCTGTGAGGAGAACATATATACAAACGTATACTCAAACATATATAGAAACATTTACATGTACACAAACGCATATACAAATTGCGGAGAAGGCAAATACAATTAAAATAAACATTCATATTCAATCTTCACAGGGAATGATAATGCGTATACATGTATATTTGTGTATCAGTTACATAAAGGTACAGTCATAGGTGTAGTCAGGGATGTGTGAACACATATGGTTCATATAGATGTACTTGTAGAACAGGATATAGCTTACATTCGAACCAAAGATCTTGCATTGGTTTGTTCAATAAATCACCATATAACGATCACGTCTGTATCAAAATTAGCCATTCCGTCTTGACTGGTCATCTTTTATTTGCCATACCTAAACTTAGAAAACCACATCAAATATAAAGAATCGAAAAGGAATCTGTAATACAGAACCCTATTGTTGACAAATATTTTCGCGATTCCATGTTAGTATCGCAAAAAAAAAACACAACATTATTGAGATAAAAATTATTGTCATGTAAAATGAGAGTATTAAAAAACCCTACTACCTCGCGTATACATAAGTATATTCTAAAACTTTGATTTTACATCACAATGATGATAACATTTAAAACCGCGGCACCGAAATATTGCACTAACCTTACATTAAGCTTGTTTTTACACTTATCTGTATTCGTATAACACGTTTATTTACAGATATCGACGAATGCTTAGTTGATAATGGTGCCTGTAATCAGACATGTGTCAATGAACCCGGGTCTTACCACTGTGAATGCCCCACTGGTTACAGCTTGCACAATAATAGGGAATGTTTAGGTAGGTTTTTAATTATTAAAACTACACTCAAAACTACAAAAACAAATTATAAAAGAACTATTTGAATCTAGCTCTTGAAGGACGCATGTAGGTAAATTGACGCCTTTGTCGGAAATGCTATAATGGATCACATCTATGTATTTATGCAAAATTATATTTATCCGTTGTTTAACGGCCCATACGACTGTTCTCACGAGTCATTTTAGAACGGCCTCAGAGAGAGAAGAGAGCTGATACAGGAAAATGGGCATTTGTATCCCTACTCTTTTCGATAGTTTTTCCTAATTCTTTATCACTCCCTGCGTGTAGCATCGAAACACGTCTCATCTGTTAGTTGTGATTTTCTTAACACAATGTTGAAAATAATTCATAATAATCAAGGATGATCATTGGTTTTCAAAATTAAATGTATGTCTGCACATACGCGTGCTATAGATATAGATGAGTGCTCAGTGGACAATGGTTCCTGTAATCAGACATGTGTCAATGTACCTGGGTCATACTACTGCGAATGCAAACATGGATATAGAATGGTCAACAACTCTTCGGAATATGTCGGTATGTTTTATAACACGTAAAAATAAAAACATCTTATCTAATACGTCCTCAATATAACGGACTAATAACCACAAAGTTCCTAACGTTTGGCAACAAAGTTGTTTACCGTTTCATAATAAACCAGGATATTCAAAAATTACTCCTGTATCTCATGAAAAAATATATTTTAAATGCATTGAAAAGGGAGAGAACTCTGTATATTTTGTGATAATGTTAAAGATGAATATCATTTTGTTTTGATCTGCCCAAAATATCAAGATCTACGTATTTCTTTTATTTCCAACTGATATTATATATTTCCTATTGAACAAAACTTGTATAATCGTAATCTCTAATAGGAATAGTCATCTTACTAGTAGATTAGCAAGGTGTTAAAGTAAAAAAAATGTATTCATTCCTTCCCAAAATTAATGTAAAGTAATATGGCAGTTATATTTGCCAAGACTGTCAGTTAATTTATTGATCATAATATGTATGTGTTGATATGTATGTGTACGGGTCGGTGGCAGGGAAATGCAAATAAAATACTACATGCCATGATTCTTTTCATTCACAAACCATTGTTAATTAGTTAAGAACGATCAATCATATACGTTCATTTGAAAATACCTCGTTAAATAGCATTACGCTGGATAAATTTGACGGAAATGTATGCAACCATTAATTGCAATAAATGAAGCTAAAAGTTTTTTAATCTTGTGTACACATATCTGTAGATAAGGATGAATGTTTTGCTGGTAATACTTCACGTAATTGGACTTGTGTCAATGTAACGGAGTCTAACAACTCGTCAGATGTCCAACAGCATTATTCGTCGATATGTATGGGTAAGATTTTTATCTTAAGACATGGATAGATAATTTATTCTCAATCCAGTAGTTCAGTAGACCTGTGAGGAGAACATATATACAAACGTATACTCAAACATATATAGAAACATTTACATGTACACAAACGCATATGCAAATTGCGGAGAAGGCAAATCGATTAAAATAAACATTCATATTCAATCTTCACAGGGAATGATAATGCGTATACATGTATATTTGTGTATCAGTTACATAAAGGTACAGTCATAGATGTAGTCAGGGATGTGTGAACACATATGGTTCATATAGATGTACTTGTAGAACAGGGTATAGCTTACATTCGAACCAAAGATATTGCATTGGTTTGTTCAATAAATCACCATATCACGATCACGTCTATATCAAAATTAGCCATTCCGTCTTGACTGGTCATCTTTTATTTGCCATACCTAAACTTAGAAAACCACATCAAATATAAAGAATCGAAAAGGAATCTGTAATACAGAACCCTATTGATGACAAATATTTTGGCGATTCCATGTTAGTATCGCAAAAAAACACAACATTATTGAGATAAAAAATATTGTCATGTAAAATGAGAGTATTAAAAACCCTACTACCTCGCGTATACATAAGTATATTCTAAAACTTTGATTTTACATCACAATGATGATAACATTTAAAACCGCGGCACCGAAATATTGCACTAACCTTACATTAAGCTTGTTTTTACACTTATCTGTATTCGTATAACACGTTTATTTACAGATATCGACGAATGCTTAGTTGATAATGGTGCCTGTAATCAGACATGTGTCAATGAACCCGGGTCTTACCACTGTGAATGCCCCACTGGTTACAGCTTGCACAATAATAGGGAATGTTTAGGTAGGTTTTTAATTATTAAAACTACACTCAAAACTACAAAAACAAATTATAAAAGAACTATTTAAATCTAGCTCTTGAAGGACGCATGTAGGTAAATTGACGCCTTTGTCGGAAATGCTATAATGGATCACATCTATGTATTTATGCAAAATTATATTTATCCGTTGTTTAACGGCCCATACGACTGTTCTCACGAGTCATTTTAGAACGGCCTCAGAGAGAGAAGAGAGCTGATACAGGAAAATGGGCATTTGTATCCCTACTCTTTTCGATAGTTTTTCCTAATTCTTTATCACTCCCTGCGTGTAGCATCGAAACACGTCTCATCTGTTAGTTGTGATTTTCTTAACACAGTGTTGAAAATAATTCATAATAATCAAGGATGATCATTGGTTTTCAAAATTAAATGTATGTCTGCACATACGCGTGCTATAGATATAGATGAGTGCTCAGTGGACAATGGTTCCTGTAATCAGACATGTGTCAATGTACCTGGGTCATACTACTGCGAATGCAAACATGGATATAGAATGGTCAACAACTCTTCGGAATATGTCGGTATGTTTTATAACACGTAAAAATAAAAACATCTTATCTAATACGTCCTCAATATAACGGACTAATAACCACAAAGTTCCTAACGTTTGGCAACAAAGTTGTTTACCGTTTCATAATAAACCAGGATATTCAAAAATTACTCCTGTATCTCATGAAAAAATATATTTTAAATGCATTGAAAAGGGAGAGAACTCTGTATATTTTGTGATAATGTTAAAGATGAATATCATTTTGTTTTGATCTGCCCAAAATATCAAGATCTACGTATTTCTTTTATTTCCAACTGATATTATATATTTCCTATTGAACAAAACTTGTATAATCGTAATCTCTAATAGGAATAGTCATCTTACTAGTAGATTAGCAAGGTGTTAAAGTAAAAAAAATGTATTCATTCCTTCCCAAAATTAATGTAAAGTAATATGGCAGTTATATTTGCCAAGACTGTCAGTTAATTTATTGATCATAATATGTATGTGTTGATATGTATGTGTACGGGTCGGTGGCAGGGAAATGCAAATAAAATACTACATGCCATGATTCTTTTCATTCACAAACCATTGTTAATTAGTTAAGAACGATCAATCATATACGTTCATTTGAAAATACCTCGTTAAATAGCATTACGCTGGATAAATTTGACGGAAATGTATGCAACCATTAATTGCAATAAATGAAGCTAAAAGTTTTTTAATCTTGTGTACACATATCTGTAGATATGGATGAATGTTTTGCTGGTAATACTTCCCGTAATTGGACTTGTGTCAATGTAACGGAGTCTAACAACTCGTCAGATGTCCAACTGCATAATTCGTCGATATGTATGGGTAAGATTTTTATCTTAAGACATGGATAGATAGTTTATTCTCAATCCAGTACTTCAGTAGACCTGTGAGGAGAACATATATACAAACGTATACTCAAACATATATAGAAACATTTACATGTACACAAACGCATATACAAATTGCGGAGAAGGCAAATACAATTAAAATAAACATTCATATTCAATCTTCACAGGGAATGATAATGCGTATACATGTATATTTGTGTATCAGTTACATAAAGGTACAGTCATAGGTGTAGTCAGGGATGTGTGAACACATATGGTTCATATAGATGTACTTGTAGAACAGGATATAGCTTACATTCGAACCAAAGATCTTGCATTGGTTTGTTCAATAAATCACCATATAACGATCACGTCTGTATCAAAATTAGCCATTCCGTCTTGACTGGTCATCTTTTATTTGCCATACCTAAACTTAGAAAACCACATCAAATATAAAGAATCGAAAAGGAATCTGTAATACAGAACCCTATTGTTGACAAATATTTTCGCGATTCCATGTTAGTATCGCAAAAAAAAAACACAACATTATTGAGATAAAAATTATTGTCATGTAAAATGAGAGTATTAAAAAACCCTACTACCTCGCGTATACATAAGTATATTCTAAAACTTTGATTTTACATCACAATGATGATAACATTTAAAACCGCGGCACCGAAATATTGCACTAACCTTACATTAAGCTTGTTTTTACACTTATCTGTATTCGTATAACACGTTTATTTACAGATATCGACGAATGCTTAGTTGATAATGGTGCCTGTAATCAGACATGTGTCAATGAACCCGGGTCTTACCACTGTGAATGCCCCACTGGTTACAGCTTGCACAATAATAGGGAATGTTTAGGTAGGTTTTTAATTATTAAAACTACACTCAAAACTACAAAAACAAATTATAAAAGAACTATTTGAATCTAGCTCTTGAAGGACGCATGTAGGTAAATTGACGCCTTTGTCGGAAATGCTATAATGGATCACATCTATGTATTTATGCAAAATTATATTTATCCGTTGTTTAACGGCCCATACGACTGTTCTCACGAGTCATTTTAGAACGGCCTCAGAGAGAGAAGAGAGCTGATACAGGAAAATGGGCATTTGTATCCCTACTCTTTTCGATAGTTTTTCCTAATTCTTTATCACTCCCTGCGTGTAGCATCGAAACACGTCTCATCTGTTAGTTGTGATTTTCTTAACACAATGTTGAAAATAATTCATAATAATCAAGGATGATCATTGGTTTTCAAAATTAAATGTATGTCTGCACATACGCGTGCTATAGATATAGATGAGTGCTCAGTGGACAATGGTTCCTGTAATCAGACATGTGTCAATGTACCTGGGTCATACTACTGCGAATGCAAACATGGATATAGAATGGTCAACAACTCTTCGGAATATGTCGGTATGTTTTATAACACGTAAAAATAAAAACATCTTATCTAATACGTCCTCAATATAACGGACTAATAACCACAAAGTTCCTAACGTTTGGCAACAAAGTTGTTTACCGTTTCATAATAAACCAGGATATTCAAAAATTACTCCTGTATCTCATGAAAAAATATATTTTAAATGCATTGAAAAGGGAGAGAACTCTGTATATTTTGTGATAATGTTAAAGATGAATATCATTTTGTTTTGATCTGCCCAAAATATCAAGATCTACGTATTTCTTTTATTTCCAACTGATATTATATATTTCCTATTGAACAAAACTTGTATAATCGTAATCTCTAATAGGAATAGTCATCTTACTAGTAGATTAGCAAGGTGTTAAAGTAAAAAAAATGTATTCATTCATTCCCAAAATTAATGTAAAGTAATATGGCAGTTATATTTGCCAAGACTGTCAGTTAATTTATTGATCATAATATGTATGTGTTGATATGTATGTGTACGGGTCGGTGGCAGGGAAATGCAAATAAAATACTACATGCCATGATTCTTTTCATTCACAAACCATTGTTAATTAGTTAAGAACGATCAATCATATACGTTCATTTGAAAATACCTCGTTAAATAGCATTACGCTGGATAAATTTGACGGAAATGTATGCAACCATTAATTGCAATAAATGAAGCTAAAAGTTTTTTAATCTTGTGTACACATATCTGTAGATAAGGATGAATGTTTTGCTGGTAATACTTCACGTAATTGGACTTGTGTCAATGTAACGGAGTCTAACAACTCGTCAGATGTCCAACAGCATTATTCGTCGATATGTATGGGTAAGATTTTTATCTTAAGACATGGATAGATAATTTATTCTCAATCCAGTAGTTCAGTAGACCTGTGAGGAGAACATATATACAAACGTATACTCAAACATATATAGAAACATTTACATGTACACAAACGCATATGCAAATTGCGGAGAAGGCAAATCGATTAAAATAAACATTCATATGCAATCTTCACAGGGAATGATAATGCGTATACATGTATATTTGTGTATCAGTTACATAAAGGTACAGTCATAGATGTAGTCAGGGATGTGTGAACACATATGGTTCATATAGATGTACTTGTAGAACAGGGTATAGCTTACATTCGAACCAAAGATATTGCATTGGTTTGTTCAATAAATCACCATATCACGATCACGTCTATATCAAAATTAGCCATTCCGTCTTGACTGGTCATCTTTTATTTGCCATACCTAAACTTAGAAAACCACATCAAATATAAAGAATCGAAAAGGAATCTGTAATACAGAACCCTATTGATGACAAATATTTTGGCGATTCCATGTTAGTATCGCAAAAAAACACAACATTATTGAGATAAAAAATATTGTCATGTAAAATGAGAGTATTAAAAACCCTACTACCTCGCGTATACATAAGTATATTCTAAAACTTTGATTTTACATCACAATGATGATAACATTTAAAACCGCGGCACCGAAATATTGCACTAACCTTACATTAAGCTTGTTTTTACACTTATCTGTATTCGTATAACACGTTTATTTACAGATATCGACGAATGCTTAGTTGATAATGGTGCCTGTAATCAGACATGTGTCAATGAACCCGGGTCTTACCACTGTGAATGCCCCACTGGTTACAGCTTGCACAATAATAGGGAATGTTTAGGTAGGTTTTTAATTATTAAAACTACACTCAAAACTACAAAAACAAATTATAAAAGAACTATTTAAATCTAGCTCTTGAAGGACGCATGTAGGTAAATTGACGCCTTTGTCGGAAATGCTATAATGGATCACATCTATGTATTTATGCAAAATTATATTTATCCGTTGTTTAACGGCCCATACGACTGTTCTCACGAGTCATTTTAGAACGGCCTCAGAGAGAGAAGAGAGCTGATACAGGAAAATGGGCATTTGTATCCCTACTCTTTTCGATAGTTTTTCCTAATTCTTTATCACTCCCTGCGTGTAGCATCGAAACACGTCTCATCTGTTAGTTGTGATTTTCTTAACACAATGTTGAAAATAATTCATAATAATCAAGGATGATCATTGGTTTTCAAAATTAAATGTATGTCTGCACATACGCGTGCTATAGATATAGATGAGTGCTCAGTGGACAATGGTTCCTGTAATCAGACATGTGTCAATGTACCTGGGTCATACTACTGCGAATGCAAACATGGATATAGAATGGTCAACAACTCTTCGGAATATGTCGGTATGTTTTATAACACGTAAAAATAAAAACATCTTATCTAATACGTCCTCAATATAACGGACTAATAACCACAAAGTTCCTAACGTTTGGCAACAAAGTTGTTTACCGTTTCATAATAAACCAGGATATTCAAAAATTACTCCTGTATCTCATGAAAAAATATATTTTAAATGCATTGAAAAGGGAGAGAACTCTGTATATTTTGTGATAATGTTAAAGATGAATATCATTTTGTTTTGATCTGCCCAAAATATCAAGATCTACGTATTTCTTTTATTTCCAACTGATATTATATATTTCCTATTGAACAAAACTTGTATAATCGTAATCTCTAATAGGAATAGTCATCTTACTAGTAGATTAGCAAGGTGTTAAAGTAAAAAAAATGTATTCATTCCTTCCCAAAATTAATGTAAAGTAATATGGCAGTTATATTTGCCAAGACTGTCAGTTAATTTATTGATCATAATATGTATGTGTTGATATGTATGTGTACGGGTCGGTGGCAGGGAAATGCAAATAAAATACTACATGCCATGATTCTTTTCATTCACAAACCATTGTTAATTAGTTAAGAACGATCAATCATATACGTTCATTTGAAAATACCTCGTTAAATAGCATTACGCTGGATAAATTTGACGGAAATGTATGCAACCATTAATTGCAATAAATGAAGCTAAAAGTTTTTTAATCTTGTGTACACATATCTGTAGATATGGATGAATGTTTTGCTGGTAATACTTCCCGTAATTGGACTTGTGTCAATGTAACGGAGTCTAACAACTCGTCAGATGTCCAACTGCATAATTCGTCGATATGTATGGGTAAGATTTTTATCTTAAGACATGGATAGATAGTTTATTCTCAATCCAGTACTTCAGTAGACCTGTGAGGAGAACATATATACAAACGTATACTCAAACATATATAGAAACATTTACATGTACACAAACGCATATACAAATTGCGGAGAAGGCAAATACAATTAAAATAAACATTCATATTCAATCTTCACAGGGAATGATAATGCGTATACATGTATATTTGTGTATCAGTTACATAAAGGTACAGTCATAGGTGTAGTCAGGGATGTGTGAACACATATGGTTCATATAGATGTACTTGTAGAACAGGATATAGCTTACATTCGAACCAAAGATCTTGCATTGGTTTGTTCAATAAATCACCATATAACGATCACGTCTGTATCAAAATTAGCCATTCCGTCTTGACTGGTCATCTTTTATTTGCCATACCTAAACTTAGAAAACCACATCAAATATAAAGAATCGAAAAGGAATCTGTAATACAGAACCCTATTGTTGACAAATATTTTCGCGATTCCATGTTAGTATCGCAAAAAAAAAACACAACATTATTGAGATAAAAATTATTGTCATGTAAAATGAGAGTATTAAAAAACCCTACTACCTCGCGTATACATAAGTATATTCTAAAACTTTGATTTTACATCACAATGATGATAACATTTAAAACCGCGGCACCGAAATATTGCACTAACCTTACATTAAGCTTGTTTTTACACTTATCTGTATTCGTATAACACGTTTATTTACAGATATCGACGAATGCTTAGTTGATAATGGTGCCTGTAATCAGACATGTGTCAATGAACCCGGGTCTTACCACTGTGAATGCCCCACTGGTTACAGCTTGCACAATAATAGGGAATGTTTAGGTAGGTTTTTAATTATTAAAACTACACTCAAAACTACAAAAACAAATTATAAAAGAACTATTTGAATCTAGCTCTTGAAGGACGCATGTAGGTAAATTGACGCCTTTGTCGGAAATGCTATAATGGATCACATCTATGTATTTATGCAAAATTATATTTATCCGTTGTTTAACGGCCCATACGACTGTTCTCACGAGTCATTTTAGAACGGCCTCAGAGAGAGAAGAGAGCTGATACAGGAAAATGGGCATTTGTATCCCTACTCTTTTCGATAGTTTTTCCTAATTCTTTATCACTCCCTGCGTGTAGCATCGAAACACGTCTCATCTGTTAGTTGTGATTTTCTTAACACAGTGTTGAAAATAATTCATAATAATCAAGGATGATCATTGGTTTTCAAAATTAAATGTATGTCTGCACATACGCGTGCTATAGATATAGATGAGTGCTCAGTGGACAATGGTTCCTGTAATCAGACATGTGTCAATGTACCTGGGTCATACTACTGCGAATGCAAACATGGATATAGAATGGTCAACAACTCTTCGGAATATGTCGGTATGTTTTATAACACGTAAAAATAAAAACATCTTATCTAATACGTCCTCAATATAACGGACTAATAACCACAAAGTTCCTAACGTTTGGCAACAAAGTTGTTTACCGTTTCATAATAAACCAGGATATTCAAAAATTACTCCTGTATCTCATGAAAAAATATATTTTAAATGCATTGAAAAGGGAGAGAACTCTGTATATTTTGTGATAATGTTAAAGATGAATATCATTTTGTTTTGATCTGCCCAAAATATCAAGATCTACGTATTTCTTTTATTTCCAACTGATATTATATATTTCCTATTGAACAAAACTTGTATAATCGTAATCTCTAATAGGAATAGTCATCTTACTAGTAGATTAGCAAGGTGTTAAAGTATAAAAAATGTATTCATTCCTTCCCAAAATTAATGTAAAGTAATATGGCAGTTATATTTGCCAAGACTGTCAGTTAATTTATTGATCATAATATGTATGTGTTGATATGTATGTGTACGGGTCGGTGGCAGGGAAATGCAAATAAAATACTACATGCCATGATTCTTTTCATTCACAAACCATTGTTAATTAGTTAAGAACGATCAATCATATACGTTCATTTGAAAATACCTCGTTAAATAGCATTACGCTGGATAAATTTGACGGAAATGTATGCAACCATTAATTGCAATAAATGAAGCTAAAAGTTTTTTAATCTTGTGTACACATATCTGTAGATATGGATGAATGTTTTGCTGGTAATACTTCCCGTAATTGGACTTGTGTCAATGTAACGGAGTCTAACAACTCGTCAGATGTCCAACTGCATAATTCGTCGATATGTATGGGTAAGATTTTTATCTTAAGACATGGATAGATAATTTATTCTCAATCCAGTACTTCAGTAGACCTGTGAGGAGAACATATATACAAACGTATACTCAAACATATATAGAAACATTTACATGTACACAAACGCATATACAAATTGCGGAGAAGGCAAATACAATTAAAATAAACATTCATATTCAATCTTCACAGGGAATGATAATGCGTATACATGTATATTTGTGTATCAGTTACATAAAGGTACAGTCATAGGTGTAGTCAGGGATGTGTGAACACATATGGTTCATATAGATGTACTTGTAGAACAGGATATAGCTTACATTCGAACCAAAGATCTTGCATTGGTTTGTTCAATAAATCACCATATAACGATCACGTCTGTATCAAAATTAGCCATTCCGTCTTGACTGGTCATCTTTTATTTGCCATACCTAAACTTAGAAAACCACATCAAATATAAAGAATCGAAAAGGAATCTGTAATACAGAACCCTATTGATGACAAATATTTTCGCGATTCCATGTTAGTATCGCAAAAAAAAAACACAACATTATTGAGATAAAAATTATTGTCATGTAAAATGAGAGTATTAAAAAACCCTACTACCTCGCGTATACATAAGTATATTCTAAAACTTTGATTTTACATCACAATGATGATAACATTTAAAACCGCGGCACCGAAATATTGCACTAACCTTACATTAAGCTTGTTTTTACACTTATCTGTATTCGTATAACACGTTTATTTACAGATATCGACGAATGCTTAGTTGATAATGGTGCCTGTAATCAGACATGTGTCAATGAACCCGGGTCTTACCACTGTGAATGCCCCACTGGTTACAGCTTGCACAATAATAGGGAATGTTTAGGTAGGTTTTTAATTATTAAAACTACACTCAAAACTACAAAAACAAATTATAAAAGAACTATTTGAATCTAGCTCTTGAAGGACGCATGTAGGTAAATTGACGCCTTTGTCGGAAATGCTATAATGGATCACATCTATGTATTTATGCAAAATTATATTTATCCGTTGTTTAACGGCCCATACGACTGTTCTCACGAGTCATTTTAGAACGGCCTCAGAGAGAGAAGAGAGCTGATACAGGAAAATGGGCATTTGTATCCCTACTCTTTTCGATAGTTTTTCCTAATTCTTTATCACTCCCTGCGTGTAGCATCGAAACACGTCTCATCTGTTAGTTGTGATTTTCTTAACACAATGTTGAAAATAATTCATAATAATCAAGGATGATCATTGGTTTTCAAAATTAAATGTATGTCTGCACATACGCGTGCTATAGATATAGATGAGTGCTCAGTGGACAATGGTTCCTGTAATCAGACATGTGTCAATGTACCTGGGTCATACTACTGCGAATGCAAACATGGATATAGAATGGTCAACAACTCTTCGGAATTTGTCGGTATGTTTTATAACACGTAAAAATAAAAACATCTTATCTAATACGTCCTCAAATATAACGGACTAATAACCACAAAGTTCCTAACGTTTGGCAACAAAGTTGTTTACCGTTTCATAATAAACCAGGATATTCAAAAATTACTCCTGTATCTCATGAAAAAATATATTTTAAATGCATTGAAAAGGGAGAGAACTCTGTATATTTTGTGATAATGTTAAAGATGAATATCATTTTGTTTTGATCTGCCCAAAATATCAAGATCTACGTATTTCTTTTATTTCCAACTGATATTATATATTTCCTATTGAACAAAACTTGTATAATCGTAATCTCTAATAGGAATAGTCATCTTACTAGTAGATTAGCAAGGTGTTAAAGTAAAAAAAATGTATTCATTCCTTCCCAAAATTAATGTAAAGTAATATGGCAGTTATATTTGCCAAGACTGTCAGTTAATTTATTGTTCATAATATGTATGTGTTGATATGTATGTGTACGGGTCGGTGGCAGGGAAATGCAAATAAAATACTACATGCCATGATTCTTTTCATTCACAAACCATTGTTAATTAGTTAAGAACGATCAATCATATACGTTCATTTGAAAATACCTCGTTAAATAGCATTACGCTGGATAAATTTGACGGAAATGTATGCAACCATTAATTGCAATAAATGAAGCTAAAAGTTTTTTAATCTTGTGTACACATATCTGTAGATATGGATGAATGTTTTGCTGGTAATACTTCCCGTAATTGGACTTGTGTCAATGTAACGGAGTCTAACAACTCGTCAGATGTCCAACTGCATAATTCGTCGATATGTATGGGTAAGATTTTTATCTTAAGACATGGATAGATAATTTATTCTCAATCCAGTACTTCAGTAGACCTGTGAGGAGAACATATATACAAACGTATACTCAAACATATATAGAAACATTTACATGTACACAAACGCATATACAAATTGCGGAGAAGGCAAATACAATTAAAATAAACATTCATATTCAATCTTCACAGGGAATGATAATGCGTATACATGTATATTTGTGTATCAGTTACATAAAGGTACAGTCATAGGACTGGTGTAGTCAGGGATGTGTGAACACATATGGTTCATATAGATGTACTTGTAGAACAGGGTATAGCTTACATTCGAACCAAAGATCTTGCATTGGTTTGTTCAATAAATCACCATATAACGATCACGTCTGTATCAAAATTAGCCATTCCGTCTTGACTGGTCATCTTTTATTTGCCATACCTAAACTTAGAAAACCACATCAAATATAAAGAATCGAAAAGGAATCTGTAATACAGAACCCTATTGATGACAAATATTTTGGCGATTCCATGTTAGTATCGCAAAAAAAACACAACATTATTGAGATAAAAAATATTGTCATGTAAAATGAGAGTATTAAAAAACCCTACTACCTCGCGTATACATAAGTATATTCTAAAACTTTGATTTTACATCACAATGATGATAACATTTAAAACCGCGGCACCGAAATATTGCACTAACCTTACATTAAGCTTGTTTTTACACTTATCTGTATTCGTATAACACGTTTATTTACAGATATCGACGAATGCTTAGTTGATAATGGTGCCTGTAATCAGACATGTGTCAATGAACCCGGGTCTTACCACTGTGAATGCCCCACTGGTTACAGCTTGCACAATAATAGGGAATGTTTAGGTAGGTTTTTAATTATTAAAACTACACTCAAAACTACAAAAACAAATTATAAAAGAACTATTTGAATCTAGCTCTTGAAGGACGCATGTAGGTAAATTGACGCCTTTGTCGGAAATGCTATAATGGATCACATCTATGTATTTATGCAAAATTATATTTATCCGTTGTTTAACGGCCCATACGACTGTTCTCACGAGTCATTTTAGAACGGCCTCAGAAAGAGAAGTGAGCTGATACAGGAAAATGGGCATTTGTATCCCTACTCTTTTCGATAGTTTTTCCTAATTCTTTATCACCCCCTGTGTGTAGCATCGAAACACGTCTCATCTGTTAGTTGTGATTTTCTTAACACAGTGTTAAAAATAATTCATAATAATCAAGGATGATCATTGGTTATCAAAATTAAATGTATGTCTGCACATACGCGTGCTATAGATATAGATGAGTGCTCAGTGGACAATGGTTCCTGTAATCAGACATGTGTCAATGTACCTGGGTCATACTACTGCGAATGCAAACATGGATATAGAATGGTCAACAACTCTTCGGAATATGTCGGTATGTTTTAAACATGTAAAACTTAATATTTCATCACATACTAGTAACGGACTAATAACCACAAAGTGCTGATATATCTTTTGGCAACCAACCTTGTTTACCGTTTCATAATAAACCAGGGTAGTCAAAAAGTGCTGTATCTCATGAAAAATCATATATTAACTGCATTGAAAAGGGAGAAAATTCTGTATATTTTGTGATAATGTTGAAGATGAATATCATTTTGTTTTGATCTGCCCAAAATATCAAGATCTACGTATTATTTTTATTTCCAACTGGTATTATATATTTCCCATTGAACAAAACTTGTATAATCGTTATGTCTGATAGGAATAGCCGTCTTACCAGTAGATTAGCAAGGTGTTGAAGTCAAAGAAAAATGTATTCATTCTTTCTTAAAATTAATGTAAAGTAATATGGCAGTTATATTTGCCAACACTGTCAGTCAATTTATTTATCAAATGTATGTGTCGATACGTATTATTAATATTATACACAGAAAAGTGTAACACATACCAACATTAACTTATTCTACGACGACGCCTAGAAGGCTGCGTAGTATGTGGTATGACATTTATTTTCGTCCCATGCACAAATCGCAAATTCTGAGCGAAACAAAAAGTACAGATAGTGCCCGAAACATCCGCTTGTTCTAGCTTTTGCACCAGTCGCAATTATTAATTTATTAGGTTGTTTAAGTATTTTCAGTCATACCATAGAAAGCAAAAGGGTGTAACTGTAAGGATGTATCATCCTTAAATGAGAATTACAGGCTATACATATGATAAAGACATGTTGGTGTGTATGGGTAGAAAATAGTCCACACAGCTGACAAACCATATTTATTGGTGATACGAGGCCGAAAGCGTAAAACCCCGATTATCCGAAATCGACGGGATCGAAATAACACTATTCGGATAATCAATTTTATTTTACATTCAAATATACATGTATAGGGGGAAATCGGGACCGAAAATTCATTTCGGATAATACCAGTTTTTCGGATTATCCGAGAGATGATATAGTAATAACTTATCATGTTTACGTACCTTCAGTGATAGATGGTTCTTTTGTTGGTAACAGTTCCTGTAATGAAACGTGTGCCAATGTAACAGGGTCTAACAACTGCGGGTGCTCCTTTGATTATCGAATGCATAACTCATCGGGATGCATTGGTAAGTTGTGCTAAACCAAAAACACAATACGAAGAATATTAATGCAGAACACTTTTACAAATGTGGCCTCACACAGCATCAGCAACGGAATGAATTGTGAAATCAATTACTTAATTAAATGATTTAGACATATTTTATTTATGTTTTTCCACTCATACAATTCCTCGGTTGGGTTATCATATATGGCCAACAAATGAAATAGTAATGATTTCTATGAATATTTGTTTAATAAAGTTTAAACTGGTTTTGTTTTATTTAAGTATAAATTGGCCTTTCTTCAAAATGGTCATTTCCTCAAACCATGGGGTTTGGGAATTCGTCGTTGAAACTTTTGTATTTTTATCTGCATGGTTTGTGGAATGTTTGTATATAAAGAGTTATATATCTCTGTATAAGTCAAATTTCGTATTATTTTACACGCACGTATACAGTCAAACCTGTGAACAAAGGCCAGCCTTGGGAAAAACAAAATTAGACCATTATTGACAGATGTTCTTTATTCGGTCGGTATGTTCAAATTATCAACGATAGTTTTCAAAGAATGGCCTTTATTCGAAAGTGACTGTATCAAATATTTGATTGTAGTTACTTTTCAGGATGAAATATTATATGAATATCATTCCAGCTTTATGATATACTAGTATAGATCTATACACCTGTAAGAGAAACATAATTATTATGTGTTGATGTATGCGAGAGTAAATATTATTATGCATGATATACACATAGTTTTGCTCTTAATATTAACATCTAATGTACCTCAATACTTGAATTAGATCTAAATACAAAATTTTAATTTAAATGAAATGATTAGTAAAATTTTAGTGTTGATTTCATATAACATGTATATACTTTTTTGGGAGTATCGAAAATAATACCTAAAAAGAACACACACCATAAAAATCATTGATAATTTTGGCTATTCTTATACAGCGCAACCTCTCCAAAGCAACATCCTTTGGGAGTAGCAAAATTATATTGTTGTTGAGAGGTTTTTGCTCTAGAGAGGTTAAATTTATAGTTAAATCGTGCAGTGGGAAAAATCATGCTGTTGTTGAAGAGAGGTTGTTGCTCACGAGAGGGCCGCTCTGGAGAGGTTACACTGTACATGTACAGTATGCTTGATTATTCTAACTCTTATATTACATATTTTTTCTCAAACAAAAACTAGATCAGTTTATTTATGAATGGCGTATTTAAACTTACACCATGTGAAAATTAAATTATAAATGCAAATCTATTTAAAACTTATTATGATTTACTCAAATTATGTCAATAAGTTTATTAGAAAATGATAAATTAAAACAAGAATCTTCTCGTTCTAGACATACAAACAAGCATATATTGTCATGTGTGTACATGATGATCTACATACAATCGTAAGTACTCGGGCATTTCCGTAACTGAGAAATACGCACTTTCTTTAGACAAACGCCGAGGAGTTCCGATTGACTATGTCCGAGGCACTTTTCTTTAGACAGGAGTTCCGCTTGAATCTAGCTATACATAGTTCCCACATCTACAATATTTACCTCCCTTGGCGGCCATCTTGCTTGGCAAATTCAACAAGCACTAATAGAAGATATTTATATTTATGTTTTGATATTTCTAAATATAGGATATTTATATGTAACAACTACATTTTCTTAAACCTGATGTGATTGTGGCCTTAACAACTTCATGATTAAATTATATTTTATACATTAAATTGTTTATAACCAATTTTCAGATTTTTTCTATTAAACGCATAAGAAATATGCCAAGCAAGATGGCCGCCAAGGGAGGTAAATATTGTAGATGTGGGAACTATGTATAAGAGTGTCAGTTAATGGAAAACATGGAACTCGTTAGCATGGACTCTGTATTAAAGTTTATATTCCACATCAATCACGGTTCGAATTTGGGAATTGTCAGTTCGTTCTTATTTATTTTATCTCTATTCACAGCACGTACTCCAATGGATGTTTAGAGAGGAAAACCTGAAGATAAAGACATCTACATCTACGAGTCATATACAGTCAAACCTGTGTTAGTGGCCACTTCCGAATAAAGGTCACACTATGAAAAAGGCCATCTTTTAAAAATCGTTATTGATCATTGAAAACAAGATTACCTTCGAATAAAGCTAGGCCACCTGTAATAAAGGCTATATTTTGTTTTTATAAAGGATGGCCTTGGTTCACAGGTTTGACTGTAATTAAGCTGCGTCAGTTGTAACTGAATCTGTCTTATTCGCAATTGTTCGGACTTACAAAAATGTTCGTTTTTGAGTGGTTTTCAGATAGGACAGGCTCCGGATTTCATTTTTATTCTTGTATTAAGTAAAAAGAAAAATCTGGACCAGTCGACCTGTTCGGTTTAGTAAGGATTCCAGATTAGAAAAGTTCGGATAAGGTAGGTTTGACTGTATGGGGCAGATGATGCAAAGTGTATCAAATGAGCAAAAAGATATTTGTAACCTATTCATGTTGGTGTTGTTATTTTGTGTATGGTAACACAATGGAGACATAGCTCATGATCTTCCAGTCCAAAGTAAATTTTTGCAGCGACTCAAATCTGATGCATCACCTAGGGGTAAAATTGTTCGTTTCTAGTTACCTGATGTACTCTAATTTTTCCCGAAACCCAAGACTTTTTATTAGGCCTGAGGAACAGAAAATCCACTTTCTCATTTTTTAACTTTTCACAAGCTTTCAAGAGCAAAATTAAACGACCTACCTGTGTCCTACTTTTTAATGAGCATGTAACCAGAAACAAACATAATTTAGGCCTTATTCTGACTTCACATATTTTCGGAAAATAATTAAAAGTGTGAGAAATAATTTAATAACACCCTTAATTATGTCTGGATACCGCATATCGAATTTAAAAGTTCCCGGGCAACACTGTTTTGCCGTTTTTAGGTCGTTTAATCACACTGATTATAAAACCTATCATGCGTATTTACCGTGGTCCGACAGAAGTTTGACGGACAAAATTATGGCCAGCAGTTTGGCTTATCAGTTCTGCGTTCTGATTGGTTGATTTGACCTGTCAATCTAAATCTCGCGTATCATCAATTAATGCTGAAAGGTGAACAACCAGTGAATGAGGAGAGGAGACAATCTAAGAAACTTTTGACTGGAAAGGAAGGGTGGGTATGAAATGGAAGTCATAATGGAGAATTTTTTGATAAAGATATTAAATACTGTACATTTGCATAAAGTTAAAATGTTATTTAAAGTATATTGTGTTTGGTTCAGGTTTTATTATAACGGTTACTTGGTTGACTGTAAATCAATGTTGCAGTCATTTACACTTTACATTAAAGAAATACCCACAAACATATGCTGGCGGTTCCGGTACTTATTTGGAAAAGAAAAGACATTTCATATTTATGGAATGCATGCAGCGGTAGTATGGTGTGTTTCCTACATGATGTGTTAAAGACGGAAACGTAAATGCAAGCGAGATAATTCAAATGATTTAGATTCAATAATTTCAACGGAATTATTTCCCTATTTCCCGATAGTTCCGAAATGTATTTTATTTTTGTTTAAAAGTGTTCAAAGCTATACCCGTGAACGTCCTATTGTTGGCAGAATAATGTTTGTATGTGATAAGAATCATGCCGAAGTACCTCAGATGTTTGAATAATAAATACATGTATAAAATGTTTGTGAACAATCAGTAGAATGATTATAATCGTGTTTAAAATTGTCGAGTCAGCTTATAATTAATTGTGTTTCATCATAATGAAGACGAGCACACACACATATATATATGTATTATCAACAAATGAACTTCCAGCAAATTATATGAAAGATGCATGTATATAAGTATAAAAATATTTTCTCTGATATTTTTTTATATACATGTACAGTAGTGATCTCAAAAGCCAATTAGGATGATTCAGCATTTATTTTTTGAAAGTATTTCGAAAACTACCAATTAAGCTGACTTAAGCATATGACGGTCACATATATATATATATGTATGATTAAACATAATTAAGATGTTATATAATCGTAATAAGAAGAATTTAAATGGCTTTACACGTGAAAGTCATGATTCATCATTACAGATCTTAATCCTATTAGTATTTACGGAAAAAATCATAAGTTGAAGCGTTAACATGAACAAAAACGATTTTCGTTCTCAGAGGCCTTCAAGTTGCATGATTATGTATTGTTATCCATTTTGTCATTTCGTGAAATGCTGTTTCGGATTTCGCGAAAACATGTACCTTTTCGCTCTTTTTACACCGTTAGGTTCTGTGTTTTATCCGGGCACTTGATCGTAATTTTTCTTGATGTTGTGCATCAGTCCTTCAAAAACGACAACTGTTACAGTTTTATTTCGAAACAAAACTGCTTTTTTACTCCATGACATGCATTCAAATCAATAATACTTTCGTTAAACGACAACTTTGCAAAACTATACGGTAAATTTATACGGGGACGTTCGTTTTTCAGTCCGTGAACTTTGCTCCGATTTTGTTCAATATTCACTTTGTTTGGCTTCACATACGTAATATAAAACTATCAAATAGATTTAGACACTTCGTTCAGCTGTTTTGGACAATCTTTGTTTTCTTCTGAAGTGGAGGGTAAGTTGTTCTGTTATGAATTTGTGATATATTATGTTCTTGGAGTCATAAAAATATTTGCCACCTCTAATTTCTAAATTTAGGAAAAAGCAAAATTAGACAAAAGTAGACTAGGAAAAACAAAGTTGATGTTTTAGTTAATAGTTGATGAATCATATATTTGGAGTCATGTGGTTTGGACCACTTCTAGTCCACATTAGACCATAACATCTTCCTGAGGTGAGCACATTCCATATAGTTCCCTAACAATAGCACATTAGTTGAGCTCAAACTTATTACTTAGAAGGTATTTGATGATAATGTATACTATGCATTACATTGCAGTTCATTATCAAAGTCGCTCGTGATTTAAAAACTATCAGGTAAATAACTAAAACTGAGTCGCATTCGTTTTCAATGCACAAATTTCCATAAGACTTGTGTACAGTGCAATGAATGACACTTAAATCTATCAACATGACCTAAAAATAAAATACACCTTCAACAGGCAAAAGGTGTCGAATATTTTGCTAATGTTTCAGACTACCCTTAAATTAAAAATTTCCTCGTAATGCTTTGGATCAAGTCTGTAGTGTTCCGGAAACCATGTGAAATGATCAGGTTCAATATTATAGATGCATGAAGAAGCGTCTTATAAATGTTTGTTTGTTTGAGTTTATGTCCCTTTTCATCAGTCAGAGTCATCCGGGGTGGACAGTTCACCTAAGCATCATTCCTGGAATGAACCAGTACTAGACTCCCCATCCTCCGTAAGCAACTGCCTACTTTCTCACATACAGAGACATGGTCGGTAGCTGGGCTCAAACCCACGACCCACTATCAGATAGATGTTACAGTGATTTTAAGTCGGCGACCTCAACCACAAAGGCAGATAGAAGTGTCTAAGGCTGTTGACTTTGATAGAGAACAATTCCATAACCATAATGGTCAACATGATGAAATAAAAAAAATACCAATTTAGTGATGGTACCCAGAAATAGCGCATGACCATGTCTCATTATGATTATCTTCAAGTTCAAAACCTGGGAATATTCTAGTGAATGGTCAACCTGTGATCTTTTTTTATGACCCTTTGTTTAGGAAAAGGGGAAGACACTGGGCGATATTGACAAGGCCTTTTTTCCTGCTAAAAATAGGAGCTGAAATCCGTCGACTTCCTAGTTGCAAAGAAAATCATGCTTGTATTTACAAACTGAAAAAAGGCCCTAAGTGAAAATGGGAACATTGATTTCATGGAGAAATTTGGAGAATATTTGTAATGCAAAAAGGGAAATAGATTTTTAGCTTTGTCTGTTCACGAAGAAAAAAATTGAGCTATTGTGATCGCTGTGGCATCTGCGTCATGCAAATACTTTCACGTAGCTCCTTTCTCAGAAACTATAAGAGGTAGCAGCATGAAACTTCATAGAGGATAGACGAGCATTGGCACCGCTTGCAGCACTCTTAATTTACATAAGATGCAGCTTACTTTCTAAGTGGATGATACTGAATACTGATATTCAGTTTGTCCTGCTTATTAAAAATAATCAAGCATCTTCCCCTATTCCTCAAAAAGTGTTGGGAAAAGTATGGATTAAATTCCAAGGGGAAGCACTGACTATCAGTGTCTCTTTTTCTTCGTAGAAAAATACACTGATGCATTTTATCATTGTAGGCGAGGCATGGACCGTGAGTCAGATCGTGGTAGCAGTGAAGCTGGTAGCGGCAGATGCACACCTCGGTCTGTCGACCAGGAACAAGCTCGAAGTGACACACCAGGCACCATTCCAACATATCAATATACTTTGGTAAGAGTTTTCTTTGTTCATTCCTTTCATAGCCACTAAAGTATTTTCAATTTTACCTAGCGATAATAAATGTGTGAAATACAAAAATACATACTGTGTCTAACCTTTTACTGTACAAAAGCATCAGTCTTAAAGATTAGTACCTGTCAGAGCAAATGTATTGATCATATTTTGTGTAAGCTATGATGGTAATAATCATTAGAGTCCCCTTAAAAACAGTTGTGCAATGTACATTTACTCTCAAATGTGAGAAATATTGTTAAATAGGTTGTGATTACTGCAAATTAAAATAGTTCTAAGACTAAATATTGTTGAGTATTACTAAGCTCGATTATGTCTAAATGTATGCTTTAGTACCCTCTTCCTGTAAACTGGTAGGTTAGTTTACCAGTGTAACAGAAGTTAATGTAATTTGAGTTTATTTGGATATTTTGATTTACGTTTACAGGATGATCTGTACAAACTTGAGAAGGTTCCAGCCTCGCTTCTCGTACCAGAATGCTTAGAGAAAGAATTTATGTAAGTTTTTGTTTTCTAATTAAATACCATTTCCCTCCAAATAAGATCACAGTCTTTGTGCTAACCCACTAGCCCAATTTTCCCAATTTTTAACAAAACACTTCTGAAATTCACAACCCTAAGGGTTATGGGTCATGTTCCCAAAATACTAAAGAGAAACCCTGCTTAAGTTATATATATATCCCATACTGTTAATGTTAAAGTTCCTGGTGGAAATTTTTCTGTTTACGTGGTAAAGTGTTTCATTTAATATATCTATGTGTAGCTTTATTTTTTCTATTTATAGTGTTGATGGGATTTGGGACCCTGAGAGATGGCATCGTTCTTTCAGTGGGAGTAACTCTGGTAGTAGAGGCGGCTCCCGAGGTCCATCCCCACTTGCTATGAATGATCCGAGAGAGAGAAGAGGTGAAATGATACGACGTAATTCAGGTAACATATCTACACCTCACTTAAAAAACTTCTACTGCCAGTTTGATTCTGTATAAGATATTTCCATGACTGCTAAGATTTAAAACATTTTTGGTAAGTTAATTGATAGACATTGTCGACTCTCGGTCTCACAACATAAGACATTCGATGTTTTTAATCGCTGAAAATTGATAAAATGTTGTATTGCTTCTTTTCCATTCCATTTCATCACAAGTATAACTATTTAGTCTGTCTGTGTTTTTGATGAAGGTAGAAGTAAAAATTACTGAGTAGCAAAGTAATTTACTGAAGTTTATCTATATTTTGTAGGCAGCTCGGCGAATCCTAAAGATCGTCTGAAAGAAGAGAAGGACTGTATCATATTGAGTCCACAACGGAGAAGTTTTGGTACAGGTTGTCATGTCTCGCAACAACCACTGTTGCAGAGAGCTCTCAGTAATATAGAATCAGATAGGGATAGGTGTGTTAACTCTCGTTGACCTTTAATAATATAAAGATCATGACCTTCTTCACTCACTTACTTTCTGCAAAAATATGTTACAACTTACACATGGGGATGAGCATAAAAATCTTGGTATTATGTGTGAGGTGACATTTTTATGTTATACAATCGTTTTTATGCTGCTTTTTATTTGCCCCTGTATTTTGAGTATACTGATGTATTAATTTAAACCAGGAATCCTTAACATTTCATCTGTCACTTATAATGCATCTTGACAATAAAGCATGCATTCCATATAAAAAGCAAGAGTGAATTTACGAGTCATTAACTTGGTTTGATATTTTAGACGGGACCAGCGACGTATCGGCAGTGGTAGATTACAGATTGATCGAGAACGAGGTAGAGAGCAGGATTACAGAACTGAGAGAGAGTATAGAAACGACAGGGGCCAAGAAAGGGGCACAGAAAGGGATAGTAGGGACTTTAGGTAAATTACCTATCATGTATTAAATTATATATCGTTTAAAATAATGTGAATTGCAATATTTTTACATTATTTATCTTCAGGGCCCTCAATCTATCAAACCTGCAACCAAATTTCGGTGGCAGTCCCCCACCTGTAAAGTATGTTTCTTTTTTATGTAAAATTCCCCTCCAAAGGGCTGTGGACCCTTTCCCGCTAAGTAGTGTTGAGGACGCTGACCTTCTATAATGAAGTTATTTGACAATTATTTTTCTTTTTAGGAATGACAGACACTCAGACAAAGAGTCTAGAGATTTTCGAAATGTCAGAGAAATTGAGAGGGACCGAGACAGAGATTTTAGAAATCCAAGGGACCGCTTTGACCGTGACGATAGACGTTTTGATCGTGACCGAATGTTCAGTCGTAGGGATATGGATGATCGGGTATAGAATTGTTTGTAATACATATTTAATAGTCTTACATCTGTTACAGTATTTGTATTTATTTTCTAATATCCGTTTTCACAATTATTGGAAATTTCTCCTGCTCTGGACTCCTGTGCTACATGAATTATTTATTGAAAGCAACAAACTATTCAAGTCCTCTATTATATTTATTCATTAATAATATGACTTCCTGCTTTATTCTTATTCAACTCAAAGTTTGCTAATTTCCCTTCATAAAGCTTTGATGAAATAGCTGGTAATTGTTTATAAACATCAACTCAAAGGAGTTTTAAAAGTAAGATCAACCATTCCATTGTTTCTGTTTTCAGATGAGGGACAGTCGAGATTATCACGGAAGTAGATACAGTAAGTGAATGTATTTATACCTTAACCTGCTTGTCAAATAGTATAGAAATGACATCTATGCACAACTGAGCTTTATTCAGAGATTTATTCAGCTTTCTGTATTGATTCTCGTAAATGCTGAATTTAGAAACTTTGTTGATGGTTTTCAACACGTAAAGATGACTACGATTATTTCTTTCAGATCACCGACGTGATAGGCGGGACTCTCATAGGGAGGAGGAGCCAGAATGGTTTAGTTCCGGGCCTGTCAGTAAGAGTGATACGATTGAACTTCATGGATTTGAACGCGACCGACGTGACAGTGACCGACGAGAGGAACATACAGTAGTAGCTGCACGACAGCAAATTAATGAAGAAGTGGAAGTTTCGGATGAGGAAGAAAAGCCAAATGAAGAAGGTAAGTTAAAGTGTTCAACAAAGTCATTATAAGTAACTTTGATGTTTCAGTTGGTTTCAAATTATATTCTTTTATTGGGGGGGGGGGCTCAGAGCATAAGTCTATGTTGATAATTATGTAAAGGGAATATCGCAATCAGTTTTGAGATTTCTATTTACTGTATTTTCAGGTGTTAGTGTTGTAGATAGAAACGGCAGTTTAGAGACAAATGAATCAAGTTCCCCAGAAGCCAATCAGTCTGACCTTGACATTAGACAGAATAAGACCCCGCCTACTCAGCTTAATAAGTTTGACTTCAATGAGTTCTTCAATATTGACAACATTCCTGGACTAACTGTACCTGTAAGTTCAAATATACTGTGGTATTCAGGGGTGACAGTATTCTGGATACATCCCAATTTATTGGATTTATCAGTCCTGAATGAGTTATGAATTTTTAGCAAAATAAAAGTTATTTGATGAAAAAAGCTAAAGAAATGGCAAAGTTATGGCCAATTTAATCTGCTCTGAAGGATTTTCTTTAATACAAACTGAGTTAAATATGGAAACAATCTGGTTGAAAGCCTCTTGTTTGGCTGCATATGATTTTCAGGAGTTTAATTTATTTGGTTCTGTTGACACCACTGATTGCAATGAGCTAAAGTCTTCAGGTTTTTCAAAATGCCCAAGTTTCACACATATGATAAAGCATAGATGTTTCAGTCATTAAAGTCTAGAATGATATTTTATCAATATAGTCCAGTGGCATTTTGGGAATTTTCCACTGAACCTGGCTTTTGGGTAGATAGTAAATTTATTTAGTGATTTTGAAAGGTTAGGGCATACAAAATGAAAAAACGATTGATGACACTCTGTCATCATTGGGCGTTTTGAGAAATTCAAGATGGCGTCCAAATGGCCGCCAAGAAAGTGGACAATTAAATGAGACATGAATAACAGCTGTTTTTTTATTAGTATCTTATATATTGGAACAAAAAATCATCAGAAATGTTTAAAGATATACAGTCATGTGCTTTGGACAACAATAAAAAATCACATTTATGCAATTTACGTAACCATTGATAAAAACGTTACCTTTAAAATGCAATTTTATATGACAATAACAATCCAAAAATGAAAAAAAGTAATAATGTTCATTTATTATTTTAAAGAATACGACCAAAACGTCAAACAATTTCAGATCAAAGAAGCTTATACATGTATGCAGTTTATGTAATTTACGTTACCATAAAAAACGTTACCTTTAAAAAAGCAATTTTATATAATCAAAAAGGAATAAAGTCGTTATGTTTATTTATCATTTGGAAGAATACGAACAAAATATCAAACAATTTCAGATCAAAGAAGCTTATACATGAATGCAGTTTATGTAATTTACGTTACCATAAAAAACGTTACCTTTAAAAAAGCAATTTTATATAATCAAAAAGGAATAAAGTCGTTATGTTTATTTATCATTTGGAAGAATACGAACAAAATATCAAACAATTTCAGATCAAAGAAGCTTATACATGAATGCAGTTTATGTAATTTACGTTACCATAAAAACGTTACCTTTAAAAAGCAATTTTATATAATCAAAAAAGGAATAAAGTCGTTACGTTTATTTATCATTTGGAAGAATACGGCCAAAACATCAAACGATTTCGAATCAAAGAAGTTCATACATGTATGTAGTTTATGTAACCAATCATTGTATGTTACCATATTTGGTATCATCAGTTCAATTAGACTTTCAAAGCATTACACAACGTTGAAGAAATTTTATCGTCATAAAATTCATTGATTTTTTTAGTACTTCACTATTGTTGATTAATATTACAAAACACATACGTAATGAATGAATGTTAAGACCAACGTCGACCAAAAAAAAGTTATACATGTGACTAGTCAAAAGTAAGTTATTGCATATCAGTATCAATTATGTAAGAAACATTATCTGTCTGATTCTCGGTTTTCATAAAAATAGTACAGGACATTTTGTCAAACGTTCGCGTTCAACACAACACAGCAAGGTCTATCTACACTCGAACTGTTTGTTCATTGATATATGATACACACCATGCCGTCTTCACGACAGCCGATAATTGTTACAGCGACATCTTAGCGAAGTACACTGTGTCTGACTTTCGCCAGAACATTTGATCATTTTCAAAACATTCGGTGGTGAATGTTTTACCTCCTTTGGGAACATGGCTGGGGCCAATGACCTTATTTCTTCTACCCTTTCCCATCCGAACAAGGTCGGATCTACAACTAGAGGATCTGCAGCCAATGCATTTTTCCAAATGCATATTTTAAAATGTGCTATTCACATTTTTTTGGAATGATTTTGCTGTTGGTGGTAACGTACACAACCTACGTACAGCCGATGGTGACTTCCTTACCTTTGACGCCCAAACAAGTTGCCGAGTATATATTATACTGTCGGTGTCTACATAACCACTACAACAGACAGGAACAAACCTTGTGCACTGTCGAAGTACCGTATTGAAGTCAGCAGAAATATCTATTGATGGCAGGGGAGCATTTCTTGATCTCAGCAATTTTAGAACCGTCCCTTTACCTAATCCAAAGTAGCAGACGGTTGCATCACAACCCGACAATGCATGAACAGCCAGAATAACAGGTAAATGTTCTCAATGGCCTTGACCGTTCAGTGATCTCGATAAGTATTCCATAAGTATGTGTTCACCTTGACCTTGTTATACACAATGGTACAACAGCAACAGGAAAGCATTGGTGTAGTCCAATATTACCGAAATGTCTTTTCCGGGTTATTTAAGCAACGTAATTAAACCATCTGTTGAGCAAGGATGTTGTCTGCTTCTTCATGCGATGTTCTCAAAGCACGACGGTGGATTTTATCATATTCGATTCTCGCCAGTCACAACAAGTTTTCTTTGAGGACTTGCATTCTCATGAAAGGCTAGGGTTGTTGTTAAGTCATCCACAATTGGAGATGTCCGCTGGCTTTTTACTGAAAATATATTCTTCTGTGGTGCAATACTGGCCTCAGCAGTTCCACAGCAGTTCCTCAGCGACAAGTCTAAGCGCGCGTACATTCTGGTGGAACTTTTTTCTGAACGCCTCCAAATGTTGATTCTAAGACCTCAGATAATCCACTGCCACCCTTGAGTGTACCAACTGCACCAACAAAGCCCATTAGGGTGTGCGTATGCCCTAAGCAAGGAATGGAACTTCCGAACTCATAAAGCTGTGACAATAACACATTCACGGCCACACGGTACAATTGCAAATATCCAGCCATTATAGTGCATTCTTTCAACAGAACTTTTTTCATTACTGTTTTTATAGTATCTGGGTCCGCTGGTGTCAAGTCAATCAAGGGCAAGTATACGACCTTCGTTTTGCTCTTCGATGAATGTCCCTGTTGACCACTGAGATTTGTGTTGTAACCGCTGAATTCAGGGTACTCATCATGTCCAGCTACATTGCACATGAATGTTGTGTCTGAGTGCCAATTTAACAAAGCTATTTCTGAAAGTACTTTTTTAAGGGCAATACCGATTTTTGCTTTTCGGTTGTGTCATTTGTGGATTCTTAGGCCCACTGTAGTATTCAACATTGACATCTTATTAGTCAACGGGATTTGGGGATTTGACAGTTCCCATTTTCCAATACGCTCGTTTGTTCCATCATTAGCGGGTGCTTCTTGATGACTAACATAAATATGGGAGGGAGTCTTGTTTTTGCAATAATCAATTGTATAAGTTGCCTCCCTTTTTATGTTAAATAAGCCCAGATATTTGTAGACCAAACGTCATTACCTTTTCAAAACGCTCATATCACATATGTCACTTAATTGACATCAATTACAGTCCTTATAAGTAATTATTTCAAAATAAATTTCATCAATAGGTAAGTATATGTAGTTTTCTTTGTAAAATCCGCCACTTAAGTAATATTATTTACCAACAAACATACAAAACTATTGAAGGGAAGAAACGTTCCTTTTATTTTGAAGCATAGTATACTCACTTATAGTTAAAAGTTGCCATATTGGTTATAACTGGCGACAGTTACCTTTTTTCAATCCCATGTCCACTAATTATGAAACAACAGTTTATGACTAATTTTCAACTAAGGGAAGTAACTGAAATTTATCTCTGTTATAATAAATTGGCAGGACGATTATGGGAAATGAAAAGGCCTTTGAGTTTCATTAAATATATTGAAACAAGTCGTTTATGAACGATTTCGGGTCAGAATGTGTAAAAAAATATTGTTTTAGGGCACTCTTATTAACCATCCGCCATCTTGGACGCCATTTTGAATATTACATTCCGCCCACCGATGACTAAGTGTCATCAATCGGATTTGTGTATGATATGATATAATCTACAAGAAAAAATCGAATAACCTACTATCTACCCCAAAGCCAGGTCCAACCCAGGTTCCGCCGGACTAATAAAAAAAATATTGTTTAAGTTTTTTCCATATCATATTAACTGTTCAAGATATTCTTTATAACTGTCGACTAATTTATTTAGGACGAATCATTTACTGACAATGATCCAGCAAATATTGGCGGAAGTCGATTCTATCAGTTATACAGACAATCAATTAGCGGCGGACAACAGAACACTGGGAGTAGTATGGAAAACAGTCGTAGATCATCATTAATGGAGGATGAATTTGGATATCTTAATGGTACGTACCTCGTGAGTTGTTCGTTTATTCCATTGTCAGGGTGCTCACTAAACTTCAAAATTTGGGGGTCAAAAACTGTAGAAATTTAAAGAGTCAAAAAAATTTCCAACCAATTTAATAGTAAATTTGACGCTTTGGTTCCAACTCTCCAATGTAAGAAGCTTCATTTTGCTAATTTCAAGAGTCAAAATGCCATTTTAAGGGTCGAAGGAGAGCCCTGATTGTGAAAGCATTTATGAAACAATATACATACTCTGGCAATTATTACAATGAAAAATTACTTTCATGAATAGTGAATAGTATTTATTTTCACTATAACACTTGACAGCAGCCTGAGTACGCTGTATGTGTCACATGATTGCTATAAAATTAATTCATAGTACTATGTCTATTGTTTAAAAAAAAGTAATGTGTGTTTTCCTTTCATTGAGCTGTTGTCTTTTATATGTCTTGATTGTTTTACATAAATTTTACAGATTTATTGAATGGTTCGAAGAGTCCTGTTATACCATCACCGCCTCCACCCTCGGCGTCTTCAGTGTTTGACCAAGCAAGCTTTCTTACCCCATTTGCTTCAAGTGATAAACAACATCGTCTTGAATTTGGCACTGTTAGTCAAAAGTTTGCAGCAAACAACTCGCTTGTCAATGCTCTTATCAACAATGCTGTTCAGGAAAGGAACAGATCTAGTCGTGAGTTGCTTCCCTTGTTAAGTGTTTATGTTGATTCTGGTTATTATGCCCTCATTTGAAGGAAAGGGGTTATATT